>CM070594.1:29507384-30131510 GCA_036346395.1 Hsuehochloa calcarea
AATCTATCAAAATTTTGATAAGGGAGAATAAATAAAAGGAAAGTCTTAAAAAGAAAAAAAGAAGAGGAATTCTTACTCTCTATTTCAGAGTGCTTTTCTTCTAATATCCTGACTCGCTCGGTTAGTCCTCCGACCATAGCGAGGTTTTCGATCATATGCTGCACAAGTAGCATTTCTTCCATAAACTTTTTTGTAAACTTCAAGAAAGGTTATGGAGAAGATTGAAGACACTTACCCGAATTACGACATCATTGTAATCGGTAAAGATTTTATGGGGCTCCGCCTGCGTTAGGCGATCCGATATTCTCTCCCAATAACTCTCAAGCTCCTTGCTCACGGTAAGTCGAGGAAAGAAAGGGAACTTGTTATACTGGGAGGAAGTACCTCCAGAATCAAGGAAGTTCTCGCAGAGTTTCTACCTCGATGGCATATCTACCATCAAAGGATCTAGCTCAGGTTCTGGTACCAAAGTTGGCTCGGGGGCTTTCCCAACCATTTCCTCCTCTGGGTTATTTGCCTGAGGAAAGCCTTGGTCGGAACTACCCTCGACCACTTTGTCTCATCGGGTTCGACCGGCCTAAGCGACCTAACTCCAGCAGATCCGACAAGGATAGCAAAAGGGGTTTAAATTCATCAGGATTACGAGGTATGTTTTCATATAATTCTTTATTTATTTCAACATACCTGGTTGTCTTTTTTGTTTTAACCTTGTAGCGCGCTGGGTTAAAGTCCGCAGCTTGCTTGCTTTTCTTTTCTTTTCAACTGGTTTTACCTGTTTAGAACTGGTAGGTACGGTTGCAACCTCTACACTCCCCAGTAAGAATTCGGAAGCAATGTTCTCAACTACTTGGTCGAGAGCAAAGTCCCTAATTCCTGGATCGGAAAGTGTAGTCTCACTAGTCTCCGGAACAGCTGTCTCATGGACAACTATACGAGACTCAGTGATTGCCACCTGGATTAATAAACAAAATTAATCAGGTGAAGAATATATTTCATCTTACAGAAGTTATTTCTTTCAGTTACTTACCTCAGTGTGACCGCTATCTTCAGCGATCGCAAGACTGGTCAGATAATCAATAGGCTCACATGTCTCCGTAGCCTCATTGATCATGAGTCCGACCAACTGCACATAAAGAGGATTAGGACTGATCGAAAATAACCTGAAAGATGAAAAGAAGTTAATAAACTTACCCTAAGTCTTTCATCCCTCTCCTCAGTACTAGCAAGTGCTAGTATTAGGGGAAAGCTAGCCTTGTCATCGGGTTCGCTAGCACAGATCATCTTGATCCTGTTTCTGACGTCTTCAGAAGACAAGACTACAAATGCAAACGAAAGATCTTAGGTTTGCGAAAATAATCAACTCGCAAGATAATCTGGTCAGGATTCTTTTAAAAACTACCTGGATTAGAATCCTTAGTGGCGTCATCACCGCCGATGAACCAGAGCATCGAGCGTGCCCTGGTCTTCAAGGGACTAATCCTCCGAACGGAAAAGTCCCTTACGACATGCCAGGAGGTTAAACCCCTGACACTCAGGAGATGGATGGCCTCAACCTATCTCCTAACTTTTCCCTCCTTCTTCGAGGAGGAACGCCAACGCGAGTTCTCGACCGCCTTCTTACCGCTGTAATACAGGCCGTCTTCTCGCGTAACCTTCATGTAGAACCAGCTCTTCTTCCATGACGACCAAGAGGACTTCGAGTACATACGAATGTACTCATCGGCCTTGCCGTCATGAAGCCTTAGGGTACATTCCCCAGGAGTGCTGGTCGTTTTCTTCGTATTCGCCATCCGGTAGTAATACTTGAAGAGTTCCATCGTCGGTGGAATCCCCAAGTATGCTTCGCAGAGGTAGACGAAGATGCTCAGGTTTGCAATGGCGTTGGGAGCCAGGTTGATCAACTCAACCTCATAAAACTCCAGCACTTGGGAGAGAAAAGAATGTGCTGGAAGCTTGAGCCCGCACTCAACATACACGAGGAACACCGGGATTTCTCCCTCCTCGCCGCTGGGCGAGGTTTCCAAAGCCGATCTCCAAGAGATCAAACTCCTATCGGGTAGCAACCCAACCCTCTCCAAATTCTCCAATTTTCTCTCACTCAGATCGGAGATCGACCAGTTTGAGATGAGGTCCGACATGACGTTTTCCTTTTTTTGGATGAAGAACTCAAGGAAGATTTTCTTGGAGATAGAGGCGTAAAGGTTTAAAACACCCAGCCGAGGTCGTTTTATAGTCACTTTACTGTAACCGACCCCGAGAGAAGTCCAACGGGCAAATCCCCTTTCGCCTGGCGGACAGAAAGGCTTTTCGCTTTTTCCAAAGCGGTTTCTCAACTTTAAAAATGAATACAGACCGCCTCGAGTACCACGGCATTTAATGAGAGGTCTGTTCGATATGATTGCATCGGAGAACGTGTCCGCACGACCAACGTTCATTTAAAAGTTCGGGGGCTAGCTATTGAGGATTAAAATATTCATATATTATCTTAATATATGATAAAGACCATACGTCTTCGTGGTCGTAACTTCTAAGACCACCGACCTAATCGGTCGAGGTACTACGTGGTTATATAATAAATACCAGCCTGACAAAGTTCCAAACCTAGTCCACGACTGTAAGTGCTCGAAAGCTATGAACAAAGGCCAGGTCGAGTCCTCGACCACGCCACTCACTATGTGATGAATGAACCACGGTTTCATATTCCGCATAATACAACACTATCCCTGTTAATGGTGTAACGCTTAAAACCATTAACCGCAGTAGCGCTTGACATCTTCACCAATTGCCTCTGCAGTTGGTGGAACCGTCAAACTACCGCCTCTTCCCGACCAGACGCGTCGCTCCTCAACGGATGTCTCTTCATGGGATAACTGCCACCGCTTCATCATGTACTTAAGGAGGACCATAGAAGGCCGGAAGGAGACGAAGACACGAGACAACACATCACAACACAGCCGATTAGAAAACATTGAGAGGTCAAGACAGACATCAGCAACACTCCTATAGAAGCACATCAAGCGAGATATAGCAAAGTGTTGTGTTTTTAGATATTCTCATTGTTTGTAATCGTGGGTTCATAGCAATAAAGAGCAAGTCAGATCCACTCCCAGGAGATACACACATTTTTCCTCTTTTCATTTATATATTCATAAGATCGGCGATTTGATCGTCGACATATACCGAGTATTATTCTTAATTTTCATGTGATAAAAATTCATTTCATGTCATCCATTCTATTCATGCCATGTATTCGTTTTGACCACGGGAGTGGAAATCATAAGACCCATCAATTCCAGTATGGGCATGCAAGTCCCACCACTCCAACGTGGCCAATCTTGGACACCCGTTTGATACGTTCTTCATACTGTATTTGGGGTCCCCTGACTTTGTTAAGTACGGGCTTAAGTGAACACCGACGGGTGTATCACTCGTTATACCGGTATAAGCTGTTGAGCAGTCCATTCTTTCAAATGCATACCATCATTCCATTCATTCATGTAGACATTCCGAGAATTGTACATACTTCGGTTATGACTGACTTGTCCAGTTCATTGAACTATTACGTATTTTACTTGCTGAATCTTTGGCTCATCGTTGCTTTGTTGTTTAATTTAGGTAAAGTATGAGGAAGACAAGTCTTGGGAGGGATTAGTCCAGCACGATGCACGCCAATTACTTAAATTAGAATTTATTGATATTTCTGTTTCATGACAACTATTTGATAATTGTTGAATTGTAATAAACCAACTTGGTTATGGTTATCTTACATTAAGGTTTTAATTGTTTTCCTATCTTTTTGTATAAATTATTTTCGTATAAATTATTGTTATGGAATCAATGCTATTTGTGTATTTATGTTCGGTTCCTAGTGTTTTGATTAAGGTTGAGTAACATCTTGGTTTCTGAATAGCTAGCGTATTACAGTTGGTATCAGAGAGGGCTTTAGGTCCGTAGTTCATTCAAACCTCTTAAAAATTGACACACTGTGCATAGTAGGAGAGGATGGGTAATTCATTGCTTCCGCATTTCCAATGATGTGATTCGTTTAATGAGTCGTTGTTAAATTGTTTTGCACTATGTTGTTGCTAAGCTAAGTGTTTGGTTTTGTTTGCTGTGATGTTCTTAGATGGCAAGACGTAGAGGTCGTGGTCGTGGTCGTCCACCGATCCGTGGTCGTGGTTGTGGACGCGGTCCGACTATTTCGTCGTCTTCATCTGAAGGGTTGGCTGGTGCTGCTACGGAGGAGATTGCCTCAGCTGCGCCTCCGGTCGCTGAGCCTCCGGCCACGTCAGCAGACCTCATTCCGAATCTCCTGAGGGAAAACCAGCAACTCTGCCAGCAATTGCAGGCGGCATTTCCTGCGGCCGCTGTACGTGCGGCAGAGCTCGTTGCTGCAGCGGTTCCACCCGAGACTAGGATGAGTTTGCGTGAGTGGATGTCACTTCGCCTGGACACCTTCGATGGAGCGGGTACTCCAGTTCAGGCTGCTGATTGGTTGAGGTACATGGAGAGACAGTTTGGGGCTCTAGAGATGACTTCTGTGCAGAAGGCGCAGTTCGTAGCCTTCCAGTTGAGAGGCCAGGCTGACATACGGTGGGAAGGATTGCTGTCTGCTAGGACCCGCATTCAGGGCCCGCCACTTGGGAGTTATTTGTGGAGCACTTCAGAGAAAAGTTCTATCCAGATTCCTTCATTGAGAAGATGGAACAATCGCTGCTAACATTTGTGCAAGGGAAGATGATAGTATCCGAGTATGAGGTTGGGTTCAATAATCTGGTGCGCTTTGTACCAGTAGTGGCGAATGATGATCGAGAAGGCTAAGAGGTTCCGACGGGCCTCAACCAGAGTATCGCCAAATTCTTGGGCGACAGATCATGTGACTTCACTTCGGTTGTCGAAAGGTGCCGCAGGGATGGAATCGAGAAAGATCCTCTTCGCAGAGGCAGTCTTTGGTGGCCTGTTATCACCGGTGGTTCCGCGGTGGTCGGCGGAGTTTTGGTGGGGAGATGGGTCTTTCCAACGACCTACTCCCAAGAGGTTTCGGGGGCCGCACTTCTACTGCTTAGCGATGGGCGCCTTCCTCTTGATTGCCACGTTCTTCGTCTTCCACCCCACCGATGCGCCCTGTTCCAGGTCAGGGTATGAATTTTTTCCGGTGTGGTGAGGGACATCGAGCTTCGGAATGTTCTTTGAAGGGGACATGCCGTCAGTGTGGTTGGGAGGGCCACAAATCGTCAATGTGCAAAAAGAACCCAGCGAGCATCATCAGATGGGAGTCAGTCCGAGCAGTATCTTCTTTCAATGTTCCTCGGGTTCGATTCGCACTATAGCGGCGTTTCTACGCCTACGCTTCCTCGTGGTGGGTCCTCCTGCACCATTTACTCTGGCACCTCCTGCGGGGTTCTACTGGAATCTCGTACCGTCTGCACCCCATCATTCATTTCACCTGCAGCGGTTCCTGGTTATCCTTCGCAGAGTGTCGGTGCGTTCTCTACTCCGGCACAACTGGGAGTCTACGCCATGCCTACTCCTGAGACTATGGGGCATCCTGACGTGGTGAAAGGTACTTTACTAGTTGATTCGCATGATGCTTTCGTTCTGTTTGATTCGCGGGCTACTTATTCGTTTGTGTCCTTGGAGTTTGTTAGAAGAGCGAGTTTGAGTCTGTAGTATATTTCTGAGTCTGTGATAGTCAGCTCTCTGGGGGGCCTTATTTCTAGCTCTACAGCATGCCTTGGCTGTTCCATCATTATCGATGATGAAGTTTTCACCGCCAACTTGATGGTAATTCAGTTGTCACCATTTGATGTTATTCTGGGTATGGACTGGTTATTCCGATACCGTGCCAAGATCTTTTGCTTCTAGAAGACGGTGACTTTGCTAGCCCCGTCCGGTGAAGAACTGGTATTTCAAGGCAGTGCACCGTTTGATTTAGTGTTTGTGCTGGCTAGTCTGTTTTCTAGCTGTCAGGCATCAACCATTGGGTTGCTTTGGTCTCTCAATGAGAAGACTTACTCCTCACTGCGTATCGAGGAGATTCCAGTCGTGAATGAGTTTTCCGATGTCTTCCCTATGGAGCTTCCTGGAATGCCTCCAGTGCGGAAAGTGGAGTTCCGGATTGATCTTATTCCGGGAACACGACCCATATCAATGTCTCCCTACCGTTTGGCTCGACCCTTTCAAGAGGAGTTGAAGAAGCAATTGGATGACCTGCTGTCCAAAAGTACGATTCGGCGTAGTGTATTGCCATGGGGAGCACCTGTTATTTTCACTGAGAAGAAAGATGGCAGTTGGCGCATGTGCGTGGATTATCGGGCTCTTAATCAGGCGATTGTGAAGAACAAATATGCATTGCCCCGCATTGAAGATCTCTTCGACCAATTGAAGGGGGCTAAAATATTCTCCATGATTGACCTCCAGTCAGGATATAATAAGATTCGGATTTGGGAGCAGGATATTGAGAAGACAGCATTCTCTACGAGGTATGGGCATTATGAGTTTAAAGTTATATCTTTTGGGCTAACGAATGCTCCTGCAGTTTTCATGGAAGCCATGAACAGTCTGCTGCATCAATACCTTGATGATTTTGTCATGGTATTTATAGATGATATCCTGATTTATTCTAAGACGGAAGAGGATCACGCCCAACATCTGAAGTTGGTACTTGAGACACTAAGGGAGAATCAACTTTATGCCAAACTGAAGAAGTGTGAATTATGGATTTCTGAAGTTGGGTTTTTGGGCCATGTAATCAACCAAGAGGACATTTCAGTTGATCCTAGTAAGATCTCTGCAATGGTAGAGTGGAAGAGGCCAACCAATGTCAAGGAAGTGAGGACTTTTCTAGGTTTAGCTGGCTATTACCGGCGTTTCGTGGAGGGTTTCTCGACCATTGCTAGACCGATGTCCCAGGTAACACAGAAAGGTGTCAAATACCAGTGATCAGATGCATGTGAGCGCAATTTTTGCACTTTGAAAGATAGATTGGTGACTGCTCCAATTCTTACCCTTCCTGAGCCTAGGAAGCGGTTCACCATCTATTCAGATGCGTACTAATGCAGGATGGCAAAGCGATTGCCTATGCATCAAGGCAGTTGAAGAAGGGTAAGGCAAGTACCTTGTTTTATTCTATTGAATGTCGATGATTGGAAGTGGATGTAATGCTAGACATGCTAGTCATATTCATATGCTGAGTATTATTCTTCATTTTCATGTGATAAAATTTCATTTCATGTCATCCATTCTATTCATGCCATGTTTTCAGTTTGACCACGGGAGTGAAAATCATAAGACCCATCAATTCCAGTATGGGCATGTATGTCCCACCACTTCAACGTGGGCAATCTTGGACACCTGTATGAAACATTCTTCATACGGTATTTGGGGTCCCCGGACTTTGTTAAGTACGGGTTTAAGTGAACACCGACGGGTGTATCACTCGTTATACCGGTATAAGCTATTGAGCAGTCCATTCTTTCAATGCATAGCTTCATTCCATTCATTCATCTAGACGTTCCGAGAATTGTACATACTTCGGTTATGATTGACTTGTCCACTTCATTGAACTATTACGTATTGTACTTGCTGAGTCTTTGGCTCATCCTTACTTTGTTGTTTAATTTTGGTAAATGATGAGGAAGACAAGTCTTGGGAGGGATTAGTCCTGCACGATGCATGCCACTTATCTTAAATCAGAATTTATTGATATTTCCATTTCATGACAACTATTTGATAATTATTGAATTGTAATAAACCAACTTGGTATTGGTTATCTTACATTCAGGTTTTAATTGTTTTCCTATATTTATTTGGAACTGTCAATTGTCGTTAGTTTCATATAAATTATAGTATGGAATCAATGCTATTTGTGTATTTCTGTTCGGTTCCTAGTGTTTTGATTAAGGTTGAGTAACATCCTGGCTTCCGAATAGCCAGTGTGTTACATAATCCAAATTGTTATATCCACCTTGTCTATTGTTATGTCATATTTGTAACATCCCAAAGTTCTGTTACTGATTTAAAAATAAATAAAGTTATTATTTTATTGGATTTTCTAACTGTCGAAGAATTTTCTCGATTTTTTGTAACCTAAAAAGAGTTTTCGCTATTAAAAGGAATAAAAAAATAAAGTATTTCATTTCTTGGTTTTAAAGTCAAAAAAAAAATTATAATTAATTTCTGGATTTTTCAGGTATTTAAAAAGGTTTTTCATAATTTTGAGAAAATAAAATAAAAAAAATAAAAGCCAACTTTAAGTTGGAATTGTTTTTATTAAGTTCAAAATAATTCTAATAATTTTTATGAATTTGTTTTCTAAAAAAATTTGGACTCTATTTACTATATTCTAAAAGGTGTTCAATTTGTGGCTTAATTTGAATTTTGAAAATAAAATAAAAATAAAATAAAATAAAAGGGTTCCCGAAGGGTCACCCATCCAGGATTTCTCTCGGGGGAGCACGCTTAACATGAAGGCTCTTGCATGCATGCAGCCAGCGTGGGCTTCGCTTCCACTTATTAGTATTCCTCCCTCCAACTCTTTTATACCCATTTGTTTTCTCTCCTTCCCAAATGCTTTCTTCCTCCCACGTTCTTCTCTGTTGTGTTTAGTTTTCTCTAACCAAAGCATAGTGACCACCAGTGCCTTCCATGGCCAAACCACTAGGGGCTGCCAACTCCGCCACCTCACGGCAAGCGGCAGGACCGCACGGGCCCCACTCCACCGCGCCACCCTCCCTTTTCCTCTCCATTTCCCTCCCTTTGCTCCCACTGCAATAAAGAGCACCAAGTACCAAGAATGGTCACAAATTATTTTCACTTATTTCCTCTCCATTCAAAACCTTAAATTGATTTCCTTTGTTGAGAAACGTTTTCATTAAACTCCTCCACGATGCCACGCTCCCATTTGAGCAGCCAGCTAGTGCACTTCCGTTCTTACGTTTCCAAAACCAAACCGACGCCATAGCTTTTTGTCTACCCGACGTTGTAGTTCCCAGTTGCAGCTATATAAGGGCATGACATCTCTCCTCTGAACCTTCACACCCTCTCCAAGTCTGTGAATCACCAGTGTGATCTCCATCTTCATATTCCACCATTTGTCGCTGCTGTAGAGCTTGGTAAGCCTCTTCCGGCCACCACCGCCGACACCGCCGGCCAGCCCCCTGCCATCTTCTGCTTGCTATACTTCATGCGATGTCATGCTATTTTGTTGTTGCTCCATTCGGTTTGCTTGTTGTTCCATTCGTTGCTACATGCTAGTATACATTCTGTTCGTATAGATTGATGATGAACAGTGCCGACTAGATAATCATTGCATGGTGCTTTACACATGCATCTTATTTTTGAGACTTTATTTTCTACAATTTCGTTCGTTCTCACACGAACTCCAAATCCAACAATTTTTTTCTCTTAAAATTATCTAAATTCATTCTCTACTTCAACTATTTATTTTGTAATTTTATTTTATTTTATTTTATTTGAATTTGGCTTATTTTCACGTATAGATTTAAACGACTCCGGAGAGCTTGATCCTGTTGAAGAAGTAGAATATCAATATTTTGAGCAAGGCAAGTTACACCATTGACCATTTTGCCCCCAATATATCAAATTATCTAATTTCTGTTTTAAATTATTATTGCATGTATAATTGTATTTAATTATTTTAAATTCCTGTTTTAAATACTTAATTATTCCAATTCCTTTGTATAGCCACATTTGAATGTTGTATTACCAATTCCTTGTCACCTTAGACAAATGAATTTAAAAATAAATATATGCTTAGCAAATGCTTAGACCAGGAAATATTTGATTTTGGGAGAATTTAGCCAAGACTTCAAAATTTGATAAAAAGCCTATGACATTGTTATGTCATGGTAGACTTTTGCAAATGTCTTTGAAAATTATAAAAATAAGAGAAAATGGTTTGTACTTGGGCAAAAATGGATCGTTGGTGGGTGCAGGTTTATGCACTGCTCGTCTGTTAGGACCGAGACCTGTGGTTTTATTGAAAGTTGCCCAAGTAGGTTAAGGACCGCCTTTGAGCCGCATCTTGCAAAGCTCCACCAGATTACCACATGTTCTCAGATGGGCGTAACTAGGCTTATTAACTTGTCATACCTCACTATTGTTTGTGCCATTTCAGTTGTGTGGGTGTCGGTTAGACATTATTCCCACTTGGCGCAAGAGGGGGCTTCCGGCAGGTGGTTAGCCCGATGGAAGTGAAACCTTAGCGGGCATATTAGTAGTGAGGTAGAACATTGAAACGCCTTGTGATAATTGCCTAGTCACACGCCTAAGGAAGCGTGCATTGGCCGACATAACAGCAAATTATCTCGTGTGGGTAAAGTTGTACCCCTCAGAGTGTAAATCTATTCAATAGCCGTGTCCACGGTCATGGACATGCTGAGCAAAGCCACTCTAAGTTAGACTTGTTTTTGGTTTTAAAATAACTTTGGACATGATTTGAGGATGGTTAATCCTTGTGGTAAAATTGGGCGGGTAGCCTTGTGATAGAGGGTATCCTTCGCCATGTTTCATATGGAGGTTATCCACTATAAGTGATAAATTTTAAAATCTAATTTTAGCTATGGAATAAAAATGTGCCTTGAAACTTAGTATAACTATTTAAACCCAAAAATGCTGAATTACGCAAATAAACCCTACAACCTTCCTTTGAATAACTTATGCATGCATTCTAAATTCAGATTGGGTGTAATTTATAGCACGGCTAGTAGTGCTCACTCTTGCTGAATATTATTATTCAGGAGAAGACTACTACCCGGAAGGTGAGGAGCAGGACGATTAGGCAGCGACCTCCAGACGATTGCCTGTGGCGTATCGTGTGGCTTACCATTATCTTTTGCTTCTGCTTAATGTTTTATTTGGCCTCCGGCCCAAATTGTAGTAAACTCTATGCTTATTAATAAATACGTTGGATATGTTTGTGATAACATTTTTGTGATTGTACACCGGAAATCTCGGACTAGTGTATGAACACAGAGAAATCGGGATCCTTCATTCCCGGGTTCGACAAAAGTGGTATCAGAGCCATATCGACTGTAGGTCGTGACCTAGAAGGAAATCAAACCCTTAAGGGTTTATTTTTGAAAATTAAAAATAACTTGGTCTTCTGGAGTCATTTCTCAACTTTTCTCTTGAAAAATATTTACTAACTCATCTCCTTCTCAAAAAAAATTGTAGATGGCTGAAGTTCCGAATGCCATTTCCCATGGTGTTTTTGCTGGTCATTGGGCCACAGTTCTCTGGAAGATCATGCAGCACTTGGACTTTGAAGAAAGACCGACGTATCAAGGATACAAGTATAAGGTGGGAAATCAGGGACGGTGGAGGGTAGAAGTGATCCTCTACTCCAACCTATCGCCGAACACAGACTTTCATATCTTCGATGCCCCAATGCAACGAGACACTTTCGCCGAAGGCATCCAGGATGCAGCCAGGGAAGCAACTCGCCGACTTCGCTACATCTACGATCACCGCCTCAACGGCACTGGATTCCACTATTACCCGATGCACATTCCAACCCGCATGACAAGTACCTTTCGCCAACTAGAGATGAAGATCGCCCCGATCCGACGATCGTGGATCCGCCGAGCCATGGATTATGCCTACGGGAATACCCTAGATGAGCTGTCTCTCATACAGGGGAAATTACAAGACGCAGAAGAAAAGTTGAAGGCTGCAGAAAAAGAGCTGGCCTACTACAAGGCAGGCGAGGCTAGTTCTAGTGAGCCAGATTACACCTCAGTAACCCCATAGATATGTCCTTAAATTATCCTTTAGTTGCGAATTATGAGCTACTAATTCCCTTGTGGTAGCCATAATAAATCAATAAAATAAAATAAAGTATTTTTGTTGATTCGCTCTTTGTCTTGTGATTGTTGGTTTTTGGGCTATTTTAGACCTACACCCTTAGAGCTGCTATCTCTTTTCTAATCTTTGAAAGTCAAGCAGATGGTAACTACCAGATCGAAGTGGCGCCGCAGAGGTCAAGGGAATGAGAATGCCGACACCAAGAAATTCCAGCCATCAACCACCCTCCTCCCACTGGAACCCCGATCGGCGCCAAATGATAGCCAATCGACTCATCGATTGAATTGCTAGCCCGCCTCTCAACAAAGAACTGAGTACTCAAGCGCCAGCAACTCATCATGCTCCTCCTCCAGCCAGAGTGACCTTGTCAGAGTTCATGAGGATGCGTCCGCCGACGTTTTCTAGTAGCACGGAACCCATGGACGCAGACGATTGGCTCAGGGCCATTGGCAAGAAGCTGGATATTGCTCAATGCACAGATCGTGAGAGAGTTTTATTTGCCTCTCATCAGTTGAATGGTCCCGCCGTATGGTGGATAACTTCAAAGATGTCCCATGCTAATGCCCAAGAAATCACTTGGGATGGGTTCATGCAAGCTTTCGCCGATCTCACATTCCATCCGCATGATTACATCAAGAAGAAGGAATTTCGCCCTTCGTCAAGGAAACCGTTCAGTCGGCGAGTATCTGCATAAGTTCAACCAACTTGCTCGCTATGCCCCCGAAGATGTAGCCAGAGATGAAGACAGGCAAGAGCGATTTCTGGAAGGGTTGAACGACGAACTCTCTGTTCGTTTGATTTCTCAGGATTTCACCGACTTTCAGCAGTTAGTAAATAAGGCCATACGCCAGGAAGGCAAACATCAAGAAATGGAGAACCGTAAGCGGAGGATGGCCGCCGTAATTTTAACTCAGAGGATTGCCCAAGCCTCGCTTTCCTCGCCTCAACCACCTCAACATGGAAGATTCCAACTACTACACCGAGTTCCAGCTCGGGCCCGCTCGAATACTCCCGGATTCCGTAGTAGTTCATCTGGAGGTCAGTTCCAGCAGAAGCCAGCTATTTCTACAGCAGGAATCACTTGCTTTCACTGCAACGAGTTGGGTAACTATGCCAATAAGTGTCCCAAGAAGCAGCAGACTGCCACCCCTGTCAAGCCAACTCCCGGAGCTTCAGCCTCCATGGTCCTCAAGACCACCGGTCGGTTCATGAAGGGACGTGTGAATCACGTCACCGCAGAGGAAGCCTATGCAGCACCAGATGTTGTTCTTGGTATGTTCCTTGTCAATTCAGTATCAGCATCAGTTTTATTTGATTCCGGAGCTTCGCATTCTTTTGTGTCAAATAAGTTTGTGGAAAAGTATGGGTTATTTACCTCCCCCTTAGTTAACCCCATGGTAATTCATTCCCCGGGCTCAGAAATGAGAGCTAGTTTCTTTTGTCCAAACCTTACCTTGAAATATCCGAGTAACTTTCTCAAAGAACTTAATAGTCTTATGCTCGCAAGGATTGACGTAATTTTTGGAATGGACTGCTTGCCAAAAATCAAGGCAGATAGATTGTGCTAGTAGATCTATCAACCTCACCAATGATTAAGGGATTTCAAGAGAGTTCACCCAAGACTTCTACGGAAGAAGTTCTATCTTGACCAGCTTAAAGGAAGTAAAACTGGAAGATATACCCGTGGTACAAGAATATCCTGATGTTTTTCTGGAGGAATTACCTGTATGCCACCGATCGACATAATGTTCTTAATTGACTTAGTCCTGTGGATCGCTCCAATTTCGGCGACCCTGCTGCACGCCGCAAATGATCTAGCAGAGTTGAAGAAGCGATCAAGAACTACAGAGTAAAGGTTACATTCAACCGAGTTCCTCGCCTTGGGGAGCTCCAGTACTATTTGTCAAAAAGAAAGACAATAGTATGAGAATGTGTGTGGACTATAGATCACTCAATGAGGTAACAATCAAAAACAAGTACCCGTTACCTAGGATAGATGATCTGTTTGATCAGCTTAAAGGAGCCAGTGTTTTCTCCAAGATTGATTTGAGGTCAGGTTACCATCAGCTAAAAATCGACCGTAAGATATTCAAGACACCTTCACCACCAGATATGGATCAGATGAGTTCACAAAGTGATGTCATTTGGACTAACAAATGCCCCTGCTTATTTCATGAATATGATGAACAAAGTGTTCATGGAATTCTTGGATAAGTTTGTGGTGGTATTCATAGATGATATTCTCATCTACTCAAGAGATGTGGAAGAGCATGAAAAACATCTCAGAATTATTTTGGACAAACTCCGAGAACACCAACTTTATGCCAAATTTAGCAAAAGTGAATTTTGGCTAAGTCAAGTGGCTTTTCTTGGACACATTGTGTCAGCAGGAGGAGTTGCAGTAGACCCCTCAAAGGTTGAAGCTGTAATGGATTGGAAGCAACCCAAGTCTGTCACGTATGAGAAGTTTTCTGATTAGCTGGGTACTACCGCAGATTCATTGAAAATTTCTCCAAGATCGCCAAACCCATGACTCAACTTCTGAAGAAGGAAAAGAAATTTGAATGGACAAGTGCATGTGAACATAGTTTCCAAGAGCTGAAGAAAAGATTAGTCTCTGCACCAGTGCTAGTCTTACCAGATATACGTAAGGATTTTGAAGTTTTCTGTGACGCATCCCGCCAGGGGCTAGGATGTGTACTGATGTAGGAAGGAAAGGTTGTGGCTTATGCATCTCGTCAGTTAAGGCCACATGAAGGAAATTATCCAACTCATGATCTAGAGTTAGCCGCAATTGTGCATGCTTTAAAAATCAAGCATTATCTCATTGGTAATCACGTGAGATTTTCACAGATCATAAGAGTCTGAAATATATCTTCACACAGTTAGATCTTAATCTCAGGCAAAGAAGATGGTTAGAGCTGATAAAAGATTATGACCTTGGAATTCATTATCACCCGGGTAAAGCCAACGTGGTAGCAGATGCTCTGAGTAGGAAAGCATACTGCAACACGGTGTTAGTTCAAGAAAATCAACCAGAGTTGTATGAAGAACTAAAGCATCCAACTCGAAATTGTCACCAAGGTTGTATCAACACAAGGAAGTCCAACCAACCATACAAGGACAGATCGAGAAAAACAAATAGAAGACGAAGACATCAAAGAAATCATGAAAACATGAGAAGAGGCAAAGCCCGTGATTTTCTCAAGATTTGCAGCAGGCACAGTATGGTTTGGCAACCGCATCTGTGTACCTAAACATCATGAAACCAGACAACTGATTCTGAAAGAAGCTCATGAATCACCTTACTCTATCCATCCCGGGAGTACCAAGATGTACCAGGATCTGAAGGAAAAGTATTGGTGGGTTAGTATGAAGCGAGAAATCGCTGAGTTTGTTGCACGTTGTGATGTATGTCAGCGTGTTAAGGCAGAACATCAGAGACCTGCCGGATTGTTACAACCATTACCAATTCCCGAGTGGAAATGGGAGGAGATTGGTATGGATTTTATCACCGGACTACCTAGGACCCAATCAGGTTGTGATTCCATTTGGGTAATAATTGACCGATTAACAAAAGTGGCTCATTTTATTCCAAACAAGACCACTTACGTAAGCAATAAGTTAGCGTAATTGTATATGGCCAGGATCGTCTGCTCACATGGTATACCCAAGAAAATTGTGTCCGATGAGGTTCGCAGTTCACTTCAAAATTTTGGCAGAGTCTACATGAAGCTTTGGGAACCAGACTCAACTTCAGCACAGCTTATCATCCCCAAACAGATGGTCAGACTGAACGTGTAAATCAGGTCCTAGAAGACATGCTTCGAGCTTGTGCTATAGATTATGGAAGAAGCTGGGATAAGAATTTACCCTATGCGGAATTCTCCTACAATAACAGTTTCCAAGCCAGTTTGCAGATGTCACCATTTGAAGCATTGTATGGAAGAAAGTGTAGAACTCCTCTTCTTTGGGATCAAGTCGGAGAACATCAGTTCTTTGGACCATAGTTGATAAAAGAAGCTGAAAACAAAGTGAAGACAATAAGAGAACGACTGAAAGTGGCTCAGTCCCGACAGAAAAGTTATGCCGATAATCGCCGTAGAGAACTATCTTTTGAGATAGGAGATTTCGTCTATCTCAGGGTAACTCCACTCCGAGGAGTGAAAAGATTTCAGACTAAAGGAAAACTCGCACCCAGATTTGTCGGACCCTATAAGATTTTGGCAAAGAGAGGTGAAGTTGCTTATCAGTTGGAACTACCAAAGATCTCTCACACTGCTCACAATGTCTTCCATGTATCCCATTAAAGAAATGTCTCAGAGTACCAATGTAAGAAACACCGCTGAGAACATCGATCTTCGTGAAGATCTCACCTATGTGGAGCAAACAATCAAGATTCTCGATGTGGCAGAACGCGTCACCAGAAGCAAAATCATTCGTTCTTGTAAGGTTCAGTGGAGCAATCATTCAGAAGAAGAAGCTACCTGGGAGCGAGAAGAAATTCTAAGAGCCGAGTACCCCCACCTCTTTGCTAACCCGCATCAATCTCGGGTCGAGATTCCCTTTAAGGGGGGTAGTTTGTAACATTCCAAAGTTCTGTTACTGATTTAAAAATAAATAAAGTTATTATTTTATTGGATTTTCTAACTGTCGAATAATTTTCTCGATTTTTTGTAACCTAAAAAGAGTTTTCGCTATTAAAAGGAATAAAAAAATAAAGTATTTCATTTCTTGGTTTTAAAGTCAAAAAAAAATTATAATTAATTTCTGGATTTTTCAGGTATTTAAAAAGGTTTTTCATAATTTCGAGAAAATAAAATAAAAAAAATAAAAGCCAACTTTAAGTTGGAATTGTTTTTATTAAGTTCAAAATAATTCTAATAATTTTTATGAATTTGTTTTCTAAAAAAATTTGGACTCTATTTACTATATTCTAAAAGGTGTTCAATTTGTGGCTTAATTTGAATTTCGAAAATAAAATAAAAATAAAATAAAATAAAAGGGTTCCCGAAGGGTGACCCATCCAGGATTTCTCTCGGGAGAGCACGCTTAACATGAAGGCTCTTGCATGCATGCAGCCAGCGTGGGCTTCGCTTCCACTTATTAGTATTCCTCCCTCCAACTCTTTTATACCCATTTGTTTTCTGTCCCTTCCCAAACAGTTTTCTTCCTCCCACGTTCTTCTCTGTTGTGTTTAGTTTTCTCTAACCAAAGCATAGTGACCACCAGTGCCTTCCATGGCCAAACCACTAGGGGCTGCCAACTCCGGCCACCGCGCCACCCTCCCTTTTTCCTCTCCATTTCTCCTTTGCTCCCGGTGTATGCAATAGCACCAAGTACCAAGAATGGTCACAAATTATTTTCACTTATTTCCTCTCCATTCAAAACCTTAAATTGATTTCCTTTGTTGAGAAACGTTTTCATTAAACTCCTCCACGATGCCACGATCCCATTTGAGCAGCCAGCTAGTGCACTTCCGTTCTTACGTTTCCAAAACCAAACCGACGCCATAGCTTTTTGTCTACCCGACGCTGTAGTTCCTGGGCAGCAGCTATATAAGGGCATGACATCTCTCCTCCGAACCTTCACACCCTCTCCAAGTCTGTGAATCACCAGTGTGATCTCCATCTTCATATTCCACCATTTGTCGCTGCTGTAGAGCTTGGTAAGCCTCTTCCGGCCACCACCGCCGACACCGCCGGCCAGCCCCCTGCCATCTTCTGCTTGCTATACTTCATGCGATGTCATGCTATTTTGTTGTTGCTCCATTCGGCTGTTTGTTGTTCCATTCGGCTGCTACATGCTAGTATACATTCTGTTCGTATAGATTGATGATGAACAGTGCCGACTAGATAATCATTGCATGGTGCTTTACACATGCATCTTATTTTTGAGATTTTATTTTCTACAATTTCGTTCGTTCTCACACGAACTCCAAATCCAACAATTTTTTTCTCTTAAAATTATCTAAATTCATTCTCTACTTCAACTATTTATTTTGTAATTTTATTTTATTTTATTTTATTTGAATTTGGCTTATTTTCACGTATAGATTTAAACGACTCCGGAGAGCTTGATCCTGTTGAAGAAGTAGAATATCAAGATTTTGAGCAAGGCAAGTTACACCATTGACCATTTTGCCCCCAATATATCAAATTATCTAATTTCTGTTTTAAATTATTATTGCATGTATAATTGTATTTAATTATTTTAAATTCCTGTTTTAAATACTTAATTATTCCAATTCCTTTGTATAGCCACATTTGAATGTTGTATTACCAATTCCTTGTCACCTTAGACAAATGAATTTAAAAATAAATATATGCTTAGCAAATGCTTAGACCAGGAAATATTTGATTTTGGGAGAATTTAGCCAAGACTTCAAAATTTGATAAAAAGCCTATGACATTGTTATGTCATGGTAGACTTTTGCAAATGTCTTTGAAAATTATAAAAATAAGAGAAAATGGTTTGTACTTGGGCAAAATGGATCGCTGGTGGGTGCAGTTTATGCACTGCTCGTCTCGTTAGGACCGAGACCTGTGGTTTTTATTGAAAGTTGCCCAAGTAGGTTAAGGACCGGCCTTTGAGCCGCATCTTGCAAAGCTCCACCGTACTACCACATGTTCTGTATGGGCAGAACTAGGCTTATTAACTTGTCATACCTCACTATTGTTTGTGCCATTTCTGTTGTGTGGGTGTCGGTTAGACATTATTCCCACTTGGCGCAAGAGGGGGCTTCCGGCAGGTGGTTAGCCCGATGGAAGTGAAACCTTAGCGGGCATATTAGTAGTGAGGTAGAACATTGGAAACGCCTTGTGATAATTGCCTAGTCACACGCCTAAGGAAGCGTGCATTGGCCGACATAACAGGCAAATTATCTCGTGTGGGTAAAGTTGTACCCCTCTGCAGAGTGTAAATCTATTCGAATAGCCGTGTCCACGGTCATGGACATGCTGAGCAAAGCCACTCTAAGTTAGACTTGTTTTTGGTTTTAAAATAACTTTGGACATGATTTGAGGATGGTTAATCCTTGTGGTAAAATTGGGCGGGTAGCCTTGTGATAGAGGGTATCCTTCGCCATGTTTCATATGGAGGTTATCCACTATAAGTGATAAATTTTAAAATCTAATTTTAGCTATGGAATAAAAATGTGCCTTGAAACTTAGTATAACTATTTAAACCCAAAAATGCTGAATTACGCAAATAAACCCTACAACCTTCCTTTGAATAACTTATGCATGCATTCTAAATTCTGTATTGGGTGTAATTTGCGAGCACGGTTGTAGTGCTCACTCTTGCTGAATATTATTATTCAGGAGAAGACTACTACCCGGAAGGTGAGGAGCAGGACGATTAGGCAATGACCTCCGCATTTATTGCTGTGGCGATCGTGTGGCTTACCATTATCTTTTGCTTCTGCTTAATGTTTTATTTGGCCTCCGGCCCAAATTGTAGTAAACTCTATGCTTATTAATAAATACGTTGGATATGTTTGTGATAACATTTTTGTGACTGTGTACACTGGAAATCCTGGACTAGTGTATGAACACAGAGAAATCGGGATCGTTCATTCCCGGGTTCGACAATATTCTTTTATCACCCTAGGTTGGTTCATTATTAGTTGGTATTATCATAGCATCAACGTGGGTTGGTTAGATACGAGTAGATTGCTTAGCCATACGACGAGTCATCATCTCATGTGAGTTGCAGATATAAATTTGACTAAGTGATTATGGAACTGTGTGATAAAACTGTGTGTGTTGTGTGCTATTACTCGCTGATGGCATGTGTTGCACTTAACCAATAGGGTGGGAAAAGATTTAGACTGAGCCAAGTGGTGGATACTGTGTGATATGCTGAAAATCGTGTGAATGGAAATATTGGTATGTGTGATATTTAGTTGGAAATGGGAAGTCTTGGCCTGATCAATTAAGGACTTAACTTTGTGTACCATTGAACTGAGCCTTACTGTACGACCACATGCCTGGTATGGAACGGGCCTAACATAGTAAGTAATTATGGAATCTTGACATTGACTACTCAGGAAGATAGGTTAGGCTGTATGCAGGGTAGAAAGTGTGTACCGCTGTGTTTGAGTCACATCTATGAGTGGTTCACTGCCTTTAGATCCAAAGGTGTGTGTCGTACCAAGGGCTGTGTATGTACAAATTGGACGGCGGTAAAGCACATCAGAGTGTCAATGCTCGAAATGAAGTTACCTAAAGGTTTTGTTGTTATTAGCTCTGATCTAGTTGGTTGCATCTTGTGGGTAAAGTGTACAATCTCTGCAGAGTGTTAATCAATCTATTCGAATAGCCGCGTCCACAGTCATGGACATGCTCGGGGATTTCACACGAGGGGTAGATTTTCATAAAATATTTGGGAAGGGAGCTGTGTGATCCAAGTCATATAGCTGTTTGAATAACTTGTTTAGACTGTGTGTCCTTGGTGAAAACAAACATCAAATTAATATTATTTATTTGTTTTGAATTATGTTTTCAATCTATTATTTGTATTCAATTGCAAATTTTGCATTTCTGCAAAAGAACCACCGAAGCCATTCCTTTGGAATAAGCCATCATCTATAAATTGCAATCTGTGGTATGACTTGCGAGTACGGGTGTGTACTCATGCTTGCTTCAAACAATCAACAGAAGTGGGGGAATCTTCGCCTGCATTTAAGTAGAAGTTCTATGAAGGCGCTGATCGTTAGGGTCTTGATCCCAGTTAGTTGCCTGTGGTGAATTGATGGGATTCCGCTGGAGTTTAATTTCGTTCATTCCGCTATTTATTTATTGTCAGCCCTGCATGGCTTAATAAATACAAACTCGACCATAAGGTCAAAACCATTATTTGCTATTCAAATTGGTGTTTATTCTATTAATTATCTTATGTGGATCGATATTCATCTATGCTGATACTGTGTGCACTAGTGTGATCCCGGACTAGTGCATAATACATAGAGGGTTCATATTTGCATTTTTTGGGTCCCAACAACAGCGCATAGACCGAAGGCCCATGCGCTCGGTGCATGGGTCCACCAAGGCGGTGAGTTATGCACTTAAGTGCCGTGGGGCTCACAGTCATATACTTATTAGTAAATAATATTGGTCCCACTCATGAGTGACTTACCCAATACTAATCCTACAGCTAAACATTGTTTTGGTCTTATTGACTGAGATTAATGCATTGCTGATGAGCTATAGTGCTCGTCCGGCAAAACCGTGTGGTGGCGCTCACGCCCGCGCGTCTCAGTACCGGTGATGTGCTGCTCGGCGGTGACGGAGAGTGCCCAAAATGGGACCTTTGTTCTATTGAACACCCGCCGGCACCGACAGCGAGGCCAGAGGTGGCTCCTAGTAGCGGCACGTAGATGTTAAGTGGCGGAGCAGCTACAATAAAGAGCAAAAGCTCGAGCGAGCAACGCTCTCAACAAAGTAATGCACGAATGAGAATCTACGGACTACCAAGAATATACCAGAGCTAGGAGAGGCTCGAAAGTGGTCGGAGTTGAGCTGTCGATAATGAGCCACGATGGCGAGATGAGTTTCACGTGGAGTAGAGGTTTGGGTGAAGGAGAAGGTCAATTGATGGTCAAGGAAGCTTGCTGGTGCTCAGGCGATGCTCCAAGTCAAAGGAATCGACTCAAGGTGCCTTGTATCTTCGGCGATGCCTGAGGTGGCGATTCTAGCCGAAGGTGAGGAAGAAGGGTCAATTCGGCCGATCCTACGAATCAAGGGCTGAATTGAGTGAGTGGAGCGAATACTCATGTATTCGAACACGAGATGACACGATAGGATTGACTAGGAACCCTTCCATTCACCGGCAATGGAGTTGGCGGTGCACGGCTGAATTAGGGCTCGCGTTCTCCGAGTGATTGAGCTCGTTTGAAGAGGAGAAAATGGAGGGGGAGGTGCACACTGAGTTGGAAAAGGAAGAACTTAGCTCGGGGCTGGCTTTTATAGAGAGAGATGGCAAAGATAAGCGAGGAGTGGCCTGGGCAACTACGGGCAGAGCGACGATGTGCTCAGAGGTGCTGAGTTGTCTCCAGGAAGGTATAGGCGGCGATAGGATAGGGGATGGGTGCGGGGTTGATGGCGAAGCGACAGGATTTGGTTGGACAGTGGAAACCAGTGGCTAGTTTGTCCAAAATGGTGGGCGCATGGCGGAGTTTCACCAGGCGTGCGCTAGCACGACGAGGGAGAGGTGGAAGAAGAAGCCTGCGAAGGGGCCCACCGCTCAACAAGGGTGAGAGGTGATTTATTATGTTGTGGATTTTCCTATTTTGGCTTATTTAATTCCTGATTTTATTTACCAAGAAAATTACTTTGGAATTTAATGAAAAATTTTCTGGGGCTCTTGATCTAATGTAGTTTATCCTGTAATTTTTTTTAGAGGTTTTTATCTTATATGAATTTCTCAAAAATTCATTCAAGTTTCTGTTCTTATTCTTATTCTTTTGCATTTGTTTTCCTTAACATGTTTTCACATAACTCTTTTGCTGAATTATTCCTGGGATATCATGTATGAAATAATTCTTTCATTCAATATTTTTGTTTTGATTTAACAACTTACTTATGAGTACATATTTGTCAGTATTTCATATTTTGTTTTTAAATCAAAACTCAAATCCAAACATGGGTATAATTACATATGCAAATGATCAAAGAATTTTTTCCTAGTGTATTTATAATACTTAATCCCATAATTCAGATTTTGGGATGTTACAACGATGATCATTCTTATAAAACAAGGAGCAATACCGACGCATGAGATGAAGAGACATGATTGTGAGATGAAGAGATGCATCGTGTGGGAGCCGAAGTATTGAATTATCACAGACAGTTATTATTAAAAACTGTCTAAGCATTGAATTATTACAAACAGTTATTATTAAAAACTATCTGTGATGAGGCCTGGGATGTAAAGACGGTGATGCTTTGGTTACCAACGATTTATTAGGAGTATATTCTAATAAATCCTATCCGTCGGACTTCCGTCTCTATTCGTTTGATATATCTTTTGCCACGATTTGTTGGCCTATAAATAAACATCAGAGAACTATCTAAGAAAAAATATTCACTCACAAAATTCACATCTTTTGTTTTCTTATATCCATTTCTTCTTCCCACTAGTAGAAGAATATCATATCCCTACGATCAGGTGAGCACCTCACTATCTATTATGTCTGTTGATCAGAAGTTACATGATGAGGACATCCCTCCTGCGGATACACGCACGACACAAGACCCTCCAGATCTGGGTGCTGAACTACACGGTCCAATGACAAGAGCTAGAGCACGTCACTTAATCGATCAGGTAAAGTCGTTTCTAGGGCTGAGTGTATTATTTGAGAACTCTATGATGCTGCCTAATGGAGATGATTTACTTGTACTCGTGAATCTAGGACTACGACTCGGTTCAAGAAGGTCTACGACCATCGCAAGAAGATCTACGACCACTACAAGAAGACCTCGACTAGTTGATTCGATTGGAGCAATCTACAACCGTAAAAGCGAGCACAAGACTCGTTGGACACAATCTACGACCAAAGATAGCATGGACTCCTCAAGACCACCCTAGGACCACCCTACGACCGCATCTTCGACGTAAATATGCCACACAAGGTGTCACGTCACCGCTTTGGAAACTAATAAGACTTTGTAAACGTAACGAGGTCGGAGTCCGAGTTGCGTCGCTTCATCCCACGGCCGCACAACCCTAGGTCGACCTCCTCACGCTCCCCTATATATATACAAGAGCCACCATAGTATAGAGGCGGGTTTTCTTAGATTATTCTCGCCAATTGCGGTTTACGATTATCGGTTTGAGGAACCCCACTTGTAAACTTCATCCATATCCGCAATACAATTCAGATTGCATCTACCTTGTTCTTGTAAGTTGCTTCGATTGCTTGCGTGAACAATAACCTTCGTGGTAAGGTCGATCGCGTGCAAGCATGGTCGATAACGACAGCGCGCGGGTGTAGCGAATGCGAGGTGACGATCCGCTGGTCGGAAGCCTCAAAGCGCCAACGCCTCACGATTTAACCAAATCGAACCTATCGGAAGATTGGTCCGCCGTGACTCATCAAGTGGTATCGAGCAAAGGTTGCCCGTTAGGTAATTTCGCTTATCCTTTTGTTAGTTGTGTTCCTCACCTAGAGTCCGTAAAACTACCCTACAAAAAGTTTTAGATCGTAATTATTCTCGCCGTCCAAACCACTTTGTGCCTTTCGCAATTTTGTTTTCGCCGCATTGTTGAGTTCGAGTCCATCGTCGGTGTCTTTGTTGCTGGTTTAGAGTAGCATTCTTGGTCTCTAGTCAAGACTCGCCGCCGTGCCACCATCCATCCCGGACGCACGACCTCCTTTTTCGAGCGACACCCATTCGACCACCCGCCGGATTTACCATCCGGTCGGAATCGAACATCTACTCGGATCCGTCCACCTCTTCGAGCAACACCCATTCTACCATCCACTCAAGAACTACCACCTGGTCGAATTCCGTAGCCGCAACAGAACTAGTCCAAGTTCAGAGAGAGAGAGAGAGAGAGAGAGTATCTTTAATTACCTATTTACCCTCGCTCTCCGGAAAAGTTTGTGACCCAATCACCTCATCGGATCCGAGAAAAGGTAACAGAAGAATTTTGGGCTTGGGTCACGTTTGCAAAAAAAAGAGGAAGCAAAAAGCGCAAAAGAAAAGAAAAGAAGCAAAAAGTGCAAAAGAAAAGGAAAAAAAAGCAATTCGACCACCCCTAGTTGGTCTACGACCAGCTCCAGCCTTGCATCCTTTGGACTCCTTTGTATCGACTCCTTGTTTCGATCAGTATTGTGCTAGGGCTAGGGGCACTTTTAGACCAGCAACTGTGACGTGTACTGTGGGATTTGGTTCAGCTTTGCTAATCTGATTTCATTATTGCTATTCCTTGCTACTAAACATTGCCTGTCCGAGCTCCACATACTTTCGACCCTCAGATTGGATCCTCGCATTCGCCTCTGCCGTGATCGTACATCCCACCTTCACCGATTAGACCACCTGCTGCAATTTGGTAAAAAACTCATAAGAGCTTGGTAAGACGCTTGAAAGTGTGTGATTCCACCCTCCGACCACCTAATAGTGATAGGGTTAATACCTTTGTGTTGTCTTTTGTCTCCTACTAACCATGTCAGATGAAGGATTGGATGCGCAAGAGTGTGTTTTGAGGGAAGAGCTCATGACACTATTGGATGAACAACGCACTACCGTTAATGAGGACATCGACAGGAAGCTTCAAGCTACCACGATCACATTACAACGCTCAATCAACGATAGTATTACAGCGCTCACTACACGCCTCGAAAGAATGGTGAACCGACCACCAAACGTTGGTCGTGTGGAACCTCATGGTGCAGCCCATGACCATGAGTTTGATAATGATAATGAGATGCATGACCACGACACCATTGATACACGACAACGGAACCGACTGAACTTCAACCATCAAGGTATGAGAGGTAATAATGTTCAGCAACATAATGCACGTGTTAATGATGATCCATATGCTAAAGTTAAGTTCTCTATACCATCTTTTGCGGGTGCTTATGATGCTGAAATATATCTAGATTGGGAGATGACGGTAGAACAGAAATTGAATGCTCACTTAGTTCCCGAAGTGCATAGAGTTAGGCAAGCCACAAGTGAATTTAAAAACTTTGCCATCATTTGGTAGAATAGGGTATGCACCAAAGGATTAGCGCCTACTACGTGGGATGGTTTAAAGGTTGCTATGCGTAACAGATTTGTCCCACCTTCTTTTAAACGTGATTTGCGTAATAAATTGCAGCGCTTAAACCAAGGTAATAGATCCGTAGAAGAATATTATCAGGAGCTACAAATTAGCATGTTGCGTTGTGATATTATTGAGGATGAAGAAGCTGCAATGGCACGTTTTTATGGAGGATTAAGACGTGAAATTCAGGACATAGTGGATTACAAAGAATACGATAGCGTCCCTAGATTGTTCCAACTTGCATGTTTGGCAGAAAAGGAATTGCAGGGACGACAACAGAGGCCAAGGAACAACTTTGGGAGCATGTCTACACCACGACCAGTGCCGGGGCAAGCCAAAACAGCCCCACCTTCAGCTACACGGTCTGCTGCCCCCTCCACGAGTAGGGCGCGTTCAAAGAAGACCTCGACCACATCACATGCACCCGAGGTAAGTAGTTACTAGTGTGCGTGCACCACCAAGAGTTCTTCGTCGGTTGCTTCCACCGGTCGTACCATCGGGATTGTGTACCACCGTTGCAGAAGGAAATGGGGCACGCCATGAGGGATCGCCCGGTCAATGAAAGCATACCTTGCCACCAAAGACGGTGGTTATGTAAGTACTAGTGATATTGAGGACGAATATGTACTTGCAACTAACATTGCAGGTGGAGGAGATGAGATAGACAGTGATGCTGATGATGTAGAGGAACAAGTAGCTACTGTTGACACCGAGTATCATGTGAGCCTTGTTGCGCAACGAGTGCTGAGCGCACAAGTGGAGAGAGCGGAGCAAAATCAACAAAGACAACTTGTTTGGCACCAGATTTCGTGAAGGACAAAGCCTCAGAGTCATCATTGATGGAGGGAGTTGCAACAACCTTGCAAGCTCCGAGATGGTCGAGAAGCTTGGCTTGACCACACAACCACACCCACGTCCCTACTACATCCAATGGTTCAATTCGTGTGGTAAATTAAAGGTACACAAAGTTGTGAAAGTGCAATTTTCAGCAGGTAATTACAAAGATAGTTCTGACTTTGATATCGTGCCTATGCAAGCATGCTCTTTGTTGCTCGGTAGACCTTGGATATATGACAATGATATTTTGCACCATGGTAGAGCTAATACCTACTCATTTTCACATAAGGGTAAGAAGATTAAGTTGTTGCCTTTGACACCAGCTGAGATTCTGAAAGATGAAGAAGAGCGCGCTAAAAATGAAAGAAACACCGATAAGCATGATTCTGAAAATCAGCAAGTAGCAAAACGTGTTTTCCCACCCAAAAGGGAGAAAGTGGCGTCTAGTCCTAAGTCCGAGGGAATTAAATTGAAGGGGTGTGTTATGATTGCCACTAAATCTGAACTTGCCGAAATTTGTAATAATGAGCTGCCATGCTATGCTTTGATATACAAAAATGCCTTCTATTCGCTTGAGGACATAGTTAGCTCTTTGCCTCCTGCTGTTGCTATCCTTTTGCAGGAGTATGTGGATGTATTTCCAATTGAGGTACCCCCGGGATTACCACCTATTCGAGGAATTGAGCATCAAATTGATTTGATCACAGGAGCGACCTTGCCAAACCGTGCTGCATATAGGACCAATCCAGAGGAGACTAAGGAAATTCAGCGACAAGTCCAAGATCTTTTGGACCGTGGGTACGTAAGAGAAAGCCTTAGTCCTTGTGCTGTTCCATTTCTTTTGGTTCCTAAGAAAGACGGTAGTTGGCGTATGTGTGTTGATTGCAGAGCCATTAATAACATTACTATAAGATATCGTCATCCTATCCCAAGGCTAGGCGACATGCTAGATGAATTGAGTGGTTCTATTATTTTCACAAAGATTGACTTGCGGAGTGGTTACCACCAGATTAGAATGAAATTAGGAGATGAATGGAAACCGCTTTTAAAACTAAGTTCGGATTATATGAGTGGTTAGTGATGCCTTTCGGTCTAACTAATGCACCTAGTACTTTTATGCGTTTCATGAACGAGGTTTTACGTCCTTCCATTGGAAAATTTGTGGTGGTTTACTTTGATGATATCTTGATTTATAGCAAGTCACATGAGCAACACTTAAATCATATACGTGCTGTTTTTAATGCTTTGAGAGACGCACGTTTGTTTGGTAACCTCGAGAAGTGCACCTTTTGCACCGATCGAGTTGCATTTCTTGGTTATGTTGTGACACCACAGGGCATTGAGGTGGATGAGACAAAGATTGTAGCCATCCAAAGCTGGCCGACGCCTACTACTGTGTCACAAGTACGGAGCTTCCATGGCCTTGCTGGATTCTATCGACGCTTTGTGCGGGATTTCAGCACCATTGCCGCACCATTGAATGAATTGACAAAGAAAGGAGTGTCTTTCAAATGGGGACCTGCACAAGAGAAGGCATTCAACTTGTTGAAAGAGAAGCTCACCCAAGCACCCCTACTCCAACTCCCTGATTTTGGTAAGACTTTTGAAATTGAATGTGATGCCAGTGGAATTGGGATAGGTGGTGTATTGATTCAAGAAGGTAAACCAGTTGCATATTTCAGCGAAAAACTAAATGGGCCTAGTTTGAATTATTCCACCTATGATAAGGAATTGTATGCTTTAGTTCGAGTGCTTCAAACTTGGCAGCATTATCTATGGCCCAAAGAATTTGTTATACATTCGGATCATGAATCGCTAAAACATATTAGAAGTCAAGCTAAACTGAATAAACGACATGCTAACTGGGTAGAATTTATTGAGTCATTCCCATATGTTATAAAGCATAAGAAAGGTAAGGATAATGTGATTGCTGATGAGCTCTCTAGACGTTATACCATGTTATCTCAACTTGACCATAAGATTTTTGGTTTGGAGTCCATCAAGAGTTTATATGTCACTGATTTGGACTTTAAGGAAGTGCTTGAACATTGTAAAGGAGGGAATACATGGAATAACTATGTGCTGAATGATGGTTTGGTCTATCGTGCTAACAAGCTATGCGTTCAAATAGCTCTGTTCGTCTTTTGTTGTTACAGGAGGCACATGGAGGAGGTTTGATGGCGATTTTGGAGCAAAGAAGATGAAGATGTGCTGGCCACCCACTTCTTTTGGCCAAAGATGAGGCGTGATGTCGAGCGCTACGTAGCTCGCTGCACTATATGCAACAAAGCTAAGTCCCGTCTCCTTCCACATGGACTTTATATGCCTCTTCCTATTCCTAGTGCCCCTTGGGAGGATATTTCTATGGATTTTGTTTTAGGATTGCCTAGGACAAAGAGGGGAGAGATGATATTTGTAGTAGTGGATCGATTTTCTAAAATAGCACATTTTATATCTTGTCACAAAAGCGATGATGCTACAAACATAACTGATCTGTTTTTCAGGGAAATCATTCGCTTACATGGAGTGCCCAATACTATTGTCTCGGATCGTGATGCGAAGTTTTTGAGCCACTTTTGGAGATCACTTTGGAGTAAATTGGGGACAAAGCTGCTGTTCTCTACTACATGCCATCCCCAAACTGATGGACAAACGGAGGTTGTCAACCGCACGTTATCCACCATGTTGCGGGCTGTTTTAAAGAAAAACTTGAAGATGTGGGAAGAGTGTTTACCGCATATTGAGTTTGCTTACAATAGGTCAGTACACTCCACCACCAAGGTAAGTCCATTTCAGGTCGTGTATGGTATTAACCCCCGTGCTCCTATTGATTTACTACCTTTACTGACCTCTGAAAAAATTAATCTAGATGCTAAGAAGCGTGCTGCATTTATTCTCAAGTTGCATGAAACCACTAAAGAGAATATAGAGCATATGACTGAAAGGTATAAGGTTGCTGGAAGTAAAGGTAGGAAAGTTGTCAAATTTTAACTGTGTGATTTAGTTTGGGTTCATTTGAGAAAGGATAGGTTTCCTAATTATGAAAATCAAAGTTGATGCCTAGAGTCAAGGACCGCTTAAGATAATTAAGAAGATAAATGATAATGCATATCAATTAGAATTACTGCAGATTTTGGGGTTAGCCCCACATTTAACATTTCATTTGAAACCATACGTGGGAGAAAAGATGAGCTTGAGTCGAGGACGACTCCAATTCAAGAGGGGAGTATGATGATGACATCCCAATCATGGATACACGCACGACACAAGACCCTCTAGATCCGGTGCCGAACTACACGGTCCTATGACAAGAGCTAGAGCAGTCACTTAATCGATCGTAAAGTCGCTTCTAGGGTCGAGTGTATTATTTGAGAACTCTATGATGTTTGCCTAATGGAGATGATTTACTTGTACTCGTGAATCTAGGACTACGACTAGCTTCAAGAAGGTCTACGACCATTTGCAAGAAGATCTACGACCACTACAAGAAGACCTACGACTAGTTGATTCGATTGGAGCAATCTACAACCGTAAAAGCGAGCACAAGACTCGTTGGACACAATCTACGACCAAAGATAGCATGGACTCCTCAAGACCACCCTAGGACCGATCCCCACGACCGGATCTTCGACCGAAATACGCTACACTAGGTGTCACGTCACCGCTTTGGAAACTAATAAGACTTTGTAAACGTAACGAGGTCGGAGTCCGGATGTGTACACTTCATCCCACACCGCACAACCCTAGGTCGACCTCCTCACGCTCCCTATATATATACAAGAGTCGCCATAGTTTAGAGGCGATTTTTCTTAGATTATTCGCCAATTGCGCTTTACGATTATCGGTTTGAGGAACCCCACTTGTAAACTTCATCCATATCCGCAATACAATTCAGATTACATCTACCTTGTTCTTGTAAGTTGCTTCGATTGCTTGCAGGAACAATAACCTTCGTGGTAAGGTCGATCGCGTGCAAGCGTGGTCGATAAAGACAGGTGTGCGGGTGTAGCGAATTGCGAGGTGACAATCTGTTGGTCGGAAGCCTCAAAGCGTCAACGTCCTCACGACGAACCAAATCGAACCTATCGGAAGATCGGGCCGCCGTGACTCATCATTACACATCAAGACACTAAAGTACTTCTGTTGATTGTAATATGTGCTTCTCTATGGATCATCAGATCATGCATGCGCTGTCACTGTTATTTATTCAACAGTCGTGGTTCTCATTATAGACGTTTCAAATAAATAACCGTCAGTGAATTTATTAATATCACAGACGGTTCTTGTTCGTAACCGCTTGTGATATTTCATGACGGTTTTCAACATGAATGCGTGAACCGCCTCGTGATATTTCACAGACGGTTTTCAACATGAACCATCTCGTGATATTACCTCTTCGCAGACTATTTTTAGTATAGCCATAATACGCATAATGGTTCAAGATAGCCTTTTGTAGTAGTGCAAGATGGTTGACATGAGTTAATATTTCACTAGAGTTTCCCTAATTCATTTAAGCATATGAGCATTGCTTTGGATCAAATGTAAAATGCAATCGCAGCTTATAGGATTGCTATTGAATTTGAGGTCTTGTCCCAACATTGATACCGATTCATGCATTATCGGTCTTGGTTTTTGTGAACGGTCATGCTACTTTTGTTAATCGTCAACTATTATTAATCACCTGAATTCGGATAACCTAAAGTGAAAAGTTATTTAAGGTCATCGAATATCATTTTAGTATATTGTTAGCCTTATAAGGCATATTTTTACATCATCACATCAATAGTAACTATAATGTGCATGTCAAGAATGCCGCTTCTAGGATGGTTATGTTAACTTTGTGCGCATGGGGATGCATTACCATTTGTATTATTGTGTAACCTAATATAGCGGATTAGGTCATTTGACGACTATTATGTTCAATCACATGACACATCGGGAAGAAAATTATAATGCGATAAGGTGATCGTTTTCCTTTCATTTTCTTTTTGAATGGGGAGTTAGGCGGGAAGTTAAATTGGAAGGTGGATTACAGAGTTGGGAGTTGGTGTGGAGTTGTGAGGAATAAATGGGAGGATGGAGCTAACAATAGATAAATCTAGGGATTGTCTTATGTGATCTAACAAAGGCATGTTTATTGTTGTATCGAAGATAGAATCTTAGCCTCTCATCGATCACAAACGAATGGTCGATATATGTTCTATTCCATACAAAAAACACATATGCATGCATTTATTGTTTTAGTATACCGATGGATGTCAGATCGCTATTCGACTTGTTCAACATGCTTGTCTTTTAGTTACATCAAGACATTTAAGCATGAGAATGCCCTTGCTTTCTACTTTTAGGTTATTTTTGTTACACGACTAATTAGTTGATGTTTTGACAAGATCCACTTGTGCCATACTCTGAGCCAGTTCACAAGATGGCGAGTGATTGATCAACCGTAGATCCGATGCCCGGGAGATTTTGTCTTGTAGTGCATAGATAACATCATGTCTAAATTGTCCGGTCAAGCAAAGTGGGAACTAAGGGTTAAAAGAAGTTTGTCCAACAGACTCCAAGGTCCTGTAGCACTCAATCTCATTATGACTTTACCTACCATCACATAAGTAGAAACAACATTGTAGTTGCAACCATATTCTTTTGAAAGAAATGGAGAATGTTCTAAAAGATGAAGCATACCATGCCCTTTGTTTTCATTATATGTGCTAAATCGATCCTCACAATTGAGTCTAGCACTAATTTAGTGTGCTAAATCGCTAATTCAAGGTGCGTGTGTTTGGAGTGGGTTTGTTGTGTTGTTTCGCTCTTTGACACATTGGTGAGGATCTCACCACCCTTTTCTCAAGAAACAATTTGCATTTATCTGTCCAATTATTTTTCCCTTGTTGTGCATTTCTGCTTGTGGTAGTTTCATAGTTTCATTATTGAAATCTTGTTGGCCATATATTTCCCTACTACATTATCTTGGGTCCGGTTTATGAACTATCTACTTACCTTTGCCATTTGCTCTTGTAGTATCTCACACTGGTGTCAGATTAACCTTTATCCTTTGCCATTTCGCAACAAAGCATTGTATTAACATTGACTACTAATTTTGAATTGTATTGTATGTTTGTTGTGTCTCGATAAAGATCTGGGAAGTATTTCTTGGGGGGATGAAGGACCATTAGGTCTTCTATGTTGTCCTATGACATAGAAGTGGCTAAGAAATTGTGGGCATAATCTTTAGTATCATTACAGGAGATGCAACTTAGAGACCATGAATTGAGGACTAATTGAACTAACTTGATGAGCCACTAGGACATGGCAATACAATTTTCCATGTAAATATAGACTATTTGGCCTCTCTATTTTAGAAGTCTCGAGATGCCGAATGTTGACAAAAATGTGTTAGGTAATAGATCATTTCCACCATACTAAAGTGCACTTGGAACAATCGAGCATTTGAATGGAAAACTTGTGTATAATCGTGGATATCGTGAGGATATGTGCACGATCTCGGGATGATGAGTCAATTGGCAATGGCGTTGTTGGTTTGCAAAATCTCGCGTTTTGGTTTGTTTCAAGGTTGTCTGCACCACAAAGTGGTCTCGACCGATTGTGTCGGGCGGTCGATCGCCAGTGGAGGAGTCCGACCGCCATGGTGGCAGTCCGACCGCCATATTAAAATTTGGTTTTTGAGCCGGGCCAAAAATAGGTTGTGTAGGCAAGTGAGGGGAGTCTCCTGGATGTGGTCCCATCATTTTTGGAGCTCCCAGTCAAAAGTTCTATTTAGTTGAAAATTCCAGAAGTTTTCGGATTTTCACGCTTGAATTTTGGCAAAGTCTTTTTGATCGGTCCGACATGCTGTGGGAGCGGTCCGATCGGCTGAAACCGGCCGGACCGCCTTGTGGGGCGGTCGACCGGCATTGACTTGGAGGTTAGCCAAGTTTGCATTGATGTGTTTTGATTATGGTTTATGTATGAACTTTAATGCTTTATTGTTGTATATTGCATTGCGGAGCTGACGTGGGTCAAGTTGTGAAGAACTTGTTCCCTAAACGGTTTATTTGTCTATTGTTTGCGGTGGCTTGCGTGTCAACGACGTCAACGGTGAGTGGATCGGGACTACGCTTGGAGAGCTGAGGTCCAGAACGATCATGGATACCGGGTGAGGTCGTGTGACTCGAGCATGGTGCAGGATGGGCAAGATGGATCGAACGGGTAGTTCGTGCAGCTGGTTGGATCAGGCGGTGCGGATATCAGTGCGAGTCTCTGGAAGGTTCCGATGGGTTTCGGACAAGAGAGGCTTGGCGACGTGATGAGAACCGCTGATCAACTTACACGTGGTGAAGCAGGCGATTGCTTCAATAGTTATGTGTGTGGGTCCCATGTGTAAGTGGTCCCAAAAAGTGAAACCCTAGCTCTCTAGTATAAATAGAAAGGGGGGAGATGGAAAACCCCCTCAAGCATTCATTTGGCCCCTTCTTCCTTTTTCTAGGGTTTGGAGGAGAGGAGAGGATAACTAGGGTTTGGAGTGTGCTCCTTGTGTGAGCTCTTGCCCTCCTTGTTGGAGAGGCTTTGTAAGCATCTAGTGTGATCAAACAATCTTGTGATGCTTAATTGAAAGATCATTTACTCCCTTTGTGTTCTTCTCCCTTTTTGGATGTTTTTGGTGCTTCCTTGATTCAAAGGTTTATGCTTGGTCCCTTGGACTAATTTATCTTGCTTTGATGTGTGGGGATACTCCTAGAGTCATCTAGATCATAAACCCCCACGAGCAAGTCTTGAATCAAGATTTTTATATTTCTAGGGTTTGTGCACTTCTTTGTTAAATCCTTGAAAGATCGATTCTGCGAAGTGGATCTGAAGGATCCTCGCTATAAATAGGTCTCTAATATCATTAGGGAGGTGTGCTCGAAATTTGGTCAAGTTTCATTGGTTGAATCAAAAGTTGGATCAAATTTCATTTTGGATTTGGGTTGAGTTTTTCGCCTCGATCAACCGGTCGAACGGTGTTGCAACGGCGGTCCGACGCTCGTGTTTTCGATCACATCGCTGGTCGAACCGCTGTCCACCGTCCGACAACCCGATTAGTTGCTTGGCCGATCATTGGTTGACCATCGGTCGATCCGCCTGTGGTAGCCGGCCGACCGCCAGATCCGCTAAGAACGAAGGAGTTCTTTGCTTCTTTTGTGTCGCGTGGTTGAGGGGTTTATCAAATTTAGCACAAGGCTTCCACTGTGCGCTTACTAATCTTCTTACCTTTCATAGCTAAAGGAGTAACGTTCGTGCTGTATTTGATTTAGGCGAGAATGTTGAGAAAGCGCCTATTCAGCCCCCCTTTAGTCGCCTTTACGGTCCTACAAATACTCCGAATATTTCCAAGGAAGGAAAGCAAGCAAAACTGGGAATAAAAATTTTATAAGGGTATTTCCGTAAAAATTCGCCAACCTACGCATCGGGCCACGGCCCAGGTGGCCCAAGTAGGGGCTAGCCATAAGGGGGGCTCCCTCCCCCAAAACCCTAGCCGCCTTATTCCCCACCCCTCCCTCTTGTGGCAGCCACCTCCTCCCCTCCACCCCTTGCGCCTCCACCTCCCTCAAGGACTCCTCCTCCCATGACCAGCAGCCTCCCAGCGCCACTCCTATCCATTGAAACCTCCTCCTCGCTGCTGTCCTAGGCCTAGAAGAAGGGAGAAGCCGGGGCTGCGCCAACCAAAGGTAAGAGGAAGGAGAACCAGGAAGAGGGATTTCTTTGTAAGAGATCTTTAGCGAGTTTCAGTAGCATCTTAAAGGGGTAATGACCATCTCCCCACTGTTTGGAGCAGGTTTGATCTTTACTTTATATCGATTAGAGAATTGTTGAACTGCTGCGATTAGAATCGGTTATCTGTACTCTGCTTACCCTTCAATTTTCGCATTGTTCAATTCCGAATTTGAGATTACGGTCTCCTAGAGAGTGGTGGGGTTTGTTCTAAGCTTTCCATAGAGTCTACGATCACCCAAATCGGAGTTGTAGTTTGGGAGATACATTAGTTTCCTTACTGCTGTCCAGAAGCTCTGACGAGATTACAGCAGTGGTCTTGTTTAATAGCTAAGGTTTAGATAATTGCCGATTTAGGGGGGGGGTCTCCCAACACAACTTTCATATGAAATTTTATTAGCTTTCCATATTGATAAAAATTATAAATTTTGGTTCAGTCATTTGAAAGATATGGATTTTTCTTATACTCCTGTTACTTCAGACTGTGAGATTCTGACTTCAAGTTTTCAACTGTATATTAGATCATGTTAGTTATAGAATTAGAGAGTCTCGCCAGCTAAGTTATTGTATATAAGTTTTTTATCTTTCCAGAGAGTCCTCGACCATTGAATTTGAATGTACCAAATAAAAGTTACGAATTTCTCAAGTCAGTAGTACCGAAGATGACAAAACGGTCTTTGGAATTTAAAACGAAGGCTTAGATAGGATAATTTTGTTGGGATACACGGCAATGCTACGATAGCACAAACAAAAATTACCGCGCAACCGAGGAACCACCGCAAGTAATAGATCACGAGATTACCGCTAGACGCGTCGACTCGTAGCGGAAGTAGAGTCGTTATAGCGAAGTTGATGCGCAGTAGTCGTACTCACGATCGTCTCCTCCTTCGAGTAGTCGTACTCATCACGCGTCTGCTCCTCCGAGTGGTCGTACTTGTCATGTTACTTCTTCTCCGACTCCGGTGATCAACAGAAGTCGCGGATCGTCCTAGTGATGATGCTTCGCAACAACACCTCCGAGGTATCCACATGTACGGGTAAGATCACCACGCCGCAGGAGTGCTAGCACCGGCAGCGTGGTTGAGAAGGCATGGCTATTAGGGTTTCGAGAGTTCTTTCAAAGATCATCCTCTCTCTACCCCATGCCACTGCCCTTCTTTATATAGGCATCCATAATGGGTCTCGACACGAGGCCCATTAGGAACTCGTGGCCTATACGAATTCTGGATCACCATCCAAAACAGATCCTTGCCCTTTAAGTGTGCACCCCACGTGTTCATGTGTAATCGGTTATGACTAAAACTCTTTTACGATCACTAGTCGTTGGCGGTACCTAGCAAAGACATAACGATTCCCAAAGACACATAGAATAAATCTGACAAACCTTGATGTGATATGGTCTATGATCGTGTCCTCATCACTTATGACCATTCAGATTCTATACGACCGAGTGTTGTAATTGGTCACGACTCATTCAGAACTCCTTACGACTGTGTTCTTACCATTCTGTGATTATGTTTGACCAGTATACGATCAGCATGTATCTCCATACGACTAGTCCGTAACTGATCAAACTAAGCGACCTACTCATGCATTCTCCTTTTGCCTCATGATGTCTGGTTGAACTCCAGGTGAGATGATGTGTCATCCATGGACTGTTCAATACTTTCTCGATCGATTGTCGGATAACATCATGTGGTCGACACTTCGACCACTAGTGGCATGGCCATGCACTTTCTTTATCCGATAACCACGAGGGGCCCAGAGACATCTCTTCTGTTATGTTAGGAGGGGCCCAAAGACATCCCTGGTCAAGATGGGATTTATGCGCAGAATCCGCTAGCGGATCGCCGGCCGGGTAATCGGACCGCGCTTTTGTAGTGTGTGTTCTTGTTGCCCGTTAGAATGATGTTCCATGCCTAACTTGTTTTTGCAGGTTGATGTGAATAGTATGACCCATGATGTATGAGATGCAGGCATGTGTGTAATGTTCATGACCTGCATGTCATGTTTATTGCAGTCCAAGGCTGTCTATATTTGTATAACGGCTTGCGTGTCAACTTGTGATGCTAATTTACTCCTTGTATTTTTATCCCGCGTGCTGTTAGGAGTAATGGCTTAGTGGGAGTACTTGGAAATTTTGGCAACATGCAGACATTGCGAACAGGATGCTTGGCGATGGAGATCACCACCAGAAAGGGTCATACTATATCACGATGCAATTTGATTGTCTGTGAATGCCCTTATATTCCTGTTTATTTATTTCTATGCATGTTTTAATTGCTTGAAATGCTTTTAGCATGGTAGAAGTAAATTTCCCTCAGGTAATATTAAGTTAAATTGATGCCCTCCCAATTAGCTGTACTATCCATAGTCTTGTATTTTAATGGTAGGTCTTGCTAAAGCAGAGTGCCATTAATATTCCTTGACTAGATGGGTTTGTGTCGGACACTTACACGCAAGCGTTCGTCTAACTTGACAAGGTCATCATAACAGTTATGGACCTTGGGGCATAAGGTTGAGTGCCGAAGCGTAGAGATGCTGCCCAACAACAAGAGTCATATAGAGATATGATTAGCAAAGGGTTGCTTACCATATTCACTAATCTTCTAGCAGTGATGACAAAGCTCACTAGTAGATTAATTGATTGTGGGTCTAGAATCACTAAATGCCATAAGAGGGATATGGTATTCAGTGGGAGTATCTTCATTAAATTGTTTAATGGAAGTTACTTTTCTTGAACATATGTCTTAGTGTTGTATATTTCTGTCGTAGATCATGGCACCATCTGCTATACCTATATCCAGTTTTGCCTTACGTTCGATACTTGATAAAGAAAAACTGAATAGAACAAATTTTGTGGATTGCTCCCGCACCTGAGAATTGTTCTTAGGCAAGATAAGAAGTAACATGTTCTAGAGGAACCAATTCCTAATGTGCCTGCTGAGAATGCTGCTGTAGCTCTTAAAACAGCCTATAAAAGGGCTTGTGATGAATCCCTTGATGTTAGCTGTCTCATGCTTGCTGCGATGAACTCAGACCTTCAAAAGCAGTTTGAGAACATTAAGGCCTACGATATAATCGTGGCGCTCAAAGGCATGTTTGAGACACAAGCAAGGACTGAGAGATATGAGATCTCAAAGAAATTATTTGGGTGTAAGCTAACTGAGGGTAGTCCAGTGAGCCCTCATGTGATCAAGATGGTTGGTTACACACACAGCTTGGAAAAACTTGGTTTTTCACTTAGTCAAGAGTTGGCTACAGATTTGATTCTTACTTCGCTTCCTGCAAGCTATGGGCAGGTCATTATGACTTTTTGTATGAATGGCTTAGACAAGAATCTCACCGAACTGCATATGATGCTTAAGACTGCAGAGGACAGCATTAAGAAAAGCAATAGTCATGTGATGATTGTGCAAAAGAGTACTAGCTTCAAGAAGAAGGCTAAAACTTGGGTCAAGGGTAAAGGCAAGGTTTCGGATGGGATCCAAGCTGTCAAGCCTAAACCCAAGACCAAGTCTGGCCCGACTCAAGAGAATGAATGCTTTTACTGCAAGGAGACAGGCCACTGGAAGAGGAACTGCAATAAATACCTGGCAGATCTGAAAAGGAATGGTGGAACTAAAACTTCCACTTCAGGTATTAATGTTATAGATGTTTTTCTTTATGATTCTTATGTTAACTCGTGGGTATTTGATACCGGATCGGTTGCTCATATTTACAATTCGATTCAGAGTCTAACAAGGAGTAGGAGATTAACAAGGGGTGAGATGGATCTTCGCGTCGGGAATAAAGCAAGAGTTGCTGCATTAGCCGTCGGGGCTTTGCCATTACTTTTGCCTTCAGGATTTATCATGGAACTAAATAATTGTTATTACGTTCCAGCCATAAGTAGAAATATCATCTCTCCATCATGTTTGATGACAGAGGGTTATAAGTTCATTATAGAGAACAATGGTTGTTCTATATATTTGAATGAAATGTGTTATGGCTATGCTCCCGTTTTGAACGGGTTGTTTATTTTGAATCTTAATGTTGCACCCATCTATAATATTAATGCAAAGAGGCTTCGGCCTAATGATACGAATTCCACATTTATTTGGCATTGTCGCTTGGGTCACATCGCTGAGAGACGATGAAAAGGCTCCATAGTGATGGAATTCTAGTGATGGAATTCTAAACTCATTTGATTTGGAATCATTTGAAACATGCGAATCTTGTCTGACGGAAGATGACCAAGACACATTTCACTGGTCGGAATGAAAGGGCGTCCAACTTGTTGGCACTCATACATACTTATGTGTGTGGACCAATGAGCACGACAGCTAGAGGTGGTTTTCAGTACTTCATTACTTTCACCGATGACTTTAGTAGATATGGATATATCTATTTAATGAGGCACAAGTCGGAATCCTTTGAAAAGTTCAAGGAGTTCCAGAATGAGGTACAAAATCAACTAGGCAAGACAATCAAGTCCTTACGATCTGATCGTGGAGGAGAATTTTTGAGCCATGAGTTTGGTGATCATTTGAAACAATGTGGAATTGTTCCACAGGTTACACCACCGGGTACTCCACAGTGGAATGGAGTGTTCGAGCGGCGTAATCGGACCTTGTTAGACATGGTTCGGTCAATGATGAGCCAATCGGATCTGCCATTGTATTTTTGGGGTTACGCTCTAGAAACTGCCGCTTTCACTTTGAAGAGGGTACCATCTAAATCAGTAGATAAGACACCATATGAGATATGGACTGGGAAGAGTCCTAGTTTGTCTTTTCTAAAGGTTTGGGGTTGTGATGTGTATGTTAAACGTTTGACGTCTGACAAACTCACACCCAAGTTAGATAAATGCTTCTTCATAGGATATCCTAAGGAAACCAAAGGATATTATTTCTACAATCAAGAGGAGGGCAAAGTGTTTGTTGCCCGAAATGGTGTCTTTTTGGAGAAAGAGTTTCTTTCAAAAGAAGTCAGTAGGAGAAAGATGCAACTCGAAGAAGTTTGGGAAACATCTGAAAGAGTTTCAACTCCTACTAAACCTCTACAGGACGAACAAAGTGTTGTTGAACCTGTAGAAGAGACATCAGCCCCACGTAGATCTAAAAGGCCGCGTCAATTGCCTATAAGGTATGGGCATGACGTATTATTGGTGAATAATGGTGAGCCTAACACTTATAAGGAAGCAATGATGGACCCAGACTCTGAGAAATGGCTTGGAGCCATGACGTCCGAGATAGACTCCATGAATGTCAATCAGGTATGGAACTTGGTCGAGCCTCTTGATGGTGTTAAAACCATTGAGTGCAAATGGATCTATAAGAAAAAGATTGATATCGATGGAAATGTTCACATTCATAAGGCTCGACTTGTCGCAAAGGGGTTTCGACAAGTTCAAGGAGTTGACTACGATGAGACTTTCTCACCAGTAGCGATGCTTAAATCTATTCGGATCATTATAGCTATTGATGCATATTTCGATTATGAGATATGGCAAATGGATGTTAAAACGGCTTTCTGTAGGACCGTAAAGGCGACTAAGGGGGGGGGTGAATAGGCGCTTTCTCAACTTTCTCGCCTAAATCAAATTCAACATGAACTTTACTCCTTTAGCTATGAAAGCTAAGAAGATCAGTAAGCGCACAGTGGAAGCCTTGTGCTGAATTCGATAACCCCGACAACCACACGACACAAAAGTGGAGACTTAATCTCAAAGGGCAGATCTGGGCACAGGCGGTCTGACCGGCTACCAGGGGCGGTCTGACCGGCGGTAAACGATCGGTCGGACCGGCTACTAACTGGCGGTCGGACCGGTGGAAATCGGTTCGACCCGGCAGTACTAGCGGTCTGAAAACACGGGCGGTCGGACCGCCGTTATAAAATCGGTAAGACCGGTTCAGTCCAGTACTGAAAAAAACAAGCCCAAATCCAAAACGAAATTTGATCCAACTTTTGATTCAACCAATGAAACTTGACCAAATTTTGAGCACACCTCCCTAATGATATTAGAGACCTATTTCTAGCGACGATCCTTCAGATCCACTTCGCAGAATCGAACTCTCAGGGATTTAACAAAGAAGTGCACAAACCCTAGAAATATGAAAAACTTTGATTCAAGACTTGCTTGTGGGGGTTGATGGTCTAGAAGATTCTAGGAGTATTCCCACACATCAAAGCAAGACACAATGGGTCAAGAGACCAAGTTTAACCACTTGAATCAAGGAAGCACCAAATTCATCCAAGTGAGAGAAGAACACAAAAGAGAGACAAAAGAACTCTCAAGCAAGCATCACAAGATTGATTGATCTCACAAGATGCTTACAAAGCCACTCCCTCAAGGAGGACAAGAGCTCACCAAGGAGCAACCACAATCTATCCCTCCCTTCCTCTCCAAACCCTAACTCTAGAAAAAGGCTAAGGAAACCAAATGAATGCCTCAAGGGGGTTTTACATCTCCCCCCTTCTATTTATAGGAGAGGACTAGGGTTTCACTTTTGGGACCCACTCACACATGGGACCCACACACAACATCTGTTGAAGCAATCGCCTGCTTCACCACGTGTAGGTTGATCAGCGGTTCTCATCGCGTCGCCAAGCCTCTCTTGTCCGAATCCCATCGGAACTTCCCAGAGACTCGCACCGATATCCGCAGCAACTGATCCAACCAGCTGCACCGAACCACCCTGATATGACCACGCTATCAAGCAAGATGTTACAACCTCCAAATCAAGCTACACCAACTCAAGTCTCACCTACATCGACACCAGCCCAAGTCATTGATGGACCGATTACACGTAGTCGAGCAAAGAAGCTACAACAAAAGGTGAACGCGCTACTTTGTGAGAATCATTTTAACATCAATGAGAATTATATACTGCCTAAGTCGTGTACATTGCTATTGCTTAGGTTCACCAAGAAGGATGACATGAACATACAAAGAGATGACTACAGAGAAGGACCACACTCGAACCAGACCAGTCCAGCAGAACAGTTCGAAAGAAACAGTCATAACTTTTAATTTCCAAAGGCTATGGAGGTCCATGAGGACATTTTGGAAAGCTTATTAAGTCTAGTTTTCAATGCCACCAGAACCGAGCTGTTTGGAATTTCCATTTTGAGAGCCGACCAGCTTTAGTGAAGACTGGTCAGAAGGTCAACAGTCTGCCAGACGTTCAACTTCCCATGCAAAACTGTACCATTCTACATTATTTCGTGGTGCATGCTGCACATGGTGTGAAAGCTTATCAAGTTAACTTTCCAACGCAACTGACGTCACATCTTTTGGACTTCCCAAGGTGGAGTTATTGACAAAACACCGAAGACTGCGCAGAATTCCAACAGCCACAAGGCCCTTTCACATAGTCTATATTATCTTTTTCATTTCGTATTTACACCTATCTAGGAGGGATGTTCCTAGTATAAATACCTCATTGCCTCATAGAAACCACAGACTTTGATAAACAAAATACGTAACCCTTTGTTCAAATTGTGTGCTAACAAACCTTTGAGAGTTGATCTCTACCCTTTGCTCTTGTGATTTCCTTCATGGATTACAGCAATGCGGCTTCATCCGCTCCCAATTGGTGCTCCTACTCCTTCGAGGTTTCTCGATTGATTGTAGGTGTGTTGGTTGGTTCCTTGAGAGTGTGGTTGGCTAATCCTCGATTCAAAGTTGCTTGTTAAAGACGGTGGTTGGCTTCGAGTTTTATTTGTCGTTGCACTAGTTATCGCCGCTTGCGACAAGTTATCTTGGCTTTTTGAAGCTAGTTATTTGGTGATCATCCTACATCGTGAAGATCGGGACCCGTGACGTATCATCCGTATCGAGCTTTCGTTACCACGGTAGGATTCTTTACCTTTAGCTACATATATATTTGTTTCGTCCTATCCACCAAAAAGCCTATAAAAAATTGTTGTAGCCCTTTGTTTCAATCATATTTCATGAGTTTTGTTAAGTTTCACCATTAGAGTCTTTGTTTTAGTTGTTGATCATTTTCCTTTGCGTGTCCTTTGAGCCTCTTTTATATATCTGAAAATCCCACACAAAAAAAATCTATAGCCTATATCATCCTTTATGCTAACTTTGATCCTATCAAACTATAGCTGCTGGTTGTGTTTTTGTTCTATCATAAGTGTGCTAGTGTTATCTCTGGTCGTTGTATTAAGTTCTATTAAAAAAAAGTGTGTCAAAAAAAGAAGAAGAAGAAAGGAAAGTGTTAAAAAAGAGTTGAGAAAAATTGAGAAAGAAAGGTTGAAGATCGAGAGTTAAAGTGCACAAGTGCTGAAAGTTTGTCACGCCAAGTGGAGCAACCAGTTTGCTATTTGTGTTTGGTGCAAAATTTTGGTTGGATCTGATCGCAACACTTGCATTCCAATCATACTCCTTGTTTACATCAACTCAAATTTCTTTGCGTGTGTGTGTGATTGATTTATATCTCCCATATCTTGTGATCAAGACTAGGCGGGAACTTCTAGTTTGGATTGTTATTTAACTTTACAACAACTAGAATTCAGATTGCATTTCTTATGTATCACTCCCACCAAGCTCCACATAAAATCCATCGTAATCGGTACTGGTCTTGTTTTCGCCACCATCACTTTCTTATTACCACCACACATTTGTTTCTCTGTAATCCATGACAAGGAATTCATAAGAGTTTCGGTTGGTAAGAGAGGTGAGTTGTGAGAGCCACCAAATTTTTTTTATATTCCACAAATACCTATTATTCGTATTTAGCTAACCTTGCAGGAAGATGGGTGAAGTGGAGCTAGAAGATTGTGTTACTATAGCACAATTCAATGAACTGAAGCAAAGCTTGGAAGATAAGCAAGATCGGTTGACGCAAGATCTTCAGGCCTTTATGGCTGAAATCAGAGGACATCGCCAACCTCATGACGGTGCAAGCAACCATGGTGAAGATGGAGAAGATAGTGATGGAAGAGTTGCTGCTAGAAGAGCAAGAGAACAAGAAAGGAGGAACCAAGGTGCTGCACATGGTAGAGGAAGAGCTCGAGGTCGAAGAAATGAAGACAATGATGAATTTGAAGATGAGGATGATGACAATCATTCTCAATATCGTTTTGGTCGCCGACATCGTAGAGGAGACAACCATGAGGAGAGGTTTGGAAAACTCAAGTTTACCATGCCAAAATTTGATGGAGGGTCTGATCCTGAAGCTTATTTCACTTGGGAGTTGAAGGTGGACAAGATCTTTCGCCTGCATAATTATGCAGAGGAAAAGAAGTTGGCAATGGCATCTCTGGAGTTTGAAGGATATGCTCTGATTTGGTGGGAGCAACTTCTCCATGATCGTGAAGAAGATGGAGAAAATCCTATTGCCACTTGGGAAGAAATGAAGAGAGAAATGAGAACTCGCTTTGTGCCAAGCACTATCGCCATGATCTTTTCGATAAACCGCAGAATCAAGCAAGGAATTTTCTCTGTTGAGGAGTATTATAAGGAGATGGAGAAGGCTATGATTAGAGCCAATGTGTATGAAGATGAAGAACAAACTATTGCACGCTTTATGGTCGGTTACATCGCAATATCCAGTAGCATTGTTGAGTTTCAACTGCATCAGTCATCTTATTGATTTGGTACATCAAGCAACCAAAGCTGAACGCCAACTACAGCAAGATGCCAAGAGTAGCAAGTTCTTGTCATATGGTACGAGTACTGCGTCTAAAGGAAGCAAGTCAATCTCTAAGTTTTCTCTTGCACCTCAATGGCAAAGAGCTCAAGTGGAGGCCTCCGTTCTAATGTTCAAGGTGTTTATAGTGGGAAGAACACTGCGCCCCCAAGCATGAGTTCTAAACCAAGAAAGATCCACCACTACTTGATGGGTTCTACATCCAAGAGTAGTGGATTCAATGCTTCAAATGTGGAGGCCGTGGGCATGTAATCAAGGAGTGTCCAAATAATCGTGTGATCATTGTGAATGACAATGGAGAATATGATTCACTAGTGAAGAGGAAGTTGAGGAAGAGTATGTTGATGAAGCCCATGAAGATGAGAAACATATCGATGTGAATTTGAGCACGGTCTTTGCTCTTGTAGTAGCTCAAATCTTGAGTGTTCAGATGAAAGAAGCTGAAATTGGGCAATGACATAATCTTTTTCAAACTAGAGCCAAGGTGCAAGATAAAGTGGTGAAGGTGATCATTGATGGCGGGAGCTGCCATAATCTTGCTAGTCGTGAGATGGTTGACAAGCTTGATTTGAAACTTCAGCGACATCCTCATCCATATCATGTCCAATGGTGAATGATTCAGAGATATTAAGATTGGATATAAGGTGAAAGTTCCATTCAAGATTGGTGAATATGTTGACACCGTTGAGTGCGATGTGGCACCTATGTCCATGTGTCACATGTTACTTGGAAGGCCTTGGCGGTATGATCGATATACTCAAGATTGTGGGAGAACAAATCAAGACACACTAGATTTGAAAGGGAAGAAGTTTGTACTCAAGCCTATGACACCCCAACAAATCATGGTGAGCACTTACAAAAGAAATCTGAAATTGGTCCAAAGGATTACAGGAGGAGCAGAGCAAAGAAAATGAGTGCCATCCACAACTCGGTGAGTGAGAGCCACAAGCCAAATTTGAGAGAAAAAAAGGAGGAGAGGAGAGCATCTAGTTATGCTAGCCACAAAATCTGATCGAGAGAAGTAAGGAACAACCTAGATCAAGTGCTCTTTGTACTTGTGTGCAAAGACGTTTTAATTTCACCTAACGATATCACCTCTCTTCCTAGTGTTGTGTCTCATCTTTTACAGACTATGAAGATGTTTTTCCAAAAGAAACACCAGCCGGACTACCTCCAATTCGTGGGATTGAGCATCAAATTGATCTCATTCCAGGGGCTGCACTCCCTAACCGTCCACCATACCGAACCAATCCAGAAGAAACCAAGGAGATACAAAGGCAAGTACAAGAACTTCTTGACAAAGGTTTTGTTCGTGACAGCTTAAGTCCTTGTCTTGTTCTGTGATCTTAGTACCTAAGAAAGATGGTTCTTGGAGGATGTGTGTTGACTGTAGAGCTATAAATAATATCATCGTTACGCTATCGTCATCCTATTCCACGGTTAGATGACATGCTTGATGAATTGAGTGGTTCTATAATTTTTACTAAAATTGATTTGAGAAGTGGTTACCATCAAATAAGAATGAAAACGGGGGATGAATGGAAACTGCATTTAAAACAAAATTTGGGTTGTATGAATGGTTAGTTATGCCATTTGGTTTGACTAATGCTCCTAGTACTTTCATGAGATTAATGAACCATGTCTTGAGAGCTTTCATTGGAAAATTTGTTGTTGTCTACTTTGATGATATCTTAATTTACAGCAAGTCTTTTGATGAGCATGTGAATCACATTCATCAAGTTTTGGATGAGCTTCGAAAGGAGAAATTATTTGCTAATCTTGAGAAGTGCGCTTTTTGTATGCAGACCACGTTGTGTTTCTTGGTTTTGTTGTTTCGTGAAAAGGAATCAAGTGGATGAAACCAAGGTGAAAGCCATCAAGGATTGGCCAACTCCAACGAATGTAAGTCAAGTAAGAAGTTTTCATGGCCTTGCTGGTTTTTATAGAAGGTTTGTGAGAGATTTCAGTACCATTGCTGCTCCTTTGAATGAATTGACCAAGAAGGGGGTTGATTTTAAGTGGGAAACTCACAGAAAATGCTTTTCAAGAATTAAAGAAACGCTTGATCAAGCACCGCATTTGTTCTTCCCGATTTCACTAAAACTTTTGAAGTAGAATGTGATGCTAGTGGAATTGGGTTAGAGGAGTTTTAATGCAACAAGGAAAACCAAGAGCATATTTTAGTGAAAAACTGGAGGTGCTCAATTGAATTATTCTGTATGACAAAGAATTGTATGCTTTGGTGCGTGTGCTTGAAACCAGCAAGACTATTTATGGCCAAAAGAGTTTGTTATTCATTCCGATCATGAAGCTTTGAAGTACTTGAAAGGTCAAGCTAAAGTGAACCGTCGCCATGCCAAATGGGTTGAGTTCATCAAACATTTCCATACATTGTGAAATATAAGAAAGGTAAGGACAATGTTGTTGCCGATGCTTTGTCTCGAAAGAGTGTGTTGTTGAACCAACTCGAGGTAAAGGTTTTGGGTCTTGAAAGTTTGAAAGGTATGTATAATAATGATCCTGAATTTTCAAAACCATATAATCATTGTAAAGATGGAAAAGGTTGGGAAAAATATCACATACATGATGGATTTACTTAGAGAAAACAAGCTTTGTGTTCCAAATTCTTGGTTAGATTGCTTTTATTCAGAAATCACATGGAGGTGGACTAACAGGTCATTTTGGACAAAAGAAAACTTACGAACTGCTAGGTGATCATTTCTATTGGCCCAAGATGAGGAGAGATGTCATCCGATTTGTGGAGCGATGCGTCACCTGTCACAAAGCTAAGTCAAAATCAACCCTCATGGCTTATACACTCCTTTACCTGTTTCTAATATCCCTTGGGAAGACATAAGCATGGACTTTATTTTGGGATTACCTAGAACTCAGAAAGGAAAGGATTCTATTTTTGTTGTGGTTGATAGATTTTCAAAGATGGCTCATTTTGTCCCTTGCAACAAGACCGACAATGCTTCACATATTGCTAATTTATTTTTCAGGGAAATTGTGAGGCTACATGGGATGCCCAGGACAATTGTGTCTGATCGAGATGTCAAGTTCGTGAGCTATTTTTGGAAAACATTATGGGTCAAACTTGGAACCAAGCTCCTATTCTCCACCACTTGTCACCCTCAAACCGATGGACAAACCGAAGTGGTGAATCGAACATTATCAATGTTGTCGCGAACAATGGTGAAAAAGAACTTGAAGATTTGGGAGGAATGCTTACCACATGTGGAGTTTACTTATAACAGGCAAAGACACTCTACCACTAACTTATGTCCTTTTGAAATTGTATATGGTTTCAAACCTATTGTTCGATAGATTTGTTGCCCTTCCATTGCGGAGAGGACCAACATGGAAGCTTCCAAGCGTGCTTTGCATATGTAAAGAAGATACATGAAAAGACCAAGGAAGTAATTGAACTCAAGGCAAGACGCAAGGCTGCAAGTATGAACAAACATAGGAAGGAAGTGTTATTCGAGCCCGGGGACTTGGTGTGGATACACTTGCGCAAGGATCGCTTCCCTCATCAAGCAAATCAAAATTGTTGCCATGAGGAGATGGTCCATTTCGTGTTCTCGAGAAGATCAATGATAATGCATACAAGATAGATCTTCCGAAGAAGTTATGGTGTGAGCAACACCTTCAATGTTGTCGACCTCTTACCATTCACAAGTGAAGACACTTGAGTCGAGGACGACTCCTTTTCAAGGGGGAGGATGATATGACCACGCTATCAAGCAAGATGTTACAACCTCCAAATCAAGCTACACCAACTCAAGTCTCACCTACATCGACACCACCCAAGTCATTGATGGACCGATTACGTAGTCGAGCAAAGAAGCTACAACAAAAGGTGAACGCGCTACTTTGTGAGAATCATTTTAACATCAATGAGAATTATATACTGCCTAAGTCGTGTACATTGCTATTGCTTAGGTTCACCAAGAAGGATGACAGAACATACAAAGAGATGACTACAGAGAAGGACCACACTCGAACTGCACCAGTCCAGTGAGCAGTTCGAAAGAAACAGTCATAACTTTTGATTTCCAAAGGCTATGGAGGTCCATGAGGACATTTTGGAAAGCTTATTAAGTCTAGTTTTCAATGCCACCAGAACCGAGCTGTTTGGAATTTCCATTTTGAGAGCCGACCAGCTTTAGTGAAGACTGGTCAAGGTCAACACCTACCACTGCTCAACTTCCCATGCAAAACTGTACCATTCTACATTATTTCGTGGTGCATGCTGCACATGGTGTGAAAGCTTATCAAGTTAACTTTCCAACGCAACTGACGGCACATCTTTTGGACTTCCCAAGGTGGAGTTATTGACAAAACACCAAGACTCACAGAGAATTCCAACAGCCACGAGGCCCTTTCACATAGTCTATATTATCTTTTTCATTTCGTGTTTACACCTATCTAGGAGGGATGTTCCTAGTATAAATACCTCATTGCCTCATAGAAACCACAGATTTTGATAAACAAAATACGTAACCCTTTGTTCATTGTGTGCTAACAAACCTTTGAGAGTTGATCTCTACCCTTTGCTCTTGTGATTTCCTTCAGGGATTATAGCAATGCGGCTTCATCCGCTCCCAATTGGTGCTCCTACTCCTTGAGGTTTCTCGATTGATTGTAGGTCTGTGTTGGTTGGTTCCTTGAGAGTGTGGTTGGGCGAATCCTCGATTCAGGCTGCGGTTAAAGACGGTGGTTGGCTTGAGTTTTATTTGTCGTTGCACTAGTTATCGCCGCTTGCGGAAGTTATCTTGGCTTCTTTGAAGCTAGTTATTTGGTGATCATCCTACATCGTGAAGATCGGGACCCCGTGACGTATCACACCCGTTCGATCCATCTTGCCCATCCTGCACCATGCTTGAGTCACACGACCTCACCCGTATCCATGATCGCTTCGGACCTCGGCTCTCCAAGCGTAGTCCCGATCCACTCACCGTTGACGCCGTTGACCGCAAGCCACCGCACAAAGAATAGACAAACAAACCGTTTCCGGGAACAAGTTCTTCACAACTTGACCCACGTCAGCTCCGCAATGCAATATACATCAATAAAGCATTGATAACCAAACATAAACCACAATCAACACACATCAATGCAAACTTGGCTCACCTCCAAGTCAACGGCGGTCTGACCGCCCCACAAGGCCGGTCCGACCGATCCCACAACGGCGGTCGGACCGCCCGAAAAGACTTAGCCAAAATTCTAGCTTGAAAATCTGAAACCTTCTGGAATTTTCAACTCAATAGAACTTTTGACTGGAAGCTCCAAAAATGATGTGACCACATCCAGGAGACTCCCCTCACCTGCTTACACAACCTATTTTTGGCTTAGCTCCAAAAGCCACTTTTAGGTCAGGCCGGTCCGACCGGCAAACACTGCCGGTCCGACCGTTCCACGGGCGGTCTGACCGCCCCACACAACCGGTCAGACCGCCTGTGGTCTGACAGCCTGAAGCAAACCCCGAAAACGTGAGATTTTGCAAACCACCAAAGCCATTGCCAATTGACTCATCATCCTGAGATCGTGCACATATCCTCACGATATCCACAATCTTCCCCTTGATGAACACATTGACAATTTCCCAGAAAATGTGGTTTTTCAAATTGAAAAGTAAAACAAATCGCCGTTTTCGCATAAAGGCACAACTTGGTCCATAAGCATGAAAAAGCCTAGAAACCGACCAAGCTAGCTTCAGAATAGTATAGGCAAGTGAGATAGGCAATGAAAGCACAAAAAGGATTCAAAATCCAGAAAGTAGCCAAAAGTCTCACTTAGGTCCATATGAAAGACAAAATGTTCTATTTGACCTTTGATCATTGTGAGTCTTTCTTCAATTGCAATTGAAAACAGAAAAAGGCAATAAAACCCAGAGACTCAACTCACTATGATCACAAATTTTCAAAAGGCTCATTTTTTTGTGTGTTCTTTTATGTAAAACCAGTATTTTCTTCAATCCTTCTCCCCCTTTGACAATGAATTCATCAAGATGCATGGGAAAAGATAAAGAAGATGAAATGACTTTATTTTTGAACTTTTGTAAAAAGGGGCCATGACCATTATCGAAGTAGACAGTACAAGAATTATACCAAACCACATAAGGTGAAGAAGCTATATTCAATCATGGCAAGACATGTACTGCAAAGCTAAAGCCAAGTTAGCAGCAATCTGAGATTAAAAGAATTAAAACCATGAAAGGTTGCTCAATAACAAAGTTTCACTACAAGCAACCAAAAATGAGTCAAGCCATGTCTATAAGTAAAAAGAGACTCAAAACAAGAACTGAGGTATTTTGAGCATTAAGAGAATTCTTTTGAAGCAAAACTCAAACACTTAGCATTTTGAGCATTTTCTAAAAAGGATTTTTCCACTGTGCTAGATCTCAAGCCTTGCCGCGACCATCTCAAGCGATAAGCGTAAAAGAGTGGTCTAGGTCATCCAAAACTCCCTCTGAGTTCATGCCTAGTGCAATGGCAAGCCGTCTCATGAGAAAGGATTGGTGAGATCAGTTTTTTCGCACAGAAAATCTCATTTTTCATTTGCTTGACTTAAGAAGATAAAAAGCTCATTTTCATCTCAAAATAAGTTCAAGACTCAATTCAACCTATAAGACATGGCAAGAATCATAAGAGGATCACTAGAGCAAAACTAGTCACAAGATCCAACAAAACATGATTTGATTCAAATTGCTCACAGATATAAAGCTAGCAAGGTGAAAGCTAAGCTAAAACACGAAGAGCAATAAAGGAAGTCTAGCAGACTATTACTTGATATGACAAGGTACAAAGTATGAAATCAAGTCATACGAGGATAATAATCAAAGCTCCACAAGTTTTATTATGCAATGCAAGACATTTGAAATGAAAATGCATTATGATACAATGAATGCTAAAAGAAGCAAAATTCCCTCAAAACATCCATGCCTCGGTACTGGGATTTGAGATAAAAGATCTAGGTGTCCAGTACTGAGATGGACGATGCCTAGGAAAAGCAAAAGAAGCAGTAGAAAGATGATTAGGCACAAAATCATAAGAATGCCCATGAGCACCACCTGGACCTCTCCAAAACGATCTACCAAAAGACCGATACTCCCCCTGTCTAGGTGCTACCCGTGGTCTATCCTCACGATATCCAAAGCCAAACTCGCTCGGACCCACCGAAGAGTCAACAAAGTTCTCTACAAACCTAGGCCTATATGTGGTACGCTGAATAGGCTGTCTGGCTCTAGAGACTACAGCTGAAGAAGAGACTCCTCTAATGGATCTCAAAGTGCTCATTCTCTCTTTCCTCTCAATCTTTGCTCTTCGAAAGCAAAACTCAACAGTGTGGCCCTCTTTCTTGCAGAAGGTGCAATGGTACTTGACCTTTTAAGGGTCCGTCTTGGTGAAATGCAGAAGCACCTTTCTTGCTAGAAAGAGTTTGAGCAGAACTCGCAGATTTAAAACACCCTTTGAAGTCATAGGAGGTTCTTGCTCAACAAACCACTTTTCACAACTCTAGCAATCTTTGGTGGGAGATTCTTGGAAAGCTCTAGGGACTTAAAACCTAGGCCCTTTGTTTTCACACTCACCTTGGATTGATCTAGAATCAAGTTGAGTTTCTTTTTCCCACTAGAAAACTTCTCAAGAGTCATTTTGAGGTAATCATTCTCTTTTGCCAAAACTCTACAATTAGAGCACTTTTTAGAATTGATTGCCTCAACATGTTTGCTCTTAAGAAGATCCACTTCCACTCTTAGAGCCTCACAAGACACACAATAGGACTCTCCAATCCTATTCAACTGCTCCTTAAATTTGACTCTGAAAGCCTCTTGTATCTTACCAATAACAGTTTCAACTTTAGCATGCAACATACAAGAGGAAGAATCAATGACTTTCTTGGAAGCAGTAAGAGACATGGATCTTTCAATTTTAGCTTTCTCTTCAAGAGTCTTGTTTAAAGCTTCAATCTCGATTGTAAGCTTAGGACAATTTTCACATGATGCAGCTCTAGAGTAAACGACCATTTCGGTCAACTCTTGCATTTTAATCCTATTGTTCTTACAATGAGAGCAAGTGTGACTAGCATCAAATTTTTGCAATTCTTTTAAAGAGCTATCCAGTTTTAATTCTAGCAAAGCACAATTTGAGCAAGTTAACGGAATAGCATCTAAAGCGAATACATCAAGCGGAATGGCATTCATGCAAATGTAACTAGACTTGAGAGATTCTAGTTCGAAAGAGCATTTTTCAATTGTTCTTCAACAGAGGAATGAGCATTGTTTAAGCTTGACAATTCATTAATCAAGCTAGAGCATGAATCACAGAAATCATCAGGATTAATGGATTTGAGCCTAACCACTTCTAGGTTCAAATTATCAATCATAGTATCATGTTTCTTAATCAATTTAGCTTGCTTATGCAGTTTTTATTCAGCAATCACTAAAGCCCTTTTCATGTCAGGAAGTGAAGGGCATACCTCATCGGGATCACTAAAAGGATCCTCGCTGTTGGAGGTCAGTCGCCGTGGTGTTCTTAGCCATGAAGCACACGCCTGTGAAATCACGTGCCTTCTTCTTGCCACGGGAGTCACTCTTGTCGTCCTCCGCCTCCTAGTCCACATCTTCCATGCTCACATCCTCTAGAGCTTCAAGGACTCGGCTGACAAACTTGCGATAGTTTGTTTTCTTGGACTTAGCATCCCTCGCTTGAGGATGCCTTTGTGACTCCTTCTCCTCTTTGCCCTTCAGCTTGGGGCATCTAGAGCGAATGTGGTTGGGCTCACCACACTCGAAACAAGTGATAGGTCCACCTCTCCTCCTACTCCTCACATTGTTGTAAGCTCTCGTGAATTTTGTGGATAGGAGGGCTAAATCATCTTCAGGTAGTCTCTCAAGTTGCTCATCGCTCAAAGAATGCAAAGCAGACAAAGAAAATCCAGATGAGCTAACATCAAAAGAATCAGAATATCTACCCTTAGATTGGTCGACCACTAAAGCCATCGAATCAGTCATGGGGAGACGCGAGATAAAATCAATCTCATGCGTCTTCAACCTAGAGTAAAACTTATCCATGGTAAGCTCACTCATGACAGTGTTGTCATTTATGGTAGTGATCTTCATTCCCTAGACCTTCACATCCAAAGCACCCAAAAGCTGGCGTGCATTTTCAGACTCCGAAAAGACAAGATCAACAGCACGGAGATCATGAAGAATTTTAGAAAATCTCCCCCACAGCTCATCTAAAGATTCACCAGGTCTTTGCTCGATCTTGGAGTATGCTTTCTTTAGCTGGTTCTGTCTCACTTCCTTGATCGCCGTGGACCCTTCGTGATAATCACAAAGAGTCCGCCAGATCTCATGAGCAGACAACAAATGAGCGACACGCTCAAACTCCGATCGACTAAGGCCTTGAATCAAAAAATTCCGAGCCCTGCTGTTGTTCTCCACATCTGGAGTGATCAAATTGTCATCGGCTGGCACGACATAAGGGTTTTTCACCTTAAGCCAAATTGCGTGCCCTTGAGCCTCGATGTAGGCCTGCATTCGGGCCTTCCAATAAGCAAAATCAACTCTAGAAAAAACATGTGGCTTGATCGAATATCTGTCAGTCGCCATGGCTCCAAAGACCGGTTAAGATCTATGAGAAGAGCTAACCGGCTCTGATACCAGTTGTAGGACCGTAAAGGCGACTAAGGGGGGGGGGTGAATAGGCGCTTTCTCAACTTTCTCGCCTAAATCAAATTCAATACGAACTTTACTCCTTTAGCTATGAAAGCTAAGAAGATCGATGGCGCCACAAAGGAAGCCTTGTGCTCAATTCGATAACCCCGACAACCACACGACACAAAAGTGGAGACTTAATCTCAAAGGGCAAATCTGGGCACAAGCGGTCTGACCGGCTACCAGGGGCGGTCTGACCGGCGGTCAACGATCGGTCGGACCGGCTACTAACTGGCGGTCGGACCGGTGGAAATCGGTTCGACCCGGCAGTACTAGCGGTCTGAAAACACGGGCGGTCGGACCGCTGTTATAAAATCGGTCAGACCGGTTTAGTCCAGTACTGAAAAAAACAAGCCCAAATCCAAAACGAAATTTGATCCAACTTTTGATTCAACCAATGAAACTTGACCAAATTTCGAGCACACCTCCCTAATGATATTAGAGACCTATTTCTAGCGACGATCCTTCAGATCCACTTCGCAGAATCGATCTCTCGAGGATTTAACAAAGAAGTGCACAAACCCTAGAAATATGAAAAACTTTGATTCAAGACTTGCTTGTGGGGGTTGATGGTCTAAATGATTCTAGGAGTATTCCCACACATCAAAGCAAGACACAATGGGTCAAGAGACCAAGTTTAACCACTTGAATCAAGGAAGCACCAAATTCATCCAAGTGAGGGAAGAACACAAAAGAGAGAGAAAAGAACTCTCAAGCAAGCATCACAAGATTGATTGATCTCACAAGATGCTTACAAAGCCACTCCCTCAAGGAGGACAAGAGCTCACCAAGGAGCAACCACAATCTCTCCCTCTCTTCCTCTCCAAACCCTAACCCTAGAAAAAGGCTAAGAAAACCAAATGAATGCCTCAAGGGGATTTTACATCTCCCCCCTTCTATTTATAGGAGAGGACTAGGGTTTCACTTTTGAGACCCACTCACACATGGGACCCACACACAACATCTGTTGAAGTAATCGCCTGCTTCACCACGTGTAGGTTGATCAGCGGTTCTCATCGCGTCGCCAAGCCTCTCTTGTCCGAATCCCATCGGAACCTCCCAGAGACTCGCACCGATATCCGCACCAACTGATCCAACCAGCTGCACCGAACCACCCGTTCGATCCATCTTGCCCATCCTGCACCATGCTTGAGTCACACGACCTCACCCGGTATCCATGATCGTTATGGACCTCAGCTCTCCAAGCGTAGTCCCGATCCACTCACCAGTGACGTCGTTGACCTGCAAGCCACCTGCATAGCAATAGACAAACAAACCGTTTCTGGGAACAAGTTCTTCACAACTTGACCCACGTCAGCTCCGCAATGCAATATACATCAATAAAGCATTGATAACCAAACATAAACCACAATCAACACACATCAATGCAAACTTGGCTCACCTGTCGGACCCGGGAACGAAGGATCCCGAATCCTCTGTGTTCATACACTAGTCCAGGATTTCCAGCGTACACAGTTACAAAATGGTATCACAAACATATCACGCATTTCATTAATAGAATAATTCAAAGTTGGATACAAACGGGCCCAATGGCCAAATAATAATTAAGTAAATAGCACAATAAGTAAGCGAAGAGTAGTAGGCGAACAATTCCGCCACGCAGTAATCGTCTGGGCGCACTTAAACGTCGGTGTCCTCACCGTCCTGGTAGAAGTCTTCTCCTGAATAAAGATATTCAGCAAGAATGAGCACTACAACAGCGCTCGCAAGTCACACCCAATATTGAATGGTAATGCATGCATAAAGTAGTCAAGGGATAATGGCAGGGTTATTTGCATAAAATGGCATTTTGATTTTAAATAATATTAATTTCCAAGGCCATTTTTATATCTTACCTAAAATCAAATTTAGAAATGACAAAGTTTCAATGTGGATAACCTCCATATTTGACTGGTGAAGGATACCCTCCTATGGCTAACCGCCCAATTTTTCCACAAGGATAAATTTTCCTGAAACAACTGTTTAAAACATTTTTAAAACCAAAAATAAGTCTAACTCGGAGTGGCTTTGCTAGCATGTCCATAACCGCGGACGCGGCTATTCGAATAGATTTTTACTCTGCAGAGTTGGTACAACTTTACCCACCAAGAGACAGTTTGCTTAACATGTCGGCCATTACACGCTTCCGAAGGCGTGCGACTAAGCAACTATCACAAGGCTGTTACAATGTTCTACCCCAAAGTACTCATGCCCGCTAAGGTTTCGCCTCCTTTGGACTAACCATCCTCCGGGAGCCCCCTCTTGCGCCAGGTGGGACTGCTGTCTAATCGACACCCACTCATACACATGGCACGAATATCTATGGAATATCCCAAATTATTAAGCCAGGTTCTGCCCACACAGACCAAGTGGTAGTACGAATAGGCGTAGCAAAATGCGCTCAAAGGCCGGTCCTCAATTGACTTGGGCGACTTTCAATTCAAACCATGGGCTTTAATCCTAACCAGATTAAACCTGCATAAACTTGCACCCACCATTCCTCCGTTTACCCAAGTCCAAATCATTTTCATTTTGATTAAAACCATCTTTCTCGCACCTCCATGGTAAGATAATACCATGGATTAAACTTTTTAAATCAAATTGAATTGATTTGGCTAAATTCCCCAAAAACTCAAATCATGACCTAAGCATTTGCTAAGCATATATACTTTGTATAAATTTTATCTAAGGGTGACAAGGGAATGACTTCCAACATTCACATTGGCCATACAAAAAGAATTGGTATAACTAAGCATTTAAAACGGGAAGTAAAATAATTGATTAAAACTATGCATGCAATAATTATTTAGAAACTAAAATAAATAACTTTAAAATATTAGGGTCAACATGGTCAAAGTGTAACTTTCCTTCGTTGAAGTCTTGAAATTCTAAATCTTCAGTAGGGTCCAAATCCCCGGAATCGTCGAAGTCTAAACGTGAAAATACAACAAATCAAAAGAAATTCAACTATATTCAAAAAGATAAATAAAACCAAATCAAAATGAAATTATTTTATTTTATTTAGCTAGATAATAATTTTCTAGAATTTTAGCAATTTGAATCACTCAATTTGGAGTTAAGATGCAAAAGATATGAATTTTACAAATTTAATCCTAATTCTGAAATTTTCTGATTTAAATTTCTAAAGAAAATCATTTATTGCGCAATACCGACGCGTCGACCTTCCGATTTTCCGAAATTAAAATAATTCCGACCGGTGGGCCCCACGTGTCATAGGCTCGGTTTACATGGACCCAGTTCACGTGCTTCGGCTGAGGGGAGGTGGCGCTGACTTGGGCGCCGCGTCGGATCCACGTCGGACCCGACGCTGAGGTGGCGCCCACGAGGTGCGCCGCGGGCGAAGCCACGGCAGAGCCAGTAGCCGCGGGATCGAAGGTCGCCGCGCTCTACATGCGGCGGCGGTGCCGGTGTGTGCAAAAGAGGGAGGGAAGCTGGCGACTGAGGCTCTCACCCACTCGACGAGACGAGGACGAGGCGGCCGGGCGGTGAGAGATAAGCGGCGAGCGAAGCCGTGACGACGAGACGGCGGCTCGAGGGTCCTCGGCGGCGAGTGCGCCCAGCCAGCGGTGTCACGGCGATGCGGTTGGTGGCGGCGGTGAGGGCGGCGTCGCTCACGGGCGGCGGCGCAAATGGAACTCCAAACTCGTGGTGGCGGCGAAGAAGCTTCAAATCCGCGAGCACACGCCGAGAGAGGGGAGAGAGGTGGCGGCGGAATGAGTGAGAAGGGGGCGCCCGGCTTGCTTTTATAGGGCCGAGGTCCGAGGTGGCGAGCGACGTGGAGGTCGGGCGGCGGCGGTTGCGGGATCGTGGCGCAAGCACGCGGAGAAGGGGCAAGAGGTGGGGTGCGTGCGGAGGTGGGCGCGGATCGCGGCGCGAGGACGCGGAGGAGCGGAGGCGGTTGGAGGCGGCGGTTGGCGAGCTCGGCGCGCGCTAATGGCGGTCGTGGCGGCGGCCGCGAGACGGCGGCGGCGGAAGACGCAGCGCGGGCCGCGTGGAAGCGAGAAACGGGGTCGGCGGTGTGGGGTCGCGAAGAGAGAGCGAGGAGAGCGGGCAGCCGCCGTCGTCGGATTTTAATCCGGCGGTTTAATAGATGGATCGTCTGGGCGGGCCAAATGGGCTGGAAAACAAATAGTTTTGGGCCGCACAGTGGTGGATTCGGCCCGACACTATTTTCGGGATTTTAAATTGATTTCTTAATTTATTTAATCCGGTTAATTCAAAAAGGGCTTAGAAAATAGCAAATAAATCCCAAAAATTCTAGAAAAATTGACAGAAGTCCCTAGAATTATTCTGGATTTAAATAAAATAGTTCCAACTTAAAGTTGTTAATATAATTTGATAATAAATTTATTTTGACTTAAAACGGTTTAAGGAAAATTTCAGAAATTTCACAATTCCAAATAAATTTTAAACATTAACCAAACTTGAAATTTTGGGCTGTTACATCACCTCCAAGTCAACGGCGGTCTGACCGCCCCACAAGGCCGGTCCGACCGATTTCAGGCCGGTCCGACCGATCCCACAACGGCGGTCGGACCGCCCGAAAAGACTTAGCCAAAATTCTAGCTTGAAAATCTGAAACCTTCTGGAATTTTCAACTCAATAGAACTTTTGACTGGGAGCTCTAAAAATGATGTGACCACATCCAGGAGACTCCCCTCACCTGCTTACACAACCTATTTTTGGCTTAGCTCCAAAAGCCACTTTTAGGTCAGGCCGGTCCGACCGGCAACCACCGCCGTCCAACTGCTCCACAGGCGGTCGAACGCCTACACAACCGGCCGACCGCTTTGTGGTCCGACGACTGGCAAGCAAACCCCGAAAACGCGAGATTTTGCAAACCAACAAAGCCATTGCCAATTGACTCATCATCCTGAGATCGTGCACATATCCTCACGATATCCACACTTTCCTTAATGGAGACCTAAGTGAGGATGTGTACATGACACAACCTGAAGGTTTTGTCGATCCAAAGAATGCTAGTAAAGTGTGCAAACTTCAGAAATCCATTTATGGGTTGAAGCAAGCATCTCGGAGTTGGAATCTGCGTTTTGATGAGGAAATCAAAAGGTTTGGTTTTGTCAAAAACAAAGAAGAACCTTGTGTTTACATGAAGGTTAGTGGGAGTGCACTTGTCATACTAATCTTATATGTGGATGACATATTACTGTTTGGGAATGACATTCCTATGCTGGAATCTGTTAAGGTATCATTGAAAAATAGTTTTTTTCTATGAAAGACCTAGAAGAGGCAGCATATATCTTGGGAATAAAGATCTATAGAGATAGATCAAGAAGGCTAATTAGATTAAGCCAAAGTACTTACATTGACAAGGTGTTGAATAGGTTCAACATGCTTGATGCCAAGAAAGGGTTCTTGCCTATGTCACATGGCATAAATCTTAGCAAGAATCAGTGTCCTTCGACCACTGATGAGCAAGATCGTATGAATAGTATTCCATATGCTTCGGCTATTCAATCTATTATGTATGCTATGGTTTGTACCCGACCAGATATATCATATGCTCTAAGTGTTACGAGCAGATACCAGGCTGATCCCAATGAAGGTCACTGGACAGCTATGAAAAACATTCTTAAGTACTTAAGATGGACTAAGGATGTGTTCCTAGTTTATGGCGGTGATGAAGAGCTCTTTGTAAAGAGTTACACTGATGCAAGCTTCCAAACCGACAAAGATGATTATCGTTCGCAATCTGGTTTTGTATTCATTTTGAATGGAGCAGCAGTGAGCTGGAAAAGTTTCAAGCAAGAAACAGTTGCTGATTCTACTACGGAGGCTGAGTACATTGCAGCTTTTGAACCTGCGAAAGAACGTGTTTGGATAAAGAATTTCCTTGCTGAGTTGGGTGTAGTTCCGAGTGCCTTATGCCCATTGGATCTCTATTGTGACAATAATCGAGCCATTGCGCAGGCTAAGGAGCCGAGATCCCATCAGAAGTCCAAACACATACTCAGGCGTTATCATCTTCTTTGCGAACTAGTCGATAGAGGAGATGTTAAGATATGCAAAGTTCATACGGATTCAAATGTTGTTGATCCATTGACTAAGCCTCTTCCATACCCTAAGCATAAGGCGCACACAAGAGCTATCGTTATTAGATACTTAAATGATTGACTCTAGTGCAAGTGGGAGACTGTTGGAAATATGCCCTAGAGGCAATCATAGAGATGATGATATTTCATTATGTTCATTATTTTGATAATATGTTATTGTGTTCCTTGAATGAATCTGAGAGACCATGTGAGAGGTCCTCCACTCTGAGTGATGAGTATTTGACAAGTGTGTTGATTAGATTGAGAGTTGAGGTTTTCGGTTTGGGTACTGCTTCGGTCGAGTCAGGAAATCGGAACTACACCGTGTATGGAGCGGAAGTTCGATTAATCGAACTACCGGTGTTGGAAATAGGAACTTCCGATTTATCCGGTTTTGAGTTCGGTGAAGGAAATCGGAACTTCCGCACAAGGGTAGCGGAGTGTCCGATAATACCGACATTGAGTGTTCTCTCGAGATATTAAATCGGAATTAAATATCCGAAAGTCGGTTGTTACGGATATCGAAGTACCGCAGTTGTTGAGCGCGAACTTCCGATATTCTGACAAAGTCGGATAATCGAAATCGGAACTTCCGCTGTGTTAAGTGCGGAACTTCCGATTGTGTCCAGAACTGTGCAGAGAAGATTAAATTGTGATTTTGATTTTGTATGAGTTTGAGTCTTATACAATTGTTGATGCTATGATATTGTGCAATGCTATGTGATGTGTTTTTGTCTCTGTTGATCGCAGGCATCAAGATGGAGTCGTGGCGAGACACGTGGACCGGACTAGGCGCAGGAGGCGTTGAGGTCAGAACGGTCGGGATGTGTCGAAGACGGCGTGAATCTTGAAGCGGTTGCGAGTCGTGCACAACAAGGTGTACGGAGGCTTCGAGAAGGTGCGCAAGGGGCGAAGGGTCTTTTCGCAGCGGCAAAAGTGGAGGCGGTTCCGTTCGGATGTAGCGGGCTTAATGGGTTGGAGGCCCATTAGCAGAGGCTATAAATAGGGGAGAACCCTGGGGTTAGGGTTAGACCTTTTGATACAAAATTAGGGTTAGCTCCACCAAAAGGGTGTGTTTTGTTTTTTGAGTTTGTGGAGTTGATGAACTGAAACCTATTGTAATCTTTCCTCTTTGTGTTACCTCTGTAATCCATATTTCAATCCAATGAAATATGAGGTTTTGATTACTTAATTTTGCAACTCTCTCTCTCTCTGTTCATGTTGAATATCTAGGGTTTTGGCATATATTTTGCTTCGTTTTATGAAATAGCATGTAACTTCATATCTAGAATCATTTTGGTATTGCTATTACTTCCTCAAAGTTTCATGCTCTAAGAATCTGAGAATCTCGCTTATCATTGGTTTTGGTCTTTCTTGCCCTTCTTCAAGAAATCCGCTTTGGTTCGATTATTGAATCTTTGGTTGCAATTCTTCTCCATGAGGTCAAGATGGTGTTTAGGATGATGTCCTGTGAAACTTGACCGAGAAGAGCATTCAAGATTAAGTAGTTTGGATTTTTGAAGAAACCCGAGCGCTCGTTTCTTGTCGGATAATCGAACTTCCGATTGTCCATAGCGTGGAAATATCATAAGCGGAACTTCCGCGATATATTCATGAACTACATAAGCGGAACTTCCGCAATCTACGCCTCGAACTTCCGATTTTGTAAGAAACGACCGGAATTGTATTTGTTATTTGATCTTGCTTCATTTACTTTTTTAGATCTTGAGAGGGTTTGTAGATCTTATTTAAATACAATGAAGGGAGTTCTTATTTTTAAGGCACCATTCACCCCCTCTGTTGCCATTTCGGTCCTTCAATTGGTATCAGAGCCGGTTAGCTCTTCTTGATAGATCTTAACCGGTCGGTTGAGCCATGGCAACGGACAAGTATTCCACCAAGCCTCCGCTTTTGATGGTCCGGATTACCCTTCCGAAGAGCCGAATGGAAACTTACATCCGTGCTCGTGGGTATGCCATCCGGAGAAAGGTGAAGGTTAGATTTGTTTGTTCTCGCCGATGAGAACATCAATGCTAGAAACATGGCCGATGTTGAGGCAAATGCTAAGGCAAGGAACATAATCATTCGTGGTTTGAGCGTATGAGTTTGATCGCATTTCTCATTTGATTTCCATTTACATCCGGGTGACCTCGATGCATACCATGAGGGCACCACCCGATTAAGACGGTTCGACAAGACCAGCTCAAGCGTGAATACAAGAAATTTGAGATGCTTGTCGGTGAATCTCTTGACGAGTGCTTTTCGCGTTTTCACAAGATTTTGAGCAACCTCCGAGCGGTCGGTCTTACATACCCCGACTCGGATAACGCCGACAGATGCTTTCTCAGACTTGATCTTCGTGTTTGGGAGATGAAAGTGACTACCATCAAAGATAGCACGGACCTCTCGACTCGACTCTTGATGCGCTTTACTCGCCTCAAGACTCACGAGATTGACATTGTCTCTCAAGGTCAAGTCACAATGATGGCTTTAGTCACCGATCCTACTCGATCTTCTTCTCGAGTCGACACGGGTTCTCCTAGTCGCTTCTCGTGACATAACCGATGATCGCTAGAGCACTTTGAGGATGAATAGCTAGCCCTCCTAGCTCGGAAGTTTTCCCATGCTTACAAGAGGAGGAGGGATGGTAAAAGAGGAGGTCCTGTGATTTGTTTCGAGTGTGGTGGCCCCAACCACATCCGAGCAAACCGTCCCAAGCTTGGGAAGGGCAAAGGTGACTATGGCGGTCCAAGCAAGAACGACTACATCGACAAGAACCGCAACACGAAGCCCTCAAAGACTGATCAAGGCAAGAAGAAGTTCCGCAACTTTGGGAAGGCAAAGAAGTTGCTCCATCGCGGCCTCACCGCCTCGACGAACCGGACACCGCCGAGGTGGAGGGTGGAGTACGATGATGGGAAGGACGATCATGATCCCAAGGACGACGGCAACTTCTCGGCATGTGCTTCATGGCCTCGGGGCGAATCGAGCGACAATGAGTACTCCGACTCGATGAGGTTAGTCCCACTTATGACCAAATTAATGATGCTTTTCTTAAGCTAGGTAGATTCCATGCTAAGTCTAGGGCTAAGTGTGCCGGGTTGAAGAAGGAAGTAGCTAGACTATCACGGAGCTTACTTTACTTACATCCGCTCCTCCCGTGATGAATGTGACACATGCCGTGCTTTGATTGATGATATGGATAAACTAAGGACCTTACATGATAGTGTGTCCTCTGAACTTGACATGATTAAGGTAGAGAACATTAGCCTTCTTGTCAATTAGAGATGAGTAGGGTAGCACCTCCTTCATCCACTACTGTTGAGGCTATCGCTTGCACCTCATGTGAGGTTAAGGACAATTCGCTTAGAGGTCTTTATACCATGTTGCTTGATCCTCTCAAACTTGTGAAAATTGTAATAATCTCAAGATGAACCTAAAGCAGGCGGATCACAAAATTGTTGAATTTCAAGTCTGCGCTACTAGAGCCTATTGTTTCTTGTTTAAACTGTCCTAAGTTAATCACGAACTAGAATCAGATTCAAGCGCTTTCAAGAAATGATTGATCACAAGAATAAATTGGCTCAAGATGCTTCTAAGGACCTTGTTAGCTCACCATGCAATCATTGTTATAAACTAAAATGTGATTTGGTTGCCTTGGATGAAAAATGTGTGAAGCTAACTAAGGACCTTCTAGAGACACAATCATCTCGCTTGTATTGTGTGTGCTGGGAAGAAGTCTAAGGGTTTGGTAGAGACGCCTAGCAACGTGAACCAATCGCTAGCGATGAGGATCTGTCCCCTCAAAGTCTACCGTGCGTGCACAAGCCAATCTTTCCTCCGTTGTTGGTTCTTCTTCGCTCCCTTACCTTCTCTGTCCCTTCTTCCCCTCGCTTTCTTGCACCTCTCTTTCTGGAGTGTCGGTATCTTATGAACACTCTCGAGAGGTTTGTAGGAGGCAAGAAGAAGCTCAATCTCATTCTAGACAAATCTAAAATTTGCAGATTTAATCGTGGTCTAGGATATGATATCCGTGAGGATATGAGGAAGCATCCACCGTCGTGCTCAAAACCATAGCACTGTGTGATCAAAACTAAGCCCAGGATCGAGAAAGTCAATTTTAAGTCACGGTTTTGTTCAAAGGATTTCGATGAAGGTGATTCCACTCGCAGCTTCGCCCCTCGTAAGGCGGTATCATTGCACCTTCACCGTAAAGATGGACATTTAGTTGATCATTGCTTCAGCGCGCCAAGATCGCGTAGAGACCGTGTTGAGTCTCTTAGGCACATTCGTGGTCACCCAGATCTTGAGTGCACCTAAGACCAACACGAGGTCTAGGTTTGTTCCATCCGATGATTTTGGGCAAGATCGAGGACTTGGTTTTTCCGAGTTTTCGATTTTCGTCCTCATGCTCCCTTTGGTCGTAATCTCCGCCGCCCCGAGGGTAGATCTCGCTTTCCTTTCGAGATAGCTACCATGGCGAGATCAAGATGTTATCGCACTTCGACTCGCTCTTCCATAGCAATGGATCCAAAGAACAGTGCCGAGATCTTTGACTTGTTGAGTGACGAGAGCGAGGGTAGATAGAGGTCGGCCTTGCTTGACTACTTCATCTGTTCGCCATGTTACTCAAGATTGGGTGCCAAAATCACCGCTGATTCACCCCAAGATCGAGACTTTACTGCTTGACTCGTGGTCGCCGGCCGGGAAGGAAAGGTCCGGATTGTAGACTCCTGTTGTTCACGCCATATGACCGGAGATTCTCGCTGGTTTTCTTCCCTAGCCCGCGCTCCGTGTGATGAGACGATCACCTTCGAGATGCTTCATTTGGGCGCGTCATCGCTAAAGGTACTGTGAGCATTAATGATTCTTTCATTTTAAAAGATGTTGCCTTAGTAAGTAAGCTGCAGATAACTCGCTTTGAGCCTCTCACCACCGATGACGGTTTCGAGGTGAGCTTTAAGAAAACAATTGCAAAATTCTTGATTCTTCTGTAGTCTAGTTTATGGATTTCGATATGGGAGGATCTTTCGTGCTGATTTTTCCGATCTTCCGTGATCCTCTCCGATGTTTAATTGCTTCAATCCCGTGATTTGACTTTCTCGCATAGGAGACTTGGTCATATAGGATTTGATCATCCGACCGAAAGTTAGCGCCACGATCTCATTCGTGGTTTGCCAAAACTCAAAATGGTCAAGGATCTTGTTTGTGCTCCTTGCCAAGACGCGGCAAAATGGTTGCCGCTTCACATCCTCCATTCATAAACTGATATGACAGATGCACTGTGTCAATCGCCCATATGGACACAGAGGGACCAAATAGAGTGCAACGAGGGAGGAAGTGGTACGCACTTGTCGTGGTCGATGACTTCTCGAGGTATTCTTGGGTATTTTTCTTAGCCTCAAGGATGAGACGCTTACTTTTTCGTGGTCTTTTAGTAGGCTTTCTGCTGAGCTCCGTGTGCATTACGAGCAATTCGCACCGATAATGGCACCGAGTTCAAGAATTCCTACTTTGAGAGTTTTTGTGGTGAGACAGTGTAGAGCACCGCCTCGCCTCCATACGCCCCCAACAAAATGGCGCTGTGGAGAGGAAGAACCGTACCTTGGTCGAGATGGCTGTGACGATGCTTGATGAGTACTCTACACCTAGGAAGTTTTAATGAGGCAATTGCTACGCTTGTCATGTTTCTAACAGAGTTTTTCTTCTGCACTCTTGCATCGCACTTCTTATGAGTTGAGATATGGCGAAAACCCAATGGCCTCGCATTTTCGTGTGTTTGGTTGCAAGTGTTTTATTCTGAAGTCTGGGAACCTAGATAAGTTCGAGTCACGATCTTGTGATGGGATCTTTCTGGGTTACTCGACTTCTTCTCGTGCCTATAGAGTCTGGAACTGCGAGTCTAGTAAATTGTTAGAGACCTGTGAGGTGACCTTTGATGAGGCCAGTCCGGGGACTAGGCCTGATATTTCAGGTTCCTTAGAGCAGTCTGAGTCCATCTTTGTGGACGATGAGGAGGATGGAGATGAGGGTTGCTTACCCGATCCAGTTCCTTCTCCTCCTCTTGAGGTGCCTTCTTCCACCGCACCTCGAGGAGATCAGCCCTTACCTTCTGCTTCTTCTGAAGCTAGTGGCTCTATTCCTATCTCATCTGCTAATGAGGTAGAGGCCACTTCTTCATCTCACCCTGGACCTCCAAGACACATTCAAAAGGACCATCCTTCAGAGCAGATAATTGGAGATCTCTTTGAGCGAGTCACTCGTTCAAAAACTGGCATGTCTCTATTCTGTCTCCATTCTGCCTCGTTTGAGCCCAAAGACGTTTGTCATGCTCTATCTGACGAGTCTTGGACAAACGCTATGCACAAGGAATTGGAGAACTTTGAAAGGAACAAGGTCTGGTCCCTTGTTGAGCCCCCTCAAGGTCACAATATCATTGGGACCAAATGGGTGTTCAAGAACAAGCAAAGTGAAGATGGGTTAGTCATTCGAAACAAGGCTAGGCTGGTAGCTCAGGGGTACTCTCAAGTTGAGGGTCTAGATTTCGAAGAGACTTTTGCCCCCGTAGCTAGACTTGAAGCCATTAGAATCCTGCTTGCCTTTGCAGCTTCTAAGGGTTTCAAGCTTTACCAGATGGATGTCAAGAGTGCCTTCCTCAATGGCCTTATTGAGGAAGAAGTCTATGTGAGATGACCTCCTGTTTCGAGAACCCCAAATACCCTAACCATGTCTACAAAGCTTTCCAAAGCTTTGTATGGACTCAAGCAGCTCCCTGAGCTTGGTATGAAAGGCTTAAGTCCTATCTCACGAGCCATGGTTTTGAGATGGGTAAAATTGACAAAACCTTGTTCATCCGCCGCCTTGGCACCGATCTTCCGCTTCGTCCGATCTACGTGGATGACATTATCTTTGCGCTCCTCGCATGCTCGCTTCCCGCTTTTCCGATGTCATGAGCTCGGAGTTTGAAATGAGCATGATGGGCGAGTTGAGCTTCTTCCTTGGCTTCCAAATCAAACAGACTCGGAGGGTACCTTTCTTCATCAAGGCAAATACACTCGAGACCTCCTGCTGCGTTTCGACATGAATGATGGAAAGCCAAGATCAACTCCAATGGCATCTACAAATGCCTCGATCCGTATGAAGACGGCGAACCTGCTGACCAAAAGGATTTCAGAGCATGATTGGCTCTCTTGTACCTCATACCTCGAGACCGTATATACACTTTTCTCGTGTGTCTTTGTGCTCGGTTTCGTGCTTCTCCACGCAGATCTCACCGTCAAAGCGTGAAGCGCATCTTCGGTACCTTCGAGCTACCATTGACTATGGTATCCGTACTCCTCCTCCTCTTGTCTATCTCTTAGAGCCTTCTCCGATGCATTTTTATGGGTCAGAGGATAGATAGGAAGAGCACTTCCGCACTTGCCAATTCATTGGCACTTCTCTCGCCTCCCGGTCGCCGAGGAAGCAATCCGGTGTTGCGCACCCATCGCAGAGGCCGAGTACGCTGTCGCAGCCATTGTTGTAGTCAAGTGCTTTGGATGGTCTCGACCTGCAGGATTTCGGCTATCTATCGATCGCGTTCCACTCTTCTCGTGATAACACGTCTGCGCGATTTGCATTGCAAAGAATCCAAAGGCAACATTCTCGGACCAAGCATATTGATATCGATATCACTTTCTTCGAGACCATGTAGAGAAGGGTGACATTGTGCTCCAGCCAGGAGAGTGAGCACCGCCTATGATATCTTCACTAAGCCTCCGGATGCCTTTTTGCCACTGCATGGAGAGCTTAGGGTGGTTTGTCCTTACGGATCACGTGAGGGGGAGCTTTGTGCTACTATCAGTATTATATTATATTATATCATATTATACGCTTACTCCTTTCTCGTTGCATTTCTTTTAATATTTTGGGTCAAGTCCTTCCAAAGATAGGTTAGAATGGTTCTCTTGCCAAATTGCTTTGATCTGCTACTTCTTGTCTTGTGCTTCTAGGATGTCGCTTATTAGCCGGTTCTTCCTTCTCTAAGTAGAGCTTACTCACTTCTTATAGGTTCTAGCAGGGTCGGGCCACCCTTGGGTAGACAGGGATGTTGTTTGCTCCTTAGTGTAAGAGTTGATCACCGATAGTCCTAGAATCATATGGGGTAGATAAGAACCCGTCTGAGCGATAGTTTTCTATATCTTTCTATGCTCTAAAGGACTGCCTTTTCTGGTTTACTTATCAGATTCTCGTTTTTGTTCCTTTGGTTCAGGGGGAGTTATTCTTGGTTATTCCATACTCTTAATTTTGTCATAACTCAACCTGAATTAAAAGATGCATCTCATTCTGAAGGGAATCAATTTTTGTGCATTTCATTCCGCATTGCATTATAATCAAATGGAGTCTTGTTTATTATCCCTTATGATATGTTTTCACTGCTTTACATCTTGCCATGATTTATGCTAAACCGCTAGATCTATCATGACTTTTATGTGTAGTTTAGTCTTTGCCTTGCTAAGGTATTTAAAAATGCTAAACTTGAATTAAAATCTTGTCATGATAGCTCTTGAGACTAGTCTGGTTGAAACTATCCTTTTATGATTTTCGCCATGTCAAGTAGGCTGAGTTGAGTCCTGAATCTCTTTTGAACTTTTGAGTAAGCTATGTCAGCTTGTTAAGAAACATGACTTATCTCTAATCATCGGGTCTAAAAACTTCAAAAGCAAAATGATCTCTTTGTGCGAAAAACTGATCTCACCAAATCTTTCTCATGAGACGGCTTGCCATTGCACTAGGCATGAACTCGGGGGCCTTGGATGACCTAAGATCACCTCCTTAAGTCTGTTGTTTGGAGTGGTCGATAAGGCTTGGGATCTAGCACATGTTTAAAAAAATGGTTGAAGCTCAGAGGCGCTTGTGGATGGCACCTAGTCCAGAGCTTGCTTTACTAAGATAAAACCATAAAAGTCTTCTAAAAAGAAAATGTGCTAAAATTGCTTATCTTCAAAGAGACCAAGTTCGATAAAATGATTCCTTCTTCAACTGTAGCACTCTAAACTGCTCAAGATGAGTCTTCTTGGTTCAACTTAGATTATTTGACATGGCTTGCATCATCCTTGGATATCTTTAGCTAGATTTCAATCTTGACTTATTTGACTGCTAAAGAATTGGATCATTAATCGATTATGGATTTTCTGCCTTAGCTATTCTCTACATCAATTGTCATGATCTTGATAGCATTCTTCTGTGTTATGGCTTGGTGTAATTCTCTAATAATCATTTTGGATAATCTACATGGCTCCTAATGCTTAAAATGATCATCATATAGTCTTTTCCTCCCTTTTCTACATATTGATGATTTTATTGCCAAAGGGGAGAATTTTGTGAGAAAAGCCTTCGGAGAAAAGCCTTGAGTTTTGTGCGAAAATTGCTCTTTCATCTCATCTCAAGTTGCTCTTTCATCTCATCTCAAGTCTTTCTCTTTTGTCAACTTGGTCTTGAGTTTAACTACTCTTGTTTAGACCTTGGTTGACTGTAATCTCAAACTCATCTTATGCTTTTTTTAATTGTCAATATACTCATCAAGGGGGAGATTGAGAGACCATGTGAGAGGTCCTCCACTCTGAGTGATGAGTATTTGACAAGTGTGTTGATTAGATTGAGAGTTGAGTTCTTCGGTTTGGACTATTTCTGGGTCGAGTCGTGGAAATCGAAACTACCGTGTATGGAGCGGAAGTTCGATAAATCGGAACTCTAGGTGTTGGAAATAGGAACTTCCGATTTTCCCGGTTTTGAGTTCGGTCAAGGAAATCGGAACTTCCGCACAAGGGTAGCGAGTGTCCGATAATACCGACATTGAGTGTTCTCTGAGGTACCAAATCGGAATCAAATATCCGGAAAGTCGGTTGTTCCGGATATCGGAAGTACCGCAGTGTTGATCGCGGAACTTCCGATAATCCCGACGAGTCGGATAGTTCGAAATCGGAACTTCCACGTGGTAAGTGCGGAACTTCCGATTGTGTCCGAATCGCGCGAGAAGAATATTTTGTGTTTTTGATTTTGTATGAGTTTGAGTCTTATACAAATATTGATGCTATGATATTGTGCAATGCTATGTGATGTGTTTTTGTCTGTGTTGATCGCGGGCATCAAGATGGAGTCGTGGCGAGACACGTGGACCGGACTAGGCGCAGGAGGCGCTTGAGGTCGAACGGCCGGATGTGTCAAGACGGCATGAATCTTGAAGCGGTATGCAGTCGTGCACAACAAGGTGTACTGGAGGCTTCCGATAAGGCGCAGGCGAAAGAGTCTTTTCAAAGTGGCAAAAGTGGAGGCGGTTCCGTTCGGTGTAGCGGGCTTAATGGGTTGGAGGCCCATTAGCAAAGGCTATAAATAGGGAGAACCCCGGAGTTAGGGTTAGACTTTTGGAGAGAAAATTAGGTTAGCTCTAGAAAAGGATTTGTTTTGCTTTTTGAGAGCTTGTTGAGAGGAGAGTATGAATCAAACCTATTGTAATCATTCCTCTTTGCGTTACCTCAGAATCCATGTTTCAATCCAATGAAATCGAGGTTTCGATTATTTGATTTTGCAACTCTCTCTCTCTGCTCATGTTGAATATCTAGGGTTTTGGCATATCTTTTGATTCGTTTTATGAGATAGCATGAAACTTCATATCTAGAATCGCTTTTAGTATTGCTATTACTTCCTCAAAGTTTCATGCTCTAAGAATCGAGAATCTCGCTTATCATTGGTTTTGGTCTTTCTTGCCCCTTCTTCAAGAAATCCGTTTTTGGTTCGATTATTGAATCTTTGGTTGCGATTCTTCTCCATAAGGTCAAGATGGTGTTTAGGATGATGTCCTGTAAAACTTGACCTCGAGAAGAGCATTCAAGATTAAGTAGTTTGATTTTTGGGCAAAAACCGAGCGCTCGTTCTTCTACGGGATAATCGAGCTTCCGATTTTATGCAATGGAGTATCATAGCGGAACTTCATGATATACACCGCGAACTACATAGCAAGCGAACTTCCGCAATCTATCGCCTCGAACTTCCGATTTCGGAAGAACAACTGAAACTTGTTTTTGTTATTTGATCTTGCTTCATTTACTTTCTTTAGATCTTCGAGAGATCTTTGTAGGTCGGTTTTAAATACAAAGGAAGGGGAGTATTAATTTTAAGGCACCATTCACCCCTCTGTTGCCATTTCGGTCCTTCAGATCAAATAAAGAAAAGCAAATCAAAGTTGTGAAAAGAAAAGGTAAATGTCGTTTTACGCTTTACAACATTTCACATACCTCCGCACTCGGTCTTAACCAGAATTTTGGAGCAATCCTCCCAACGGAGGACCTCTTCTTCTCACGACTACGCCCGGTCGAGGTTCAACAATTATTCACCACGACCACGTCCTCGTCAGAGTTTGAACAGAACCGAGCTCGGTTTCTGATTCTCTGGATGGCCAGATCGGCCTCGACCATTCCAAGAGCAAAGACCGCCTCACCGCAGGTTGTCTGATGCAAAGATCGCCCTTCATAAAGACACAAAATCTTTCCAATTCTCCTTTTCCAGCTTGCCTAACAAAACTAGGAGTGGCGTAAACTGCGAAAGATTCTTTGTCATAACAGAGGGTACCTTAGCCTTGCGAGGTTTGCGCTTAAGAGATTCACCGCCTCAACCTCCTCGGCCAAGGCTGCGGCCTCGGCTTCAGATATATACCTACAATGCGCCGCAGTCTTGTAGAGGGTCCGGTCGAAAGACCGAGCTCGAGCTTGCTCCCCTTTGTCGGCAGATTTTACAAGTCGACGCCTCTTAGAGGGAGGAGCCGAGCCTTTGTCTTTCGACAACCCAATACTAATAGTCATCAAGACGACTTCTTCGTCAGTCTCCGACGATTTTCCATGCCTACTTTCTCGTAAAGCAAAACAGAAAAGAAGAATCACTAATTAGTCGTAAGTTTTTCTCGACTAGTGCCAAGTCGTAAGTTTTTCCACGACTCTTTCTTGATCGTAAGATATTCTACGATCACCATTAGTTGTAAGTATCTTCTACGACTATAAAGTCCTAAAGAAAGAATCAAATTTTGATTACCTTTAGGCGCTCTATCCTTTCATCTGCGGACAAACCGCAATGACTTGAGGAACCGCCTCTGAGTGGCGAGACTTCTCGCAGATGAGTCCGACTGAGTCAACCTCACTGTGAAAGATCCGTAAACAGATAAGAATATTAGACAAGGTTGAGAAAGACCAAACCGAGAGCTAAGTCGACAATTACTTACCCTCCTCGTAGTCTCTCGTGGGTCTCCTTCCGAGTACCTCCACATAGGAGATGCTCGCTTCTTCAGAGGACTAATTCGGCTGTGATGAAATCCTTCACCACATGCCATCCGGCCACCCTTCTTCCTTCAAGTCCTTAATAGCTTGAATATAAGGGCTAATCCTACTGATATCTTCGGGTTGAGTCCCATGAAGATTTCTTTTCGCAACCTTCCCATGAAAGAAAGAAAGGTCAGTCTTCAGAGGTGACCTTCCAAGAGAACCACCTCTTCCTCCAAATTTCGACCACGAAGACCGAGTGAAACTCGAATATACTCCTTCGACTTGATTCGTGGAGCTTGGATCATCAGCCTTCCGGCGATTCGGTTTGTCGAGCCATCCCATAATAATATTGGAACACTCGAGATCCATTGAATCCCTGTGCGCCGCACAGCATACACGAACACACTCAACATGGTAATGGAATTGGGACCTAAGTTCACCGGCCCACCCCAAAGTGTTCGAGTACTCTCAGAAGAAAGGGGTGGGCAGCAATCAAGGCCGCACTCACAATACGCTTGGAAGACGGATTTGCCCATTTTCCCCGATGGCGCTCTCGCCCGATAGTCGAATCCACTTCACCGAGCCTTCTCGGAATCTTCCGGCATCGACCAAGATCTTGATCTTAGTCGCATCCATCTCCGATTCCTCCCATTCGTAAACTCTCTTGGCCATTTCGCCGTAAGCAAGAAGTTTTTTGATTGGGTTATGGCGAGAAGATGAAACCTAGTCGAGGACTGAGAAAGCAAGAGCTCAAGAATGGAGTGATTTGGGGAAAAGTAAAACCCAAGTCTACCTCTGGTAAGTTTTTATAATCAAGACGATCTCCGCCGCTCTTGAAACCGCCTCGCTATAGGTCTATGGGAGATGGTTGTACCGCCGGAACCGCTTCATCGGACAAGTCTATGAGAGCCGATTGCAATTCCCGAGATGGTCCGTTCGAGAAAAAATAGGTGCGTATTGTCACCCCCAAGCTTAAATTACATTCTTGACCAAGTCTTTCGGTCGAAGGAAGTATCAATCTAAGAGTTTTTCTCCGATTCCTACTACGACCACCAGACGGTCGTAGGGGTTTTTATGACTTTTTGATAGTCGTAAGCAATCTTCACGATTGCAATCGCTTCGGGAACCGTCTCATCAACAGATCTGTGGAAATCGTTTGCAATTCCCCAGACGGTCTGTTCAGGAAAGTTAGGTTTGTTTTTGTCACCTCCAAGCAAAACTACTTTCTTGACCAAATCTTTCTGGTCGCCCTACTACACAATTGTAGGGGTTTTTATAACTTTTTGATAGTCGTAAGCAACCTTCCTGACCAAGCAAATTCCTGGTCAAAGCAGCACTCAAATGTCGAAGAGTTTTCTCCTTCGACTATCATTCTACGACATTTTCATGGTCGTAAGTCCATTTACGAAACCTTTACCAAGTAAGTTACTTTCACTTGAAGCTGGGGGGCTAGATGACGAGGATCTAATAATCCTCATTTTATCTTTTATCTATAATTCTTATTATGGGTAAATATGATGTTACATAGTCACCAGAAGTACCCCTTATATCTATAAGGGAGAGGCCTATCAAGTGATTGTAAGATCTTCTACAATCACCCCTATAGTCGTAAGTCTTGCTACGACTATATCATGGTCGTAAGTCTTTCTACGACCACTACATGGTCGTAAGTCTTTCTACGACCACTACATAGTCGTAAGTCCTTCTACGACTGCTACCTGGTCGTAAGTCCTTTTACGACCAGGAAAACTACGACCACCTTATAATCAAACCTACAAAGTAGTGGGTCCAATTGATTAAGGAACTGAACTGCCCGCACGCACTACTATCCCGCGTAGTAATAGTGCTTAAATACCCCATTATCTTTGAATGATAATTGCCGACGGCGTGGAGAAGCCAATGCGCCGGTAATTACCGCCATCACACGCCCATTACCGGCTCAATTAAGGCGCCTCTTCCGCAGGGGCAAAACGGCTACTCCTTCACGACTGTATAAGGACATCAAGGCGAGTAGAGAGGAGAGTTCGATTCTCTGTAATAGTCTTAGCTTCGACTGATCATTAAGAATACCACACCACACAGATTAGGGTTATTATTCTCTCCGAGAAGGCTCAACTCGCCTAAACATCCCGTGTCAACTACTCTGCGTGATTTCATCTCTAGGAGACCCCCCGAATCAAATAATCTTTACGTAAGATCGGTTCTAATACACCGATATGTTCCATCAAACAAAGGAGCCTTGCCTATTGACATTCCCTCACTAGTCATCCTTTCTCTCCTAGACGATTAAGTCTAAAATTAGAGAGACTAAGCTCTGATACCACTTGTAGGATCAAGAATAACCAACTAGAGGGAGGTGAATAGGAGGTTTTTAAAACTTTCAACTAATTTATGAAACTAAGCAAGATAATCTTAACAAGACTTCCTATCACAAGATAAGTGCTACAATTGTAAATACGATAAATAAGGATAAGAAATAACCACAATGAAGACAAGGGAGTTTTTTCCCGTGGCATCGAAGATTTGTTGATCTTCACTAGTCCACATTGAGGAAACTTGACCTAATCAAGCCGGCTCCATGAATTAAGCCTTCCATCGATTTCACTTGTAGTTGTTCTTCCTCCTCTCCGGAGATGGTGAACACCGAAGTACTCACAATTGGCGACGTGTCTCTTCACAATCTTCTTGAGGAGATCACCACGTAAGCTTTCGCCAAGCCGTCTAGGTGTCGACAAACACCAAGAGCAATGAATCCCGAACTTCACTTGACGATAATCAAGTGCTATGGATCAATCTAGAATGAATGCACTTGATTTTTGCTCAACTACCTCACAATGAATGCAACAAGAGTGAATGAGGTGTAGAGTGAATGCTCTAGGCTCTAAGATGTTCAATGGAGTCTTCTCATGCTGTCCTAGAGCTGGTGGGGGAGTATTTATAACCCCCACAAGCAAATACGACCGTTGGATGCCAAAATCAGAGAAAATCAGCGGAATCGGTAGTACCGTCATGCAATGGCGGGTACTACCGCACCTCCAACGTCTGCACAGCAACGGTTGTCGCAGAGGCATTTAATGCGTCCGAAGGAGCTGTTGGAAACTTGGTGCGGTACTAGCGCCATTGATCACGCGGTAGTTCCGCTTAACTCATGGCGGTATGACCGATTACTTTGGAGTTCTAAAAACACCGCATACTGGAAATAACGTACCACTTGAATTCTTCGGTTGCACCGAGGTACGGTAGTTCCGCGGAAATCACAGCGATAGTACCGCACTTGCAAAACAACAAATAAACTCGGAAAAGCACCGTTCTTTAAAAATGTTCTGCCATTTTGCTCGGTACAATTGACTTGCTGTAGTTCCGCTCAAAGAACGCCGGTACTACCGCACTTCCAAGAGAGCAAATAAAACTCAAAATGTGTCTCTCTGGAAAATACGTACCGCAAGTTTTCGGTTCATCTGAGGTGTGGTAGTTCCGCCATGGGAACGCCGGTCATACCACAGTGTGGTAGTTCCGCCGACAACACGTCGGGACTACCGATTATTCTCATAAAACAAGATTGGCTTTTTAAAAACAAGTTCTGAGAAACAAGATTGGCTTTTTAAACCAAGTTCTGAGTGCATGCATGATCCCAGATTGATCCATTTTCCACAAGACCATAATATCAAGCTACTAGACATGATCCCTCTTAATAGTACGGCATTTAACCTATAATTCGGTCTTCCACCCTTTTCACCTTAGACCGGTAAAATCAAAATGATCCTAGACTACTTGTATCTTGACTTTGAACCTTTAGCATACATGTCCAAATTATTGTATTCACCACTGGAATCAAACCTTGTAAATACTCAATAAACAAGTTAGTCCCATATCCATATGTTGTCATTAATTACCAAAATAATTTTTAGGGGCTTAGATGTTTTCACCAACGCCGGAGAGGAGGACGATGACTTTGGTCGAGCACGAATCTCCACGTGAATTCAAAGGTGAGGAAAATCTATTTAGATTTTTAAATTTTCAGTCGCATGCGATTTAGCAAATCCATTTTTCATTTGATCCAAATAAAGACTGAATTGGAACAGAAAAGAAGTAAGTCAAAAAAAAGTCTGGAGCACAAATCTCCACATGAATCCAAAGATGAGGAAAATCGATTGAGATTTTGTAAATTTTTAGTCGCATACGATTTAGCAAATCCGTTTTTTTCATTTGATCCAAATAAAGACTGAATTGGAATGGAAAAGAAGTACGTGAAAAACACACGTGTTTTGGCTTATTTAGCCTCGTATCGAAATTCAATAGCAAAACTAGCCCCTGTGTCCAAAATGACAAAAATAACACTGTCACCGTGCTAAATTGTTGTGGTAGGTCCGTACCGTGATCCCATATTGCGGCAAGACACATGTTGAGCTCCTATCCCGCGGCAAGTGGCCTACTACACGCCCTAACTGCAGCAGATCCTGTGCCACACGCCAAGTCCGCTGCAGGTGGTCTGCGCAAGTTTCTGCTGCATTTGCCTGGTGCAATCTAGGTACGTGGTAGACAGCTTGCTGCGGGGTGGACGCTTGACATGTGTTATGCGTGGTCTAGTACCGTGATACATGACTTTTCGTAGCAAAATGGTGTAATAGATATATTTTTTATCATTTTAATGCGAAAACTATTTTGCTATTTCGTTTTTACATTTTAAGCGAAGACTCAAACCCCACCACGTATTCCTTGGCGCAGACAAGAAGTGATCCGCCGTCCTCGCTCCTCGCTCACCGCTCCTTTGCCCAGCTCCCCAATCGTCGGGGAAAGGAAAGTAAAAAAGAAATCACCCCACCATTTGCCTGATCCGATTCCCTGCGAGGACGCCGAGAGTAGGGAGGGAGGGAGGGAAGAAGTGGCGGCGATGTCGATGCCGGAGGCGGGGCAATCGGCGGAGAGGGACGGGCGGGAGAGGGACGAGTACGAGCAGCAGCAGGCCAGGGTGCTCATGGCGCTGATGCAGGGCTTCTGCGCCGCGCGGTACCGCAAGGCCGACAGCACCCCCTGCCCCGTCGACCAGGTTCTTGATCTGATTACCCGATGCGTGTCGTTTGTTTTTCTTTTCTTTTTTCTTTTATGGGTTTTGCGTGATCCAGCGATGGATGGGCTAGGCAACGGACGATGGTGACGGCCTGGCCTGGTTCATGTATTGCCATGATATCCGGTGTTGGGAGCACGGTTGGGGGGTTCGTCGTACGACGATATCAGGTAGGATTCGTTGATCGAGATTGTGGTATGGGGAAGAAGAAACCTTGTGAGTTTCTGAAAGGCTACATGATGGATGGTGGTCCTAGTCGTGCAAATGATAGTTGTTGGAACTGAAATTTAAGAATTGGGGAGAGAACAGAGAAGCTGTACGTTTTTGTTGTGTCATTTAGCTACCCTAGAAAACTTGTGGGAATGGGGTTGGACATAGAAGAATGAGCGTCGTTTGTTGTTTAATGGAGGGTGAAAATCTACCTGGCGCATGGAGAACATACCCCATTTCATAGAGAGGATTTTAAGTTCAGTACAGTAATTGAGCCACCTAATTGCATAATACTTTGCATACTTACACTCGTAACGACAAATGGATCAGGTGGCAATAATACTTGCGTTTTACATATATATTTTCTTTTTCTTGAAAAAGGTGTTATGGTCAAGCCGTTGAGTATCTTTGATAGATATCTTGATACACCTTGTAGGGCCTCTACTTGGGCTCTGTTGGGGCAGCACTGAACAAGGAGGTTCTGAAGAGATTGAACATCACCCATATCTTGATTGTTGCCAGATCACTGACTCCCGCCTTTCCTGCTGAATTTACCTACAAGAAGATCGAGGGTACCATATCCTCAGCCTTTGTTTCCCTAATTCTTACCTGTGATTTACAAGCTATACTTTTGCCTCATGACCTTTGTTATCCAATTTAAATACCCTGACAATTTCTAACAAGTCTGTTAGACATATTAGCCAATTTTGTTTCCTAATGGGTCCGTTGAAAATGGACGTGTATGAACCTTTTTTTCTTTTGAGAAAAACGTGTATGAACTCTGGTTTGAAACATTTACATTCTATGATGAGTAGATTTGCTCAATGCCATCGCAATTTTCACGTAGTTGGAGAATACCATCACAATTGTCGTGGAGTTGGAAAATACCATCGCAAAGGATGTTGACTTCCCAATGCATCACAAAGGCCAAAAATTCTATAAAATGCCATCACTGTCAATTCAGTTACTAGGGTGCAAAATGACCATTCTGCCCTCATTATTTCTTCTTCCTTCTTCTTTCTTTTTTGTTCTTTTTATTATGGACGGTCCCACCTGTCATTATATCCTATCCCGTCCCATACTTATCTCGTCCAAGATGAAGGAATGAAGGGGGAAGAGTATAGAAGAAGGCCAAATGGACAACTGTTATTTATGAAGTTTTCTCTCACCAAAATGGATGTTAACGAAGCCCGTGGACGAAAACGTGATGGCAATGACATATTCCAAAAATATTTGGTCTATGTGATGGTAGTTCAAAGTGAGGTCCGATTGTGATGTATTTTCTAACTCCATGATGATTGAGATGGAACCGGAGAAAATTTACTCTTCTGAAAAAAAAAACAAAATCAAACATCGAGCATTTAAATCTTGACTTTCTTGGTGATTTTTTTAAAATCTTTATTGATGTGTCTACCTTTGCTGTTTTCTGTTATCCAAGCTTCCATGCAAAACTGAAGCCATACCTTCTTTATTGACACAGTACTTGACAGCCCAGACACTGATTTGGTTAAGCATTTTGGTGAATGCTTTACCTTCATAGATGAAGGTATGAGCACTGGTGGTAACGTGTTGGTTCATTGCTATGCAGGGCGGTCACGGAGGTAATATTTTCCCCTATGAGTTGTTTGGTGTTAACCATTTTGGAATGTTTTTTCATATATTTATATTACCAGCAACCCAGTCATAATTAGAAATGGATTTTGTTTGTTCATATATACTAAAGTGAAAGCTTAGAATTTTACTAGAGCGAATGCATAGGAAACATGGTGTGATATGATATGATATGGACATGATAATGCGATATTTTCCCTTGCCAACACAGCAATATGCATTGATATTGAAAAGGTAAGATTGTATTTTCAAACTTGAATTTAGAGGTAAATGCACATGTTTAAATGTAAACTGGCACATTCAGTTAGCAAGTAATAAGGAATTAGCCTAGTTGAATAGTTTGATATACTGATATGGTAATACCTTAGTCAAGTTAAGCATGATAAAGCTAGGTGTGCTGTTTCATACAACACTAGAAGCTCGCTATTGTCTTGATCATGATTTGTTCCAGTATTATCATATTCAGTATCTTCAACATTAGTAGTAACAATGTTACCAACGCCGCTGAAATAATCAAAATATGTCTCTTGCTTCCACCGTGGTTGCTAGTGGTACATATAGACTCTTTTAGTCAACCCATATCTATCTTAAGGGGTACCACCATATGAGAGCTGTGTACGGTACCCAGTAATGGTATGTCAGTTGGCAGAAATTCCAGTGTAATGCAGGTCATTCACTTTAGGAGGTTATTCGAGAAAATCAAAGGCATTTTAGACAGCAAACCTATAGCAAAAAGGCTAAAGGGTTTATAATGAATTTTAATATGCCGGATGGTTGGATAAAGCACCTACTATGTCAGGATGTTTTCTTAATAATGAAGACCTTATGTGCTACCCCAGAATGCCCTGTACAAAAACAAGAATGTTCGTCCATTGTGCTACACAAACTGGATTTGATAAATTTCCTGTGGCTATTAGTAAAATCCTTTAATTGTTGTTAGGTTTGCCATTCCTAAGACGACTCTTGATTTTTTGTGAAAGGTCAATTGATGTATTCCATTTAGTGAAAACTTATTAGATAAATTACATATTTCTTAGTCTATGGATGTATCACAGGGAACATTTTGATTTCTTAAAAGATATGTGACATTGTCATTATTTTTTGTTTCGGTCTAAGGTGACATTTGTCTAAATGTCCAGTGTCACAGTTGTTCTTGCATATCTCATGAAGAAGCATAAGATGAGCCTGGAAAGTGCCATGTCACTAGTTAGAAGCAAACGGCCTCAAGTAGCTCCTAATGAGGGCTTTATGTCCCAGTTGGATAACTTTGAGAAATCTCTGCAAGGTAAATATGCAAATAGCTCCTTTTGTCCTACATTTTATCTTGCTTTCCAAGCAATAGCAACTTAGCATTACAGTTGTATCCTTTGTAGCTTTCGTGCCTCTCCCTGTTAATTTTAGTTGCAAACTGTACCTTATAGTTATGATTGGACTATGTTATGGATCCCAACCAAGGTATGGTATTTGTCTACTAGTTTGTGATAAACAAAATCCTGAAAATGGTGGAACACCACACTTGAACTTTAAATAATAAATTAATAATGCAGTTGTTAAGTGCTATGCAGTGCCCTTCATTTTATTGTGTAGGTACAGTAGACAAGTTCTGCACTTATACAGTACATTTTAACCTTCAATAGGTTTTCTAAATGGATTCCTTGTATAATTGCTTTGTAGTAAAGCCATTGCTTTCTCAGGAAAAGATATCAATGTACTTGTGCAACTAAAGTGCTGCCTTAGAATGTTCAATTCAATCTATTATTTATACTATTTCTGCTCTGTTATAATTGGTTTTCAATGTGGTGGTTGCTGTTTTCGTACTGGTTCCTTTACAAGTTTATGTAGAATTGTAGATCATCTTGGTGATAGTCTTCTGTTAATAACTCTTGTTGTTATGGTGTTGTGGTAACTGTTGGTACTTTGACTGACATTTTTCATCTTTTCTATTCCTCCTAGTTATTAGTAAGCATATGCTGCAAATAAGAAGTTACATACATTTTGTCCAGTTCCCATGCCGCACCATTGTGAAATCATTGCTGAAAAATATTATCTTAGAACTTTTGCACAAAACCGGCTGCAGGACATCGACACATACTAGAGCATTTCTTTGCATGAAGTCACATAGAAAGTGTAATGACAAGAGATGGAGAAACCAACAGACTATTGAAGTGAGGAAAAAGTATCCGTACTTTTATGAGTGCCGCTTGCATTTTGGTTGGGACACTAGGAAGGTTCCAAAAATCCTCTGAAATATCATGGATTTAGGACATGCTGACATGCACACCTGCACATCTGTGGGGAGAAAAATGGTCGTGTCTGGAGCATGTGCAAGTGAGAAATATTTAATGTTTTTTTTTAGCATTCCTCATGTCCTAACTGATATAGTTAAGCCGCTACTCAGACAAGCGTGAAATTTGTGTTGATTGAAGTGGAGCAAATAACGCCGCACATGTAGGCTGACCAAGCTTTTGCACAGTAGAAGATGGTTTAGTATTATTTTCCCTTTATTGCTTGGAGATGTCTAGCTCTTTCAGGAAGCTTTCTGTTTTGCACTTGTTGGCACAACATTTTCCTAGCACATGGCTCGCTGAATAAGTTCTGAAACCTCGTTAAATTTGCTAACGCTAGATTTCTCTTTTGTTGTCCACATCTCAAATCTTCTTGCGTAACTCTTTGCCTTCACTTTGAGTTCACAACCTCTTGCATAGCTCTCTGCCTCAAGTCACTATCAGTTTCTGATGTTCAAGTGAGCAACTTTTTCTTGACATGCATGGATGATGGATCTACCTATAGGGCTTAATCGTTATGTTCATGCCCAACTCATAGTTTATCAGAGATCCAACCTCCATTGAAGTAATCTCACATGCAAGCTTCTGTTATTGTGCAGTGGAGCAGGAACGAAGACTTATGCAATCTGCGCAGAACTAACTACAGGTGTAAAGGCATGTATGTCGAGAACACACGATGTCAATAGCTTCCTGACTGCATGTTACCTCCTTCAGAAATCAAGCAAGGCAATAGCAACCGGTATAAATTCCAGTTGTCCTATTATATGCAGTTCCCTACTTGATGCTGTAATCTGCTAGCGTAATTTGTGTTCCACAGAATCAGCTCTACTGGAATGCAGAGTATACTGCAGTCTTCCCTGTAATTTCTGTTCCCACAAACCAAGGGTAACCGATGCTACTGCCTTTTTTTTTCATTTACTAAAGGTAATATGGTTTTGATGCTTCAAATCTCTTCAGCAGCAGTCTGCTGAAATTGAAGCTGTATGTATGATTCATTGAATAAAAGTCGAATGCTGGTTGTTAGAAGACAAACGTGTAATACTGAATTGTGGATGATGTTTTGGCGTCGGTGTCTACACACGTTTCTTCCATTTGTGAGGTTCCTGATGTGAATATGATTTTTGGCCATGATACCATGCAAGGCTGACTTGACGGCAGTGTTGTAGGGATAACTGCTTAGATTTTGTTCCCCCAAATAATATGTGCAGTTTGCAAAATATTGGGGCACCTGCCATTAGAGGCTAGCTCGACTGTCGTCGCAAGTAAAATGTGGGAAGGGTTGTAGTATTGCTAATTCGCTAATACCACATCTAGAAAAAACAGAAATTAATTTTGATGGATTTTATAACAGATAAAAATTGGTATACATAGGAAAAATCAAACTTCTTTTGATCAAGTCATAAAACATAGGAAGAATTCCACTTTACAGCACTGAACTTATGCACCGAGCTTGAATAACACCCTCAACTACAAAATCATTCGTTCTAAACCAGTGTAAATCACCCTTGATTTTGATTGAGGTGACATCTACGTGTTTTAAATTTTGATGACATGGCATCCACATGTGCATGCATAGCTGATTCACCAAACAACTAAAGTAGATGGACCCACAGGTCAACCCGTAAAGGGGATTCTTCCTCATCTCTCTCTACTGTTCTCTCCCCTGCTCATGCCGACTGCCTCGCTCTCCTCCCAAGCCATCGTGGCCTGTGAGCTCGAGAAGCATCCTAATTTGGTTAGTGGCGGTAGATTTGGTGGTGGGTGGAGAGAAATGAGCAAAACGCCTCACCATTGTTGCCCCTCGAGCTCCGCCGCAAACCGTGTCGTCGATCTCCCTCTCTAGTAAATCCCTCCACCTTCCACACACGTCATAACACGTGCCTCCCCCTCCAATCCCTCGAGTAGGTTGGGTTTGTTTTGGAACATATCGGCTCAACTAAGCCATCCTCTCCTTTAGCTCCGACGGGCTTTGCCACTGCTGTACGCCCCATCGGTGAGACTCCATCTGATTGCTTCACACTCAAGCTTCCCCTCCTCACGTTCTACCTTTTGACATGGTCGCTTTTCTTTCTCGGTCATCACACCATCGCCACCACGCATGGCGGAACCGTCACTACCGCATCAAGTGTAGCATCCCAAAAGTTCTTAAATACAAAAATATAGGATTTTTATAACTTTTTTGTGTGTTATATGCTATTTTCTTGATTGCATACTTGGTGGGGGTTATTGATTTTCTTTTTCCCTTTTGCCGGCACAGGTGGTAAAACAGAAAACCCTAAATGCATAAACCCTAGAAACATAAATAGCAAAAGAAAAAAACTTGAAGTATTGCCTTTTTAAACATTGCATGAAGTATAAACCCTAAAATCAAAATCTTGTTCAAATGACCAATTAGAATTTCTTAAAGCAAATATTAGAGTTTAGCAAACCTAAGATTTTGTTCTCTTTTCTTTTTCCAAATTTCCCTAGCCTTTTCATTTCCCTCTCCTACTGTTTCTCTGGCCGAACCGTTTTGAGCCGTCGTTGCTGCAACCGAACCAACTCCTTCGATTGATTGGCTCAGCTCATGGTTTCTTCTCTCTCTCGGTGACATCGCCGCTACCCGCTCGCTTGGCGTCAACCATCTCGGGCATCTACGCCACGTTGTGACCATGCAGGCGATTTCTGTCGCTCAAGTCGTCGCTATCACTCACGCTATTGCTCAATTGCACCTATGATCTATTGTGTGGCCAAACCCCGTCATTCCGTCGCCCACTCCTTCACAAGGTCAGTGTCGGGCTCACGCTGAATGCGTCGCTGGTCTCATGGTGATCTTCGCCCGCTCGGCTATAAATAGCCACCCAAGGCCCTCTGCGTTCTCTTCTCGCCACTCTAGACCTTCTTCTACTTTCTCTACCCTCCCACCGAGCCCGAGCGCAAGGTAAGGCTCAAGCTCCGTTTTTGGCCGAGACGCTGCCTCCTCGCCGCTAGTGCTCTAGTGACCTCCACGCCTCTCCACCCCCGTCATGGCGTGTTCTGGACCCCCATCAGTGATTCCCCTCATCTAATTCCACCTTTTGTTCGCAGGAGTCGCCGCCGACATCCTTCTTCCTCAGTTTCGGCCAGAAACACCAAAATAACCAAATCATCCTCTTCAGTGAGACCTAGTCGAATTAACCCCTTCGTGATCATCTCTTTACCCCCTTTGAGCTTCTTCGGGGGTTGATTGTTCACCATTTTGTGCAGTACAACGCCGTCGCTTGGAGCTTCCTCATCACCGCTGTCCATCCTCGCTAGACCATCCCTGACCGCCTCAGTAGCCATCGTCTACTCTGGTATACTACTAATAATCACTAGATGCTCGTGCTTGCGTTAGTTGGGTAGAAGCGTTGCTGGAACGCCCTAGTCACCGCAAGCCCGTATGCCACCGTCGCTCGTCGGCGTTGGCCGCCTGCTGTGGGTTGTCGCCGGTACCTATGGGACCACCTGCCTTGTGGGTTTCCATTTTAGGTATTGCAGGCTGTCGCTGTGGACTAGCTCGCCGGTGATGAGCGTGAGCCGAGAGCTCCCTAGAGCCTCTCTGTTTTGTCTGAAGGAGACCATCACTGTAGCTAAGTAATTAATAACCAAATCGTTGCTGGTTAGCATTAATCATTGAATTTAGTTGGTTTAAATGTTGCTTTGTTTCGCTGATGTGCGGGCCCAGGGCAATTAAGTGCACAATAGAAGCTAGTCCATGGATCGAGGTACTGTGCTTGTGGACCATCGGTTCATGAGCTGTTCAAATAGACCAAGTTACTAATAGTGGGTCCCACTCGTCAGTAATAGATTTTCTTTACGGAAATATAACAAAAAGTAAAATAAAATGCACGGGCCCACCCCCATCCACTCGGTAATTCCACTTAGAAAATAACTTGAAAAGAAAAAGAAAAGGGCGCGGGTCCCACATGTTAGTGAGAGTTTCTCTCTCCCTTTTCTTTTTCTAGGGATTAAATTAGGGTTTCAACTTCAGAGGGCCCGTTATTACTCGTTTCAACTCCGATTCGATTGATTTTTTGTTTCTAAATTTGTCTAAATTCAAACTCTACCCAAGTAGACCGAAAACACCCATTTTGGAGTTCATTTGAAATTTTTTAATGCAATTTGAATTCTTATGTGCTTATTCGAATTTTGGTTATTTTTGCGTATATAGAATTTGAAGCTTCCGAAGACACTCAAGTCAATCCAGAACCATATCGACAATACCAAGATCAAGTCGAGTCAATACTTTGATCATTTCATACCTACTTTTGAAATGCAATTATATTATTTTAAATTATAAAATTGCATTGCTATGTTATTGTAACATCCCAAAGCTCTGGGGTTGTATTTCAAATGCATGAAAATGAGGATAAATAAAAACTTTTTGGATGCATCCTTGTGTCATTTGAAATCCCTAGAATTTATCTCCTTGAAGTGTGGACTTCAAACTCAATTGTTTATATTGACTAGAAGTGTTGCAACTCAAGATCTTCTAGTCAAACCTTGTGATCATCCTCTGAAAATATTTTTCCTAAATTCTTGGTCGTATTGGTAACCTCCCTGAGAAATTTCATAATTTTTAGAAATTATTTGCTATTTCTTAAGGGCTGGTCAAACCCCTTGTCCAGCAGCTTGTGAATTTTCTAGCAAGCAATGCACTGCATGAAAAATTCTGGAAAATTTATACACGGTCGATCTTGAAGTCAGGATCACTCAGTAAAGATTTCAAAATTTTTGGATTGGTGGAGCTACCTCTAGAAATTCCCAAATCATCTCAGCCTTTTTATTTCAAATCTGGAATCACTGTTCCTCGGGCTCGAACCCGAGTCAAACTCCGACCCGGCTACCTCGGTTCAGCCCAACCAACTAACCGCGTCGCGTGTGAGCTGTCCGATGGAGATCCTCCGGTCTAGATCTCGCACCCATTCGAACCACTCGGGCCTTTTCTCTCCTAGATCCGAGCCGTCCATTTCCATATGCGGCACAGCCCGGTTGTAAGCAAATTCCACATGCGGCAAACAATCCTCCCACTCACGCAGATTCTTCTTTATCATGGCCCGTAGCAGCATCGAGAGTGTTCGGTTAACCACCTCTGTTTGACCATCAGTTTGGGGATGACAAGTGGTGCTGAATAACAACTTCATCCCCAATTTGCCCCACAACGTCTTCCAGAAGTAGCTCATGAACTTCACATCACGATCTGAGACAATGGTCCTTGGAACACCATGAAGTCGCACGATCTCCCTGAAAAACAAGTCAGCAACATGCGACGCATCGTCGCTCTTGTGGCTCGGAATGAAACGTGCCATCTTAGAAAAACAATCCACAACCACAAATATAGAATCCCTTCCCTTCTTAGTTCTTGGTAACCCCAAAACAAAATCCATGCTAATATCTTCCCAAGGAACATTAGGGACGGGTAAAGGAGTGTACAAACCTTGTGGATTCAACTTGGATTTAGCTTTATGACAAGTAATACAGCATTGGACAAACCTGTCCACATCTCGCCTCATCTTATACCAATAGAAGTGATCGCTCAACATCAACAAGGTCTTTTCACGTCCAAAATGGCCCATCAAACCACCTGCATGCGCTTCTTGCAACAAAAACAAACGAATGGACGATTCTGGAACACACAACTTATTAGCACGAAAAAGTAATCCATCATGTATGCGAAACTTATCCCAACCTTTCCCATCTGTGCATTTGGAGTAAGGAATCGAAAAATCATGATCAGCTGCATACAAATCACGCAAACTTTCTAATCCAGGAACTTGGACGCCTACTTGAGTCTATAGCACGCTTTTCCTAGATAAAGCATCAGCAACCACATTGTCCTTCCCCTTTTTATATTTCACAATGTATGGGAAAGATTCGATGAACTCTACCCATTTAGCATGTCTATGGTTCATGTTTGCTTGCCCCTTTAAATACTTCAATGCCTCATGATCAGAATGAATGATAAACTCTTTAGGCCATAAATAGTGCTGCCAAGTTTCTTAAGCACGCACTAACGCATAAAGTTCCTTATCATAAACCGGATAATTCAATTGAGCACCATTCAGTTTCTCGCTAAAATATGCTACCGGTCTACCTTCTTGCATTAAAACACCGCCAATCCCAAGTCCACTAGCATCAAATTCAATTTCAAAATTCTTAGTGAAATCAGGTAAAGCAAGCAAAGGTACTTCAGTCAAGCGTTTCTTAAGTTCAGAAAAAGCATTTTCTTGCACTACCCCCACACAAATTCAACACCCTTTTTAGTAAGTTCATTCAATAGGGCAGCGATAGTGCTAAAATCCTCACAAAGCGTTGATAAAAACCAACAAGACCATGAAAGCTCCTAATCTGACTTACATTCACAGGAGTTGGCCAATTTTTAATCGCTTCAATTTTCGATTCGTCTACTTCAACTCCTTGTGCAGAAACAACATATCCCAAAAAGATTACACGATCGTTGCAGAATGTGCACTTTTCCAAGTTACCAAACAGTTTAGCATCGCGTAAAAGTTGTAGAACTTGTCTAATATGACAATGTGTTCAGATTCAATGTGACTGTAAATCAGAATATCATCAAAGTATACAACCACGAATTTACCAATCAAATGCCGTAAAACATGATTCATTAAACGAATGAAAGTACTAGGTGCATTAGTTAAACCAAAAGACATTACCAAGCACTCAAACAAACCAAATTTTGTCTTAAAGGCTGTTTTCCACTCATCCCCTTCGTGCATCCTAATTTGATGGTAACCACTACGCAAATCTATTTTAGAGAAAATAACAGCACCACTCAATTCGTCTAGCATATCATCTAAGCGAGGAATAGGATGACGATATCGAATAGTGATATTATTAATCGCTCTACAATCTACGCACATACGCCATGAACCATCTTTCTTAGGAACTAAAATAACAGGAACATCGCAAGGGCTTAGGCTTTCACGAACGTACCCTTTGGATAGAATCTTTTGTACTTGTTTCTAAATTTCCTTTGTTTCCTCTGGGTTGGTGCGGTGTGGTGGCCGATTGGGCAGCGACGCTCCTAGAATCAAGTCGATCTTATGTTCGATCCCATGAATTGGTGGCAGCCCAGCGGGTACCTCCTCGAGAAACACGTCGCTGAATTCCTGCAAAACATGAGCAACACCACTAGGAAAGGAAGTTAAGTCATTAGCAGCAAACAATGCATCCTTGTACACAAGTACAAAGTGCATCAAAGTGGGATTCTCACTCAGCTCTCTTATTTCTGATTTGGAGGCTGTCATCACTAACTTGTTCTCTCCCTCACTTTTCTTTTTACCACTCAGATTTAGCTTGTGTCGCTCACTCACCTGTAATACCCCGGAAATGGATCGGTAATTAGAGATTCAGTCGGAGGAGAAAAATGCAAAGAAATGAATAGAAATTCTGAGAAAAATAGGGGGTTTTCCACTTTTATTCGACAACCTGGGCCACGGGCCGCGGCCCAGGGGGAAGCCCATGTGTTTGGCTGGCCATAAGGGGGGAACCCCACCCCCAAAACCCTAGCCCCACTCCTCTTTTCCCTTTTCCCCCACTTGGAGCCGCCACTTCCACCTTCCCCTGCGCCAGCGCTTTTGTTCGTCTGATTTGGGTAAGTTCTGTACGTTTTCTGATCTTCTCACCTCTTAGAAAGTTGTAGCCCTTGGTCTTAGCTTTCTTTTGGCACCGAGATCATCTGATTTGGAGTTACGGTTTAGGAGATATGGTAGTTTTACCGCGACTGTCCAGGAGAGCTGACATGATTTGGCAGATTTTCTTGTCGGGTCATTATGATTTATTTAGAAGCCGAATCTGGTATTTTCGTATTCTAGAGTTTTGTTCCTGATGTCGTTATCTTTCTTTTGGCACCGAGATCACTAGATTCTGCCTTACGGTTTAGGAGATATGAATTTTTAATCGCGCGCTGTCCTGTCTGCCTGAGAATTTGGAACTGTCGGTTTGCCCCTCAGTTTTGATCTAGTTAGAGTCCGATTCAGAACTTCCACCCAACTAGGTTTTTGTAGCCCTTGAAAGTATCTTTCTGATTTGATAAAGATCATCTCAATTGGATCTGTAGAGTAAAAGTTATGCCATGTTCTTTACTGCTGTGCTGTATTCTGGACAGATATCTGTCAGTTGTTTTCAACGGTTGTTTAGACCACTGGTTTGGCCGAATCAAAGAATCCCACCAACTAGAGTTTCGTAGCCTGTTACGTTAAGAGTATTTGAGCACTGGTTTCAAGTCATTCGGAGTTACAGATATTTAATTACGATTTTTCTCGTACTGATGATTAGAAGGGCTGATATTGGCTGATTAGTTAATTCGTCATTTTGAGTTTTTGGTTACGTTGATTAGATAGAGGGTTATGGTAAAACGCTTGTAGCCACGTCATGTCTTGTTATTCTTATTTTGAATAAATATTTGTGTAGGCGGTGGGGCAGGGAGTGGAGAAATTCCGTCGTTGCCTCCTAACTCGTCACAACATGAAGGCAAGTACATGGTAGAGTGGTGAACAATGGGTTGTTCACCATGATCATTGTTGTTACTTATCATGCTATTTATTATGCTTTCGTTCAGCTTATTCTTATACATGATATTGATGACATTGAGTGAATGATATTATGATATTGAGATAATGAGGAGGAGATATTGAGTTAATGAGATGGAATATGTTGATGAATAAATAAAGATGTTGCATCATTTACATTCATCATGGTAGGAGTTGCACGAGCAGTCGGTGAGAAAGTCATGTAACTATTCCGTGAGGTCGGTGAGAAAGATACATGACTAATCCGAGTGCTCGTAATGAAATCCTACTTTGGTAGGGACTTCACGGGAGTGAAGGATAGAGTGTGTCATCGACGGTGAACACTCGCTATACCCCAGTATCACCGATGAGATGCATATGAGCATGAGCATGTTGGTGCATTCGCATATCTAAGTAAATTGTTAAATTGTGCAACTTTACCTATATGGAATATGGCTTGTTTGTTTGAGAATGACAATGGCATTAACTAAATGGATGATGATGATAACTTTGATTATGGTTAATAAACTATTGTTTATGGCTTTATTATGTATTTGCTTGAGTCTTGGACTCATTCTTGCTCTATTGTTGTTTTTAGGTGACCAAAGGATGACGTTTTATTCGAGAAGGGCTAGCGCACTTGGAATCATGCACTTCACCCAATTATTTGATTCATTGGACATGAGAAACTTTTAGAATAACCTGAATATTTATATCTAGGACATGATGGTATTGAATAACCATAGATGCTTGGTTTATATTAATCTTGGTTTATTATTTTGCTATGCTCCTAGGTCTAATTTATCTATGATTGTCATAGTGTTATGCTTGTGTTAATGCGACCCGTGGATGGGTTTTAATGTTGTTATGCTTGCTGAAATTTTATAGTAAGTTGATGTAAATTAGATGGTTATAGTAGTTTAGTGGCATTCCAAGCTCAATGTTGGGCTGGGGTGTTACAGTTGGTATCAGAGCATCAACCCTCGCTGCACGGGCGCGTGCGGGACAGGGGCGCGGGCAAATGGCGCATGGCACATGTGGGCCCGGAGTGGACACATGGCATGGCATATGTGCCGCACCGACGCACGGACGTGTCCGAGGGGTGGTTCGGGCATTTGCCGCAGACGTGATATGTCACGAGGGCGCCACCCTTAAGGGGTGAGTGTAATACCGGCACCTTATAGCGTGGCCCATGTGGCCCATGAGGAGTTGTGTGGTGGGATTAGTCCCACATTGCTTGTCTCAAGTGAGTTGTAGTAGTATATAATGCCTGTTGGATCCAAACATAGCACCTCCGGGTTAACCCTTTTACACGAAGCGAGGACGAAAGTGTAAGTGAGGTGCTATGTGTGGCGGGTCCGCCCCACGGTGGGCTGGGCATTGAGCCGATTTTGGGTCAGGGTGTTACATTGAGCACGTCTACGGCCACGTTCAGGGCCAAGAGGATGCCTTGCATTAGCAACGGCATGGTCACGGGGCATGTGCTCAGCACGTGCAGCGAAGTTAACATGGGCCTCGTCGGCTTCTGGACCATCTACACTTCCAACATCTCCTCGGTTACCCCCAAGCATCTCCTTGAGTTCAGCAATACCTTGGCACAAGGTATTGATCTCATTAGCAACTCGCAACTCCCCACTCTGCATGTCCTCACCAATGACTGCAGCCACATCAACCAGATTCTTCCTGAACTCCCGTTGCAACTCAATACAAGAATGCATCAAACCAAAGATCAAGGATCGATGCATTAGGATCCTCCACCTCCGCTTCAGATCCTACCATGGTTAGTGACGCACACAACAAAGTATAGGTGTGTATATGTAGATATCACTCAACTCACAATTCTGAACAAGGTGAAGTTTCTTTTACATTCCGAAAGGGAATAAGACCAATCGATACTTACACTTCAGGGCAGCAGGAAAAGCAAGGTGACGTGTGAGCGAATTTCAAGAGCGAAGCTATGCACGGCACATGAGTTTATTGGAGCTTGGTAGGAAAAGTGTATACCTACTCTACTCAATTCTGCAATTCTAGTTTGTTAAGCTAAGTAATAATACAAGCTAGAATACTTTGCCTAGGTGCTGATCCAGAAGGTTTAAGCGAAGTGTATGAACGCACACGCAAAGATGAATGTGACTTAATGCAAATAAGGAAGGAACTAGTGAGAGGCAATCGGAATTTGAGATTGAACTAGTTCGATTTGCACTAGGTACTAGGAGAGACGCTAGCCAATTGCACAATTATATGTAAGGACTCAAGATTGCGGATTTTCTTTTTTAAAAATACTCTTTTTTTAATACCGATGCTCTTTCTATATACGGCTGCCTTTTCCTTTCTTATCTTTTTTTTGCAATGACCGAATAGGGTTAACCTCTGTGTTGCGCAAACTTCACAAATCAGCAAAGTGCAAACAATCTTAAAGAGCAGCCCTGGTGCAATATCAACAGCTAGTCTCAAGATGAAAGGATATAAGTGATGTGCAAAGATAAAGCTACGCAAGGGATCACACGAATCAGCACGTAAACAAAGTTTCCAATGGACGAAAACTTAACTAAACTCACATAAACTCACAGATTGAACTACGGTTAACCTAATTTTTTTTTTGTGGCAGCTTTAGCTAAATAGGACAGAAAATAAGAACAACTAATTGAAAGGATAAAGATTCTACCGAGTGCACCTGACGCTCTTATACCACTTGATGCGGGGTGCCCGATCTTCTCGACGTAGAACCTCTCGATAACTTGTGTATCCTGACGAACCACCAGCTGATCCCCCGCGCCAATGCACGGACTTGCAACTCTATGGAAAATTCACCCAAACACACACTTGATTGGATCCTTGCTGACCACAAGCGAAGATCGTCGAACCCTCAATTCTCAGCGGAAAAAGCAAGAACGACCCCTTGTTCTCAACGCCCAATTCCCTCTGTTTTGGCTATAAGCACAACAGGAGAATCAAGTAAAAACTTTGAAAATATATTAAACGTGGTCTGAGGTTACAATGGGGGTCTAACCCTCAATATATAGTGCCCCTTCTCCTCCTCATGTCTAGCCAAGAATCCCTACTCCTACTCTAATTCGGAATTAGAACTCCTGCTCCAATTCCGACTCAATCTAAAACAAAAAGGAAACTCTAATTTTACAACCGTCATATTGTTTCGGTTATATCTTTTGATGCAGCAGGAATTTCGGCATGAGGGAGGATCCATTGGGTCGGGTTTGAAGTTATCTTTTCAACAAGCCCAAGAACACCCAAATCGGATTTCGTATGAGAAAGTTATGACCGTTTTACTCCAGACTGTCCTACTGATTCCGAATCCGAATTTGAGGCTGATTCCGAATCCGAATTGAATTCTGAGTTGATTCCGAGTTTGAATTTGGTTGGGCTTGTGAAAGTTTCGAATTTGACTTGGATTCTTGGGCTTCTCTCCCCTTACTTGTCTCCCACGAGCTTCTCCTCCATTGCTTTGGCTCCGGCGTCCTTCTTGGTTCCGAAGTCTTCAAATTGTTCAAATCTTAGAATGCACAAAATATTTGCATGAGGTAACACCCAATTATGATGAATGACAATAGAAGATTCATTAAGAAACAAAAGCACCTATTGATTTAGAAGTTTAGCTCTAGCTCTTTTTAGTGGACCAACATGCACTTCTGCACTTAAATTACTTGTAGCCTCACTTATGGCTTGCAGATCAATTTGTGTATCACCAACAATAGGAGGAAATGTATAAGTGTTAGAGATGCCCTCATCAATAGTAGTAGAAGATGGCAAAGAGCTAGGGATGCCCTCATCATGTGCCATACCAGGCTTGTGGTTGTATAGTAAGACTCAGTTCAATGACGCACAAAGTTAAGTCCTTAATTGATCAAGGCAAGACTTCCAATTTCTAACTAAGTTACACAAATTATCATTCCCAGCACACAGCTCCACCATGTCACACAGAATCCACCACTTGTCTCAGTCTAAATCTTTTCCCACCCTGTTGATTAAGTGCAACACATGCAATCAACGAGTAATAGCACACAATGCACACAGTTTCAACAATGCTTAGTCAAGTTTATAGTTGCAACTCACGTAAAATGATGACACCTGGCATGGCTAAGCAGTCTACTCGTACCTAACCAACCCACGTTGGTGCTGTGATAATACCAACTAATAATGAACCATCCTAGGGTGACAAAAGAATATGACATAACAAAAGATAAGTGGATATAACAATTTGGATTAATAACTAACCCAAAAGCATTTAAATAAATACTTGAAATAGAATGCAATGCATTGAAACAAGTATTTTGAAAACTGGGTTCAATATGATAAAAGTTATAACTTGTTTTGGAATAGGTTTAGGTACTGACCTTGGTCTTGAGACACTCCTTCTTCAAAAGTTCCCGAGGAATTAAAGTCTACGTGTAAACGAAATAAATAAATAATAGAGGAAAATAAACTGCAAAAATTAAAAAAAAATCATAAATAAATAGATCTTGAATTTATATAAATTTAAAATTTTGAATGCGCTCAATCGGAGTTTGGATGCAAAAGATACATTCTTTGGAAGATTGAATCTAAAGAAAATACCCTAAATTGGAATTTCTGAATTATTTCTCTAAAGAAAAATTAGATTATTGCGCAATGCTGACGTCAGCGAAGGAATTTCCAGGAATAAAGGAATTAAAAGAAAATCTTGTTGGAAATATGCCCTAGAGGCAATCATAGAGATGATGATATTTCATTATGTTCATGATTTTGATAATATGTTATCGTGTTCCTTGAATGAATCATTTGTTATAGATCAATAAGTACGTGACTTGTTGATGGAACTTTTTAACTTATATGATGTCATTCTAAATGTATCCCAGGTCGGAGGTCACTAGTCGGAATACCAGTGGCTCTATAACTAGCACATGTATTGATTGATGACCTTGTTTCACCGGTCATGGATATAGAGATATCGAATCAATAATGTGAGCACATGTTAGAGAACATGGTGTTGGATAGACCCATCATTGAGACACTATTGAGATTGTTATGAATCTTTGTGTCATTAGTTGGTCTCAAGTAATGATGATGTATAATCCTTAGACCTGAGATCAGCATAGTTTCCTACATGTGTAATAGCACTCTTAGGGGTAGCCAAATGCTACTCCGTAACTGGGTGGTTATAAAGGTAGCTTTCGGGTATGCTATGAAATATGCGGAGGGATGTGACTGGTCGAGATGATATTTGCCCCTCCTAACATAATAGGAGATATGTCTCTGGGCCCCTCGTGGTGATCGGATAAAGAAAGTGTATGGCCAAGCCACTAGTGGTCGAAGTGTCGACCACATGATGTTATCCGACACTCGATCGAGAAAGTATTGAACAGTCCATGGTTGACACATTATCTCACCTGGAGTTCAACCAGACATCATGAGGCAAAAGGAGAATGCATGAGTAGGTTGCTTAGTTTGATCAGTTATGGACTAGTCGTATGGAGATACGTGCTGGTCGTAGACTGGTCAAACGTAATCACAAAATGGTAAGAACCTGGTCGTAAGGAGTTACGAACTGGTTGTGGCCAATTACAACCTGGTCGTATAGAGATACGAACTGATCGTAAGTGATGAGGACCTGATCATAGATCATATTACATCAAGGTTAGTCCGATTTTTTTATATGTGTCTTTGGGAATCGTTATGTGCTGCTAGGTACCGCTAACGACTAGTGATCGAAAAAGAGTTTCCGAGTCATAACCGATTACACATGAACCTGTGGGGTTGCACACTTAAAGGGCAAGGATTTGTTTTCGATGGTGATCCAAATTCGTATAGGCCACGAGTTCCTAATGGGACTCCAGGTCGAGACCCATCATGGATGCCTATATAAAGAGGGGCGGTGGCATGGGGCAGAGAGAGAGGGATGATCTTTGGAAGAACTCCAAAAACCCTAATAGCCATGCCTTCTCAACCACGCTGCCGGTGCTAGCACTCGTGCGCGTGGTGATCCTGCCCCGTACGTGTGGATACCTCGGAGGTCATCAGCACTAGGACGATCCGCGACTTGTGTTGATCACCGGAGTCGGAGAAGAAGTAACGTGACGAGTACAACCACTCGGAGGAGCAGACGCGTGACGAGTACGACTACTCGAAGGAGGAGACGCGTCGTGAGTACGACTACGACTGTATCAACTCGCTACAACGACTCTACTTCCACTACGAGTCGGCGCGTCTAGCGGTAATCTCGTGATGTATTACTTGCGGTGGTTCCTTGGTTACGCGGTAAATTTTTGTTTGTGCTATCGTAGCATTGCCGCGTATCCCAACAGTGGTATCACGGCCATGCCGTCTAGTTCTAGATTCGGATTGGACACATATTGTGATATGTGGCAGTTATAGATGTGATCTATCTCTGTTTTGGCGGTGGTCGATTTGATCGTCCATGTGCATTGGTGGTTAGATGGGTTTTATTCGTTATTCCGTGATCGAGCTTGCATGGTCGTATCACGACTTGCCTCTACCGGTCGGTTTCCGCCATCGGGGCAGACAGTGATCGTAAATCCATTGGAGCACGCGAAGATCAATGTGATTGATCGAATCGGAGTTACGATCGATAAGTACCGGATGTTTTATTGCACCTGTTCACGATCACTTTGCATGATACTCCTACGAGTCGGAGTTCCGCCATCGGAGTATGCCGCAGTGTGTGGTCGTATCAAGGCAATGATCAGATCGGTTCGGAATAGGGTTAATATGATTAATCTAATAATTTCCAAGGCTTGGTTTCGTGAATGAGATTCATGTTCCGAAGAAAAAATTTCGAGCGCGCTGCCCTCGACCAGCGAGGGGCGTTGCCCCTTCAAACCCCGCCCGCTAACCGGCTAGCGGGACCGCCGTGCTGGGTAATCGGACCGCGCTTTTGTAGTGTGTGTTCTTGTTGCCCGTTATAATGCTATTACATGCCTAACTTATTTTTGCAGGTTGATGTGAATAGTATAACCCATGATGTATGAGATGCATGCATGTGTGTAATGTTCATGACCTGCGTGTCATGTTTATTGCAGTCCAAGGCTGTCTATATTTGTATAACGGCATGCGTGTCGACTTGTGATGCTAATTTACTCCTTGTATTTTTTCCCTAGCGTGCTGTTAGGAGTAATGGCTTAGTGGGAGTACTTCGAAGTTTTGGCAACATGGAGACATTGCGAACAGGATGCTTGGCAATGGAGATCACCACCAGAAAGGGTCATACTATATCACGATGCAATTTGATTGTCTGTGAATGCCCTTATATTCCTGTTTATTTATTTCTATGCATGTTTTAATTGCTTGAAATGCTTTTAACATGGTAGAAGTAAATTTCCCTCAGGTAATATTAAGTTAAATTGATGCCCTCCCAATTAGCTGCACCATCCATAGTCTTGTATTTTAATGGTAGGTCTTGCTAAAGCATAGTGCCATTAATATTCCTTGACTAGATGGGTTTGTGTCGGACACTTACACGCAAGCGTTGGTCTAACTTGACAAGGTCATCATAACGGTTATGGACCTTGGGGCATAGGGTTGGGTGCCAAAGCATAGAGATGCTGCCCAACGACAACAGTCATATAGAGATACGATTAGCAAAGGGTTGCTTACCATATTCACTAATCTTCTAGCAGTGATGCCAAAGCTCACTAGTAGATTAACTGATTGTGAGTCTTAAATCACTAAATGTCATAAGAGGGATATGCTATTCAGTGGGAGTATCTTCATTAAATTGTTTAATAGAAGTTACTTTTATTGAAAATATGTCTTAGTGTTGCATATTTCTGTTGTAGATCATGGCACCATCTGATATACCTACATCCAGTTTTGCCTTACGTTCGATACTTGATAAAGAAAAACTGAATGGAACAAATTTTGTGGATTGGTCCCGCAGCCTGAGAATTGTTCTTAGGCAAGATAAAAAGGAACATGTTCTAGAGGAACCAATTCCTGATGTGCTCACTGAGAATGTCATGCACTTTTAAAATGACCTATAAAAGGGCTTGTGATGAATCCCTTGATGTTAGCTGTCTCATGCTTGCTACGATGAACTCAGACCTTCAGAAGCAGTTTGGGAACATTGAGGCCTACGATATGATCGTGGCGCTCAAAGGTATGTTTGAGACACAAGCAAGGACTGAGAGATATGAGATCTTAAAGAAATTATTTGGGGTAAGCTAACTGAGGGTAGTCCGGTGAGCCCTCATGTGATCAAGATGGTTGGTTACACACAGAGCTTGGAAAAACTTGGTTTTCCACTTAGTCAAGAGTTGGCTATAGATTTGATTCTTGCTTCGCTTCCTACAAGCTATGGGCAGTTCATTATGACTTTTCATATAAATGGCTTAGACAAGAATCTCACCGAACTGCATATGATGCTTAAGACTGCAAAGGACAGCATTAAGAAAAGCAACAATCATGTGATGATTGTGCAAAAGAGTACTAGCTTCAAGAGGAAGAATAAAACTTGGGTCAAAGGTAAAGGCAAGGTTTCGGATGGGATCCAAACTGTTAAGCCTAAACCCAAGACCAAGTCTGGCCTGACTCAAGAGAATGAATGCTTTTACTGCAAGGAGACAGGCCACTGGAAGAGGAACTGCAAGAAATACCTGGCTGATCTGAAAAAGAATGGTGGGACTAAAACTTCTACTTCAGCTATTAATGTTATATATGTTTTTCTTGCTGATTCTTGTGTTAACTCGTGGGTATTTGATACCGGATCGGTTGCTCATATTTGCAATTCGATTCAGAGTCTAACAAGGAGTAGGAGATTAACAAGGGGTCAGATGGATCTTCACGTCGGGAATAAAGCAAGAGTTGCTGCATTAGCCGTCGGGACTTTGCCATTACTTTTGCCTTCAGGATTTATCATGGAACTAAATAATTGTTATTATGTTCCAGCCATAAGTAGAAATATCGTCTCTGCATCATGTTTGATGACAGATGGTTATAAGTTCATTATAGAGAACAATGGTTGTTCTATATATTTGAATGAAATGTGTTATGGCTATGCTCCCGTTTTGAACGGGTTGTTTATTTTGAATCTTGATGTTGCACCCATCTATAATATTAATGCAAAGAGGTTTTGGCCTAATGATACGAATTCCACATTTATTTGGCATTGTCGTTTGGATCACATCAGTTAGAAACGCATGAAAAGGCTCCATAGTGAAGGAATTCTAAACTCATTTGATTTGGAATAATTTGAAACTTGCGAATCTTGCCTGATCGGGAAGATGACCAACACACCTTTCACTGTCGGAATGAAAGGGCGTCCGACTTGTTGGCACTCATACATACTGATGTGTGTAGACCAATGAGCACGACAGCTAGAGGTGGTTTTCAGTACTTCATTACTTTCACCGATGACTTTAGTAGATATGGATATATCTATTTAATGAGGCACAAGTCGGAATCCTTTGAAAAGTTCAAGGAGTTCCAGAATGAGGTACAGATTCAACTAGGCAAGACAATCAAGTCCTTACGATCTGATCGTGGAGGAGAATTTTTGAGCCATGAGTTTGGTGATCATTTGAAACAATGTGGAATTGTTCCATAGCTTACACCACCGGTTACTCCAAAGTGGAATGGAGTGTCCGAGCGGCGTAATCGGACCATGTTGGACATGGTTCGGTCAATGATGAGCCAATCGGATCTGCCATTGTATTTTTGGGGTTACGCTCTATAAACTGCCACTTTCACTTTGAACAGGGTACCATCTAAATCAGTAGATAAGACACCATATGAGATATAGACTGGGAAGAGTCCTAGTTTGTCTTTTCTAAAGGTTTGGGGTTGTGATGTCTATGTTAAACGTTTGACGTCTGACAAACTCACACCCAAGTCAGATAAATGCTTCTTCATAGGATATCATAAGGAAACCAAAGAATATTATTTCTACAATCAAGAGGAGGGCAAAGTGTTTGTTGCCCGAAATGGTGTCTTTTTGGAGAAAGAGATTCTTTCAAAAGGAGTCAGTAGGAGAAAGATGTAACTCGAAGAAGTTCGGGAAACATATGAAAGTGTTTCAAATCCTACTGAACCTCTACAGGACGAACAAAGTGTTGTTGAACCTGTAGAAGAGACATCAGCCCCACGTAGATCTAAAAGGCCACGCCAATTGCCTATAAGGTATGGGCATGACGTATTATTGGTGAATAATGGTGAGTCTAACACTTATAAGGAAGTGATGATGGACCCAGACTCTAAGAAATGGCTTGGAGCCATGAAGTCCGAGATAGACTCCATGAATGTCAATCAGGTTTGGAACCTGGTCGAGCCTCTTGATGGTGTTAAAACCATTGAGTGCAAATAGATCTATAAGAAAAAGATCGATATGGATGGAAATGTTCACATTCATAAGGCTCGACTTGTCGCAAAGGGGTTTCGACAAGTTCAAGGAGTTGACTACGATGAGACTTTCTCACCAGTAGCGATGCTTAAATCTATTCAGATCACTCTAGCTATTGCTGCATATTTTGATTATGAGATATGGCAAATGGATGTCAAAACGGCTTTCCTTAATGGAAACCTAAGTGAGGATGTGTACACGACACAACCTGAAGGTTTTGTCGATCCAAAGAATGCTACTAAAGTGTGCAAACTTCAGAAATCCATTTATGGGTTGAAGCAAGCATCTCGGAGTTGGAATCTGCGTTTTGATGAGGAAATCAAAATGTTTAGTTTTGTGAAAAACAAAGAAGAACCTTGTGTTTACATAAAGGTTAGTGGGAGCGCACTTGTAATCCTAATCTTATATGTGGATGACATATTACTGATTGGGAATGACATTCCTATGCTGGAATCCGTTAAGGTATCATTGAAAAATAGTTTTTCTATGAAAGACCTAGGAGAGGCAGCGTATATCTTGGGAATAAAGATCTATAGAGATAGATCAAGAAGGCTAATTGGATTAAGCCAAAGTACTTACATTGACAAGGTGTTGAATAGGTTCAACATGCTTGATGCCAAGAAAGGGTTCTTGCCTATGTCACATGGCATAAATCTTAGCAAGAATCAGTGTCCGTCGACCACTAATGAGCGAGATCGTATGAATAGTATTTCATATGCTTCGGCCATTAGATCTATTATGTACGCCATGGTTTGTACCCGACCAGATGTATCATATGCTCTAAGTGTTACGAGCAGATACCAGGCTGATCCCGGTGAAGGTCACTGGACAGCTGTGAAAAACATTCTTAAGTACTTAAGAAGGACTAAGGATGTGTTCCTAGTTTATGGCGGTGATGAAGAGCTCGTTGTAAAGGGTTACACTGATGCAAGCTTCCAAACCGACAAAGATGATTATCGTTCGCAATCTCGTTTTGTATTCATTTTGAATGGAGCAGCAGTGAGCTGAAAAAGTTCCAAGTAGGAAACGGTTGCTGATTCTACGACGAAGGCCGAGTACATTGCAGCTCCTGAAGCTGCGAAAGAAGGTGTTTGGATAAGGAATTTTCTTGCTGAGTTGGGTGTAGTTCCGAGTGCCTTATGCCCATTGGATCTCTATTGTGACAATAATGGAGCCATTGCGCAGGCTAAGGAGCCGAGATCCCATCAGAAGTCCAAACACATACTCAGGCGTTATCATCTTCTTCGCGATCTGGTCGACAGAGGAGATGTTAAGATATGCAAAGTTCATACGGATTCAAATGTTGTTGATCCGTTGACTAAGCCTCTTCCACAGCCTAAGCATGAGGCGCACACAAGAGCTATCGATATTAGATACTTAAATGATTGACTCTAGTGCAAGTGGGACACTGTTGGAAATATGCCCTAGAGGCAATCATAGAGATGATGATATTTCATTATCTTCATGATTTTGATAATATGTTATCATGTTCCTTGAATGAATCATTTGTTATAGATCAATAAGTACGTGACTTGTTGGTGGAACACTTTAACTATATGATGTCATACTAAATGTATCCCTGGTCGGAGGTAACTGGTCGGAACACCAGTGACTCTATGACTAGAACATGTATTGATTGATGACCTTGTTTCACCGGTCATGGATATGGAGATATCGAATCAATAATGTGAGCACATGTTAGAGAACATGGTGTTGGATAGACCCATCATTGAGACACTATTGAGATTGTTATGAATCTTTGTGTCATTAGTTAGTCTCAAGTAATGATGGTGTATAATCCTTAGACCTAAGATCAGCATAGTTTTCTACATGTGTAATAACACTCTTAGGGGTTGCCAAACGCTACTCCGTAACTGGGTAGTTATAAAGGTATCTTTCGGGTATGCTATGAAACATGCGGAGGGATGTGACTGGTCGAGATGGGATTTTCCCCTCCTAACATAACATGAGAGGTGTCTCTGGGCCCCTCGGGGTGATCGGATAAAGAAAGTGTATGGCCATGCCACTAGTGGTCGAAGTGTCAACCACATGATGTTATCCGACACTCGATCGAGAAAGTATTGAACAGTCCATGGTTAACACATTATCTCTCCTGGAGTTCAACCAGACATCATGAGGCAAAAGGAGAATGCATGAGTAGGTCGCTTAGTTTGATCAGTTATGGACTAGTCGTATGGAGATACGTGCTGGTCGTAGACTGGTCAAACGTAATCACAGAATGGTAAGAACCTGGTCGTAAGGAGTTACGAACTGGTCGTGGCCAATTACAACCTGGTCGTATAGAGATACGAACTGGTCGTAAGTGATGAGGACCTGATCATAGATCATATTACATCAAGGTTCATCCGATTTTTTCTATGTGTCTTTGGGAATCGTTATGTGCTGCTAGGTACTGCTAACGACTAGTGATCAGAAAAGAGTTTCCGAGTCATAACCGATTAGACATGAACCTGTGGGGTCGCACACTTAAAGGGCAAGGATCTGTTTTGGATGGTGATCCGAATTTGTATAGGCCACGAGTTCCTAATGGGCCTCCAGGTCGAGACCCATCATGGATGCCTATATAAAGAAGGGCGGTGGCATGGGGTAGAGAGAGAGGGATGATCTTTGGAAGAACTCCCGAAACCCTAATAGCCATGCCTTCTCAACCACGCTGCCGGTGCTAGCACTCCTGCGCATGGTGATCCTGCCCCGTACGTGTAGATACCTCGGAGGTGTTGTTGCGAAGCATCAACACTAGGATGATCCGCGACTTGTGTTGATCACCGGAGTCGGAGAAGAAGTAACGTGACGAGTACGACCACTCAGAGGAGCAGACGCGTGACGAGTACGACTACTCGAAGGAGGAGACGCGTCGTGAGTACGACTACGACTGCATCAACTCGCTACAACGACTCTACTTCCACTACGAGACGACGCGTCTAGCAGTAATCTCGTGATCTATTACTTGCGGTGGTTCTTTGGTTGCGCGGTAAATTTTTGTTTGTGCTATCGTAGTATTGCCGCGTATCCCAACAAATCTGACATGTGAGGCCCACATGTCAGTGAGATGGCTCACGGTGGATTGAATCTACCGAGCGACTGACTTTGTCGTGCGTTGAACCGGCCACGCACGCGCTGACAAAGTAGCCACGCACGCGACACGAAGGCTAGGGTGCGGATGCTGGCGCTGAGGTGGGGGCTGATGTGGACAACGACGAGGAGCGGCGCTCGGAGCCCAATGGTTCCGACGAACGGCGGTGATCTACCGACGGTGAGTGATACCAAGAGATAGCTGGCGCTATTGCGCACTCCGGGGTGCACTTACGGGCAGCTGATAGCGACGGTGGTGACCAGCAGCGAGCTCAGAGCAGAGGAGGCTTTCGACTTTTGTTGGACGGAGGCTCCGGCGACGAGGAGGGACGCGCAAGGTAGCCTGAGCTATGCTAATCACAATGGTGCAGTCACCGAGGCAAGGGTGGCAACGACGGCGGTGCAATTCACTGGACAAGAAGCTCGGTTGAAAATCCTAAATCGCTAATTGCGGCGGTGCTAGAGCAATCGGGGTGACGAGGGTGGCTACTCTGGGTTGCGGAGGACCGAGTGAACCCTAGGGCGGCTTTTATAGGCGTCGGGGGGCTCGGGATAAGGAATCCCCAAATCGGGTTGATTCGGACTCCCATTTGAAAACGGAGATAGAATCCATAGAATCCGTTTTGATCTCGATTGACAGTAGATAATGGTACGGGAGAATCGGGGATTCGATTTGGTGCGAAAAACTCAGAGGATTTAGTTGGGAAATCGTCGTTACCATTTTGAACTCGAGCTCTGGCAATGGCGGCGAGAGCGACGGTGAGAGGTTGACAATGACGCGGTGGAGACGAAGCGGTGGGACCCACTTGGCAGCGAGGTGAAGCGGTGTGGGCGCGGGAGCGTGTCCGATAGCGCTCAGAGCCATGCGTCGGCATATGCGGGCGGGAGCGCGCGACGCAGGAGAGAGAGACGGGACCACCTGTCGGTGAGAAGTAGCGCGTGCGCGGGAGAGCCGGGCCGCACAGTGCTGGGCCGTGCGGGAGTAGTGTTGGGTTTCGGCCCGACACTGTTTTGGAGTATTTAAAATAGATTTCTCTTTTTTAATAAATACAGAAAATCCAAATAGCAATTAGAAATTAGCAAATAAACTTGGAAAAATTCCAAAAAATTCAATAAAATATATCTAAGCACATAGAATCCAAATAAAATAGTTTTGACAATTGTTGATTTTGGAATTAACCCTATTAAATTATTTTACCGTGAAAGTATATATAAGTTTTTAATAAAATTCAATAAAAATTCAAATTGTGAATTTTCCAACAAGCAACCAATTAAGAGATTTTTAAAGCTCAGAAAATTAGGATGTTACGAACCTCCCCCTTAAAGGAATCTCGTCCCTGAAATTCAGGCTAGCTAGAGAAGAGGCTAGGAAACTCGGCTTTCAACTCTTCTTCACGTTCCCACGTTGCTTCTCCTTCTGAGTGGTTGCTCCACTAAACCTTGCAGAAATGGACGGTCTTGTTCCTGGTACGATGCTCTGCGACATCCAAAATCTTGACTGGCTGCTCTTTGTAAGTGAGATCTTCTTTCAACTCAATTGCATCTATCGGAGTTTGTTCTTCTAGCACACGAAGACACTTCTTTAACTGGGAGACATGGAAGACGTAATGCACTCCTGCTAACGACTGCGGTAACTCCAACTGATAAGCAACTTCCCCGCGGCGTTCCAAAATCTTGAACGGACCAACATACCTAGGGGCAAGCTTCCCTTTGGCATGAAACCGCTTGACACCTCTGAGTGGAGTAACTCGGAGATAAACAAAATCTTCAGGCTCAAAGCTGAGATCACGGCGACGATTATCAGCATAACTTTTCTACTTGGATTGGGCTATCTTCAATTTTTCTCTGATCATGACCACTTGTTCTTCTACTTCTTGGATAATATCTGGTCCAAATACGAAGCGTTCAGCAGTTTCTGACCAATTCAAAGTGGTTCTACAGGCACGACCATACAAGGCTTCAAATGGTAGCATTTGCGAACTAGCTTGATAACTTTTGTTGTACGAAAATTCTGCATACGGCAGACTCTAGTCCCAACTGGTGGCATTAGCTAGCGCACAAGCTCTCAACATATCTTCCAATATTTGATTGACTCTTTTAGTCTGTCCATCTTCCTGAGGATGATAAGCAGTACTAAAGTTCAGGTGGGTTCCCAATGCTTCATGCAAACTCTGCCAGAAACGAGAGGTGAACTGAAATCCTCGATCTGACACTATCTTCTTAGGCACACCATGCAGACTAACGATTCTTGATATATATTACTCTGCAAGGCGATCTCCTGAGTAAGTGGTTTTGACTAGCAAGAAATGGGCAACCTTGGCTAGACGATCGACTATTACCCAAATCGAATTGTAACCCGATTGAGTCCTGGGTAAACCGGTATGAAATCCATTCCCACTTCCACTCTGGAATCTTTAGCGGCTGTAAAAAATCTGCTGGTCTCTGATGTCCTGCCTTTACATTCTGACACACGTCGCAAAGGGCAACGAACTCTACAACTTCTCATTTTAAATTTGGTCACCATATTTTATTCTTGACATCCTGGTACATCTTAGTACTATTGGAAATATGCCCTAGAGGCAATCATAGAGATGATGATATTTCATTATGCTCATGATTTTGATAATATGTTATCCTGTTCCTTGAATGAATCATTTGTTATAGATCAATAAGTATGTGACTTGTTGGTGAAACTCTTTAACTTATATGATGTCATTCTAAATGTATCCCTGGTCGAATGTCACTGGTCGGAACACCAGTGACTCTACGACCAGCACATGTATTGATTGATGACAATGTTTCACCGGTCATGGATATGCGGATATCGAATCAATAATGTGAGCACATGTTAGAGAACATAGGGCTAGATAGACACATCATTGAGACACTATTGAGATTGTTATGATTCTTTGTGTTATTAGTTGGTCTCAAGTAATGATGATGTATAATCCTTAGACCTGAGATCAGCATGGTTCCCTACATGTGTAACAACACTCTTAGGGGTTGCCAAACGCTACTCGTAAATGGGTAGTTATAAAGGCAGCTTTCGGGTATGCTATGAAACATGCGGAGGGATGTGACTGGTCGAGATGGGATTTGCCCCTCCTAGCATAACAGGAGAGATGTCTCTGGGCCCCTCGTGGTGATCGGATAAAGAAAGTGCATGGTGATGCCACTAGTGGTCGAAGTGTCGACCACATGATGTTATCCGACACTCGATCGAGAAAGTATTGAACACTCCATGGATGACACATCATCTCACCCGAGTTCAACCGGACATCGTGAGGCAAAGGGAGAATGCATGAGTAGGTCGCTTAGTTCGACCGATTCATGCACTAGTCGTATGGAGATACGAGCTGGTCGTAGATTGGTCAAACATAATCACAGAATGGTAAGGACCTGGTCGTAAGGAGTTATGAACTGGTCGGGACCTAATACGATCTTGTCGTATGGAGATACGAACTGATCGTAGGTGATGAGGACCTGATCATAGATCATATTACATCAAGGTTCGTTTGCTATTCTATGTGTCTTTGGGAATCATTATGTGCTACTATGTTCCGCTAACGACTAGTGGTCGGAAAAGAGTTTCTGAGTCATAACCGATTACACATGAACCTATGGGGTCGCACACTTAAAGCGTTGGGATCAGTTTTGGATGGTGATCCGAATTCGTATAGGCCACGAGTTCCTAATGGGCCTCAGGTTTGAGACCCATCATGGATGCCTATATAAAGAGGGGCGGTGGCATAGGGTAAGGTGAGAGGATGATCTTTGGAAGAACTTCCAAAACCCTAATAGCCACGCCTTCTCAACAACGATGCCGGTGCTAGCACTCCAGCGCGTGGTGATCCTGCCCCGTACGTGTGGATACTTCGGAGGTGTTGTTGCGAAGCATCGGCACTAGGACGATCCGCGACTTGTGTTGATCACCGGAGTCGGAGGAGAATTCGTGCGGCGAGTACGACCACTCGAAGGAGGAGACACATCGTGAGTACGACTACGACTTCATCAACTCGCTACAACGACTCCACTTTCACTTCGAGTCGGCGCGTCTAGCGGTAATCTCGTGATCTATTTCTAGCGGTGATTCCTTGGTTGAGCGGTAAAATTTTGTTTGTGCTATCGTAGGCTTGCCACATTCCCCAACAAGTACTGCCAGGGTGAATCGAATAATTCGAGTCATGGGCTTCCTTCAAGATTAGCTGTCTCAAACCATCACTATCTGGTGCACAGATACGTCCATTAATCCACAGTACATCTTGATCATCTCTGGTAAAGTCCTTGAATTTCCCTTCTGCCATCTTCTTCTTGATGTTAGAGATTTCTGGGTCATTTGGTTGGGCTTCACTGATCCATTTCTCTGAAGTAGACTGTACCTCTAGATTAGCCACAAATCCTTCAAATACAACTTCTAGCTTCAGCTTCTAAAATTACTCTTGAAGTTCTCAACAAATTTCTTTCACTTCCAAGGCATTGTTGTAACTCTTACGGCTCAAGGCATCTGCAACGACATTGGCTTTACCAGGATGGTAGTGGATTACAATATTATAATCCTTTATTAACTCCAACCATCTTCTCTGCCTCATGTTCAAGTCAGACTGAGTGAAAATATATGCTTCAGGCTCTTATGATCTGTGTATACTTCACAACGATTACCAATGAGGTAATGATGCCAAATTTTCAAAGCATGCACTACAGTAGCTAATTCCAGATCATGAGTAGGATAATTCTCCTCATGGGGTCTCAATTGGATTGACACATAAGCGATGGCTCTTCCTTCTTGCATCAAGATGCATCCTAATCCTTGACGCGAAGCATCACAGCAGATATCAAAATCTTTGCGAATATGTAGCAAGATCAGCACTGGGGCTGAAGTCAAACGCTTCTTCAATTCCGGTAAACTTTCGTCACAGGCTGGAGTCCACATGAACTTTTTCTCCTTCTTCAACAATTGCGTAAGAGGCTTAGCAATCGTTGAGAATCCTTTGATGAAACGACTATAATATCCCGTCATTCCCAAGAAACTATGAATCTGAGTTATGGTCTTGGGTTGCTCCCAATGTAACACCGCCTTAACTTTTTCGGGGTCGACTACTACTCCTGTAGCTGTCATCACATGACCAAGGAAATCAACTTCCTTCTTTCAGAATTCACACTTGCTAAACTTAGCACACAACTGATGCTCTCTAAGTTTCTCCAAAATTATTCTCAAATGCTTAGCATGTTCTTCTTTTGTCTTGGAATAAACCAAAACATCATCAATGAACACAACTACAAACTTATCCAAATTTTTCATGAATACCTTGTTCATCATGTTAATAAAATAGGCAGTGGCATTAGTCACACCAAATGAAATGACTAGGAACTCATAATGTTTGTATCGCATTGAGAAAGCGGTCTTCGGTATATATCCTTCGGACAAATCTTCAACTGATGGTAACCTAATCGTAGGTCGATCTTCGAGAACATTCCAACTCCTTTCATCTGGTCGAACAAATCATCAATTCGGGGCAGTGGGTACTTATTCTTGATAGTGACTTCATTCAGAGAACGATAATCAATGCACATTCTCATGCTTCCATCCTTTTTCCTGGCAAACAAAATGGGTGCTCCCCATGGCGACGAACTAGGTCTTACGAAACCTTTATCAAGAAGTTCTTCAATCTGCTTCTTCATTTCTACCAACTCATCAGCTGGCATCCGATAGGGTCTCTTTGATATTGGTGTTGTTCCTAGTACTAGATCAATGACGAACTCGATGTCACGGTCCAGTGGCATTCCTGGTAACTCTTCTGGGAACACATCTGGGTATTCTCTGACAATAAGCACATCTTCAAAAAATACGGTTTTCATACTGTTGACCAACAAATGTCCATCACGGACGAAGGTGGTTAGAAACTCCACTTTCTTTCCATTGGTATCTTAGATTGTTACGGCTCTTCAGCCACAATCTAACACAGCTTTGTGCTTGGATAACCAATCCATGCCAAGGATAACATCTATGGTCTGGGTGTTTAGAACAATTAGGTTGGCTAGACCCTCGACTCCAGCTATGAGTAACTTAGCTCTTAAACATCCCACCTTAGAACTTAGCTCTACTCCAAGCGAGTGGACTAACAGAGTATGTTTAAGATGTATAACTTCTAAATGATTCTTAGTTGCAAAAACTCCCGAAACAAACGAATGCGAGGCTCTAGAATCAAACAAAACTGATGTAGGTACTGAATTTACCATAAACTTACCCAGTACAACGTCGGGTGCTTCCTGAGCTCCTTCCAGAGTGACGTGGTTGACACGACCTCTGACCACTGATTGCGATGATCCTCCGGTTTGACCGGTAGCTTGACAAGTCCCTTGATGGTTGCTCTACGCTGGTGTCTTGGCTGGTGTAGATCCAAGATTGAAGCGTACTGGAGTTATTATTCCATTCTAAGGGTGTAGATTGGCGAAGTGCCTTGGCCGAAGGTAGGTAAAACAAACTCTGGGTCCATTCTGTGGGTTGCTTCCTGGTGTGGGGTTGGTTGGTACATTATTGCAGAAGTTCTGAGTAACAGGACGAGGTGCTGAAGTTGGGGCAGGCATTCTGAGAATTATGCGGGGAAAAATGGTTAAACTGCAGTGGAACTGTTCTTGCTTTCAGCTGTGGCTGGTGACTTCCTAGTTTGGCTATTTTGCGCTTGCGGTTATCTTCCAATTCCTTGCGCTTATCCTCCAGAATAAAAGCTTTGTTGATTAACCCCTGAAAATCTAGAAAGGTGTGAGCAATCTGGTTGACTTGCAGTCCAGTGTTCAATCCATTTAGAAAACGACTCTGACGAGCCTTGTCGGTGGCGACATCTTCTGCAGTATAGCGAGCAAGTTTAGAGAATTTATTGAGGTAGTCAGTCACTGACATTTCTCCTTGCTTGAGAGCACGAAACTCATCCTTCTTCAAATTTATGATCCCTTCCGATACATGGAATTAGCGAAAAGCAGTTGAGAACTCGTACCAGGTGATGTCTTGCGGCGTCTCATGCGTTGCACATAAGTTTTCCCACCATTCGGCATCTATGCCTTCCATCTGGTGAGTGGCATACATGACTTTTTCATGATCGCTGCATTGGGTGATCAGCAACTTCCTCTCAATAACACGAAGCCAATCATCAGCTTCCACTTACGTCTCCAGAAAAAGTTGGTAGTCGAGTTGTCATGGACTTGGCTAGCTTGGATGGCCCGTGGTGACCATGAGCGGTTGGCGCTTCATTGTGATGGTGGTTGCTGTTGTTCTGGTGGTTCATAGTCTGTATCTGATTCATCATTGTATACATCAGCTGAGTTTGAGCTGCCATGAATGCTCTAAAATTCTGTAGGTCAACTGAAGGTGCTTGTGGTGGAACTGCCCCTGTGGGGGTCTGCTCATTTTCCTCTAACGTAGGGGTTCCAGAACCACTTGCAGCAGCTTGACGAGTTTGAACCATCTGATGAAACTTCATGGGTTAGATAAGGTAGCAAGCACAAGATGAGTTAGGAACTATGTAGGGGTAGGTAAAACCCAACAAACACAACTTCAAGAAAGAACAACTGAAATACTTATATTAATTAAGATATTAGCATGGCTGCAACAAATGCCTAAGGGCCTTTGCATCTCATACTAGCACACACGAAATAAAAACGAACCTAAACACACAAACTACCGCCTAAAGGGTGACTCTCCTAACGTTAAGACTGGCTAAGTCGAAAGACTCGATAAGATAGCCTCCATAGCCCTGACGGTGCTCCCTCCTGCTGTAGACTTGAAAACGAGCTGGCATCCTTGCAATCTGATCTTGATGCCCCGGAACTAGTGCAACAGGAACATGTGTCCCTGGTGCAGGCACAGCTGGCTCCTCCGGTTCTACTGGCTCCTCTGGCTCTTCTGGCTCTACCGGCAAGTCGGCTTCTTCTAGGACTTCTTCTTCAGGATCTTCCTCGTGCTCGTGCTGACCATAGAGAGTCTCTTCCAGAATGGCGATCCTTTCTTCTACTCTTTGCAGGGTCTCGTAGGCGCACTCCAGCTTTGTAGCCGCCAACTTCAGCGATTCCTCTTGGGCACCGGCAAACTGGGCAAGATGCACAATGGTGGCATTGCTCTCTACATCAGTAGACGGGTAACGTGTAGGAACATCCAATGCAAAGGTACGAGGGTGGTAGCAGAAGGCAGTATCTTGAAGCTCGTGAGCGTAGATGTTGCAGATCCTTAGGATAGCGAGGCGTGAAGACTCTTGAATCACGTTGTTCCAAATCATCCTTCTTGCAGAGATGTTCAGGGGCCGGGTGTAGATGGTCAAGCGGTAGATCACACCATGCTCTCGGCCGTTTACGACCCAAGTTCTACCACAGTTCATCGGACGGTCGAATCTTTCAAGCACTTGCAATAACTTCCAAAGCTCAGCGGCAAGTCATCCCTTTGCGCTCTCCATAGTTCTGAAGATGAGGTATCTGACAAGACAGACAAGAGGGTAAGAACAACTTAAAACAGCGGGGAGAGGAAAAAAAATTCCAACAATAGTTGAGTCAAGAAAGACATGAGAGGAGTTAAGCAGTTTAATTAATCTTACAAGTCAATTTTGCTTTAGAAAATAGTTTGGACACTCTAATACGGCCGATCTAACTAAGGTCAAGACCTACAGTCAGTATGGCTCTGATACCACCTCTATTGGGATCCAAAAATGCAATTTTGGACACTCTGTATTTTGCACTAGTCCAGAATCACGCTAGTGCACACAATATCAACATAGAGGAATATCGATCCACACAAGACAATTAATGGAATAAACAACTAATTTGAATAGCAAATAATGGTTTTGGCCTTATCGTCGAGTTTACATTTATTAAGCCACGCATGGCTGTCAATAGATAAAATAGCAGCAGCGAAACGAAAATAAACTCCAGCGGAATCCCATCAAATCACCATAGGCAACTGACTGGGATCAAGACCCTAACGATCGACACCTTCATAGAACTCCTCCTCAAATGCAGACGATGACTCCTCCACTTCTGTTGATTGTTGGAAGCAAGTATGAGTAGACAACCGTACTCGCAAGTCATACCACAAAATGCAACTTATAGATGATGTCTTATTCCAAAGGAATGGCTTCGGTGGTTATTTTGCTGAAATGAAACTTTTGCAATTGAATACAAATAATAGATTGAAAGCATAATTCAAAACAAATAAGACAATATTAATTTATCATTTGATTTCACAAAGACACACAGTCTAAACAAATTATTCACATAGCTGCACAAGTTATCTCACACAGCTACCTTCCCAAATGTTTTTATGAAAATCTACCCCTCGTGTGAAATCCCAGAGCATGTCCATGACCGCGGACACAGCTATTCGAATAGATTGATTAAAACACTCTGCCGAGGTTGTATACTTTACCCACCAGATACAATCAGTGTAGCTAGCACCGACCATAACAAAACCTTTCAGAAACTTCATCTCAAACATTGACACTCCTGATGTGCTTTACTGTCGTCCAACCGATACACACAACATTTGGGTACGACACACACTGTTGGACAGGGATGCGGCGAACCGTCCCGCGATGTGATAAACACAACTCCAGCCCATCACACAGCTTAACCTACAACATGAGTTGTCAATGTCAAGATTCCATAACCTACTAGGTTAGGCCCGTCCCATACCAGATATGTGGTTGTACAGTAAGGCTCAGTTCAATGGCGCAAAAAGTTAAGTCCTTAATTGACCAAGGCAAGACTTCCAATTTCTAACTAAGTTACACAATTATCATTCCCAGCACACGGCTCCACCATATCACACAGAATCCACCACTTGCCTCAGTCTAAATCTTTTCTGACACTATTGATTAAGTGCAACACATGCCATCAACGAGTAATAGCACACAGTGTACACAGTTTTATCACACAGTTCCATAATCACTTAGTCAAGTTTATAGTTGCAACTTACATAAAATGATGACTCGTGGCATGGCTAAGCAGTCTACTCGTATCTAACCAACCCACGTTGGTGCTATGATAATATCAACTAATAATGAACCAACCTAGGGTGACAAAAGAATATGATATAACAATAGAAAAGGTGGATATAACAATTTGGATGGACTCAATCGGAGTTCGAATGCAAAAGATATGGGCTTTGGAAGATTGAATCTAAAGAAAATACTCTAAATTGGAATTTCTGGAATTTTCGAATTATTTCTCTAATGAAAAGTCGGATTATTGCGCAATGCTGACGTCAGCGAAGGAATTTCTAGGAATAAAAGATTTAGAAGAAAATCTGCCATGTGGGACCCACATGTCAGTGAGATGGCTCACGGTGGACTGAGTCTATCGAGCGACTGGCTCTGGGGTGCGGTGAACCAGCCACGCACGCGGTGACAAAGCAGCCACGCACGTGACACGAAGGCTCGGGTGCTGATGCTGGCGCTGAGGTGGCGGCTGATGTGGACGATGGTGAGGAGTGGCGCTCGGAACCGAATGGTTCCGGCGAACGGCGGCGATCTACCGATGGTGAGTGGTACCAGGAGATAGCTGGCACTATTGCGCACTCCAGGGTGCACTTACGGGTAGCTGGGAGCGACGGTGGCGACCGGCGGCGAGGTCGGAGCAGAAGAGGCTTTCGTCTTTTGTCGGACAGAGGCTCCGGCGACGCTCCCGTGACGAGGAGGGGCGCACGAGGTAGCCTGGGCTGTGCTGATCACACTGGCATAGTCGCCGAGGCTAGGGCGACAACGACGGTGGCGTAATTTACCGGAGAAGAAACTTGGCCGAAAACCCTAAATTGCTAATTGCGGTGGCGCTAGATCAATCGGGGCGACGAGGGTGGCGGCTCTGGGTTGCGGAGGACTGGGCGAATCCTAGTGCGGCTTTTATAGGTGTCGGGAGGCTCGGGATAAGGAATCGCCAAATCGGGTTGATTCGGACTCTCGTTTGAAAATATAGATAGAATCCATTTTGATCTCGATTGACAGCAGATAAGGGTGCGAGAGAATCGGGGATACAATTTGGTGCAAAAAACTCGGAGGATTTAGTTGGGAAATCGCCGTTGCCGTTTTGAGCTCGAGCTTTTGCAATGGCGGCAAGAACGACGGCGCGAGGTTGACGACGACGCGGTGGAGACGAAGCGGTGGGACCCACTTGGCAGCGAGGCGAAGCGGTGCGGGCGCGTGAGCGCGTCCGATCAGCGCTCGGAGCCACGCATCGGCAGATGTGGGCGGAAGCGCGTGACACGGGAGATAGAGAGAGAGTTTGACAGGTGGGACCACCTGTCAGTGAAAGGCGGCGCGCGCCCGGGGGAGCGAGGCCGCACAGTGCTGGGCCGTGCAGGAATAGTGTTAGGTTTCGGCCCGACACTATTCCGGTGGATTTTAAATAGATACAGAAAATCCAAATAGCAATTAGAAATTAGCAAATAAATAAGGAAAAATTCTATAAAATATATCTAAGCACATAGAATCCAAATAAAATAGTTCTGACAATTGTTGATGTTGGGGTTAACCCTATTAAATTATTTTTATCATGAAAGTCTATATTAAGCTTTTAATAAAATTTAATAAAAAATTCAAATGGTGAATTTTCCAACAAGCAACCAATTAAGATATTTTTAAAGCTCAGAAAATTGGGATGTTACAGTGTTGCTGTGACATGATTCAATCGTCCTCTTGCAGATGGTTCTGAATTCCGGATGGCTTGACTTGGAGTGTTAGGCACTCCTCGTCCTGATTCTGGCGTAAGGGTCTTGGCTATTGTAGCTCCCAAGTTAAGAGGACCTGGCGTCACAGCTCGATGTTTATGAGGGTAATTGTTGGCAAAATATCCCATCTCATGGCAATGAAAGCACTGGATTCCTGCTGCTGACATCTTGTTCTAGTGCGGTTGAACACCAGTATTGATGCTAAATCCCTGCATGACTGAACGGGGTCTGACAATGGAGTCCTGGGTGCATTGTCTGCTGGCGGCAGGTTGTAGTATGACTGGTTCATTCGAGGCCTAAAACTACGGCTCCATGCTATGCCTGAAAAGTCATCTTTCTTTTTCGGGACTCAAACAGTTGACGCTGAGTATCCTCTTACACAAGAGCCTTGTTGACCATCTATTGAAAATTGTGGTAGTCATTTGACACCAGTTGCACTTTGAGGCTAAGGGTTAAGTCCTTCCATGAAGCGCGAGATCTTAGCTCCTTTAGTTGAAACATCTTCCGGTGCATACCTTGACAGCTGTGTGAAATGATTGAGATACTTTGACACAATAAGGTTACCTTATTGCAGCTTGTGGAACTCTCACTTTTTTATCTCCATCATTCCCAAAGGAATGTGTGCCGTATGGAAAGCAGCAGAAAATTCCTGCCAATATATAGCCTGGATATTCTGATGGGCTGCACAGTAATTTTCCCACCAAGTTCCTCAAGTGCCTTTAAGTTGGTGATGAGTATAGACAACTTTTTATTAATCATTACACTGAGACAAGATAAGTTTCTTCTTGACATCCTTAAGTCTATTGTCATCTTCTAGTAGATCAACTGACCCAGCGAAGGTAGGCAGTCTGGTTCTCATGAACTCTCCCAATCTAGACGGAGGCAGAAAAGCTACGACGGGAGTTGGTGAAGGTTGATTGATCTGGTTCTGAGCAAGTGCTTGTAGAAGTTGCAGTTGCATGGCCATCATTTGCTCCTTGTTCATTGGGGGTTGACCAGGAGGTTGTGGCGGTAGGGGTTCTTCTTTGAAGAGCTGCTCCGGTTGAACTTGAGGTTCTTACGGTACTTGAAGTGGTTGTGGTGCTTGTGGCAAAACTGGTTCCTCGGGAAACGGTTGAACACGACCTCTTCCAGGACCACAGCCTCGGCCGGCTACACGACCCCCTTCGTGGGCTCCTCCGCAGCCTCTTCCAGTGTTTTCCATCTAAGCGGACCAAGGTTAGCAGGGCAAGAGAGGGAAAAGCAGAGATGAGAAAAACAAGGGAGCTTGCAACAACTCACAAGATCCAAATACTTTACAGAAAAGCAAATTACTTTTTGCAACAGAAAATAACTCAAAGAAAATCATCTATTCGATCGATACTCTTAAGCTAGCGAAACGACTCAATACACAGAATGAGCCTTGGCAACTTAGACTATATGGCTTGTCTGACATCACATCTACTGCTCACGGTCTTTGATGAATCTTGCCTGTTGTTCTTGGATGGTAGAGATGACTAGTGACTTTACGATGCTCTCCTGATGACTCTATTTCTTGTGGTATTGAACATAATGGCAAAAATAGTGTTGACCAACTATAAAAATTACAAGGAAAAAATAATCCATTTAACATTGTAAAATTGTGAATGAAGAACTAGGTAAGAAGGAATTCAGCGAAGAAGGTAAGGATAGAAAGACGAGGACAGCACAATAATATTTTTCTCTTTTAATAAAATAAATTTCAAAGTTTTCCTACTAGCGACCATTATAACTATGTCACATCCTAGAGTCGACTCGGCTCTGATACCAACCCTGTCGTGACTGGATTTCTGAATTCGAACCCTCTGTATATTTCTACACCAGTCCCATGATCAGTAGCTAGTGCACACATTGGAAACATCGTTGATAACAAGTTCGAATCACAAAATAACATTAATAAACAATAGAGTATCGACCTTATGGCCAATTATTACAAAAGAGGTCAAAGGACCTTAGTCTTGTAGCACCGAAAATAACAAATGATAAACTCTGAGCGGTGGCCCATCAAATTGCCCACCAACATTCAACTGGGGAGCGCAACCTACTACTCTGGATGTCCTTCGTCAAACCCATAGGCAAAGTAGTCATATTTGTTCTCTACATCATTGAAGGCTTGTGAGATTTATTTTGAGTGTAGCATGTGAGTATATAAAGTACTCCACGAGTCTTGGGAAAAATGCATATGCATAGATTTAACAAATGAGGCTTATATGATTCTTTTGCATAAAGAAATATTTTAAATTTCAAGAGTTTTCATAAAGCACATTTGACAAAAAGTGGTTTCAATAATTAATCTAATTATATCACTAGTGGAGGTTCTAACTACCAACCACTAGCATAAAGGCTCTAGCCAACAAGGTCCAAAGGATAGGGCTCTACCTGCCCAACTGGCTCTGGCTACTAAAAAAACTACCCGAGAGTCCCAACTACTCACGGGATCCCTATAACATCCTTATTTTCAGGGCTTTTTAAAAAATTTCAAAATAAAAATAACCATTTAATTTTTATTAAGTTGCTAAACTTAACTTGAAATTTTAGAAAATAAAAACAATTTAAAATGAATAAATCAAACTTCATTTAATTTAAAATTTGGTTTATTTGATTTTTCTTGAGTTTTCTGGTATTTAAATCAAAAGTATTATTTAAAGTAATTTCTTGGATTTTCTGGATTTTAAAAAGGGGTTTTCCTTTTTGTCCTGAAATTAAAAATTAATTTATTTGCAAAATTAAAAGTTAAAGTTAAGTTGTAAACAATTTTATTAAGTTCAAAATAATTCTTGGAATTTTGGTGTATTTTTCTAGAATTGTTTGACTTTATTTAGTATTTTCTAAAAAGCATTTTTGATTTGTTGTGTTTTCTATAAATCAAAAATCAATTAAAATCCGCTTTTTTCCGGTTCGACTGAATCTCATCAGCCCATTTTTGTTCTGTGCGCGCCCGGTCCATCTCTCCCAGCCCACTCCCGTGAGGCAACCCGCACCGAGCCTCTCCCGGCTCGCCCTCGCCGACAAGCGGGCCCCACCTGTCGACGGCCTCCCTCTCTCCTGGTCATCTTCTCCGTGAGCCCATGTCTCCTCCTCACGCACTACTGCGTCGGCCGCCGAGAAAGTCTCCACCCCAGCGCGATTCCCTTCCCTTGTCCCACGAAAGCGCGCGCATTAAATTGCATGTCTTTCGCCACCCCACTCCCCGTTCTTTCTCGTCCCCACCTGCTCCTGTCTTGTCCCCGTCGCGACGTCCATGCCCCGGCCGATCCGTCCCCGCGCCCTTGCCGTCAAGCTTCACCCCTACACCTTCTCCTCCACAAAATGGAGAACCAGGCGCACCCCGTCCCCCTCCTTCTTTTACCCCATCTCCCCCCTCTCCCTCGCTCGAACCTCGCCGCTATTCGAGCTTTGAGTTCATGGGCTGGAGCTCACGCCTCCGCCCGTAGCGCTGCCATTGAAGCCTCTCCGGCGTCTTCGACATCGCACGGCTTCGGTCTACACCGTGCACGCCTCCTCGCCACCGGAGCTCCATCGAAGCTCTAGCGCCGCCGGAAGCCGCATCTCGCCGTCGCTGTTTCCCTCGCCACCAGCCATCCTTTCGCGCCTTGTCACCAAGTCCGTGCGCTTTAGGTTTGCCTCGCTCTCCTACCACTGTTGCTACCTTCACCGCCGCTTGTCATGGCGCGTAGCGCCGGCGAGCACCGCCACCCGAGCTGCTCGCTTATGTCAGCGCCGCGTGGCCGTCACATCAGCGCTTGCATCAGCCTCTACTATTTTGAGAGCGAGCTCCACCATTAACAGAGGTTCGATTTCGTTGACCCGGTCCACAAGCCTCGGGCCCACAAGTTAGAGACTCGAGCCTTTATTATTTTGAAAATTAATTCAGCCAAAAATTGTTTTCAACTGCTGATGTTAGCATGATGCAATAAAAGAATTTCCATTTGAAAAATAATTCTGAAAATCCCAAAAATCTCAATTTCATCATTTTATGTGTTTTCCAACTTCCGAGAGCCCGCTCTGTTTTGTTCAAGCTCCGATTCGAGTGATTCAAATTTCTAACTTTAGATAAGTTTAGTACCTTTATTTTGGTTCTAGTTTGATAATTTTTCAATTTTATTTGGATTTTTTTTATTTATTTAGCTCATTTTGGCATGTATAGATTCCAACGTTTCGAAAGAATTCTTGAACCCGACAACCGAAGCGTCTCAACTCTTCAATAAAGGCAAGTCGTAGACCTTTGATCATGTCATACCCAGTTTATAAAATTATATTATTTTATATTAACATGCATTGCTAGTTGTATAAAAATGGTTTTGGGAATAGTTAATCACCAAATTGCCATTATGCCTCCTTGGATTTAATTTTAGTTGTACATATTTTAGTACCAACTTGGGTATGGTATATACTTAGCCTTTCTTTAGCTATCCGATGGGATTCATGGTCACATGCTCATAACTGTTTAAACTTGGCTTAATGAAATATGGAATTATGGCGCGACCATTGTTTTTAAAAGTTTGTTGTGCCATGACAAGGGTTGCCATTTCGTTGGGTTGAACCAAAAATAATTTATACTCGGGCGAGTGATTGTGCAGTAAAGGGGATAATTTTGGGATGTGGTTGTCTCGCCTGAGTAGTCAGTAAGGACTTAACTTTGTGCGTCATTGGTCTGGGCCTTGCCGTGCAACCACAATTCTATTTATGGGGTGCACATGGCCAACTAATTAGCAATGTTTTGTTTCAGTTCTGTTTGGGTAGATAAGTGGCGCAAGAGAGGGCCGGTGAGGTGAATCCTTAGCGAGTAGAACTGGTGCAAAATAGAGCTATGTAAAATCCTTGTGATAATCACTTAGTCACACACTTTTGGAAGTGTGAAATACCTAACAGTATTAGATGATTATCTCTCGTGGGTCAAGTTGTACAAACTCTGTAGAGTGTTAAAACTATTCGAATAGCCGTGTCCCTGGTTATGGACAATACTTGGTGATTTCACATGAGGGGTATATTTTCATAAAAAAAATATTGGAATGGTTTGGCTGGGAAGCGATCTGGATGTGGTTGATGGTCTGGAAGTGAACGGGGTGTTCACTAGTTATTTCAAAGAACTCGATTACTTATGTATTAATCTTTGAAATGGTGCTTTTCAACCTACTTGTTGTTTTTACTGTCAATACTCTTTCTACAAAATAGCCATAAAGCTATCCTTGTTCAAGCCATGCACGAATACTATTTGCATATATTTTCCCTACGACTTACTGAGTACTTTAAAGTACTGATAGCTTTGAGCCACTTATTGATCAGTCGCCGAAGAAGAACCAGGTAACACCGAGTTATACGAGGAAGATTACTTTGAAGACTCTGCGAACTAGGTTGTGTCCTTCACTCGATTGCCTGTGGGCATGTCGGATGGCTACCACGAGACGTTTTGGTTTCCGCTGTAAGTTTATCTTTTGTTGTTAAGCTCTGCGTAGCAACCTCTATAAGACTTGACCATAAGTTCCGCTGTAATATTACTTTGTCTGCTTCATAGATATTTTGTTGTATGGATATGATTACATCAATGTTGCAACTGTGTGAGCTAGCTACTGATCTGGGACTAGTTCGGAATACACAGAGGACTCAGGTCCAGTGACTCAAGGTCCCTACATTCCCAAAGTTTACTCTTTTGAAACCAAAACCAAAATCTACCATGTGAAAACAGACATTGCCCGCCCTTGACCGTGGGCACGGCTATTCAAATAGTTTTACGCTCTACAGAGGTTATACAGCTTAACCCACACGAGATAATCGACTTATAATGTCGGCCTTGACACGCTTCCTTGAGCATGCGACTAAGCGATTATCACAAGGTCTTTACAATACCATACTCTAACACCAACCCGTCCGATAAGCTTAACCCCAAGTCATGAATGTCATTTATCATTAACCTAGAGCTCATCGTTATGGGGGATAAACTGCCCGGGCATGGACATCTGTTACCATCGCCCGGAGCAAGCCCTGACAGACATGTACATCGATTACCATCGTCTGCACAATCCCAAAAGGAACACCTATCAACTACATCATGTGGGTGTAATGCTAGAACATGGTAAATTAGTTGGCCAGATCTTTCCCATTTAGGACATATTGTTGTACGGTATTGCTCGGTTTGGATAGTCACAACCGTCGGTCCTGAATATGACTTGGGCAAAACTTAACACAATACAAGTTCTTGTGCTCTACCTGCACCAACCTGATCTTACCATCTACCCAAGTCGAAACAGATTTTCATCATTTTATTTTATTTTCCAAATACTTACATTACCTAATGTCATACATTTTCAAAACAAAGCATAAAGGGTAATAATGAGTTTTCCCCCACAAGTTCTAAGCCATTCTACCGCATTTAACTGTTCCACAATGTTGTATTCAATATCACAGAATTACTATGCTAGGGTTACAAAGGTATAAGGTACAATTATCAAGGAAGACATTAGCAAATTTTAGGTTTAACTAACAAACTACATTTTAAAATCATCATTTTATGTGAAATAGCAATGTGTAATTCTTTAAAACTGTAAACAATATTTAAAAATTATGGGTACAAAATGTTCAAAGGAGACTCGCCTTCGTTGATGTTGGAGGTTAACGCTTCCGGTTGATCCAAACTAGTGTCGGCGGTGTCGAACTCTACACGCGCGAATCGAGATAGCACAACTATTTGTTAACTTGTTGCAGTTCAATTTTTCTTGTAGTTTATCAGGCGACTGAATTTCTTTATGTTTTGTTTTCTTTGGTGTTTAGCTTTTACTGCACCCGCTTCCTCTCAAACAACTTGGACAATGCACACTACCTTCCCTGATTCCGTTGTAGAAGATGTGACATTCACCCGTTGGTGGAGTGCAAGAAGCTCTAGGATACAACCTTCATTGAGCAAGGGATCATTGACATCTACAACATCTACATGCTACTATGCGACAAGCTGACACCGTGTAGTGTAAGTTCGATTAGTCAATTTCTTGATAAAGATTGGAATTGAACAAGTACTCTTCAATTTGTTCTCAAGAAATTAATCTGACAATTTTACTTTAGCAAGGTATTGACACATAAATGGTTGTGATCTCAGCCAAGGATGCTACCCCTAAACGACCTAGGTACAACCGTCTACACTAACACATACTTGAACTGAGAGGTGTTGTAACACCCCGAATCGCAATCAGTAGTTTATAGAAGGCCGAAGGAGTAAAGGACGGGGTTTAAATCGGAAATCTTAGTTTTCGGAGGGGAGATCCGCAAATCTTCACCAACCTGGGCCACGGGCTGCGACCCAGGCAGCCCAAGAGGGAGGAGCTGGCCACTTAAAGGGGGGGAGGCGCCCCTCCCCACAAACCCTAGCCGCTGGCCCCCCCATCCCCCGTGAGCCGCTGCCCTCTCCCCCTTTCCACCTCCTCTCCCGGCGTCTCCCTTCCAGATCTGGCGCCGCCTCCTCCCCTGGTTGCCGACCTTGGTGCTTCCCCGAAGTTGCGCTCCAGGACCCCCAAGTGTTCTCCTTCGATTCTTCCTTCGCTGGGCATTTTCTTTTCCCCGTGTACTCGCTGCTTTGGGGCCGGCCAAAGGAGTAGGGGAGGGACCTTCGGGAAGTTGATCTTCGTCGTTCTACGGATCTTCAAGGTTAACGAAAGTCCCAATTCACTGTTGTATTAGTTCAGTCGCATAATTGTTCATTTGGGTTGGTTCAGTCTGCGGTTTCAGATCTGTCCAGAATAGTGCAGTGGGTTGTGCGGCAGATTGATGGCCTTTAGAGGCCGAATATCGGGTTGACGTCTCCTAGAGTTATGTTCCTGGTTTCGTTAGCTTTATTTTGGCACTGAGATCACGAGATTACAACCAGTGGTTTACGAGTTATGAATTTTTAACCGCACACTACTCTGTCTGTCAGAGATTTTAGAGACTGTCGGTTCCTCCTCAGTTTTGTTCTAGTTAGAGCGATCCAGGGCGGCCACCCAAATAGGTTTTTGAAGATAATTTCACCATGATTCCAGATGGATAAGTATCATCTCGATAGGATCAGTAGACTGAAAGTTACAGGCTTTTCTTTACGATCGTTTCAACCGACAGGTTTCGCTTGTGTCTTCTTGGGCAGTTTAGTCCTCTATTTTGGCCGAATCAGAGGATCCCGCCAACTAAAGTTTCGTAGCCTGGTTCGTTAGGATTAGATGAGCACTAGTTTCAGGTCTTTAGGAGTTACAGATATTTAATTGTGAATTTTATCGTACAACTGCCAGTAGAGCAGTAATCCGGCCTTTTGGATGAAGTTGTCAAATTGAACCCATGGTTGTGTGGGATGGCTAGAGGGTATGGTAGAGCATGTGTAGATATGTCATACCTTGTTATCCTTATTCCGTGTAAATTCTTGTGTAGGCGGTGAGGCAGTGGGTGGAAGGACACCTTCGTTGCTTCCTAGTACGTCGCAGCACGGAAGGCAAGTACTGTTTGTTAAATTGTGTTGTTTTCAAATGAATGCATGATGATGTGTTGAATATATGAATGTTCTTGCGTTTTGTTCATGATGTTGATAGATTTCAATATTTTATGTTTCTTGTGATAAAAGGTGATGACGTCCAGATTGCATGATTCATTCTATTCATGCATGCTTTATTTTTCGTCCACGGGAGTGGAAATTTGGTTAAGACCCATCAATTCCAGTATGGGCACGTAAGTCCCACCATTCCAACGTGGGCGGTTTCGGAAACTCTGTATGAAACGTTCTTCATACGGTACTTGGGTCCCCGCTCTTTGTTAAGTGCGGTCTTAAGTGAACACCGACGGGTGTATCACTCGTTATAACGGTATACGCAGTTGAGAGGTCCATTCTCCTTCAATGCATACATTCATACTATGCCTTTTCACAAATTTGTGGAAAATATGTTTTACTGTCTTGATTATTGCTCTGTTCCATTGCACCCTGTGAGATTGATGTTGTGCTTGCTGAGTTTCGACTCACCCTTGCTTTCCTATGTTTATTTTTAGGTGAACCCTGATGATATTGTTGCTAGCGGGAGGGCGTAGTCCAAGCACGTTTCACACATCTCATTAATTTACTTATTCATTAAGATATTTTGCTAAGTTATTTGGTTATGGGATGAACTGTAATAAGTATCACTTCAAGTTTACATCAGACCTTCCATGTTTAATTCCTTGGTTACACTCCATTGATGAACGGTTATTTACTCCTCGTTACTTTGTCTTGACTATTTGATTTTGGTGCATATTGAATATTAGTTTCGCAAATGAATTGTATGTTGATCCTTTAGGTAGCATCTTGGCTTCCGAATAGCCAGGGTGTTACAGTTGGTATCAGAGCGGGCTTTAGGTCTGTGGTTCTATTGAAATATGTTAAACTTGACACACTGTGCACAGTAGGAAGGGTTGGGTATAATTTTACTTCCGCATTTCCATTCAAGTCATTTTCCTTACGCTTCTGATGATGAATTATTTCATACTTATCTATAAGTTAAGTCTAATACTTGATTCCATTTGTGGTGGTGTTTTAGATGGCGAGAGGCCGTGGCCGTGGTCGTCCACCGCGTCTGAGGGGGCTGCTGAGGCTGCCACGGAGGAGATTGACTCTGCCGCACCTCCGGTAGCAGAACCTCCGGTCGCGTCGCGTAACTCATTCGTAACCTTATGACGGAGAACCAAAGAACTCCGCCAAAGAATCGCAGCGGCAATTCTCGCGGTCACTGCGCTGCGCGCGGAACTCGTTGTCATGGGTTGCTCCACCGGAGGCTAGGACGAGCCTCCGTGAGTGGATGTCGCTTCGTTTGGACACTTTTGATGGAGCTGGCACACCGGTCCAGGCTGCGGACTGGTTGAGATATATGGAGCAACAGTTCGGAGAATTAGAGCTGACGTCCGCGCAGAAGGCGCGATTTGTGGCCTTTCAGCTGAAGGGTCAAGCTGACATCTGGTGGGAAGGAGTCCTGTCTTCCAGGACTCCACTACAGGGTCCTGTCACTTGGGAGATATTTTTGGAGAAATTCAGGACACAGTTTTATCCAGACTCCTTCATTGAGAAGATGGAGCAATCGCTTCTGACATTTGTGCAATGGAAGATGACAGTATCTGAATATGAGGCTGGGTTCAATAACTTGGTGCGTTTTGTACCAGCCGTGGCAAGTGACGATAGAGAGAAGGCTAAGAGGTTCCGGCGGGGCCTCAACCAGAGTATCGCGATTCTGGGGCGACAGATGCGTGATTTCACTTCAGAGTCGAAAGGTGCTAGAGGATGGAGTTGGAGAAAGGTACTTCTTCGCAAGGTCAAGTCGCTATTGGTTCCATACCACTTGTAGTTCCGTGGTGGGCGAGCGGAGCTTCGATGGAGGGGTGGATCTTTCAACACCCGCCCCAAGAGGTTTCAGGGGGGTCACAACGCTCGTCCTACTCGGCAGTGGAAGTCTTCCTCTTCAGCACCCCGTTCTTCGTCTTCCACCCCACTGATGCGTCCTGTTCCAGGTCAGGGCATGAAGTGTTTTAGGTGTGGTGATGGGCATCGAGCTTCAGAGTGTTCCTTCAAGGGGACATGCCGCGGTGGCTCGGGATGGCCACAAGTCATCGATTGGTGTCAACCCGCGAGTATCATCGATGGGAGCCACCCCAATGACTTCATCTTCCAGTGTTCATGGTGGATCGCCTGCACTCTGGCGGCGGTTTACACACACCACGCCTCGAGGGTGGGTTCCTCCTTCAGTGTTTCCTCAGGCACCTCCTGCGGGGTTCTACTGGAACCCCGTACCGACTGCACCTCCGTCGTCCGTTCCTCCTGTAGCAGTTTCCGGGTATCCTTTGCAGAGTGTCGGAGCGTCATTTGCTCCGGCGCATTCAGGAGTCTACGCCATGCCCACTCCAGATACTATGGGGCGACCTGACGTGGTGATAGGTACTTTGCTAGTCGACTCGCATGATACTTTCGTATTGTTTGATTCGGGTGCTACTTACTCATTTGTGTCCCTGGAGTTTGTTAGAAGTGCGGGTTTGAGTCTGCAGTTTATTTCTGAGTCTGTGGTGGTCAGTTCTCCGGGGGGTCTTATTTCCAGCTCTACCTTTTGTCCTGGCTGTTCCATTATTATTGATGATGAGGTTTTCGCCGCCAACTTGATGGTAATTAAGTTGTCACCATTTGATATTATTCTGGGTATGGACTGGTTTTTCCGCTACCGTGCTAAGATCTGTTGTTTCTGGAAGACGGTGACTTTAAAGGCCCCGTCCGGTGAAGAACTCGTATTTCAAGGCGCCGCGACCGTCGATTCGTTGTTCGTATTGGCTAGTCTGCTTCCTAGTCGCAGAGTGTCAACCATTGGGTTGATGTGGTCTCAAATGAGAAGATGACTCTTCATTGCGATAGAGGAGATTCCAATTGTGAATGAGTTTTCGATGTTTTTCCTGTGGAGCTTCCAGGAATGCCTCCCGTGCGGAAAGTGGAGTTCCAGATTGATCTTATTCCGGGAACTCAACCCTTATCCATGTCTCCTTACCAGTTGGCTCGACCCTTTCAGGAGGAATTGAAGAAACAATTGGACGACTTCTTTGTCCAAAGGTATGATTCAACAGAGCGATCGCCATGGGGAGCGCCGTTTTTTACTAAGAAGAAAGATGGCAACGGGCGATATGTGCGTGGATTATCGGGTTCTTAATCAGCGATCAGAAGAACAAATATCCTTTGCCCCGCATTGAGGATCTTTTCGACCAGTTGAAAGGAGCTAAGATATTTTTCAAGATTGACCTCCAGTCAGGTTATAATCAGATTCGGGTTTGTGAGAAGGATATTGAGAAAACGGCTTTCTCTACGAGGTATGGTCATTTTGAGTATAAAGTTATGTCTTTTGGACTAACGAATGCTCCTGCAGTTTTCATGGAAGCCATGAATGTGATGTCGCATCAATACCTTGATGATTTCGTTGTGGTATTCATAGATGATATCTTGATTTATTCCAAGACGGAAGAGGATCACACCCACCATCTGAGGTTGGTACTTTAAACTCTAAGGGAGAATCAATTTTATGCCAAGCTGAAGAAGTGTGAGTTCTGGATTTCTGAAGTTGGGTTTCTGGGCCACGTTATTAATCAGGAGGGTATTTCAGTTGATCCTAGCAAGATCTCGACAGTGGTAGAGTGGGAGAGGCCAACCAATGTCAAAGAAGTAAGGAGTTTTCTGGGTTTAGCTGGCTATTACCGGCGATTTGTGGAGGGTTTTTCAACCATTGCTAGACCAATGTCCCAGTTGACACAGAAAGGTGTTAGGTTCCAGTGGTCTGATGCATGTGAGCGCAGTTTTTGCACCTTGAAAGATAGGTTGGTGGCTGCTCCAATTCTTACTCTTCCTGAGCCTGGGAAGAGGTTCACCATCTATTCAGATGCGTCCATAGTTGGACTTGGTTGTGTACTCATGCAGGATGGCAAGGTGATTACCTATGCATCGAGACAGTTGAAGAAACATGAGCAGAATTATCCCACTCATGATCTAGAGCTTGCTGCAGTGATTCACGCTTTGAAGATCTAGCGCCATTATTTGTACAATAATCTTGTGATGTATTCACCGATCACAAGAGCCCAAATACATCTTTACCTGTAGGACTTGAACTTAAGACAGAGGAGATGGCTAGAGTTGATCAAGGACTATGATCTTACTATTCAGTACCATCCCGGCAAGGCTAATGTGGTAGCTGATGCTTTGAGTCGCAAGGCGACACCTCCTACCCTCAGTTGTCTTATTGCTGATTTTGAGCGTATGGATATTTCCTTCGCTTATGCGGTTCCTGCATCGAGACTCGCTTGCTTCTAGAGTCGCTCTTCCAGATCAAAGTGCAAAGACAACAAAGAAGATCGGATGCTCCAACGAGTGAGGAAGCGCAGCTTTGAGGGCAAGCAAGGCCACTTTAGTGTGGACGAGTCCGATACTTTATGCTTTAAAGGACGCCTGTGTTCCACAGAGGCTCAGTTAAACATGAGATTTTGAAGGAGGCCCATCGTATTTTATACCGCACATCCCGGTGAGACCAAGATGTACAAAGATTTAAAGAAAATTTCTCGTGGAAACGGATGAAAATTGATATCGCACAATATGTGGCATCATGTGGGGTGTGCCGGTCAAGGTCGAGCACAAGCGACCAGCAGGATCATGCGTTCTTGGAGGTACTGCTTGGACATGGGATGATATATCTATGGATTTTGTGGTTGGTTTACCTCGACTCAGCAAGGAAAGGACGCTATTTGGGTAATTATGGACCGGTTCAGTAAGTCTGCACATTTTATTCCTATTCGTACAACCAATTCAGCAAGCGATTTGGCTCCTCTTTATGTACGAGAGATTGTGCGGTTGCACGGGGTGCCAAAGACCATTGTTTCTGATCGAGATGCCAAGTTCGTTTCCAAATTCCGGGAGAGTTTGCAGAGTGCGTTGGGTACGCAACTTCGTCTTAGCACCGCTGCTCCACCCCTGACAGATGGTCATCCAACGCACTATCTGCACATTAGAGGATATGCTCAGGTGTTGTGTTTTATCCTGGAAAGGGAATTGGGAAGATCATTTAGCTTTGGCAGAGTTTGCTTATAACAACTGTTATCATGCCAGTATTCGAGCTGCACCATACGAGGTTCTTTATGGGCGTAAGTGCAGGCCCCTGTTGTGCTGGAATGAGGTTGGAGAGCGAGCAGTCTTGGGTCCCGACTGGGTTCAGCAAATAGCGGCTAGAGTGGCAGAGGTTAGGCAGAATTTGTTGGCTGCTCAGAGCCGACAGAAGAGATACGCTGATGTCAGAAGACGAGATTTGGAATTTGAGGTGGGGAATGAAGTTCTGTTGAGAGTATCGCCATCTAAAGGCGTAGTGCGTTTCGGCACTAAAGGGAAGCTTAGCCCAAGGTATGTTGGATCATTCCCAATCGTGGCACGAATTGGAAAACTAGCTTACCATTTGGACCTTCCGATTCCATGAGTGGGGTTCACAATGTGTTTCATGTATCGATGTTGAGGAAATTCCTGAGAGATCTAGACTATGTTATTCCCTTGGAGCCTTTGATCATTGCACAGGACCTTACCATCGAATCCCGACCGATGAAAATATTAGAGGAAGCGGAACGGGTTCTGAGGAACAAGACCCAGAAATTTGTCAAAATTCTTTGGTCTCATCAGTCTGAGAGAGAAGCCACTTAGGAGCTAGAGTCCCGCGTGCGAGCGCAGTATCCAAACCTTTTCATTTCTGGTAAGTGTTTAAGTTTGTTTTACCAGTCTCTCGTTCTTCCTAGTAGGTCGGCGTGTAGATTCGAGGTCGAATCTTGTTAAGGGGGGTAGAATGTAACACCCCGAATCGCAATCAGTAGTTTATAGAAGGCCGAAGGAGTAAAGGACGGGGTTTAAATCAGAAATCTTATTTTTCGGAGGGGAGATCCGTAAATCTTCACCAACCTGGGTCGCTGGTCTGCGACCTGTATGCCCAAGAGGAGGAGCTACCACTTAAAGGGGAGGTACCCTCCCACAAACCCTAGCGGCCGGCCCCCCCCCCATCCCCCTTGAGCCGCCGCCCCCTCCCCCTTTCCACCTCCTCTCCCGGCGCCTCCCTTCCAGATCTGGCGTCGCCTCCTCCCCTGGTTGTCGCCCTTGGTGCTTCTCCGAAGTTGCGCTCCAGGACCCCCAAGTGTTCTCCTTCGATTCTTCCTTCGCCGGGCGTTTTCTTTTCCCCGTGTACTCGCTACTTTGGGGCCGGCCAAAGGAGTAGGGGAGGGACCTTCGGGAAGTTGATCTTCGTCGTTCTACGGTTCTTCAAGGGTAACAAAAGTCCCGATTTGCTGTTTGTATTAGTTCAGTCACATAATTGTTCATTTGGGTTGGTTCAGTCTGCGATTTCAGATCTGTCCATAATAGTGCAGTGGGTTGTGCGGCCGATTGATGGCCTTTAGAGGCCGAATCTCGGGTTAACGTCTCCTAGAGTTATGTTCCTGGTTTCGTTCGCTTTCTTTTGGAACCAGGATCACGAGATTCCACCCAGTGGTTTACGAGTTATGAATTTTTAACCGCACACTACTCATGCATGCCGAGATTTTGAGACCGGTTCCTCCTCGCTTTGTTCTAGTTAGAGCGGATCCGGGCGGCCACCCAAATAGGTTTTTGAATATAATTTCACCATGATTCCAGATGGATAAAGATCATCAACATAGGATCAAGATACTGAAAGTTACAGAGCTTTTCTTTACGATCGTTCAAATGCGACAGGTTTCGCGGTGTCTTCTTGGGCAGTTTAGTCCTTTGTTTTCGACGAATCAGATGATCCCGCCAACTAAAGTTTCGTAGCCTGGTTTGTTAGGATTAGCTGAGCACTGGTTTCAGGTCTTTAGGAGTTACAGATATTTAATTGTGAATTTTAACGTACAACTGCCAGTAGAGCAGTAATCTGGCCTTTTGGATGAAGTTGTCAAATTGAACCCATGGTTGTGTGGGATGATTAGAGGGTATGGTAGAGCGTGTGTAGATACGTCATACCTTGTTATCCTTATTCCATGTAAATGCTTGTGTAGGCGGTGGGTGGAAGGACACCTTCGTTACTTCCTAGTACGTCGCGACACGGAAGGCAAGTACTGTTTGTTAAATTGTGTTGTTTTCAAATGAATGCATGATGATGTGTTGAATATATGAATGTTTTTGCGTTTTGTTCATGATGTTGATAGATTTCAATATTTATATTTCTTGTGATAAAAGGTGATGACGTCCAGATTGCATGATTCATTCCATTCATGCATGCTTTATTTTTCGTCCACGGGAGTTGATACGGATTACCGGGTCTTCACGTCGTAGGATCGAGGGGGATAAATAGAGAAAGCCTATTGAGAAGCAAATCTTGGCAACACACTCCAATGAGATTGCCTCCAACAAAGAACTCAATCAACAATCTCTCTAATTGAACGACCGTGTCCATACATCCGTCGCACGATGCTCCTTACAATCCATAGGAAATACAAGGACAAGATGGGGGAACTCCCAACCTGGGGGATCTAACCCTAGGCAAGAGCAAAGCTCAAGTCTTCTTCTGTTCTCTCCTCCCCTTGCCGTTGGGTGGAGGAGCCCTTTATAGTGGGGTCGAGTTGGGGAAGTTTGGTTCGCCAGCGCCACGGCCCGACCGGCCGTGGGAGGCCGGCCCGACCGGCCGTCGTCGGCGGCCGGACCGCCTGCTGAACTTGGTTCGCCGTCGTCGGACCGGTTCGACCGGGCGTTGTCGGGCGGTCCGACCGTCTGGTCTGGAACAACAGCACCCTTTGTCTCCGGTCATCATTCCTCTTGCCATCTTCCCCGCTGGTCGATTAAACATACATATGGAGCATGAGGTAGCATCCAGCTCTCGGAGATATCAAAGCGAGACTCGAGTAAGAGCGACTTCACCTCAATGTTAAGTTGTTGCGCTCGCGCTCTTGTCATTGGTCCCTTGGGCGTGATGGAGGTGACTTGGCCCTCGTTGGAGTTGATGGAGTTGGTGTCGATGTCCTCATCAGGAGTGGAAATTTGGTTAAGACCCATCAATTCCAGTATGGGCACGCAAGTCCCACCATTCCAACGTGGGCGGTTTCGGACACTCCGTATGAAACGTTCTTCATACGGTACTTGGGTCCCCGCTCTTTGTTAAGTGCGGGCTTAAGTGAACACCGACGGGTGTATCATTCGTTATACCGGTATACGCAGTTGAGAGGTCCATTCTCCTTCAATGCATACATTCATACTATGCCTTTTCACAAATTTGTGAAAAATATGTTTTACTGTCTTGATTATTGCTCTGTTCCATTGCACCCTGTGAGATTGATGTTGTGCTTGCTGAGTTTCGACTCACTCTTGCTTTCCTGTGTTTATTTTTAGGTGAACCCTGATGATATTGTTGCTAGCGAGAGGGCGTAGTCCAAGCATGTTTCACACATCTCATTAATTTACTTATTCATTAAGATATTTTGCTAAGTTATTTGGTTATGGGATGAACTGTAATAAGTATCACTTCAAGTTTACATCAGACCTTCCATGTTTAATTCCTTGGTTACACTCCGTTGATGAACGGTTATTTACTCCTCGTTACTTTGTCTTGACTATTTGATTTTGGTGCATATTGAATATTAGTTTCGCAAATGAATTGTATGTTGATCCTTTAGGTAGCATCTTGGCTTTCGAATAGCCAGGGTGTTACAGGTGTAGAAGGAATTCCATGCCAATGTCATGGGAATAGAGTACCTATGGATGGGCTGCAAGTTTGGCTCCACATACTAAACAAATATTGAATTTACTGAATGATTTGCATGGGTGTTATTGCATAACGTTCAACAATGAAAGCTGGAAGCAGGAGCTACCCCATATTAATGCTCATCATGTATAAGGACCTAATTAAAGCTAGCATCAACATGTAGGTCTTCAGGTAAGTTTTTTATTGCATTCTGTGACTTATCTACAAGAACATATGTAACTTTAATTATAACTTCTTGGTGATGAACTAAGTTTGATTGCTTTTGTAGTGGTTATATAGATAGTGATGCATCATTGAGTTCAACCAGGCGCTTTACTGCCTTGGGCCATCCTGTCACATTACTTGGTATGCATGGTAGAGGATTACCGCTGAGATGAATGTCATTGGATAAATTTATGAACACATGCACATTTTAGCTGAAGCATGTGTCCCTCACTAGCTTCCTGTACGAGCTCATATAGGTTGGCGGGTGGAGTGTACTCTATGAAGGTCTGACAGTGGTGACAATCATAGGCTCGAAGCACAAGGTTCCCTTAGCACTTCTAGCATTTCTTGCAGGGCAAACCTATGGCTAAGGCAAGATTTACCATGCAAAACCCCCTTGTGTGTATTTTGCTAAGACAAACAATGTTGTATATTAGCAGATTGCTAACCAAAAATTATTCCAATCATTTTGCAATCATCAAATGACTGTGTCATTTTCCTTCATACTAAACATATTAGCAATGCTGCATCAGATGTCGCTTGTTGCGAGTGATGATTTGTTTGTTGCGAGTGATGATCTTTTAGTAGTAGATATTCGACCAATATGTTCAAGGAGAATAAAAGGATGGGTGTTGGGGTTGAGTGCATCTGGTTCTTCTAAAAAGCTATCTTTGTTGTATAATACTATACTAATCCTAGAGATTGAGTATTTCTTGCATGATTGTAGGGGCAGCTAAAAAAATGTATCCTGTAGAAAATTATTTTTTAAGATAGATAAGTCAACCACATTCCCTTGAATAAGGCCCACTGGAAACTTATGTTTCTGTATTATTTTCCATGGCTTTGTTTTATTGTTTGGAAGCTGACATGCCAGTTTTAAAGGTATTTCAAGTTTGTACTAAATTATGTACTTTTTGAGTGAATGTAATTTTGTAAGTTACCTCACAATAAGGCAACACAATTGAGATCTTGAGTTTTTTTTTCTATTTATGTGTGATATATTATGCAATGCTGTTGATGCCTTAATAAATTTTCTTTGACACCAAGCTACTTAACAAAATACTTCTGAGTGGTGACAACCATGGCAAGAGTTCACGCTTTATTTATCAATATGTAGTCATGGAAAGAAGTATGATTCTTGTTAGTATGTTTCATGACAAATGAAGTGCATGGATCAAGCTCCATTGCTCTAACTGATTACATGGTCAGCTAGTGTTCTTTTATTTGGTCTTGTCATTGGTTTGTATTTTGAAGCGAGACACAGCTTACATAAATTTTGAATATGGCATATCTTGAATTCATTAACTTAGACTAATGCTTTTGGCGGCAGGGCTTGCGGAGGCCAACGATGGTGATGGCGTGAGTTGCGTGGGACGAGTTAAGATGACTACTTGCAGTGGCGGGGCCAATGCATTCTAATAGTGAAGGGGCGATGCAGGTAGAAAGGGTCCTCAAGGCTTGTGACGGTGGGGCCCGTGGACTCAATTGTGCCAAGGTCACTTGGTCATATACAGGAATGGGATTGGGAGTGTATAAAAGATAAAAAGGTGTGAGTAATTAATAATGGTCAAGCAACAGTAACGATTCGAGAATTGTTCACTATACACTTCCAACTTACAACCAGCTTGCCATTGATTATGTTATGTAGCTTTCACCTTGCATTATTGTGCCTCATGTAATGTGTGTCGTTCATCTTCTGAATTGTCGGATCCGGGAGTACACCCCCAAATCCTCTGTTTATTCTACACTAGTCCCTAAGATAGTAGCTAGTGTACACAGTAAATAAATATGGTAACATCCATAGTTCGCACAACTTTATTAATAAATATCAAAGTTTATTACAAGAAAAGTTTATGAGCCAACAATAAAGAACACAACAGAAGATGAAGAAGAAGTAGTAGAGCCTAGCTAATCTGCAACAGGCAATCAACTGGGGTAGCGGCCTAGTTGTCGAGATCCACACCAGTAGCGAAGTCCATCTCCTCTTAACAACATTTTATTAAGCAAGGGTGAGCACAAAAATGTACTCCACAAGTTACAACTATAACAGAGTTAATGCATGTATGGATATATCAAAGGAAGGCTTATAGGGTTGTTTGTGCAAAAGCAATACTTGACATTTTAAATACATTTACTAAGTTCCAAAGCAGTTATTCTATAACTAAAATCAGTTTTGATTTGAAATTATCAAGTTTTATAGTAGGATAATCTCCATACATTTCTGGTGAAGGATACCCTCCTATCATATGGCTAACCGCCCAAATTTTTAATTGGATAAACTATCCAATATCTTTTGTGCTAAAATTATTTTGAAATCAAAATCAAACTCTAACTTTGAGTGACTTTGCTCAGCATGTCCATGACCGTGGATTTGGTTATTCGAATAGTTTTACACTCTACAAAGGTTGTGCAACTTTACCCACAAGAGATAATCAACTTATAATATCCGCTTCACACACTTCTATAGGTGTGCGACTAAGTGATTATTATGAGACTTTTACAATGTTATATCCTAAAGTTATTATATCCGCTAAGGTTTCACTTCCATTAGGCTAACCACCCGCTGGGAGCCCCCTCTTGCGCCAAGTGGGAATACTGTCTAACCGACACCCATACATCAACATGGAATAATTAACAATGAGGTATTACAGATTATTTAGCCTAGTCTTGTAATACCCTGGAAACGAATCGGACAATTAGACAATCAGCCAGGAGGAGAAAAGACAATTAAAGGAGTAGAAATTCCAGAAAAGAGAAGGGATTTTCTACAATTTTTCGACAACCTGGGCCGCGGGCCGCGACCCAGGCGAAGCCCACAAGTGGCCGGCCAAGGCGGGGGGGGGTTTCCACCCCTAAACCCTAGCCCCACATCTCCCTCTCCCTATTCCCCACTAGCCACCACCCCCCTGCCCTTTCGCCGCCACCACCTCCTCCCTTGCGCCTCCCCCTGCGCCACCAGCACCCCAGTAGCGCCTCCATCCTCCCCGACGAAGCCCTTGCTGCTGCCAATTGGAAGGAAGGCGAGGAGGTGACCGTTGGAGAGCCGCCAAAGAGAAGGAACAAGAAAAAGAGGAGAAGAGCACCTGCACGCAACGAGGCGTCGTTCTCTAGAGATTCATCAAGGGTAACAATCGTCGTTCTTGGTTGTTTGACAATTTGGTACATGCGAATTGGATAAATTTGGTTGGCTCAAAATCTGTCCCTAGTAGATCTGTTTTGTCCAGTCTATTGCGCGCCAAGTTTTGGCTTCTTAGAGGACGATCTGGAGGTTCTCAACTCCTAGAGATTTGTAGCCACGGTTCTTAGCTTTCCATATCCACCGAGATCACCAGATTCCAATCTACGGTTCAAAACTACCATAGATTCTTTGCTGCTGTACTGAAAAACCTGACGAGAATTTTCAGTAAAGTTGTTTAATAAAAAATGATTTTGTTCGGATTAGATTCAAACTTGTCACCCAAAACGATTTCTGTAGATACTTTTATCATATTTCCAGATTGTTAAAGAACACTAAAATTGGATTTATAGATTAAAAGGTATATTATGTTCTTCGCTGCTGTTCTGTTCGTCTGGATAGGTCTCTGTCAGGCATATTCACCTATTGTTTAGTTAATAATTTTTGGCCGAATCAGGAAATCTTATCAACTATAGTTTTGTAGGTTTGCTCATTAAGTTTCTTTGGGCACTGGACTCACCTCGTTCCGAGTCCTGGATCAATAGATATGAATTTTTTCGTGCCGCTGTCCCGTGTCGTTTTAGGTGGCTGAATTATCTGATTTCAGTTTTGGGTCTATTCGTTGTATTAGATTGTAACACCCCAGACCAACCTAAGCCTGGAATGTTACCACACTAGCATAACTACAAATCAAACAAGACATTTCTTTGAAATTTTCGGCAGAACCTCCTTTGAATTACTGACCATCCTGAAGTCCGCACAGTGAACAATAATAATAAGCAGATATCCAAATGCATAGTTTGAATCGTAATCATAGAAGTAACATCCATAATACGCTATCCAACTCCAACTGAGGTTGTCTAAAACGTAATGCGTAAAGAAACAAATCCCAAGCAATTTATTCAACGTCTAAGTTAACGCTCAAATGGTTTATTCAGTGGGAGATTTGTTTGTGCAAATGTGCCACCGTGCTTAAGTCTACTCCCTCCCATGCATGCCGCCCACAACAAAGTACCTAAAAACACAACATCGGCAAGAGTGAGTCTAGGACTCGAAGAAAGTACAAATCGAGAGGACAATCAAATATGCAATTGTAACCACAACAACCAACCACAATTATGAATAATAGTCATGCCACATGCCGATGCGATGCAAACTGTTCAAATGCACTTTTCTTTCTCTCTTTTGCATATCAGATATGGGTGTGCATCCGTCGATGCACACCCATGCATGTGCCTTCTAGCACGGGGACCATAGCCCATACTCCACAAGTATGGGGACTTAAAGCCCATCATATTCATGACGGGACCTCAATCAATGCTTGGTCACCACGTGACCATGCCTCCAATATGATATCATGATGCACATGAACAGCACTTTAAATCATCATGCATAAATGAAACTTACTCATACTACTAGCATTCGTGACCATTGACATTCATAACATCCAAGCATCCATGATTAGCACAAAATACTCATAACATAGTAAACATGAACAATCGATCACGAACAATCTACCACTACTGTACTTGCATGTTTCTTTCTTTCCCGCTACGGCACACGAAGAAGCAAAATTGGCGCCTTTACTCCGGAACTCCGCCTCCTACACAAGCATAGCGCTAACAATAAATACGCTGAAAGATGAACTCCGTTTGCACCCCTTAATCCAACTACCCAAGACCCATGGCTCGAATAGAGGTTCTACCCAAATTCCCCGGCAGTCTAGCATAAAGTTTCCCGGGACAACTGTACTAAAAATATCATAACTTTCACTACAAAACTAGGACCAGGGTGATCTTGGTCTCTCTGGAATCACGAAAAAACCGTATACAAAAACCTAGTTGGGAAAGTCCCCTGATTCGGCCTCCTACTAACCCTAATGTTCAGGTGAAGTTTTACTTCTTCACCGACAATGACAACAGCGACGGTAAAAATTCCATAACTTTTGATTCACACCTTTAAAAAATGTGTTCTTTATCAATTAGGAAAGCTTACTGGAATGACTACAAAATTAGTTTTGGGTGACCCTTCAGATTCGGCCTCAAAAAAATACAAATTGGCTAGACAAGCAGAATGCCAATTCTCGTTAGCTTTCCTGGACAGTCGCAGTAAAATGACCATAACTCCTAAAACGTGACTCCAAAACAGGTGATCTCGGTGCCAAAAGAAAGCTAAAATTGAGGGCTACAACTTTCTAAGAGGTGGTTAGATCATAAAACGTACCCATCTTACCCAAAACTAACGAGCAACACGCTGCACAAATCTGATCTACTACCTCTCCTTGGTTGGCCCTCCAAAAATCGCCTTCTCGCCTTCCTTCCAATGGACCGCCGCAACGGGCTTCGCCGGGGAGGGAGGAGGTGCTGTAGTGGATATGGTGGCACGGGGGAGAGGTGGGGGTGGCGCACGGCAAGGGAGGGGTGGCGGCTCAATGGGGGAAAGAGGGGAGGAGGGGAGGGATTTTAGGGTTTTGCGGAGGGGGATCCCCCCTCATGGCCGGCCCCCTCTTGGGCCCCTCCTGGGCTGCAGCCCAAGGCCCAGGTTGTCAAAATAATATGGAAAACCCCTTCTTGTTTCAGAATTTGTACTCCTTTCTTTTCCCTTTCTTCTCCTGGCTGATAGTCTAATTACCCGATTCGATTCCGAGGTATTACATGGATAGTCAGGGAGTTATTGTAGATCATCGATAGCTTTGCTCGGTATTATGTTATTCTTATTTCGAGTACATAATTGTGTAGACGGCGAGGCGGCGAGTGTAGGAGCGCCTTCATTACCTCCTAGCGTGTCACAACGCGGAAGGCAAGTACAACTGTATGCTTGTGATTGACATGCGTTTTCCTTGACTGATGATTACATGGTGAATAATGCTTGATATGTACTTGTTCATAGTAGTATTTGACTACCACAGTTCTATTAATGTTGTTTCTTCATTCATCGTATACATTCATTCATGTAAGTTTTGTTCTCTAGGATTCCCGTTCCAATCTGGGCAAGTAAGACCCACCATTCCAATGTGGTCAATTTGGATCCCAGTTTTAAAATGTTCTTCAAACGGGCCTTGGATCCTCGCGTTTTGGATAACACGGGCATAAGTGAACACCGACGGGTGTTCACTAGTTATACCGGTATGAGCAGAAGTGAAGGGCATGTGGTTCAACTATAGGCTTGATGGATTATACCTGTTTTGGTTCAAAGTTTTAATTTGTACTTGCTGAGTCATGGACTCACCCTTGCTTTGTTTCTTGTTTTAGGTGAACCATGATGATGACGTTTGTGGGAGGGAGTAGGCACACAGTTGCACACATCTTGAATAATCATTTGATATTATTCTGTATTTATGAGATTGGACTATAATAATAAGTAGCTTTGAATTACCATTTTTGGATATTGGTATGCTCAGGTTATACGCGTTATGGATTCATGCTCTCCCGTTTTAGTCTTAGTAGTTTCCCTTTGAACTCAGATATTATAAGTTTATTGTTGAATTTAGGGTGTTTATTATTGCTAGATTCCTCTCGACTAGATCTTAGTTGCACTTTTTTATTGAGATATTTAAAACATTGTTCAAATTATTACTTGTGGTAGAGGTTTTAGGTAACATCTTGGCTTTTGAAGACCCAGGGTGTTACAGATGGTATCAGAGCATCAACCTCGCTGCACGGGCGCGTGCGGGACAGGGGCGCGGGCATATGGCGCATGGCACATGTGGACCCGGAGTGGACACATGGCATGGCATATGTGACGGCACTGGACGCACGAACGTGTACCGAGGGGTGGTTCTGGGCATTTGCCGCGTATGCGGTATGCTGCCGAGGGCATCAGCCCTTAAGGGGGGTGAATGTAGTACCCCGGCCTGCTCGTAGCATGGCCCATGTGGCCCATAAGGAGTTGTGTAGTGGGATTAGTCCCACATTGCTTGTGTCAAGTGAGTTGTAGTAGTATATAATGCATGTTGGATCCAAACGTAGCACCTCCGGGTTAATCCTTTTACATGAAGCCAGGACGAAAAGTGTAAGTGAGGTGCTATGTGTGGGCGGGTCCGCCCCACGGTGGGCTGGGCATTGAGCCGATTTTAGGTCAGGGTGTTACAAGTCTGTCCCACTCCAGACTTGTGGTAGTACGACGGAGCTTTGTAAGATGTGGCTCAAAGACCGGTCCTTAACTAACTTAGGCAACTTCAAAAGTAAAACCCTGGTCTTGATTATAGAAATGAATTGATATCATGCACCCACTTTCACCATCCAAACATCCATTTCACCCAAGTCTAAATCAATTTTATTTTTCTTTTCAAATCATTTGTAAACTTCCACGACAAACCAAAGTCATGGGTACAATTTAAACAATATTTGATTTTTGGTTGTAAATTCCCAATTCAAATATTTCGGTCTAAGCATGGCTAAGCTTAAGTTTTTTTTTCAAAATATTATAGTTCATACTATTGCATAAACTAGATTTTGATCTAAGGTGTCAAGTTATGTTTAATTCAATATCAAACTTGGCTATACAATGGTAATGGGAATAACTATAATTTTAAAATAGAAATTTAAATTAAATTGAATAAAAATAAGCATGCAATAATAATTTAAAACAAAATTTAAATAATTTCAATTAATGGGCTCAAATATGATCAAAGATGTAACTTGCCTTGATCAATTAATTGTTGTTCTGAAATGGAGTCAAAATCCAACTCTCCAAAGTCGTCGAAATCTATACGCGAAAATGAGCCAAATTCAAACTAAATTCAAATGAACTGCAAATTAAATAATTTTAGTTTATATAGCTAGATCTTAATTTTAGATGAATTTATAAATTTTAATCGTTAAAATCGCAGCCCGTTGAAGGAGAATGAGTCCATGGAAAATTTAACCCTAAAGAAATTAACTAAATTCAATTTTTGGAATTAATAATTAACTAAATTCAATTTTGGAATTAATGATTTATTTTTCAAAAGGAAATTCGTATTATGACGTAGCATGACATCATCACCCGAAATTTTTTACCGTCCAAATTCTTTTTCTACGGGAAATCCTACTAGCATGTGGTCCCCTTGGTCCATGGACCAAGTTCACGGGTGGTCAACAATCCACCGTTGACTTGGCTTGCGCAACAGTGCTAGGGCTGACGCATGTGCTGATGTGGGCTGCCACGTGGCTCTGACATGGTGCAGGTGGTGAGGTGGCGCTGAGTTTACGGATAAGGAGAGGGGAGCTTTGTGTAGAACATGATGAGGTGATGCCAATGATGAAGATGAAAGTGGCGGGGTGCGGTCGACGGTGACAGAAAGGCGGAGTAAGGAGCTTTGGCTAGCGAGGTTTAACTTTAAAATCTGAGAACTAGAGAGAGGGGAAATGTGGTGGAGTGCGGTGGTGGGATGAGGAGAGAGTAGCGGAACTGGGGCTCGCTTTTATAGTGCAAGGGCGAGACCGAGGCGGTGTGCTGCGCAAGAAGGTCGATCCGGCGCGGCGACGAAATTTGGGGGAATTGCGGCGAGAGAAAGGAAGGAGGAAGCCGAAACAGGTGCGACGATGACGCGGCGTAATAATGGCAGTGCAATTGCGGTAAATTCAGTTTGATTTTGCCAGTATGGAAGGTCTTGCACGCCCATTAATGGCGCTGGCATTCGGAGATGGGAGGAGGAAGAAAAAGGAAAGGAAGAGAGGGATGATAGGTGGGCTCGAGGCGGCAGTGAGAGAAAGAAAAAGGAAGGAGAGAGTGAGGCGCTAGGATATTGCAAGACGTGCAACATTTGCGTTCTTTGGCATATTTGCAGGAACAGAAGAGAATCATGAGTTCTTCCAAAGTATGGTAGCAAGTTATGTTCGCTTCTCCTTGATTACTTGTATATGAATCGACAATCAACGACATATATTACCTTTGTGCAGGTGTTGAAGCAAAACTTGGTAAAGATGCAAAGATAATTGTGGCATATTCGACGGGAGGAACATACCTGATGTAAAGCAATCTAGGTATGTTATGTTCCCAAGTATTATTTATCGCTAAACTTGATTCCTTTCCTACATATTGATGTTCCTGTTCTAACTGACATGAAAGTGCTTATTCAGTCATGAAATGAGAAATGTGCCTATTTACTACTACTTGGTTATTCTAACCCGGTTTCCATAAAATGCTTTCTATGTTGTCAGGATCCTTTGTTAGTTGATGGAAAATTATTTTGCAATTTGAATATCTTTTCTTTCTTTGTCTTGGGGGTCTTGTTTCATTTTTTCTTGGTGTCGACACTGTATGATATGGGGTCACCTGATCTTCTTGATGTAGGATCAAATACTCACGTGGAATTGATGAATCGTACTGATCCCCCGTAGCCAATGCAAGAGTTGGCACTCTTTAATTCACCAAATCACACATGACGATTTCACCGACCACCAAGTGAAATCATCGTGCTTCTAATTGTCAGCAGAAATGTTGAACGATCTTGATTGAACTCCCAATTTCCCTTCTAGTTGGTTCGACCAACAAGGAAGAACAAGAACAAAAACTTTGCAATCTATTATTTCTGATAATAATGGTCTAAGGGATATATGGGAGGTCACGGTGGTATTTATAGTGCCCCCTAACTCATGCACCAAGGCCTAGGGCTAGCTCCTAATTGATTCGGCTAAAGGATTTCGAATCCCACTCCTAATCTAAACATAGTGTTCAGATTTACTATTCATAGTATGTACTATTCATGCTAACTACTGTTCACACCGAGTACTGTTCACGCCTTGGGCCTCCACGCAGTTCGGCTTCTTTCTCTATGTCCTAGGCTGCTTAGACCTTCCCCATTAGCGCCACATGTTAGCATTTGGTCGTAGACTCGATCGCGCCTCCACGCCTGCGCAGACTACAACGCTCGCCAAGACACAGTCGTGACAATGACACTGTCGTGAACCTGGTCCCTTGATCTTCCATGGTTCTCCGTTGCTTTGGCTCCAACCTCCCTCTCCTCCCTCTTGGTTCCAAAGGCTTCACAATGTTCAAACCTGAGAATACACAATGTATTTGCATGAGGTAGTATCTCCTTCTCATCAAAGTCAATAGGAAATTTTTAAGAAACAAAAGCACATGTTGGTTTAGAAGCTTGTCGCTTGCTCTAGTCATTGGACCCTTTGGTGATTCATGGACAGCCTCATGCACACTTGGAGTGGAAGATGTAATAGTAGTAGGGATGTCCTCATCATCCTCCCTCTCTTCAAAAGGAGTCATCCTTGACTCTGTATATCTTCCTCTCTGATCAACTATGCTGAAGAATTGAGCTATCGAATCAAGTTGTCTCTTCTTCTCGGCGTGCACTGGGAAGGAGGGTGAGCGGTTATCTCCGAACCATTGTTGCAGAGTTCACCTGCACGGGGCGGCAATAAGATTTCTGGGCAACACATATGTGCGACCGCTCTCTGCACTGCATCCTTCGACTACTCGCTTCACTGCGACAACTGCGATCTGCACTGCTTCGATCTCTACTTCGAGTCTGCACTCTTACGACTACTCGCTACGCTGCATCATCAATAACTTGCTCTACTTCAAAACTGCACTGCTTCCTGTGCTTCATCAGCCCTATCATGTGTTGGTCGTACAACCAGATTATTCTGTTATAATCATATTTTTTAGTACTACGACCAGATTATTCTGCTATAATCAAATTGTTGAATATGTTTAGAAGTGCAATGAGTTGTCTGCTATTGGTATCACTTTATGCATCTCTAGTTATTTGTGATCTTTGTCTCATGATAAAATCTGAAATTAAAATATTGTCCACATTTCAACACAATGTACAAGAGATAATGCATAAAAGGAAGGTAAGATTACATGCCAAAGATAATTCAATCCAGTTGTAATCGGTTGGAGATGAATCCAAACCCAGTGTCGTCATCACTTGTCATGGCTGCGTAGGACTCTTGAGTCCATGCACAATACATGCATGAGACATGCACGCATACGTCTAGCACTCCCCCGTAGTCTAATCGGCAGGTAGACAAACATTCAAACTAGACCGAAAGTCGAGGAACGCAGTCATAGGTAACCCTTTTGTGAAGATATCAGCATACTGAGAGGCTGACGGAACCTGGAGTATGCAAACATCATCGAACGCCACCCGCTCACGAACAAAGTGTAGATCAATCTCAACATGATCCGTGCGTTGATGCTGCACTGGGTTAGTTGAGACATAAACAACACTGATGTTGTCACAGTAGAGGACAGTAGCCATTTGGAGTAGCAAATGAAGCTCATGTAGAAGTTGGCGTAGCCATCACAATTCAGCAATGGCAAGAGAGATAGCATGATATTCCGCTTCGACACTGGAACGACACACCGTGTGTTGCCGCTTAGATGACCACGAGATGAGGTTGTCACCAAGGAAAACACCATAGCCCGAAGTGGACTTGCGAGTATCGGGACAGCCCGCCCAGTCGGCATCGGAGTACACTGTGAGAACACTGGGAGAGGTGTAGTGCAACCGAATACCATAATGCAAGGTGCCCTTGAGATAGCGGAGGATCATCTTAATGAGATTAAAATGTGGCTCACGGGATCATGCATATGTAGACAAACTTGTTTAACAGTATATGCGATGTCCGGGCACGTGAAAGTAAGGTACTGTAGGGCACCAACGAGACTGCATTAGTTGGTAGGAGAGGAGACCGGCAGACCGAAAGAAGAAGAAGAGAACTTGGAGTTGGTGTCATTGGGAGTAGAACAATGCTTGTAATTGGTGATGTCGGCCCGGTCAAGTACATCGGAGATATATTGACTCTGAGAAAGGAGCATGTCATGAGCGTCACGCTTGATGGAAATCCCAAGGAAAATGTAGCGGACCAAGGTCTGACATGGCGAACTCACGCTAGAGAGAGGAGATCGTCCAGCAGAGAAGGGAAGGAGAGGATGCCATGCGAACAATATCGTCAACATAGACAAGTAATTAGATAATATCAGTGTCGCAGCAAAAAAATAAAAAGAGAGGTGTTGGCCTTGGAGCCGACGAATCCAATGGAGAGAAGGTAGGAAGCAAAACGGTCGTACCAAATATGAGGTGCTTGTTTGAGACTGTAAAGGGATTTGTTGAGACGACAAACATGGTTGGGAAGAGAGGCATCCACGAAGCTGGAAGGCTACTGACAATAGATGGTCCCAGTGAGAGTACCATGAAGGAAAGCATTCTTAACATCAAGTTGATGTACTGGTCAATGGTGGGAAAGAGCAAGGGTGCGGAAGGTGTGAATAGTGTCCAGCCTTACAATTGAGCTAAAGGTCTCATCATAGTCAACGCTGGGCTGTTGGGAGAAGCCATGAAGTACCCACCATGCTTTGTAGCACTCTGTTGGGAGAAGCCATGAAGTACCCACCATGCTTTATAGCACTCAAGGGTGCCATTGGCTTTGTTTTTATGCCGGAAAATCCATTTACCGGACACAATGTCGGCGTCGGGAGGGCAAGGGACAAGATCCCAAGTCCGATTGGCATGAAGCGCGGAGATCTCGTCTAGCATGGCATCATACCAATTGGGATCTTTGAGTGCACCCTGATAGGTTTTAGGAATGGGAGACAAAGGACAAGCATGGAGGTTTAAACAATCAAGGGGTTGACGAAAGCCTGACTTCCGCGAGTGATCATAGAAAGGTCGTTGTCAACCGATGTGATGGCCACTCGAGAGGAAGGTCCAGAAGCTAGCGTAGCTGGAGGTGTGGCAGAGGGCTGTGCTACCATGGCAGGGGAAAAGGGTGCCGCAGCCGGTAGGAATAGTGTCGTGGCAGGTGCAACAGTGGCCAATCCGCCCACGTTAGGGAGGAGGGGTGCCACGACAGGCGGTGTGGCAGGGAGGAAGGGTGTTGCGGTAGGCGATACATTAGGCGTGGCAAGGGGGAAGGGTGCGCGGCAAGCACGACAGTGGCAGTGGTTGCCGTGGCAGGGAGAAGAGGACATGCGGCAGGCTGCCCGATAGGTTCCACGAGAGTCGGTGGCAAGATGGGACCCGGTGAAAGAGTGGTGATGTCGAAGAGGAAATGAGAGGTCGAGACAGTGGTATCCTTTGTGATGAGAGGGATATCCGAGGAGCACGCATGCTGTGGATAGAGGTGCTAATTTATGAACGGTTGTGGCAAATAAATTAGGGTAACAGCAACGCCGAAAAACACGTAGATGGCCATAGGAAGGAGCATGTCCAAAGATGGCTTTGAACGGAGTACGAAATTGAAGGATCTTAGTAGGATGTCTATTGAGGAGATATGTTACAACATGCAATTATTCTACCCAATAAACAAGAGCATGCTGGCCTGAAATAGAAAGGGGCACATAATATCATTAGTGGAATGAATAATGCGCTCAGTTTTGCCATTTTGTTGAGAGGTTTAGGGACATGACATGTGGAGGGCTATGCCATGCGTGAGAAAGAATGTGCGGGCGGTGAGGTTGTCAAATTCACGGCCGTTGACACACTGGATGGTTTTGATGGTGCTAGAAAAGTGGTTCTTGGTATAAACAAAAAATGTGAGAGAGATGAGAAAACATCTAACTTTAGATGTAAAGGAAACATCCATAGGAAGTGAGTGAAGTTGTCTAAGATGACCAAATATTATTTGAAACCGGAGACACATGCAATGGGAGAAGTCCACAAATCACAATGAAGTAAGTCAAATACTTTATTTGTACTCAAGTTGGAAGCACTGAATGGTAGATGGACATGTCGTCCAAGCTGACAAGCATGACATAGAATTGTCTGACAATGATTTATTACAAGGAATAAAAGATGACTTTGCTAAGAGGGAGAGGCCCTGACTGCCGAGGTGCCCGAGTCAACAATGCCATAGATCAGGTGAGGAGACATTGGTGAGGAGGATGGAAGGAGTTGACGGCAACGTGTAGAGAGGATATAGCTGGCTCGAGCGATTGCACCGATGATCATGTTCCTGGTTTGAAGATCCTTCACAGAAAGGCCTTGTAGATCAAACTAAATAGAACACTAATTGACAGTAGTAAATTGCCATACATAAATAAGATTTTTAATGATGTTACATGTAACGAGGGCATTGTTTTGATGAAAAAGATGCTATTGAGTAGGAAAGGAAAAACGACCGGTGGAAGTGATGGGCAAGGTAGAGCTATTGCTGACTATGATAGAGGAAGGAATAAAAGATGAAGGTGACCAGATGGAGCAGAGACTACCAACTTTGGACGTCATATGGGTAGCTGCACATGAGTCCATATACCAGTCGTTCGAGGGGGTGGTCAATGTCATCGTGTTGAAGGTGTTCGCGAGGGATTGCTGGAGGCGGCTGTCGATGAAGATAACGGAGTGGGTGTCGGCCATGCGGGGCTACCAGGGAGACCAGGACGGGGTCAGCTGGGCAGGTGAGGCCGCTGCTGCGAATGCCTACTGCGGACCCAAAAGGTACGTTGATTGTAACACCCCCGTTTTCGAACGGTGAATAGTGTCTACTTCTTGTCTTCTATTTTGGATTCGCAGTTTCAATCAGCGGTATTTTCGAAAAGATTGTAAGTTGCTTTCAAGCTCGAGTTTGTGTTTCAAATGTTTTGGCATTTTCAAATTTTCAAATTCAAGCTGTAGCTCCTCTTTTCGGTTTTGGGGCCTAAACCCAACTTAGCTATCTCTCCCTCTCCCTTGGGCTCAGCCCATTCTCTCCTTAGCAGGCCGCCCCCTCCCCCAGCTCTGCCTGCACTTTCGGCCCGCTCTGTTTTCGCTCAGGCTCGGCCGCTCCTTCTTCTTCCCAGAACCGGCTCAGCCCGGCCTCACTCAATCTCTCTCTCTCCCGAGCCATTTCCCCCCCCCCACTCTCAGCGCCGCCCTCAACCTCTCTCTCCCCGCTGCGCCAACATCACCCCATCGTCTCCTCTGTGCTCCCATCCTCGCGACGCCATGCCGCGCTCACCGCCTGACGCACGAAGGAGGCCATACGAGCACCTCGAGACCCCGCCTGCCCGACCTCTCTCCTCCCAACCCTCCCCTTTTCAGTCGCCTATAAGAACCCTATGCACTCTTTCTACCTCTCCGCTCCATCCCCTTGCTCCTGGTAAGCGCCATTGCCGTTGCCCGAGCTCCCCCTTTTTCAGCCGAACCACTCCACCGCCGATCTCCTCCTCCGCCAAATCCCGCGCCGCCACCCGTCATCAGGCGCCACCACCACCCAGAGTGCTCCCCTCAAGCCCGGCCCTCCTGACCACCGTAGCTCGGATCGGCTTCTTCTTCTCCGCCCCGCCGCCTCCTCTCCACCGCCGATCTCCCCAAGACCGGCCAGCCCGCGCCATTATTGGCCGTAGCCGAGGAAGACCTCGCCGACCCTGCTGCTTCCCGGTCCTCGCCGAGCGCGGCACCCGCCTCCTCCCCGCCTCGGCCAGCTCTCGCCCGCCTACGGCCGCGCCGCCGCCTCGGCCGAGCTCCGCGCTGCCGCCACCACCACGGGACCGCCACCGAGGGGAACCCATTTTGTAACCCGCGCCGCCGCCCTCCTCCGCGACGAGCCGCGCCACCACGGCTTCTCCTTCGGCGCGTTGTTTGACGCCATCATCATCAGAGTTTGTTATTGCGCGACATCGCTCCACTTAATCGCTAATCTCGGCTTATTTAGCCTAAGTGTCTTTTTGTATCGCTGACGTGTGGACCCGGCCGCACAGTAATGGCAAGGGTTAACGCAGTTTTTGGTTTCTTTGACTGACAAGTGGGCCCGAGGCACTATTCCGTAGGCCCGTGCACCCGTGGACTCGGCGCGCGCGTGCTGGCCTTCGGCCCACGCCACAGTGCGCGTGCACCGGCGCCCCTGTGTGAGCCCGACACGTGTCGGCACCACGATTAACTGCAATTTCTGTTTTTCCATTCAATTGAAAATTCTGTTGAAAGCTTCAAAAATCCATAACTCTCTCATTATAGCTCCAAAAATTATGAATCTTTTTCCTAAAATTTTCTAAAATCAAGACCTTACTAATGGTACTGGTCTTGCTTAATTTGGAGTTCATTTGCTTGGTGATATGTATTTATTTTCTCTCTTTTCTTTTTGTGTCTTTTCCGGTACATCCGTTCGAGTAGGGTTCGAAGAAGCGGAAGACCCCCACCTCGGACCAGCTCAAGAAGACCTAGATCCCTCTACCTATAACCAAGGCGAGTCAACACTTTGATCATATTGATCCCACATTTTATGCAAATTATATTCTGTTAAAGTATCAAATTGCATGCTTTAATTTTTATGCAAACATATGTCAAACACTCTAAGGTAGTTAAATGCCTATTTGTTGATTAATAAATTAATATGCCATTCCCTTGAAAGTTGAACTCCCAGTATCCTTGTCACCCTAGTAAATATCTAGTAACATACTAGTTATAGGTCGTACTTAAATGTCATGCTAGACTTGTTTAAGTACCGGGGTATTATCTACCCCAAATCACCATCCTTTTTATCATAAAAATTGTTTTGGGCAGTCATTGGGGAGAATGACTGAATTGGTTGGATAATTTATTTTATACCTCACCAAAACTCTAAAATCTGCTAATACCCATCCGGGCGGATGGAGAGAATGGTGGGTGCCGCTGCACACGAGAGCGATAGGTATGTGGTAAGAACCGCCCAGATAATCTTAAGGACTTAATCCTGTGATGACCTCTTATTGTAAAACAGTACAGCCACAAGTCTATAATGGTGTCGACCTGGCTAATTAATTGGTGTCCACCGGTACGAGCTGCACCATTGGAGGGGCTCCCCAATGCCGTGAGCCCAAGAGGCTACGTATTGGGGAATGTAACTTGCGGGACCCTAGGCGTAAGTTGCATGGCGCAAGAGGGGGTCTGGGCGTAGTGGTTGTCGGGTCCCACGGGAACGAAACCCCGCTCAGGTGAAACCTTAGCGGGTGCGGCAAATATCGAGGGATGCTTTGTAAAGGCTTTGTGATAATCTCCCCTTGATTCACATGTCTACGGAAACGTGTGTACATATCAAGCTGATTATCTCTTGTGGGTAAAGATGTACAATCTCTGCAGAGAATAAAATCTGTTTCAACAGTAGTGCCTACACGGTCAAGGGCGGCAAAGTGAGCTCATAAGAGTTAGTTCTTTTCAAAAACTTTTGTGGGTGGGATGAAAAATGTGCGGGCTCACCTAGCCCTTGATTGGATTTTCACAGGTATTCTTACCCTGTTGGTAATAGGTGGGTATGACCACCGTTGAAAAGAAGCATGAGACGAGTTTCCGATGGAGGAACCTCTGTTGTTATCACTTATTGCATAATTAATCTCTTTAAAATGCAATTGGGTCCAAATGCTAAGTGAGAGGATTTTCTAATATCTGTATTTATAAATATTGCTTTACGCAAATAAAAGAACCCGAGCCTTCCTTATTAAATCAGCATGAATATTATCGATCTGTTGTGTTGGCTCATGAAACACATAGTTGTGCTCACCTCGCTCTCCCAAAACCCTTGGATGATCTCGACCAAGGAGACTATGCATATTATGAGGATCCGAAGCCGATGGACAAGGATGCGATGAAGAGTAGTCTAGTTCTCAGTAGTTTAGATCTCGCCTCGCCTAGTAGACTTGTTGGTACTTGGGTATAACTAATATTACCTGGCCTTGGATAATATTAGTCATACACAAAACACCCGTCGCCGCTTTGGGAGAGATGCGCCCATCCCCTTTGCTTCCGCTGTAGCCACGATCTTTTGTGATGTAACACATTTGCTCGACGGCCCTTCAGAAAAAACTTGACCCGACGCGTCTATGTTACCTTGACTGTCTGTAATATATGTGTTGGTCTTATTTCATGCTTGTATGAGATGATACATAATGTACCCGTGAGTGCTACCTATCGATCCAGTGGAGTAGTACATGGTTTCACGAGAGGATTCGGGTTTACGTAATCCGGTCCGACAGAGTGGTATCGAGCATACGATCGTAGGAGTCTTAGTTAGATCGGTCGAGCCTAAGGACCGTGTCCTATTTTCAAAACCTAAGAAAACTTTTGCAAAAATATAAAGTATTATTGCGTTACTCATCACTCTTAGTTCTGTACTTACCCATATTTTCATTTGTTTACTGACTTGTCTCTTGTTTCAAAATTTGTAGATGGCTGCCCCATCGTCGGATGGACCCTGGGACTACTACTCCCACGCAGAGAACGAAGGGCAATATGTGGAGCTCCTTTGTCAACTGATGCAGTACCTTGGGTTCACCCGTCCTCCTCTCTACAGAGGTCGGACGACGAGGATCTTGGACCGCGAGTCTTGGATCGTGGAGGTTTTCCTCTACGCCAGGACCGGCGAGTTCAACCCCCACACCTTCCAGGGCGACGCACCTCGCCACAGCTGCCACGACGCGATCCAGGACGCTGCTCGTGTCGCCAGCACCCGCCTGTGCTGGCTATACGAGGATCTCTTGCTGAGGTCCCCCTTCTGCTTCTTTCCGTATCTCCCTAACGGAGAGCAGACCCCGGAGGTCTTCGACGCTAGGGACAACGACCCTCGCTTGACCCAGCAGGTCCAGCTTACTCAGGCCATGACGGCGACTATCAACGCCGCCATGGAGGAGGTGGCCCAGCTCAGGATGTTGCTCACTGGCAGTTATGCCCACTCCGACACCCTCCGCGATAACACGTCAGACCGACGAGGCCCACTCACGCCGTCCAAGAGAGGGACGCTCGCGCAGAGTTGGCGCGTCTCACTGCCACCACCGCGGTCCCAGCCGCCGCCGCCTCGGCGTCGGGACACTCGGTCGGCCGGCCCTCCCAGCTCTCACGAGGAGGACAGCACGCATGAGTGTGCGACGCCACGATCGCCGCTCCGCATCGCCATCGCCAGAGAGTCCACCAGGACGCAGCTCGCTCCGCTCCCGACGCCCAAAGACGGTAGCGACCGCTCCCGCTCTACTTCGCCATCCTTCAGCCAGAGCCGCTCCGTTCCGTTCTCCGCAATCAGCTGCGCGGCTTCGGCGCCAAGACCGTAGGTGGAGTAGTCAGGTTTAGAATAGGTTAGCTAGCAGTGCTTGCTAGGCGGTCTTTTGGTTGCAAGCACTCTTTTGCTCTTTTCTTTTGTAGACGAATGTTTGTACCTGGCATCATGGCTTAGCATGGCCTATATGATGTGTTCTAAAGTCATGTAATGTTTAACTCCCTTATTGTAATGCAGTCGTTATGGACTTTGTGTTGTATTTATTCGATCTTGTTTCAGTTGAGTTTCTTTATGCTGTTCTAGAGGGCTAGCCAACCCTCGTATAACCCCTCTTAGCTCGAGCCTCGCTTTTCTTCAGATGCCTCCCAGAAGAGCTGCTGCTCCCGCCCGCAGAGCCTTCGCAAGAGGTCGTGGGAGAGGCCGTGGAAATGGCCAAGGTCGTGGTCAAGAGCAGGATCTGCCACCGCCACCACCAGCAAACCCGACCATGGCCCAAGTAATGCTGCAAAGAAACTCGATTCTCGCAAGCCCTGTTGAGCGCCGTGAGCCGAGCGCACGGCCGCACTTCAAAACTCGCAGACTTTCTTCGACTAGGCCACTTACCTTTGCAATGCAAGTGAGCCTCTTGAAGCAGAGGATCTGCCCGTGATACGAGAAGAAGCTTGTTAGCCCGTTGCTCGGAAGAAGACAGGGTGGACTTTGCCACCCACCAGCTCAAAGGAGCCGCTGCTGCATGGTGGGACAATTACCTTGCCACGGGCACTCGGACAAAGACAACCATAGAAGAAGAAGAAGAGGAAGTGAGCCGACATCGCATCATCTTCAAAGCAGGAATCACCAAACCACGCTACCGCAGAAGAGGTAATCAAAATCCCCAAGTGGGAGCCAAACTGCTTGGCAACCAATTCCGTAAGTGAATTCAAGTCGACTTTGAGCAAACTTTGTGCCACCGGCACGATGAGGTTGAAGAAAACGATTCAGTCTCTTAAGCAAGGCAACCTATCGCTGAATGAGTATCTCACTAAGTTCAATCACCGCCACTATGCCCCCAAAGGACATAGCAAATGAAGAAGAAAAGATTGACCGCTTTATTGAAGGTATGCGTGAGGAGATGAGAGGCCAACTCATTCTTCATGACTACTCCAGCTTCCACCACCTCATCAACAAGGCCCTAATATCGAAAATGAGAAGAGGACCGCAAGCTAGCCGCAGCGCAAGCTAGCTTTTCAGAGGCCACAGGCGCCTATCCTCGAGGACCCCTTTCAAGGCGCTCTTCCTTCGACTTCGCACAGTGCCGCAGAAGACCGCAGCTTCGCCTGCGTACTCAAGGAAGCGGTTTCACAACCTTCGCCCCATCACACCACTGCCGCATCAACCCCGCACTGATCTTCGTTGCTATAGTTGTGGAGAGAAGGGCATTTTGCTAATAGATGCCCTCACCGTCAGAATACCGCTGCGAAGACTAAACCAGGAGCCGCCCAAAGACTGTGCCAAGGATCCGCCAAAGCAAGAGTTTCCATCATCTCAAGCCTCAAGGTCTACTCCGACACCGAGCCGTGGCCGTGTGAATCATGTCACGCAGAGGAGGCCCGGAAGCCTCGGGAGTGCTAATGGGCACGTTCTCTGTTAATTGATTACTCGCACAAGTTTTATTTGATTCTGAGCTTCGCTCTCTTTGTTTCAAGGAAGTTTGTTGAAAGGCTTAAGCGCCAACCTTGAGTTAAAGAAACATGTGGTGCTAAGTTCACCCGGGATCTCTCTTTGCTACCTCGGTCAAATTTCCAAAGTAGAGATTTCCTTGAAAACTCTGATTCCTAGCAACCCTCATTGTGCTAGAATCCCAAACTCTGATATCATCCTAGGGATGGATTGGTTGGCCGATACCATGGATTAATAGATGTACAAGTAGAAGGTGGTGCTCACCAAGATTCCAGGGATCGTAATAGAAGTTAGTGTGGATCGTTCCTCCCCTTCTGTTTTCTTGGTCCACCACCTGGAGGAGTTGTCCCTAGAGACAACGCCCGTAGTCCAAGCTTATCCCGATGTCTTTCCGGATGAATTGCCAGGCATGCCTCCAGATAGAGATGTTGAGTTTGTGATCAACTTGAAGCCGTGAATGGCCAATTGCCAAGAGACCTTATCGGATGACCGTCGACGAACTGGAAGAACTCAAAACCCAGCTCGAAGATCTGCAGGAAAAAGGATTTATTAGACCTAGTTCTTCTCCCTGGGGTTCCCCCGTGCTCTTTGTAAGGAAGAAGGATGGCTCCGCCAGACTGTGTGTGGATTACAGGGGGCTTAACGATGTTACGATTAAAAACAAGTACCCCCTGCCCCGCATTGACGACCTGTTTGATCAGTTATCAGGAGCCGCAGTTTTCTCCAAGATAGACCTAAGATCTGGGTACCATCAACTCGGATCGAATTGAGGATATTCCTAAACGGCTTTTACCACCCTATGGCTCGCTTGAGTTCACGGTAATGCCGTTTGGTTTAACCAATGCACCGGCTTACTTCATGAACCTCATGAATAAAGTATTCATGGACTACCTAGACAAGTTTGTGGTCGTATTCATAGACGACATCTTGATCTACTCTAGGACTCAAGAAGAGCATGCCCATCATCTGCGATTGGTCCTAGAAATGCTGAGGGATCACCACCTTTTTGCTAAGTTCAGTAAATGTGAATTTTGGCTTCAGAAGATAAGTTTCCTCGGACATGTTGTATCCGCCGGAGGAATTGCTGTAGACCCATCCAAAGTTGAAGTCAGAATCGAATGGAAGCGACCGCATCGCCTTAGTGCGTAGTTTTCTCGGTTTGGCGGATATTACAGACGCTTCATAGAAGGGTTCTCAAAGATCTCAAGCCGATGACCCAATCTATGAAAAGGAAAAGAAGTATGATTGGACCAAGGCTTGTGAGCGAGTTTCCAAGAATTAAAGAAGAGATTGACTTACACTGTGCTTGTTCTACGGACATACATCGGACTTGAAGTCTATTGTGACGCCGCGCCAAGGGCTTGGATGTGTCCTCATGCAAGGAGGAAAAGTGGTAGCCTATGCATCCGCATAACTCCGCCTCACGAAGACAATTACCCAACTCATGATTTGGAGTTAGCAGCAGTAGTGCATGCCCTAAAAATTTGGCGGCATTACTTAATCGGAAATCATTGTAACATTTACACTGACCATAAGAGTCTCAAGTACATCTTCACTCAATCAGATCTCAACCTTCGGCAAAGAAGATGGCTAGAGCTAATAAAGGATTACAATTTGGATGTTCATTACCATCCTGGAAAGGCTAATGTGGTCGCTGACGCATTGAGCCGCAAGCCCTACTGCAATAATGTCTTGGTTCAAGAGCAGCAGCCTGAGCTCCACAAGGAATTTGAAAGGCTCAACCTTTGGTTGATAGAACAAGGTGCCACGGATGCTGTGGAAGCACGTCCAACTCTAGAAGATCAGATCAAGACCGCCCAACTAGGACATTCTGGAGTCCAGAGGTTCAAGCAACTCATGGCAGAAGGAAAGGCCCCGAAGTTGATTGAAGATCCGCAAGGAATCCTATGGTTTGAAAGACGCCTCCTTGTTCCCCACCAGAAGGAACTCAAGGACCTGATTCTGAAAGAAGCCCACATACAAAGTTATATCTGCACCGCAAGCACCAAGATGTATCAAGACTTGAAAACTTTGTATTGGTGGCCGCGAATGAAAAGAGACATAGCAGAGTATGTAGCTTGTTGTGATGTATGCCAGCGAGTCAAAGCCGAACATCAAAGGCCCGCAGGATTGCTTCAACCACTGCAAATACCCCAGTGGAAATGGGAAGAAATCGGAATGGATTTCATTACAGGTTTGCCTCGAACCAAATCTGGATATGATTCAGTGTGGGTCATAGTGGATAGATTGACTAAGGTAGCTCATTTCATCCCGGTAAGGACAACTTTCAAAGGGGATAAATTGGCCGAGTTATATATGGCTCGCATTGTATGCTTGCATGGAGTACCCAAGAGGATAGTCTCAGATCGAGGTTCTCAATTCACCTCGCATTTCTGGGCTAGTTTGCATGATGCCCTTGGAACGCACCTTGCCTTCAGTACAGCTTACCACCCTCAGACCGATGGTCAAACAGAAAGGACCAACCAAATTCTTGAAGACATGCTTCGAGCTTGTGCTTTGGAGTTTACCGTAGACTGGGAAAAGTGTCTACCATATGCCGAGTTTGCATATAATAACAGCTATCAGTCTAGTCTGAAAATGTCCCCATTTGAAGCACTCTATGGAAGAAAATGCAGAACCCCTCTGCATTGGTCAGAATCAGGTGAAGGGTACATCTTCGGCCCAGATACTCTCAAGCAGGCAGAAGAGAAAGTTCGACTGATTCGAGACCGTCTTCAAGCAGCTCAGTCTCGACAGAAGAGTTATGCTGACAACCGACGAAGGAAATTGAACTTTGAAGTTGGAGATAATGTATATCTCAAGGTTTCCCCACTCCGTGGAACTCGAAGGTTTAAAGTAAAAGGGAAGCTCGCGCCAAGATACATAGGCCCGTTCCCGATTACTGCCAAGCGAGGAGAAGTTGCCTATCAGTTGGAGCTACCGGAGAATTTGTCCGACGTGCACAATGTGTTTCACGTCTCCCAACTTAAGAAATGTCTACTGCGGACCCAAAAGGTACGTTGATTGTAACACCCCCGTTTTCGAACGGTGAATAGTGTCTACTTCTCGTCTTCTATTTTGGATTCGCGGTTTCAATCAGCGGTATTTTCGAAAAGATTGTAAGTTGCTTTCAAGCTCGAGTTTGTGTTTCAAATGTTTTGGCATTTTCAAATTTTCAAATTCAAGCTGTAGCTCCTCTTTTCGGTTTTGGGGCCTAAACCCAACTTAGCTATCTCTCCCTCTCCCTTGGGCTCAGCCCATTCTCTCCTTAGCAGCCGCCTCCCCACTCTCTGCACTTTCGCCCGCCTGCTTTCCCTGTGCTCGGCCGCTCCTTCTTCTTCCTGGCAACTCGGCCCTGCCTCACTCAATCTCTCTCTCCCGAGCCATTTCCCCCCACTCTCAGCGCCGCCCTCAACCTCTCTCTCCCCCATGCGCGTCAACATCAGTCCCATCGTCTCCCTCTGTTCCCCCATCCCTGCGACGCCATGCCGCCGCCTCACCTGCCCCGACGTGCACGAAGGAGGCCATACCGAGCACCTCGAGACCCCGCCTTGCCCGGCCTCTCTCCTCCCAACCCTCCCTTTTCACGCCTATAAGAACCCTAGGCACTCTTTCTACCTCTCCGCCCATCCCTTACTCCTGTGTAAGCGCCATTGCTGCTGTTCGAGCTCCCCTTTCACCAACCACTCCACCGCCGATCTCCTCCTCCGGCCAAATCCCGCGCCGCCACCCGTTGCAGGCGCCACCACCACCCAGGAGTGCTCCCCTCCAAGCCCGAAGCCTCCGGACCACCGTAGCTCCGGGTCGGCTTCTTCTTCTCCGCTCCCGGCCGCCTCCTCTCCACCGATCTCCCACTGACCGGCAGCCTCCGCCGCCATTGTTGGCTGAGTGGTGAGAAGACCTCGCCGACCCGTGCTTCCCGGTCTCGCCGAGCGCGGCACCAGCCTCCTCCCCGCCTCCGGCCGAGCTCTCGCGCCGCCTCCTCGGCCGCGCCGCCGCTCCGAGAGCTCGCTGCCGCCACCACCACCACGGACCGCCTCCGAGGGGAACCCATTTTGGTAACCCGGCGCCGCCCTCTCCTCCGCGGCGACGAGCGCGCCACCACGGCTTCTCCTTGGCGCGCTGTTTGGACGCCATCCTTCAGAGTCGGTTATTACCGCGATTCGCTCCACTTAATCGCTAATCTCGGCTTATTTAGCCTAAGTGTCTTTTTGTATCGCTGACGTGTGGACCCGGCCGCACAGTAATGGCAAGGGTTAACGCAGTTTTTGGTTTCTTTGATTGACAAGTGGGCCCGAGGCACTATTCCGTAGGCCCGTGCACCCGTGGACTCGGCGCAGCGTCTTGGCCTTCGCCCACGCCACGATCTTGCGTGCACCGCGCCTGCAGGAGAGCCGACACGTGTCGGCACCACGATTAATCGCAATTTCTGTTTTCCATTCAATTGAAAATTACATTGAAAGCTTCAAAATCCATAACTCTCTCATTATAGCTCCAAAATTATGAATCTTTTCCTAAAATTTTCTAAAATCAAGACCTTACTAATGGTACTGGTCTTGCTTAATTTGGAGTTCATTTGCTTGGTGATATGTATTTATTTTCTCTCTTTTCTTTTTGTGTCTTTTCCGGTACATCCGTTCGAGTAGGGTTCGAAGAAGCGGAAGACCCCCACCTCGGACCAGCTCAAGAAGACCTAGATCCCTCTACCTATAACCAAGGCGAGTCAACACTTTGATCATATTGATCCCACATTTTATGCAAATTATATTCTGTTAAAGTATCAAATTGCATGCTTTAATTTTTATGCAAACATATGTCAAACACTCTAAGGTAGTTAAATGCCTATTTGTTGATTAATAAATTAATATGCCATTCCCTTGAAAGTTGAACTCCCAGTATCCTTGTCACCCTAGTAAATATCTAGTAACATACTAGTTATAGGTCGTACTTAAATGTCATGCTAGACTTGTTTAAGTACCGGGGTATTATCTACCCCAAATCACCATCCTTTTTATCATAAAAATTGTTTTGGGCAGTCATTGGGGAGAATGACTGAATTGGTTGGATAATTTATTTTATACCTCACCAAAACTCTAAAATCTGCTAATACCCATCTGGGCGGATGGAGAGAATGGTGGGTGCCGTCGTGCACGAGAGCGATAGGTATGTGGTAAGAACCGCCCAGATAATCTTAAGGACTTAATCCTGTGATGACCTCTTATTGTAAAACAAAGACGACCACAAGTCTATAATGGTGTCGACCTGGCTAATTAATTGGTGTCCACCGGTACGAGCTGCACCATTGGAGGGGCTCCCCAATGCCGTGAGCCCAAGAGGCTACGTGTTGGGGAATGTAACTTGCGGGACCCTAGGCGTAAGTTGCATGGCGCAAGAGGGGGTCTGGGCGTAGTGGTTGTCGGGTCCCACGGGAACGAAACCCCGCTCAGGTGAAACCTTAGCGGGTGCGGCAAATATCGAGGGATGCTTTGTAAAGGCTTTGTGATAATCTCCCCTTGATTCACATGTCTACGGAAACGTGTGTACATATCAAGCTGATTATCTCTTGTGGGTAAAGATGTACAATCTCTGCAGAGAATAAAACTGTTCGAACAGCCGTGCCCACGGTCAAGGGCGGGCAGGCGGAGCTCATAAGAGTTAGTTCTTTTTCAAAAACTTTTGTGGGTGGGATGAAAAATGTGCGGGGCTCACCTAGCCCTTGATTGGATTTTTCCTGGGTATTCTTACCCGGTGTTGGTAATAGGTGGGTATGACCACCGTTGAAAAGAAGCATGAGACAGAGTTTCCGATGGAGGGAACCTCTGTTGTTATCACTTATTGCATAATTAATCTCTTTAAAAATGCAATTGGGTCCAAATGCTAAGTGAGAGGATTTTCTAATATCTGTATTTATAAATATTGCTTTACGCAAATAAAAGAACCCGAGCCTTCCTTATTAAACTGTGCATGAATATTATCGATCTCATTGTGTTGGCTCATGAAACACGGTAGTTGTGCTCACCCTCGCTCTCCCCAAAACCCTTCAGATGATCTGGACCAAGGAGACTATGCATATTATGAGGATCCAGAAGCCGATGGACAAGGATGCGATGAAGAGTAGTCTAGTTCTGTAGTTTAGATCTCGCCTCAGTCTAGTAGACTTGTTGGTACTTGTGTATAACTAATATTACCTGGGCCTTCGGATAATATTAGTCATACACAAAACACCCCGGTCGCTGCCTGTGGAGAGATGCGCCCCATCCCCTTTTGCTTCCGCTGTAGCCACGATCTTTTGTGATGTAACACATTTGGCCTGACGGCCCTTCTGTAAAAACTTGACCCGACGCGGTCTATGTTACCTTGACTGTCTGTAATATATGTGTTGGTCTTATTTCACGCTTGTATGAGATGATACAGTAATGTACCTGTGAGTGCTACCTACTGATCCAGGGAGTAGTACATGGTTTCACAGAGGATTCGGGTTTACGAAATCCGGGTCCGACATTGATGGTCTGGGCATCTGCTAGACGGGCCACACCTGGAACATGCACGTCATAGGGTTGAAGAATGACAACCAAGGCATACTGTTGGTGAAGGTGCCTGGCCGCTGGAGCCGCCATTGGAGCTGCCGCTACTGTTGTTCCTACTGCTACTGCCATTACCACCGTGATTGCCGCCGTGCTTGTGGTTTTCGTTGTTGTAGCTGTCGGAGCCAAAGTTGTTGCTGCGAGGAGCGCCAGAGGAGCCACTGCCATAGCCGCCCGAGCCACTGCCACCAGTCTTGTTGCTGGAGTTGGCAGCAAGGAGGGCAATGGTTTGAGCAATCTTGTCATGTTGCACCACATTGAGCACTTCTAGCAACAGATGATACTGAGCTTCTATGAAGGAGGGGAATGACTTTTGCATTAACAGGAGCATGACCATGTGCAAAAAATCCCATTCAAACCACGGAGAGTGGTAAGAACTAGGGTTTTGTCGCTCATGGACTGATCGATGTTGCTCAGGGCGTCGGCGAGCGACTTGATCTTGCATCAGTAGTTGGAGATAGACATATCGCTTTGTGTGAACGAGCTGAATTCCACGGTTAGGTAGATGGGGCAGTTTCTTTGTTGTTGCGGAACAGGCCATCGATCTTGGTCCAAACCGCTTGGGCGGTGGTGTTGTTCTCCATCGCGATCTCAAGGAGCTCAGAAGAGATCAATCCATAGAGTCACAAAAGAACGACGCAATCCATCTGCTTCCATGCGGGATCAGCGGACGCGCCGACACCCTTAACGTGGTCGGTGAGGGCGTACTTGCCTAGCATCACCATGAAGAGGCCGCGCCACTTGGAGAAGTTGGACGCATGCAGATCGGTAGTGATCGGGATATGCATTTTTATATTAGCGATGGCTCACGCTTGCGCATGGAGAGCAGGAATGGTGGCGGCATCGAGGGCAATAGCCTTGTCGCCCATGGTGGACGGCAGGGAGGAGGAGGGTGGGCGGAAGCAAGAGAGGTGGGGCTGATAGCATGAAAACTAGCGTGTATAGTTTGGGAGAATCGTGTTCACCATTTTGCATTGATCACTTAGGAATATATAGTATAATGTCCAAGAGTTATGTATAACGAGAATGTAAGATTACATGCTAAAAATAAATCATTCTAGCTGTAATCGGTCGGAGACGAATCCGGAAGCCGGCGTCGTGATCGCCCGCCGTGGCCGCGTATACGTCTACCCTTGCATTTGCCAACTGAGCAGCAGTGGAAACCTGATCACACGCCGGGTTCAACTACTAGTGATATACTCTATAGACAATCATAGAGATGATTGTATCACTTCTATATTTATAATCTTTTAAATAATATATTATTTTATCCCCCTGAATAAATATCTTTCATATTGATCAACAAGTATGTGACTTATTCGTGGAATTGTTTATTCGTGTTTTAATGTTATTCTAAATTATCCCTGATCTAATATCATTATGTGGAACAATTATGATTTATAGATCAGAACATATATTGATTGATGATCATGGTCCACGGATCATAGATATAGGGATATCAAATTAATAATGTGAACATGTGTTAGATAAAATAGTGTTGGATTGACCTACCATGAGACACTGTGAGAATTATTATATTCTTAAGTACCATCAGTTGGTCTCATATATAGTGTATATAGGATCCTTAATAGCACACATGCACCAACTTAGCAACGGCTGAATCACTGTATTTTCATTTTCATTTATTTTTTTTTTTTTTTGCGAGAGAATCACCGTATGTTCTACTTAGACAGATGATTCATTTCATAGTAAAATTTTGTTATTTTACTTGCTTTCTGTGTTAAGAGTAAAATTGTTTTTAGTCTACATTGCATTTTATATTGCTTAAAGACAATGTCTGATACTAAGCTTAAAATGAAAACTAGCCGTGAACATAAGCGTCTGGCATGCGTCATACTGCGATGTGTGAATCGGCAAAACTGAGATGTGCAGTGAATTTGAGCAAGTGCGAATTCTGGATTGCGCTGTTGTGATCTTAATTGTCCAGAACTGAGATGTGTTCTGATGTGTGTGCGACTTTGCATAATTGCATTGTTTCACGTCCTTGCTTTCACAGCTTCACAGACACTGGATACATGTAAGTTGACGTACTCTGTTGTGCGTGTGTGTTCTTGGGTAGCATTTTGCAGGTAATTATCGATAACTTCAAAGGCACTTTAGTTTCAGGTAGGCTGGTTCTCCACCGGAATCAACTTGATTGTGGCTCCGCCCTCCCAATACATCCGGGTTTTTTTTTTTTGAGAAGCCGGGATCCGGCACTGTACCAAACATGTGTACAAGGTACGCATCCATGATTTATGGGCTACTTTCGAACAAGAAGCTGATCATTCCATTCTCAACAGGAAGACGCGCCGCTTCAGAACTTGTAGTAGCCGCTGACTTAGTTTCCTCCCTTATCTAAAGCAAGTGGCTAGGCCATTACGCACAAGCAAGGGAGCACGCCGAGCCGCCACGACAAGCTGGCCGGTAGCCGGAGCTACCGCGGCAGATCATCTCAACAGACAAGCACTGCAAGCTGTCTCAAGATACAAGACGCGCATATGTAATTGTATGAGTGCATATTGTATTTCTTCCCCTATATTGTAACATCATGGTGTATATCTGCTGCTACTGCATAGCAGAAGCTAGTGGCTTGTGATAAACATACTATAAGAACATCACAGGCTCCTAGGCCTCCGTGGAAGAAAAGCAGGTGCACATTCTATAAAGATTCGGGATGTACGATCCCATTTTGAATGCTGAAGTTCTTAACTATAACAGTCCAAACACATAGCCTCACTGAAAAACTACCAGACAGGCCAATTCAAGTCAGATCACGGCTAGAAATAAGGTTTTGACTGCTACAAATAGGTTTAAGAACTGAAAACGACCTTGTCTACCAAACACAGTTACCACCATCTTCAGGATCCTGGATAACATATAATTTTATTTGCAACAGGAATTATATCTCACACTACTATTATCAAGTTAACGGGTATACATTTCCCTTTATGATGCTACCTGTATCTCCAAATCAATTATTGACAATATATGACCTATAAAACAATCCAATATTTGCCTAGAAGACACTGCTTGCTGAAATGCAACTAAATAACACGATCCATAGCTACACCTTCACCATACAACCGCCTCCCAATACCTACACATTCACCATGCACCCGAATCATGTCCTTCAACATAGGAAACCTGTATACCAGTAAAATGGCATGCTTATCCTTCCTAGAGCATGTTCACTTGGATTTCTTTCGAAATCGCTGGCGCTTCTTGCCTCCTGAGTTATTACTTCCATCCCAAGCACTTCCCCAGAAAAACAATGACATCCAGAAAAAAACTGCAAAGAATATCCGTACCCTATCCTGTAACGTTGACAACCTCTCTTGCCAACCTATCAAAAGGAAAACGAGATAAATTACATGTAGTCATGTGCATGCACCCATTAAGCAGGAACTGCAATCTTTAGAGAGAGACTATCATACACTAGAAAACCATAGGCTACTAGCAGTTGATTTTACATAGCAAAGTGGCGAGGTAAATTCAACACTTAATAACAAAATGGCACTGGTACTTGTAAAATGTATACTAGCAGTTTTCCTATGACAATCATTCATGTAGAGGCAAGTGGGAGCAAAGTCAACAGCGGCAACACGACGAAGAGGATGATGAAACCGATAGAAATAGAGAGAGTTGTCAAATCAAGCCAAAGAGTAATACATAGAAGCATGGCGGTGTAGATCAAAGCACGAGATAGCGGCGGCGTAGTGCACAAGAAACGTGGCGGAGGCGGAGTGCAGAAGAAGTCGCGCGGCCTTAGAAACTCAAGGCAGCGGCTCAGAGAGAAGCGGCGGCATCATAACGACTTCTATGATCTGCAACGGCTCGGAGAGAAGAGCGGCGGCTACTACCATGCGAAAGGGAAGGAGTGGGCCAGAAAGCAATCGATTGACTGACAAGAACTTTATGGACTCGTACGGCTTAGACGAACTTAAAGATAGAGTGTTACGGATTTGGATTGACTCAAAGGAGCAGCAGATACTAGCAGTAGTACTCTTTAATAGCGAAAGAAGCTGCAAGAAGCCGAGGCTAGCTATACCTAGGGGGGAAGCTAGAGCCAAATCAGCCGAAGCTGGAGCCGGTCTCATTTTGTTCTCCCTTTTCCCTCGTTCTTCCCCACCACCAACAGTGGCCGGCGACGGAGCTGCTTCCACGCCACCCGGAGGCTCGCCCCCGCCCCAATCTCCGCCCGCCGTGTAACACCCAAAATTAGGACCTAAAAATTCCTATGCTAAAAATTCAGGATTTTTAAACTTTTGTATGTTAGCTATTGTCGTTCTTTTTGCCTGTATTTTCGAGAGTTATTTGATCTATGTTTTCTTTTAGCCAACGCAAGTGGTGTAAAACAGAAAACGCTAAAGAAGCAGAAACCCTAAATAGGTAAACCCTAGAAAGACGAAAACCCTAATATCAGAAATTATAAAAGAAAAATAACCCTAAGATATTGTCCTTGTAAATGCTTCATGTAGGGTAAACCCTAAAGGTCGAAAGCATAAAACTCAAAACCCAATACTCTAAATGTTCAAAAGTCCAATTAGAATTGTTTAACAAATATCAGATTTTATCTATCATAGCATGGGAATTCCTTAAAACAAATATCATAATTTTAAAATTATGTCTCTTTTCATTTTCCCAAGCTTTTCTAATATTTTCTTTTCCCTGTCTACTGTTCCTCTGGCTGATCCACGTGAAGCCAGATCGGTTGCCACCACACCACCGCCTTCGATCCTTTGGCAAGAAGTATGTGCGGCGCAATAAGGGATTGTAGGGATTGTCAGATGCGACCACAAGAGAAAGTAGGTATATGGATGTACCGCATGAGTCAATTAAGGACCGAATCTTATGATAACCTCTCACGTAAAAAAAGTACAACCACAAGTATATAATGTTATAGACTCATTCTTTGGCAAGAAGTATGTGCGGCGCAATAAGGGATTGTAGGGATTGTGAGATGCGACTGTGCCAAATCAGGCAACATCTTCCAAACAAAACTGATGTTCATTTCGTGGCTGTGTAGACTACTGTGTCTTTCCGTATACATGGTGTATTGCGCAGAATTGAATAGACATTGTGTTAAGTTTCCTAAAATGAGTTAGCTACGAAATCCCTTCAGGATCATTAGATCGTATCCCTTCCGGATACGTGTTTTGTTAGTCCTCCGTATAAAGAGGGCATCCTCATTGTATTGAGAGGTCAAGCAATAAACAAGTTAAGTTAGCCTATCTCTATCTCTGTCAACGGAACAAGAAGCTCTGGCTGAGAACACGTCTCGGTCAGAGAATTCCAACGATCTTCGTCTTCGGCGTTCCCCGTATCCTCTACGATCAAACCCAGAATCACGTTTGCATCTTATGTCTCCTCTGCGATAGAAAACCAAATCGGCTCATAACATGTAATGAGTACGACCTGGCTAACTAATCTGTTCATCTCGACGTGACTTCGCCATTGGTGGAAATGCGGTGTGGGTAAAGAGGGAAAAAACCACCGGAACTACACGGCGCAAATGGGAGACCTCCCGTGGGCATGGCCCAAGGAGGTGATACCTAGCAGTGTAGGGTTGCGTTGAGGTTAGGCATTGTAAAGGTCTTGTAACAATCATCTTAGTCGCACACCTATGGAAGTGTGTTAAATGGACATTATAAGTTGATTGTTTTTTGTGGGTAAAGTATACGAAATCTGCAGAATAAGAAAACTATCTGGATAGCCGTACTCACAGTCAAGAGCGGTACTGAGAACTTGCTTGATTTAACTTTCATTTTTATAAAACAATTTGTGGGTAGAATGAAGAAGGTGGATTGGAAAACAGAGATTTGAGATAGCCCGGTCGAGGACCAGTGATAAGTGCGGGGATGTGACCCGAAAAACTGAATATGAGCATTGAGTGGACGGAGCCACTCAATGATATAGGAGATGAAATCTCCACTAGGACTTTACAACAAAAACTAAGTTTATAAAACATGTGTTAGTTAAAAATACTAAGCCTCAAGAATTGCAACTATCTAATCTACTTCAAAATTGGCTCTGCGCAACTAAAAGAATCATAAACCTCCCTTGACTAGCCTTGCATATATAATAATTGCATTGTGTATTGACTCGCGAGTACGGTTATGTACTAAAAGTAAGTATAAAAGAAGGCTAAATGAACAATTATGAGTATTGACGAAGACTGAAGATCAAGAAGACCAAGAACTAGGTCGTGAGCCCCAGTCGATTGCCTATGGGTATATCGTGATGCTTCCATGTGTTATAATGTTATTCAACTTCCGTTGTTGATTCTCTAAAGGTATTTGGTCTGTCTGGCCATTCTACAAAGTCAAATGTCATAAGGTATAATTACGCTTTGATTATTATTATGCAATAACTTTACCTTTTCATGATATATGTTGATATCCAATGATGTAATTATGGGCACTAGTTACTGATTCAGGGACTAGTGCTGTGAACACAGAGGATTCCAAATTACAAATGAGGGGTCCAACATGTAAGCGAGGAAAATAACACTATCTTTGATTATTGAAAACAGAGTATATAAGTTACACATATATAGATTACAACTATCATGTGAACGCGTACAGTTATCATGTGAACGCGTACAGCTATCATGTATGTAGGAATCCGGGGCACCATCCTGTCTAACACGCCCCCGGATCGGAACGTCACTAAGGCGGACATTAACACTGGATCTAAATTCGGTGAAGACGAAAGTCTCACGGACAACGGCCGGCGATGATCATCCGGCGTGATGACGACGGTAGACGGGACGAGCACGCCGCGTCACGCCACAACGTCATCGGAAGAGAGGAGGCACCGGAGAGGTCGAAGCCAAGACGGTGAAGTCCAGAGCCGAGGAACGTCGGCAAGTCGGCAGGGCGACGCAAACCGATCTATGATCGGAAAAAATGGAGAAAACCCGATTTGAAGATGACCGGGGAAAACTCTAATTGGTAGCCGATCGGATGATCGGTGACACGACTTAAACTATGGGTTGCGCAGCCCCCAGGAGAGATCATGGAGATGATATCATCTCCCAGGGGCGGCGCGGCGGAAGCTGTAGAGGCGGCGGCTCAGGAGCGGCACCGCTCTGATACCATGTAAGTGAGGAAATTAACGCTATCTTTGATTGTTGAAAACAGAGTACATGAGTTACACATATATAGATTATAGCTATCATGTGAACGCGTACAACTATCATGTATGTAGGAAGCCGAGGCACCATCCTGTCTAACACAACACACTGGCACGGCTTCCACCCCTCGGGTACATCAACGCGCGAGGCTACGTGCTCTAGCGCGGCGGATCCTGCTTGCGAGGGCCCGACAGGTACTCAACCTCTGACGGCGAGGCCGACACGTACGATGGCGAGGACTTGGAGCCGGGCGGCGGCCGGGCAGAGCTCAAGTTTGAGGCCGTGGAAGGCTCAGGGGCCGTTAGGCGGCGATCCAGCGCAGGAGATCCAACGGTGGAGGCTCGGGAGGGCGAGGCAGCATGGCACGGGCCCAGATCCGACCGCTTGATGGCTGGAACCGGTCCGGTGGGTGGGAGGCTTGAGGGCGCGTCGGGGAGCCCCGACCGGATCTAGAGGCGGCTGCGGCTCGGGCGTGGAACAGAGGAGCTCGGCGGCGATTAGAACTGCTTGATGCTGGACGAACTACAACTAAGAGGTGACCACCCTCGGAAGTAAAGATTGCTCCTCCCGGGGGCAGCAACAGCGGAAGAGTATGGAGGCTAGGGTTTGAATCTTAGCTCTAATACCATGTTTAAATGGAGATGGGGAGTGCAAATGTGGATTGTTGGTTGTATTGCAATAGCATAAGGGGCAATATATAGTACAAGGACACACACAAGAGTAAACTTTAGACTAGGAGTGGAATACCACAAATACCCTTAACAAAGCCTACATATTCTTGGGCTAAAGAAGATCACTGTAGTCTCAATTCCTATAGTGAAATTTCTGAAAACCATATATGAGGCCAAAAGGCAGATAATTTAATAAAAAAGATACCTGTTATCTTATAATACTACCATTTTCTATACACAGCAATATTACCCAATTATTCGGTGAATTAAAACTCAAAGCAACTAAGTAAAATTTAACAGCCCTTTTGACCACTCTTATGGGGAAATAAGCAACAATTTTCCAAAGAACAGACAATGGTAAAGCGAACAGTCACCCCACTACTCTGCGCTTGTACGGTAGGCATGCGTGATGTTTAGCTATTAAAGATATATGGTGCAATGGTATGTCATAGATGCTAAACCAATTAAAATACAGCAAAACTTACAAGTCCAAGATACATTGTTCTGTGTCGAATCAGTAACTAAGATTTTGAGTACAAACGAACCTCATATTTAGCTCCTTGAGACACCAAAAACAGAATAAAGAGCTTTTATTTCTAAATTTTGTATCCTTTTTTCTTTTTTACAAGAACTACAAACCAGTGTTTCGTTTAGTTCAAGGAAAACAAAGACAAACTTCAGATTACAATTATTCCACCAACTACATATCCTCTACGCACTAATTCTCCACCTTAAGAGAACAATTTTTCCCCATTAATTATGCACCTTCGTCAAGCACCCAATTCATTTCGAACCAAAAGTTCTCCATCGCCGTCTCACACACCTAAATTTGGCATTCCGAACGGCAGATCCCCAGCACTTAGTTCCAATCAGAAACATTTACTTAACTAATTATCTACAACGTATACGATACATCACAGCATCCCTAGCCGCGATTAATTGGAGGAAAATAAAAAAGTTGCGGCAAGCGAACGGAAGGGGGTGCAGCAGTGGCATTACCGTGGGGAGACGGAGGCGGCGGCTCGGAGGAGGGCGGCGAGGGGCCTGCGGCGGCTCGGCAGCGGAGGCCGAGGCAAGAACGGAAGCTACGGCTCACGGAAAGGGGAGAAGCCGCGGCTGCTGTTGCGGGTGGTGGTGGTGGCCGCCAAAAGCGGAGGCGGGAGGGGTGGAGTGGTGGGAGGACGGAGACGGTGGAGGTAGATGTGGGAGGTGGGGGGAGAGGTGGGGAGCTCGCCGTCGCCATCGGGGAGAGGCAGGCGGTGGGTCGCTTGGGAGGACGGGGAAAGGCGTGCGGAGCTCTTCCCTGGCGCCTGTGCGGTAGCAGTAGGACGCCGCCGGGAGTGAGGCCCAAAAACCGACACGCGGTCGGAGGGACGGGTTACACGCGAAGCCTAAAATCTGACGGTTGGTTCCTCTCTGACAACCCCGTCCCAGCACCATCTAAATTGTTCAACGAAACGAGGGGTTGGTTTTAGCTTATGACATGTTTATTGTTTAGGAATACTTAATTTTTTTTCCTTATGATATATATAGACTACAAAGCATCGATGAGTAATCTGTTGAGTATATAAGCATTTTTCGAATTATTTTAATCCAGAAATATAATAGATGAAACATATGCATAAAGTAGATAACAAAGAACACTATAGGAATGCCAGATTCAGATTCTAAAAGAACAGAAGCTAACAATTCTATCTCAGTGTTCAAGACAACAATTAACATTAAAACAAAACAATTAACAAGAAAGATATAGGCATACCCAGATTCAGAGGAAGGTGCAGTAGTGTTGTTCTTGGTGATTGCGTCGTTCGTCATGACGTAGTGGTAGTGGTGGATGTAGAATGTAGCAGAGCGTTGATGATGTAGACGTAGCAGCGAGCAGTCGCGAGAACGGTCCCCAAAAACCTTATTCGTCCTCGCTCGTAGCCTTCGAGGATGAGGGTTCGGAGCACTTCCTCCCGGTGCGGCGTACACGTGCTGCGTCTCGGGATGGAGAGTGCCAGAGACAACAACAAAGAGACTGTGGAACTGTATTGTGGAAGAACCAACCAACCAAAGAAGCAGAACTGCACTGTTCCTTTTATAGCCAAAACTCGGAGTCCAAAGGCCAACAGTTGCCAGGAAACCAAAGGCCAACAGTTGCCAGAAACCAAAAGACAACAGTTACCAGAAGTTGAAGGTGAATAGATTGAGCGTTGTTCTTTAATGGCAAAAATAAAGAGACTAGAGACCAACGATGCGCCATCAATGTCGAGCGCTTCGATTTTCGAATAGATAAAGAAAATCGCGCGCACTGACGCTGCAATGCTGCACGCACACGCACACGCACACGCACACGCTGCGCACGCGCACGCGCGCGCGACGCGCGCGCGCCGCACGCACGGCACGACGCGGCGAGGCGAGCGAGCGCGCATGTGTTGTCTCTTGGCTCTCTCCAATTCCACAAGAAGAGGTCTCACGTTCCACCTTATAAATAGGTGAAACTCCCCTTCAATTGTCCATATGGGACTAAACAATTTAGCACAAGCATATGTGCTTTTGAGATTAACCAGGAATTAAGTTGAATATTATAATATGGGCTTAGCCCATTTAATTCCAACAATCCCCCACCAGATCTCAAGAGCACATGTCAAATGCCTTGATCCACAATTATTGTTTTAATATACCGTGTTTTGATGGAGACCGGTTAGGGTTGAACATCCACCTAGAACAGAAGCTACACTTATTCACAACTGCACAATGGACAAAGCCTTGAATTGACAGTTTTGTGTGAATAAGTTTCACTTATGTCCTTAACTGATACTAGGCTGTCAGGCATCCCATGAGTTGGAGCATAAAAGTCATACTCCATGCCTATTCATGAGTTTCCTAGAGATTACCCTATCTCATAGATCGTGACTAGCGATCGGGCTCATATAGGTGTGCTCTTTCAAGATCTGCTCAGAGGGGCAAAGATCTTTGCTTAAAATAAGCCACGAGAACACATTAAGATAAAAATCAACTCGCCATACATTTAGGAGAGAATTGCATCTCCAATGGAGTGGGTCTGTAAAAGTACTCTCCTCCCAGTTAACCAATAGCTTGTTTCGCCAATCCTACTTCACGGGATCTCCGATCACATAGGATGGGTTACCACTTTGGTAAAACTCACGTGGGTCTCAAACCCATCTCCTCGATGCATTGTCTATCACATTCGTGGTAAACCCTTTGTGAAGGGATCGCGATTCTTAGTCGTTTGGATATAATCCAAAGCTATTACTCGGAGTTTCTCATTTTTCCGATGACTTGATCTTCTCTTCACATGTCTTGATGACTTCATATTATCCTTAGAACTGTTCACCTTAACAATCACAGTCTGATTGTCACAGTTCATCAGAATAGCCGGTACCGGTTTTTCAACCACCGGCAAATCCATCAAGAGCTCACGAAGCCATTCGGCTTCAACAAAGGGCGATATCTAATGCCGTGAGTTCTGCTTCCATTGTTGACCTCGTTAAGATGGTCTGCTTGCAAGACTTCCATGAAACAACGCCACCTCCAAGTAAGAAGACATATCCACTTGTGGCCTTAATCTCATCAGCATCAGATATCCAGTTTGAATCACTATAACCCTCCAGTACCCTAGGGTACCCGGTATAGTGAATGCCATAGCTCATAGTACTCTTTAGATAGCGCATTACCCTCTCAAGAGCATGCCAATGATCATCTCCCGGATTGGAAACAAAACGGCTTAGTTTGCTCACAGCAAACGAGATATCAGGCCTGGTACCGCTAGCTAAATACATTAGTGAACCAATTATCTGAGAATATCTCAATTGGTCTCTAGCTATTCTCCGATTCTTCCTAAGCAACACGCTAGGATCATAAGGTGTTGGAGAGGGTTTGCAGTCGCTATATCCATAACGACTCAGAACCTTTTCCACATAATGGGATTGCAACAAAGTAATCCCACCATCATCACCTCTCAACAGCTTGATGTTTAAGATAACATCAGCTACTCCCAGATCTTTCATCTCAAAATTCTGAGACAAGAAATCCTTGACCCCCTTAATCACATTAAGGTTGGTCCCAAAGATCAGTATGTCATCAACATACAGACAGAGAATGACTCCCTCGCCCCCACCATGGCGATAATACACACATCTGTCAGCTTCATTCACAATAAAGCCTACAGACGTTAAAGTTCAGTTAAACTTTTCATGCCACCGCTTAGGTGCTTGTTTAAGACCATCAGAGATTTCAACAACTTGCACACCTTTCCTTCTTGACCATCTACTACAAATCCATCTAGTGATCCATGTAAATTTCCTCGTCCAACTCTCCATTTAGGAAAGCCGTCTTAACATCCATCGATGAGCGAGAAGACCATGTGAGGCAGCCAAAGATAGTAGTACTCGAATAGTGGTCAATCTAGCAACAGTGAATAAGTATCAAAGAAATCTTCGCCTTCCTTTTGGGTATAACCCTTGGCCACAAGACGTGCCTTGTACTTTTCAATAGTACCATCGGGCCTAAGCTTCTTTTGAACACCCACTTGCATCCTACAGTTTACAACCATAAGGACGCTCAATGATCTCCCAAGTTCCATTACATATAATGGAATCCATTTCATTCTGAACCGCTTCCTTCGAAAGATTCTCAGATCCGGTGAAGCATACGCTTGAAATAGTACTTGAGTATCATCCACAAGGTACACAATGAAATCAGACCAAAAGACTTTGCGATCCTTTGTCTTTTACTCTTCCTCGTAGTTTCATTGTCTTCCTCCTCGAAATTTGCTCGAGGTTTGTTCAAAATATTCCATTGGAATGGCGAGTTCAGAATTGTATCGGGTTCTCGACTCGATGAACTAGGCATATCTTTCATTGGAAAAATATCCTCAAAGAATGTAGCATCTCGGACTCCATAATTGTACCAACATGCATGTCGGTACTCAGATTTCACCACTAGAAATCTATATCCAACGCTATGATGAGCATAGCCTAGAAAGACACAATCCACGCTTTTGGCCCAAGCTTACGCCTTTTGGGAATTGGCACATTGACTTTCGCCAAACAACCCCAAGTACATAAGTATGAAAGTGATAGTCTTTTCTTCTCCCATTGTTCATATGGGGTTATCTCTTTATTCTTTGTAGGAACCTGCTCGGACATGACATGAAGTCAATATAGCCTCCCCACCATGCTTTGGAAAGACCATTGTGTCCAACATGGCGTTAACCAACCTCGATTAGAGTGCGGTTCTTTCTTTCAAAGAACCCCATTTGGTGGGTGAATAGGAGGCGTCCTCTCATGGATTATACCATGTTCCGCAGAATAAATTGAACTCATTAGAAAAGTATTCGCCGCCACGATCGGACCTAACCCTTTTGATTTTCCTTTCAAGTTGGTTCTCGACTTCGCCTTATAGATTTTAAAGTAGTGAAGAGCTTCATCTTTAGTTTTCAAAAGATACACAAAATGTAACCTAGTTGAGTCATCAATCAAAGTCATGAAATATCTATTACCACCTTTTGTCAACACACCATTCATCTCATAAAGATCTGAATGTATGAGTTCTAATGGTGCCAAGTTTCTTACCTCAGCGGCCTTATGAGGCTTACGAGGCTGCTTTGATTGCACACAAACTTGACACTTAGAACCTTTGACAAGGGTAAATTTCGGGATTAACTCTAAACTGGCTAAACGCGTCATGCAACCAAAATTTATGTGACAAAGTCGTGAATGCCAAATAGTAGTCTCATTACCACTGTAAACATGGTTCACAACATTATTACACAAATCTGAAAGAGATAGGCGGAACAAGCCTCCGCACACATAGCCTTTACCAATAAATTGTCCACACTTGGACACAACAAATTTATTGGATTCAAACACTACCTAAAGCCATCTCTACACAGAAGAGATCCGCTAACGAGATTCTTATTGATGGATGGCACATGATGCACGTTCTTGAGTTGCACAATCTTCCCCGAAGTAAACTTCAGATCGACCGTACCAACACCATGAACAGTAGCATGTGACCCGTTCCCCATTAGAGCAATTTCCCGAGTGACACAGTAAGAAGAAAACAATGAAATATCAAGACACACATGTATATTAGCACGGTGTCTATCCACCAATCGGTAGATTGACATACGGAAAAACAGAGGTAAATTACCATACCACAAGTTCCGTCTCAAGAGTACCAACTACAACATTGGCAGACTTGGAATTCTGCCCTTGCTGATTTTTTCCACCCTTGCGTTGGCTTCACTCCTTGGCCCAATGACCAGGTTCACCGCACACAAAGCAAAGGCTTTCCTTTGTGTTCTTCTTCTTCTTCTTGAAGCTTGTTGTTTGTGCACTCTTGTTCTTGCCTTTGAACTTTTGAGTTTGGACATTCTTCTTTTGCACCATATTGGCACTAGAATGTCCCTCATTACCTCTAGTGTGTGTATCTTTTGCCCTCGCCTTCTCTTCAACATCAAGAGACCCAATGAGATTTTCAACGAAAACTCTTGTCTCTTGTGTTTGAGAAAGTAGCAAAATTCCTCAAGAAGAAGGAAGTTTGGCAATAATACCTCCCGCGACAAATTTGTCCAGTAACACACTTGAAGTACTCAAGTTCTTTAGCCATGGATTGTATTTCATGAGCTGTTCAACTCTGAGCGGTTATCAACCATTCTCAGTAGTCATGGTATTGCTCCATGAGATACAATTCACTTTGCTCGCATCCGAAACCCCAAATTTGGCCTCGAGTGCATCCCACATCTCCTTCCTGATGTAATCACCATGTATGCATCGACTAACTTCTCACCAAGAACACTAACCACGGCACCTTTAAAAAGGTTATCAGCAGCCTCGAACGCTTGGTCCTATTCAGGAGTAAGTGTTCCTTCAGGCTTGCCGTTTGCCACATGGTAAATGTTCATGGCAGTTAGCCAAAGCACCATCTTGGTGCGCCACCTCTTGTAATTCGCACCATCAAATACAGAGGGTTTGAGCGCAAAGAAGAAAGCCGATTGACTAAAAATGCCTATGCCTAGAATAAGGTTTTTGGATTGTTGAGTATATAAGCATTTTTCGAATTATTTTAATCCAGAAATATAATAGATGAAACATATGCATAAAGAAGATCACAAAGAACACTATAGGAATGCCAGATTCAGATTCTAAAAGAATGAAGCTAGCAATTCTATCTCGTTGTTCAAGACAACAATTAACATTAAAACAAAACAATTAACAAGAAAGATATAGGCATACCCAGTTCAGGAGGAAGGTGCGGTAGTGTTGTTCTTGGTGATTGCGTGGTTAAATCATGACGTAGTGGTAGTGGTGGATGTAGAATGTAGCAGAGCGTTGATGATGTAGACGTGGCAATGAAAGCGATCGCGCGAACGCTCCCAAAAACCTTATTCGTCCTCGCCGCAAGCCTTGAGGATGAGGGTTCGGAGGCTGCTCTCCCGGTGCGACCGTACACGCGTCTCGCCGGATGGAGAGTGCCGAGACAACAACAAAGAGATCGTGGAATCAGTATTGTGGAAGAACCAACCAACCAAAGAAGCGAATCGCCTTTGTTCCTTTTATAGCCAAAACTCGAGTCCAAAGGCCAGCAGCTTGCGAGAAACCAAAGGCCAACGATTGCGAAACCAAAAGACAACGATTACGAAGTTGAAGGTGAACAGCGATTCGAGCGTTGTTCTTTTAATGGCAAAAATAAAGAGACTAGAGACCAACGATGCGCCATCAATGTCGAGCGCGTTTGATTTTGAATAGATAAAGAAAATCGCGCCCGCACTGGCGCTACTGTGCACTGCGCGCCGCGCCAAAGACAAAGACAAAGACAAAGACGGCGGCGCGGCGCAACGACGCAAGCGCACGCGGCGCGACACGGCGCGGCGGCTCGGCTCGGCTCGCTGGCTTCTCGACGGCGAGCGAGGCGGCGGCAGCTGCGTGTTGTCTCTTGGCTCTCTCAATTCCACAAGAAGAGGTCTCACGTTCCACCTTATAAACAGGTGAAACTCCCCTTCAATTGTCCATATGGGACTAAACAATTTAGCACAAGCATATGGGCTTTTGAGATTTACCAGGAATTAAGTTGAATATTATAATATGGGCTTAGCCCATTTAATTCCAACATAATCTTCATAAGTAGTTGTTGCCATCGAAAGATTTTACTATAGCAAAACTACATCCCCACGAAGGGTGCTTCTTAGCGACATTTGTGACGTGCCAGTCGAATTTATAGCAAATCGGCTAGAGGCTTGATTCTGACGGGCAAAAGTCGATCTTTGATTGAAACGACAATGCACAACAATATCGAACAAAGGCAACTCTCTGGTAGGTGTAAACTGATGCAGATCGAAACAGCGATGCGCAACAATATTTGATCAAACAGCGAATTACAAAAGTACTGGCTACAAGCTACTCCTGAGTGCAAGGAAAGGAAAATGCATGATATGTATGTAGTAAAGGTTAGTGTGTGCACTTTTGCCAATCAAGCTGTATAGGGCTTATATAGCCAACACATGTACCCCTAAACACAACCGACTCAACTATGGTTTCGGACTGTGACTCCTTCGTATCGGTCTAGCTTCTCTTCTTTCCATCTTTATCTCTGTCGACGATCAAATCACCGAACTTACAAAATATATAAAAGATAGACCGATGCAGTCATGGGGTGAACAAGCTGCGATACACCGATGCAGTCATGCGGTCATCAGGACAGTGCACCCTCTTGCGTGCAGTCATACGGATGCAGGAAGGACGGGATGGCTCCTTCTGCTGGACAAGCTCTCTCTCTGCAGCATCTAGCCTCTCATAAACACACTCCAACTCATTGGCCATAAACACGTAGGCCTCATCTTGTGCCTTAATCAAAGACGCCATGTGTGAGATGGTGGTGTCCTCCTCCCTCTCAGCAGCTCTGAACCTGCTGAAGACTTCCCCATCTTGCGGTAGGGAAAATAGCGAAAAGCAGTGCGTCCCAGGGCAGTGCGGTAGTGGAACCCCAGACGGATGATTGCTTCTCTGGCAGCATCTTGCATTCCAAGCTTGTCTGTCTCTCTGTCTACCGTGAAGTAGTAATGTCGATCTCCTCGTAGGTGATCCTTCGCGTAGATGGTGACCTTAACACGCCACATCTCTTTGTTGTACTTGTTGATGGTGAAATTGTGGTACTCTGGGCGATGGATGTAACCCAATCCCTGAAGAATGAACCACAACTCAGCGTAGAATCCTCCTTCCTTTTCAGCGCAAGAGTTGATGAACCGCATCTACAAAATTTTGAAAAACAAGAGAAGATCAGTAAACAATTTAAAATAATGAATACAAAGACAAGAAAAGGATACTAAGACAGAAAATAAAGATGCAAAGAGACTGAAAAGTTTATAAATTAATATTTAGGAAAAAATATAAATCCCTAAGGCTTGTCATTTCTAACTAGGCCACGTCCTACAGTCGACTCGGCTCTGATACCAACTCTATCAGGATCGGATTTCTGAACCGAACCCTTTGTGTATTTCTGCACCAGTCCAGATCAGTAGCAAGTGCACACAGTGAAAACATTATTGATAACCAGTTCGAATCACGAAATAACATTAATAAATAACTGAGTACCGGCCTTATGGCCACTTATTACAAAAGAGGTCAAAAGAACTTAAGTCTTACAGCAGCGGAAACAACAAAAGAGTAAACTTCGAGTGGTGACCCATCAAATTGCCCACCGGCATTCGACTGGGGAAACGTAGCCTAGTACGGGAAGCCTTCGTCGAAGCCACAGGCTAAGTAGTCGTAGTCGTTCTCGGCATCTTCATAGACTTCTGAGATTGGTTGAGCATAGCATGTGAGTACATAAAGTACTCCGCGAGTCTTGGAAAATGATGCATATGCATAGCTTTAACAATTGGGCATATAGGGTTCATTTGCACAAAGCAGCATTTTAAGTTTAAACATCTTTTAAAAACCTCATTTGACAAAAGGTGATTAAAAAGATAAAGTAAATTAAATAAAACTCTAATGCAGGTTCCAACTACCATACATTAGTGAAAAGGCTCTAACCGCCAGGTTTTCAAGAATTGAGCTCTAGCTGCTCAACTGGCTCTAACTGCCAGAACCATAATCCAAGAGTTCCAACTACTCCCAGATTCCCAAAATAAATCTTTTAAAACCAAAACTGAAATCTACCATGTGTATACGCACCTTGCCCACCCTTGACCGTTGGCACGGCTATTCGAATAGTTTTTAACACTCTGTAGAGGTTGTACAGCTTGACCCATACGAGACAATCAGCTTATACTGTCCGCTCACATACTTCCGAAGGTGTGCGACTAAGTGATAGTCACAAGGCTTTTACAATACTTTATCCTAACACTAGCCCGCCCGATGAGCTTAACCCCAAGTCACGGTCGTCATTTACTATCGACCCGGAGCTCACCGTTGTAAGGGATAACTTGCCCGGACTTGGACGTCTTTTACCAACATCCGGAGCAAGCCCTGATAGACATGGACGTCAATTACCATCGTCTGCACTACCAAGTAAAACCTACCATCTACAGCCTGCGGGCGTAATGCTAGAACATAGTAAATTATTTAGCCATGTCCTTCCCATTTAGGACATGTGGTTGTACGGTAATGCTTGGTTTGAATAAACACAAGAGTCAGTCCTTAATCGACCAGGATGAGACAAACCAAACTCATGCCACTCACCCTAGTCTAAAATATTTTCCACTATTTTTATTTTGTTTCCAAATATTGACATTACCTAATGTCAAATATTTTTCAAAATTTAAAACATAACAAATAATAAAGGTTTTTCTCCCCCAAAGGTTAAACAGGAACAAAGCACGTCTAAGCGATTCTACTGTATCAAAATATTCTGCAAAATTGTATTCAATAATGCAGACCTTCCTACACTAGGGTTACAAATGTGCAAGATATCAAATATCAAGGATGATAATAGCAAACTTTAGGTTTTTAACTAACAACCTATAATCTGACTTATCATTTAAATAAATTAGCAATGCATAATAATTTTAAACTGAAAACATAATTTACGAATCAAAGGTTCAAAGTGGTCAAAGGAGACTCACCTTCAACGTAGGTTGTGGTTGCCGTGTCCGGTTGGTCCAAACTGATGTCGACGGCGTCAGATTCTATACACGCGAAATGATACAAATAAATAATAGAAAAAAATTACAAAATAAATACTGGAAGAAAGAGAATGAATTTATAAGAATTTAGGATCAAGAATCGACAAATTTGGAGTTCGAACGCAGGAGAACAGACATCTGGAAGATTGATTAACACATGAAATGATAAAAAATAGAAATACACTATTCAGAAGTTATTGTTCACAGAAATGGTGTAAAAACTTGGCTACTAGGGGTTCAAACCTGGGACCTAAGGTAGCGGCAGAGGGCGTGTTGGACCTAAAAGGCGACTAGAGGGGGGTGAATAGGAGCACGCTCACTTTTTCAACTAAGATCAGATCCAATACAAATTTCACTTCAATAGCTATGGAAGCTATGAAGATCAATATACCAGTACAGCGGAAGACTAGTATTGAATCCAATCTAAACCCCGAAGCAAAACAACCAAAATCAACCAAAACTTAATTTCCAAGTGAAGGGCGGTCTGACCTCTATGTTAATGGCAGTCTGACCGGTCCATGGGCGGTCTGACCTCTATGTTAATGGCGGTCTGACCACCAGCCTGATGAACAGTGAAATCAGCACGAAAAATGAAGTTGCAAATAGATGTAACTTTTGATTTACAACTCCAAACTTGATGAAACTTGGTACACACCTTCTCTAGGATGTCAGGAACCTATTCCAATCGAAGATCATGAAGATCCTTGGAAAAATTACGACCTTTTTCAGTTTGAGAGGTGGATAGTTCAAAACCGTGTCAAAACGAAAACTAGATCCAAAAACTTGCTCGTGGGTGATTGATGATCAAGATGATCCTAGATGTGTTCCCACATATCACAGCAAGCTAGATCACGTGAAGAAATCAAACAAAAACATGCGAATCAAAGAAAGACTCAAAATCACCAAATAGAGAGAAGAAAGGCAAAGAGACACATCTTTGAGCAAACTTTTCTTGGATTGATTTGATAGGGTTTGGGTTTACAGCCACTCCATCAATGGAGGACAAAGCTCAATCCAAGAGCACGAAATCAAATCAAAACTCTCTAAAACCCTAACCTCCACTAATCCTCTCCCTAAGCCAAACTAGGGTTTCAACAATAATGAAAGGGTTGAAGGGGGTGCAGCCACCTCCCTCCTCTATTTATAGTGGAGACTTAAACCTTCTACAAGTTTAACTTAAATGGGCTCCCGTAAAGGCCCAACACAAACGGGTCACACACGCACGCATTTTAAAGCGCCCTCTTCAACAACTCTTGACCTAAACCGCTTCTCTTTGCGTCGTCTTGCGCTGCGGGTTGGCAAAAGGTCACCAAGGTGGTATTTGGTAAGATTACCAAAATACCCCTTCTCGATCCTTCTCCGAAGACCGAGTCCATCTGCGCGAAGCACTTCGCCTGCTCCGCGACGTGTAGGTTGATCAACGGCTCTCTCCATGTCGGCAAGTCTCTCCCATCCGGCTCCCACCGAAACCACCATGGCACTTGCACCGACTCCCGCACTGCTTGATCAAACCAGTCACACCGAATTGTCCGTTCGGTCATCCTTGTCCATTCTGCACCATACTTGAGTTCATTGACCTCACCCGGCATCGTCGATCGTTCTGGACCTCAGCTCTCCAAGCCTAGTCCCGATCATCCTCGCCGTTGACCGTCGTTGACCACCAAGCAACCTGCACAACAATAGACAAGCAAATCGAATCCGGGAACAAGATCTTCACAACTTGACCCACGTTAGTCAAAATATGCATCATGGAACACATAAGCACTGAAACTCATGACTTTGACATCACAATTTAACATCACCACGAAGTTGGTCGATGCATAAGTGGAAATCGGTCCGACCGCCTCTCAGGACCGGTCGGACCGCCCTTTGGCCGGTCGGACCGCTCACTGTGAGCCGGTCGTACCGCCCTCTGGCTGGTCGGACCGCTCCCTGTGAGCCGGTCGGACCGCCACAAGGGACTTAGCCGAATTTCAAGCCCTGAAATTCCGAAACCTTCTGGAAATTTAAAACGAATAGACTTTTGCTTGGGGACTCTAAAAATTATGAGACCAAGTGCATTGGGATCCCCTCACTTGCCTACACCTCTATTTTTGGCCCACTGCTCGACCATTTTTGTCACACCGGTCCGACAGCCGCACATGGCCGGTCCGACCGATTTGGGACCGGTCGGACCGCCATGCTATGGCCGGTCGGACCGCCCCTGTCCAGAATGCCTGAACTTTGTCAAAAATCGTGTGAAACGTCAAACCATAAATGTCATTGCCAATTGTCACATCATCATAGTGCTCTTGTGACTAGAACCAAGGCACAAGCATTTGAAGCAAAGAAATGACATGTTTCAACCAACAGAGAAGCGAACGGAGCAGAAGCTCCAGCCATGGCGTCTCTACACATGGCTTTGCCGACGAGGGCGGCATGGGCCATGGCTAACTAGCAAAATGAGTCAAGGGACCCTCAGGGAAGGCATGGGAAGCGACGGCTCGACCGGCGACAACTCGAGGCGACGACGATGTGATCCAGAGCATCGGCGGTGCAAGGCCTCACGGTGGCGCGACTCTCCGGGAAACTTCGGGCAAGGGAGAGGAAAGCACGATGTAGAACGCGACGATGCAAACCCTATGGTGGTGAAGGCATGGAGAGAAAACCTTTGATGGTGATGTAATCCGGCGGAGAAGGTGATTCGGCGATGCACGATCGTCGACGGAATTCGGACAAACGAAGAGGGGATAGAGGTTGGGGTTTGAGGCGAATCGAAAAGGAGGGCGAGGGACACGTGGTGCTCTCTTTAAACTGAGTAGGCGACGCTTGAGTCGACGAGGAACACCGCGGGAAAAATGCTTCAGTTTTTGGTTTTCAAATGAATAGAAGAAACGGTAAAATTGATTGCATTGAGTGGAGAAAACGTAAAATTGATGGCTTGGCATCAAGGGTGAGATTAATGGGGACGCTTATCTTCAGACGGAACCAATTTTAATGGTTTGAAGAAGGAGAAAGAAGGAGAGAGGCGGAGGTCGGCCATTAATGGAGCTTGGAGCTCGGTTGGTTCGGTCACAACCGGTGGGGAGCAAGGGGAGGGCCGAAGGGAGGGCGGCGCGGTGGTGGAGGTGACCGGCGGTGTGGGCAGCGAGGTCGGCCGCGGCGGTCGGCCAGAGGCGCCGCCATGGAAGGCACGGCTAGGAGACTCCTGCTGGAAGAAGAGACTATATAGAGAAGATGGTTTGGGAGGAAGGAGGAAGAAGGTAGAAGGAAGGAGACAAGGAATAAAAGGAAGGGTGAAACATATTAATGAATTGAAATGGAATTGGCTTGCTGGCAGTGCGTGCAATGGAACTCCACGTTAAGCGAGATGCGCTAGGGAGAAATTCCCGGATAGGTGACTGACGGGAAATCATATTTTTTATTTAAATAATATTTTTAAAAAAATAAAAAGAAAGAAGGGAAAATAAATAAATAGATTGGGTCAAGAGATTAGAACAAATATTTTTCTGGAGATTTAAATTTGAATTTTCATAATTAAGATTGGACATGGAGTTTTGAAATTTGAGACTTCCTTCTAGTACTACAAAAAAATACAAATAAGATCCAAATAAATTTGAAACAATTTTAAATAATTAATTTTAAATTAAATTTTAGAGAAAGCAAAATTTGAGTTGTTACATATATAAGTAAATTTCTCTCTTGTATTTGTATGTTTGCTATAATTGTCAATAGCCTTAGATTGTTGGTGTACTTAGTAAAAACTAGTTGATTTAGGTTTTAATTGAGCAAAACCAAATTGATCTATAATTCCGCATAAAACTCAGTTTTTGCCAAAAGATTTTAAAAATCGCCTATTCACCCCCCTCTAGTCGGCCTCATCAATCTTACAACCGTTAATGCTCTTGAAAGGTCTTTGTCCGATCACATGATGTTTCTTCTAAATACGAGAGAGGCTTCTTATAGAGGTTATCAACTTTTATTTAAATTTGAATTAGGCTGGTTGTGTAGGGAGGGGTTTAGGGAGATGGTGACTGAAGTGTGGACAAAGGAAATTAGAGGTCGTTCTGCCTTACAAATTTGACAATGTAAGGTTGGAGCTCTTAGATCGTATCTTTGTGGATGGGCAAAAAATAGTAGTGGGACTTATAAAAAGGAAAAGATAGCTCTTAATTTGATAATTGATGAGTTAGTTAAAAAAATGAGTTTTTAGCTTGTCTGATGAAGACCTTTATCAGAAATTTTTTGCTAAGGCAGGATTGGCTCAAATTTTAAGAGAAGAATAAATTAAGTGGTACCTGTCGTAGCAAAAAGGCTAAACAGTGGGTACGAGATACCCTTTTATCTTGGAAAGGACCGAACAAGGAGGAGCCAAAGTAGTGGTTGCGTGAATCTTGTATTATGAATGTGTATGAATGAGTGAATGAGGAGGATCCCCCTCTTACATGCCCTTGGGGCTTTATTTATAGGGGGTAAGATGAGACATTTACCTTCTTGCCCTCACAATGTATTGAGAGAGGGGGCATTTAGGTACATTTGCCTAAATAAACCATATGGACTTGGTCTACTCATGTACAGTACCCCCGACGGCACATCGGTATTCCTGACGATCATAGGGTGCGAGGCACCCCTTGGTGGCCAGCTACGCAGTGCCAAAGGTCCAAAGCAAAGTTTCTTTTGGAGGAGATATAATGAAGCATACAAAGAATTTTTTAACTCGAACAAGAGGAAGAGATAATTCAAGGTGATCACTTGTTGTGAATGGCAAGCATAGAAGACAAAGAATTTTTTTAACTCGAACAAGAGGAAGAGATAATTCAGGGTGATGTACAATTAAATAAGTATATCACCAATTATTATAAAGGTTTGTTCAGACCATTCGAAATTAATCATGTATCCATGATTGATGATTTTAGGAATGATATACCTCAAGTTTCAGGGCATTGGACGCCACCCCGGTCGTTCTCCTATAAAGGAGCCGCCACCTCCGCTGCTAGGACTTTTTTTTAGGTTTAGCCATTGTGCAAACTTTGTTCTTCGATTGTGTCGAACGACCACCGTCAAGACACCTTCGGATCCCATCTTTGCTATTCACAATACAATTTATGCTTCCTTCATATTCGCAATATCATATTGCCTATGTCTTATTCTTGCTAGTTCTTCGATTGCTCGAGGATTGAACTCGTGTTCAGTTGATCACGCCCAATGAGGTCAATCTTTTGGTTCAAATGGAACAAATCACGGATTGGAGAGTCACCGCCACCAAAATCGATGACTCTTATCGAAAGATCGGGCAAATTTGTTCGCACTATCAATCATGTGTTTTTTAGGAAGTCATTAAAAATTTTTTCGACAACGCCGCTCATCGAAAGGTGAAGTTGATGACCATGTTTCATGATTTTGATCGTTGCTCTCTGCCTCTTTTTAGCTTGAACTTTGAGATCATTACACTGCTTCCCAAAAAATGGATGCTAAGCAAATACAATAGTACATACCTATTTGTCTTTTAAATGTTAGTTTTAAAGTGTTCACTATGGTGGCTACTAATAGAATTATTGGTGTAGCTCATAAAGTTGTTAGATCATCACAGTCGGCATTCATGATGGGGAGATTTATCCTTGATGGAGTTGTTATCCTTCATGAAACCATCCATGAGCTACATAAACAATAATCGGATGGAATAGTGTTCAAGGTCGATTTTGAGAAAGCTTATGACAAAGTAAAATGGTTGTTTTTGCTTCAAACCTTGAGATTGAAAGAATTTTCAACTAAGTGGTGTTCATGGTGGAAAATTTTGTCAAGGGAGGGAGTGTTGGAATAAAAGTTAATGATGATGTTGGAGTTTTTTTTTTCAAACTCAGAAGGATCTTAGGCAAGGAGATCCTATATCTCCAATTCTTTTTAATCTTGTCATGGATATGCTTGCAATCTTTATTTCAAAAGCTGAAGAAGAAGGTCTTTTATTGGGAGTAGTTCCTCATTTGATTGATGATGGGTTGTCAATATTATAGTATGCTGATGACACTATCCTCTTCTTGAATAATGATTTAGAACATGCAAAAAAATCTCAAACTTATTTTATATGTATTTGAACAATTATTAGGTTTAAAGATTAATTTCCACAATAGTGAGATTTTTTATTTTGGTAAAGGCAAAGAAGTTGAACTGCAGTATACTCAGTTATTCAGTTGTGAAGTGGGTACCTTTCCATTCAGGTACTTAGGCATTCCAATTCACTTTAGAAAACTAAGGAATTGTGATTGGAAATGGGGTTGATGATAGAGTTGAAAAGAAGCTAAGCAGTTGGAAAGGAAAAATATGTATGTAGGTGGACGCTTAGTACTTATTAACTCGGTGCTAAGCAGTCTGCCAATGTTTATGTCATCTTTTTTAGGCTCCTAAAGATGTTTTCAAAAGACTAGATTTTATTGGCAGAGTGATAGTCATAAAAAATATAGACTTGCTAAATGGAGTTCGATATGTATACCCAAAGAACACGGGGGGGGGTTCTAGGCATTCAGAACTTAGACATAAAAAATAAAAGTTTACTAGGGAAATAGTTATTTAAGTTGCTTAATGAAGAAGGTGTTTGCCAATCATTGCTAACAAGGAAATATTTGGGTGAGAAGAGTCTTTCGTAGGTGGTTAATAAACCCGGGACTTCCTATTTTTGGTCGAGTCTAATGGAAATTGAAGATTTTGTTTTTTCACTTCGGTTCTTTTCAGGTTAACAATGGTATGCAAACTAGGTTTTGAAAAGATATTTGGTTAGGAAATTCTACTCTAAAGACAATATCCTCCCCTTTATAATGTGGTGAGGGGCAAGGATTATACTGTAGCAACTATTCTGAGATAGGCTCCTTTAAATATTTCTTTTCGACGATCTATTATTGAGCTTAAGTTACATGCTTGGAATGAGTTAATTTTGAGAATTGCTAATTTACAATTGAACTCTAAAAAAGACGTTTTCAGATGAAATTTGAATATGTTTGGACTTTTTTTGGTACAATTTTTATATGTGGAACTAATTGGAAATTATCGAGACCCCATTAGGGAGTTTTTTGTTAATTAAAATTCCGCTAAAAGTGAAAATATTCATATAGTATCTCAAAAGAGGGGTAATATTAACTAAAGATAACCTGCTTAAAAGAAATTGGAGGGGAAGCACAACGTGTTGTTTCTGTATGAAAGAGGAAACGATTCAGCGTCTTTTTATTGATTGCCCCTTTGCATGTCTTGCATGGTGGGCTATTCAATGTGTGTTTAATTTGTATCCTCCTATGAGTATAGTAAATATTTTTGGGAATTGGTTAGTCGGTATTCTAAAAGATTTAAAGACACAACTCCTAGTGGGAGCTAGCGCTTTATGTTGCTCTATTTGGTTATGTCGAAATGATGCCATTTTTGACAACAAGATTATCACTAATCCCTTGTAGGTTATCTTATTAAGTGGGCACTGGCTGAGGGCTTAGGCAAATCTAAAGAATTCGACCTAGAAGGAGTTCATGCTAGCCGGAAGCACCAGGTTAGAGTTTGTGGCTAAGCAAATTTTAAACATTCATGCGTGGCGGATGTGTCACTGAATTTGTAATGGTTGAGTTTAACTTTTAGTCGTCTTCTAGTTGTAAGGCTTCAAGCCACCTTTAACATTTATGGCTATCTTGTCACTTTAAGCACTTAAATAAAATAGGTTGTGTGATGCAGAGGTTGTGAAAGTTTTCTCTTCCATTATCTAAAAAAAACTAAGTGAAATAGTAAGTTTCAGTTTTGAAACTTGCTTGAAACTCACGTTTGAAACTCAATGTTTCAGTTTTCGAAATCTAAAACTTATGTGAAACTTGCTTCAAAACTTAAAACTTGCTTGGAACTTTTATTTTATTGTTTGACTTGGAGCTCGATGAAACTTACCTTCTAAATTTGAAACATGAACATCGCTGAAACTTGGGCATGTAATTTGAAACTTTGTTATCCCAGTAGTATTAGAATTTTAAAATGTGTGAAACTTGCTTTGAGTCTCATCTAAAACTTGAAAATTGACATCTGGAACATCCAGTTTCGGATTAAAAACCTGTTGAAACTTTAAGTTTCAGATTTAAAACTCGAACACCATTGAAACTTCAAGTTTCAGCTTTAGGACCCTATACCATTAGCGTTGTTTAGCAGTCACCTTGGTTTTTTTAAGGTTCCGTTGGTTTATTTGGCTCTAGTTGAAAGTTGAAACCAAACATAGATGGCAATTTTGGAAGTTCAGACCTGGATAAAATGGGAAAATGAGTAAAATAGATTTGAAATTGCAGAAAATAAAACAAAATGGCATAGATCAAATGAAGCCACATTATAAGTGGCATTTTAATTTTTTTTAATTCTAAATGGCATTCTCCAAAGTGTAAGGTTTTATATTAGCATATATCAAATTTTGCCAACGTTTTAAGAGATATTTTTGGTAATTGGAATTGTGAATTATTTGGCGCCTCTAATGCACCGATATTCCTAACCAATAGTGTACTAGTATCCCGATATATATCGGATACGAATACGACGCCGATACGTATCGGGAGTATACGACGCCGATACGTATCGAGAAGTATCGAAAATATTTATATTTTTTTAAGAAATCTCGATACTTTCCGATACCTCGACACAACCCATAATTCAAGCCCTGACCACTTATTCTAACACTAGCCCACAACCTTAGGAAGGACCGAAGGGTCCCTCCTCCCTGCGCCTCCCTCTTTGTTGGTCCCGTGAGCCCCCTCCCGTCCCCTTCCGTGCGCCTCCATCTCCCCAAGCAACCAGCGACCAGTGGACGGCGGTGCTCCTTCCTCTCTAACATCCAGTGGCGCTCCATCCTCTCCACCTACAGCGGCCAGCGGCGCTCCATCCTCTCCACCTCCAGCGGCTAGCGGCGCCCACTCCAACTCTAGCATCCAGCGGGACTCCGGCCAGGTGCTTCCTCTTGTGCCCTTCTTGCTTATTTGTTGGATTCCCTCTCATATCTGAGTTTGGATTGGATTCCCTCATCTTCTCCTTACTCTGTTCAGCTACCAATGCTTATACTTTTGTGGAGTTCCTTTTTTGATTCAATAAAGCATAGGTCATTAAGTTGCAATGGCAGCTCGTGATGTGTGGCAGCACAATGTTTTTCAAATTCTTTTTAGGTTTTGTCCGCTAATAAAAGTTGTAGATGACATAGAGATACTTAGAATTAAGTGAGGGTTTAGTATCATTGCCGGTACAAAGATGAGTAAATTGGCAAGAGGAAAAATGAACTGATATCTCTACTGTAACTCTTGATCTACTGCTGTTAGTCATAGTAATGATAAATTAATAAATTCTTTAATGTTATGTTCAATGAAATTAACACTAAGTAAATTCTTGACTGATACCTATGAAGTATCATATTTTATATTTTTAATATACCACGTGTAGGTGCATAGTATGTTACCCCCTTCTAATTCAGCTCCCTAGTCGCTCTTCAAGCATTCAAGTTCCATGACGACGCCCGGATCCTGGCCCTCGACGGCGGCCCCATCAGCCGGCCACCCTCCCGTATGCCTCGCCGACGCCGCAGGTAGTTGCTACATTCCCCTCCCACCTCTCCTCCCGTACGGCCGTACTCCTCGCTCCCTCCAAAACCTTCCCCTCTCACAAAGCCTCTCTCTCACTTTTGGCCTTGAGCAGGGGGATCCCAAGAAATGGTGCGGCCGCGGCTGGTGCTGTTTGGTGACTCAATTACCGAGCAGTCCTTCCGTCCCGGCGGCTGGGGTGCAGCCCTCGCCGACACCTACTCCCGCAAGGTACATACCCCTTCGATTCGTTCCCCCTTGTCGGGCGTACACGCATTTCTTGCTCGTAGACTGGTAATACTTCGATCCTGATGTTTCATTGCTCAAAGAATTGCTTAAAGAACCGGGCCATTTGTTGAAGTAAATGCGGAAATTAGGTTAACCAGATGATAACTGTCTCGGTGTCTCGTGATGCTTGCGAACATTTGTCCCTTGCATAATCTTTTGCAATCACGCAAATAATTTTCTTTTCTTGCTTCGTTTCCTGACTATTGTGATATCCGGTGGTCTTCTCTGTATCAGGCCGATGTTGTTGTCAGAGGCTATGGTGGGTACAACACAAGATGGGCTCTGTTCTTGACCCAACAAATCTTTCCCTTGGTACGACGGTCGGATCCAGGTCAGGTCTTAAATAATCATACATACAGACAGACTGATGTGCGGCAAATGAACACTCCCTGTGCAGGTTGGCTTAGCACCTCCTCTTGCGACAACTATATTCTTTGGTGCTAATGATGCAGCCCTTTTAGGACGAACTAGTGAGCGACAACATGTTCCAGTTGAAGAGTATAAAGAGAATCTCAAAAAAATAGTTAATCATCTGAAGGTGCGTCGTTTTCTTTATGTTCTTAATCAAAAGTTTTATGAAGACCATTATACAGGACGTGCTAGTACTTTTTTGTATGCAAGGAATAAAAACATATTTAGTGGACCATGTTTAAAACCTGATTTTCTAGAACATACAATACTGCAAGCAGTGTACTGTGTACATAATTTGAAACTAGGTTAACTTGTATGCTACTCACATAATTAGGGGTTGTTTGGTTCTTATGTTTTAGGAAAATGGAAAACCAGGTTTAGTTAAACTTAACTTGTTTTAGAGCTTAACTATCTAAAATCTTGTTTGGTTGGGATAAGTTGAAATCAAGATAAGAAAAATGAAGTACTACCAGTTTTAGCCTGATCCAAACAATCGCTTAGGATTTAGGAATGATTCTACAAGTTTGTACTGTTGAGCATATACATTTGTGTTATTTTTTTTGTTGAACAAATAAATTTGTGCCAAAATGGAAATGACTGTGTTGTGGTATGTGATTGGATACGGGTCCAAGGACTGAGGGTAGGGCACTCGCCCTCATCTAACTGTCGGCAGGCTCTTCCCTGTTGAGGTCGCGAGATTCTAAGGCTTAGTTGAACTTTTGATTTCTTATTTCTTGATTGATAATGGATACATGTTATTCCTTTTATAGGGACAGTCCGACTTGACGCCTAAGAAATAATCTATATGGAAATCTATCAATCCAATTTAATCTTTTCAACTATTAAAAATAACCTTCCTAAGAAATAAGATCATATTCCTAATAATAACTAGATAGATAAGGAATCCCAAAATAATCTACTTAACCAACTATTTTTTATTCTAGGAAACTAGACAGCATGTATGGAAATTAACACGCTACAGTACCAACGGATAGTGTTCGTGTGATACAGTACCCATGGTACTGTTCACACCCACTGCTGCGCCACCTTGTGCCTTTCTCCATAGCAACTGTTAGATAGATGAACTATGTTCATGTGCAGATAATGATGTCAAAATGCACATATCTCCAATCTCCTTTCTCCACTCGGATATAAATTTATTTTCTATTATGGACCCTTATGTTGAGTTTTGAGAAAAACATTTTAGGCTTATCATGGATGTGACTTTGCCAAATATTTATTGTCAGCGTTCCTCTGATTATGGTTCTATGGCATATTGTCCATTGCTTTTTTCTATAAACTTGTTCGCTGTGATTTGCATTTAGCCTCTTAAAACTAAGATTTAGATCCGTTGTTCAAGAAGAATTGTTTTGAAGCACCAAGAAGTTGCTCTGTCTTTTTGGTTGGCCCCATCTTCTTCTCTTTATCATGGAGCACTGATGTAATACATATTTTACTGAATGGCTGGCAAGCTGAAGATTGGAAACATACAGAGTTTGTAGCATAAACATGTAGTAGTTTGACTAACAAATTAAAATTATTTTAAAAAATGTTAGTTTCTAAAAAAAATCAAGTGCTCGGGCTTACAAGTAGTGAAACCGATCATAAAAAAATGCTTCAGATCAATTTTCTGTGTACAATGGGGGGAAACTTTATATTTTGATATTTGAACTCTGATAGTAAGCAATTTCAGACTAGCTGTAATGCTGCACAGGTAGCCAGGCATGCATCGCTTGCCTAGAGGTATATATGTGTGGATTGCCTTGCTTTGGATCATACATGGCACCCCTATTGCGATTACTAGGCTAGGAAGAATATTAAGAAGCAATATTCACATCTAGCTCACTAATTTATATAACAATTTTCTGGAACTTCCATTTGAGAGTTGATGGCCAGTCATTTGTAACTTATTAGTTATTACCTTCTCGAAGTGGCTTTAACTAATTATTATTGTTGGAATAGAAAATTTTAATGACGACATTTCAGCAGTATTGGCTTCAGGGTCTCCCAATCTGTCTTATAGTGAAATGTGAGACCATTATGAAAAATTAGTCTAAGTTGTCTGAAAGTAAGGATCCTAAGGTAAATTTACAATTGCAGTATTTGGTCAATATGTCTTGTTTTGTGCCAATATCAATTATCATTCCTTAAAATCAATTTCCAATCTAAAGTTTATGTTATCTCAATGCAGGATTGTTCAAACTCCATGGTGATTGTGCTAATCACCCCACCTCCTGTTGATGAAGATGGAAGAGAAAGATATGCACGGTTGGCATCATTTGTCCTGTTGAATCGTGTTTGTTCTAGCAATTTTAGTGACTGACTGACATAGAAAGAAAAAAACAAAATCCTGCACTAAGCTCAGAATATGCCCTTGCTTTTCTGTGTAGTTAATAATACAGTTCTGTTTGCTCTTGGCAGTGATATGGGCCTGCTATTAACTCAGCAAATTCATTTTTTATTTGTCCATTCATGCTTTGTGCAGTGACTGACATGCTTCATTTTCCACAAGGTTTATTGAATGCATTACATTGGTGTTATTACTTGTTGATAAATTTTTTTAATTTTTTTTCCTCAAGATCACTATATGGAGAAGATGCGAGGAGGCTACCTGAAAGGACAAATGAAATGGCTTGTATATATGCAAGTCAATGCATAGAACTAGCCAGAGAAATGGATATACACTGCGTTGACATTTGGTCAAAGATGCAAACGACTGAAGGATGGAAAAAACTTTACTTGAGGTAATGCTTGTTTATATTTTATTTACTTTTGCTGTACGTGGTATCAGTCCTGATGAAATTTAATATTTGCCACTAGGATTTTCAGATTTATATCTTGTAAGCAACCAACCGAGCATGTGTAACACGTGCAAAAATTAAACATCCTCTATTGCAAGGGTATCAACCGGATATGAATTATTCGCTTTATTCTACTACCGTATACGATACGATATGATATGGTTTTGATGTTCCCATCCGAGTAATAGATTTCCACCTATTCGAATTTGTATTCGTGTTGACAACAAAAAATATGGATGCGAATATGGTTTAGGTTTTTTCATCCGAATTGTTATATTATCTGAGCTAATGTATTCATTTTCGAATTCATAAAGTATTATACATATAACATATTTATTGCACTATTCTAACAAGTTGGTTGATTTTTTTAAAAAAAACTTAATGTGAATTCATGTTTCTGTAAGTTGAATCAATACATTACAATGATTAATTGTGTTTTGTATGAGATTGAAATGTCCTCAATATCTTGCCGCTACATAAGCTATGCAAATATTCGAATCCGACCAAACTAAGTAAGTTTTCGATTCATATTCGTATTCGAGCATATTCAAATTCGTATTCATTTAAAAAATACGAATACAATTGTGGAAAGAACACTATTCGATTTGTATTCGATCCGTTAACCCCTCTACCCTATTGTAATTTTTATATAGGAAAAAAAATTATATGCCTCTGCAAATGTTCCGAATCCTTGATCTGCCATTGTAAAGTGACCTCTCTCTTATATGCCACTATATTTTCAAAATGTTACCCTTATTTTGCCACCGCTGTTAGCTCCATTAGATTTTGCTCGTGAAAAATTTCCAAAATGCCCAAATTACCCTCATCTTCTTCCTCCACTCCTTTCTCTCCCAGTTCGCGTCTCGGGGTTGGTGAGTCGCACGCTCTCATCCACGCCAGGACCGGCGGCCTCCCCCCCCACGTCGGGCTCCGCCTCCCCCTCCCCCTCCCGCGTCGAGGCGGCTTGTCATCTCAGTCCTCTGCTAGGGCGGCAGCGGTGCCATGGGAGGAGCAAGAGGAATCGGGCGGCGGCACCGCCGCCATGGGAAGCGGAGCAGGAGGAACCAAGGGGAGGGGACCGAGGCTGGCTGCGCAAGGTCGCCGGCGAGGTGTGTGGTGGAGCTGGCGAGGTTGGCGAGGAGTAGTCCGGTGGCGGCGGCCACCACTCTATGTGTATGCTCGTGTGTGTTGTGTGCGACAGAGAAGGAAGAAGACAATAAGGGCAAAATGGTATTTTCATAGCTACTTCATGGTTTTATTGGTCAACGATTGTATAAAATGGTAGGGTTTGAAGTTTGCAGTGGTATAGAAAGGAGATGTCACTTTGCAATGGCTTAGAGATTTAGGAACTTTGTAGTGACATAAATTTTTTCCCCCTTTTATATATTGAATAGATGATCCATTTTAAAATAAAATTATTTTTATTTAGGCTGTTCCCAGTTTTATAATAAATTTGAGCTTAATCAGTGTTGCACTATTTTTCACCAACACAAGGTCAGATTTATTTATTTTTAATAAAATCCACCTCGTAGATTTGAACTGTGTCATGTGACGATATATTTTTCGTACCATTATAACATGTGGCTTTATGGTGTGGTGTACTATTGTGCATTTACTATGAGATTTAAGATAACTTGGGTGCATTAATCATCGTTCATATACTTGGGAAATGGGAAGACTGTAATACTCTGAAAAAAATAATATTAATATTAGTAATAATCGTGTCTTAAGGGTCGGAGAGTAATTAATTTAGTAGTGACAATAAATAATTAATTAAAAACGTCTTAAGGACTTGTGCGTAATTAAATAAAAAGATTTTGTGAAGAATAGAATATTTTCGGAATTTTTTTTATGAGCTATAAATATATTTTGGGCTTTCCAAAACCCTAGCTTTTTCTCTTGTTTTTCCAATCCGTAGCCGCCTCCTTTTTTCCCTACTGCACTTTTTTTTTTTCGGCGCACCGATTGCCGCGTGGAGTCGCTTTGCGCTCGAACCGAGCCGCTGCTTGCTATGGCGTGTGGCGGTAGAAGTCAAGCTGCTTATTGCCTTTGCGTGGTCTGCCGGATTCTTTGCGCTTCTTGCCGCGCGTGGAAGAAGCCAAGCCAGATTGCCGAGCCAAATTTTGCGATTCTGCGCGCCTAGCAAAGCCGGTAGATTCTTCGCTGTCTTGCGCCGCTATTTCTCTTTCTCTTCTTTGCCGCCAGCGTTGGTTTTTCTGCCGCCGGCGATGCATCTTTGGTTCTGCTGGCGTGCTTGCGGCGGTGAGGATCGCTTCTTTGTCGTGCCTCCGCTTGCGTCGCCTTGATGCCGCTGCGTCTCCTCTGATTTCATTGAGTCGGTTTGTTTTCTCTTTCCTGCTAATTCCATGACCGTGATTGTGAATTCCCGAGAAGGTTATTTAAACCAACTAGCAAATGCTTGCCGTATGATTTAGTTGCTGGGGCTAGTAAGAATTTGTGTTCTTCTGTTAGCTTCGGTAGATAGCGATTTATGTGATTTTGTTTCCTATCTGCTTTTCCAGATTAATTAGAGTTTATAACTGAGATTATTTAGAGAGGGTTAATTTTTATAACAGAGAAGTCGATTAATAGATCCGTTAGCGTGCCGTTCGGTTGTACTATTTATTCGGATATCGTAATGGCAATTTTTGGTAATCTCATCTACTGGTTATTTGTAGATAATATCGATAGTTTTCTTTAGCATATTTTATTATGTCAATCGGACAATTAGATTTTGAGTTATGATTTGGAGAAGGCCGCTGTTTTTAGGGTTATCGTCTTTAGGCGCTGTTTTGGTAGACTGTAAACTAAAAATAGTAAATAACTTAATTAGAGTTTTTGATCTACATGAAAGTTGTAGATAATTGTCTAATGGTTCTGGAGAATTTGAGAACGCGTATTTTGGTTGAGTAAAACTAAAGTTATGAAATTTGGAAGACCGCTGTTCCGAAGCGGACAGACCGGCTTTCGGAGCTAAATACGGAGGTTAGATGATTTAATTAGAAGTCTTCGTAATCTAAGAAAATGTGGAGATTTTATAAAGAATCCAGAATGGGGTGGTTTGTGGCGATCGGACTTTCGAGTCAAAAGTTATGCTCTTTTTAGTAACCGGACAGCAATGGGTAGTTTTTCGATACTGCGTAATGTGGTATATTTGGGGACGTGTAGGAGCGATGTATATTGATTGTTTTTCGTATGATGTCGTAGCTTGTATTGAGATGTGTGTATTTAATGTAGGAAGCGTCGTACTTGTTGCCGTCGGCTAGCCAAATTGTGCGTCGCAACTAAATGCGAGCAAGTGCATGGTAGACAAATGATCAATGATCGATCACTATTTTCTTTATCTTCTATTACCATTATTGTTGTGCTTTTATTTGGTTTAATTGCAAACAATGAATTGGTATGTTTATATATTTGTTGATGAGCATGATGAAAAGTTGGATATGATGTTTATGATGGAGTTTGCATGTTTGCATTCATAAGCATCTTTGCATAAGAGAAGGTGATCATGATTGATCACAACTCCACGGAGTGGAGGAGGTCCCGATCCTTTGGAGGAGCGGGCTTGAGAGTGAATGTTGTCGCGAGCATTCACTCACGCTTATCTTGATATCTGTGAAAGAAGTGCATGTGGACATGTAGAGTAGACTTGCATTGATATTTGAGATTAATGGATAAGAATGTGAATGAAAGTGCATGTGATGATAATGAAGTTAATGAATCTTTGTTGATTTATTATTGTTCGTTGTATATGATGTGTTTCTTGAGTCGTGGACTCACCCTTGCTCTCTTCGTTGTTTTTAGGTGATCTTGAGGATGCCGTAATTGAGAGCGAGTAGAGCACATGGACATCACATGATCATTCGCCATGATAAACTTTTCATTCAATATTGGTTTACACTTGGACATGATAGTTATTGAATAACGTTTAGGATATCATTTGGACTAGGCTATTTGCTTTATTAATTTGGATTCATTGGTTGATGCTGCTTTGGATTATTTGCCTGGTTATAATTTCCCATTGCTTATTTATTGTCGTTTGATCCATAATTATGCATGTTCTTTTGTGATCCATTGATATGATTATTGTTGATTTCTTGATGTAATTTTATAGTGTGTCAATAATTATTAATTGGAAGGTAGTTTAGTGGCATTCGGTGCTCGGTGTTGAAATGAGGGTGTTCTGATTGGTATCAGAGCGGGCTTTAGGTCCGTGGTGAATAGATTAACAACATAGGCAAACTAAAATTGTTAAAATTTGTTTTAGTATAGTAAATCAACTAAAATTTGCTAATGGTTAACTAACCTAAAATTTGACACACTAGTGCATGATGAGGTTAGAGAGAGTGCGAATATAGTTTTTACGCCTGCTTATGTTGTTTATTGATGCATGAGTTATTTTGAGCTTTGAGCTCATTGTGTATTGTTGATTGTGGTTGATAGCTATGCCGGGGGTAGAGGACGTGGTCGTGGTGGCATGATCGTGGAGGTCGATGTCGCGGAAGATGTTCCGTGAGCCACCTCCTGTAGCGGATGAGTCGATGGTGAGGGGTTCTTGTTGACCCGCCTCGGTTGTAGTCGAGATGAGACCCCGCTTTCTTGAGAGAGTTGGTGGGAGAGATCCGTGCTCTTCGTCAACAGCGGATATTTGGTGGGAGGCGTGTTGTCTTGAGGACCGCCACTCAAGGGCCATCACTTGGGAGGACTTTGTTGATCGGTTCAAGGGAAGTTCTACCCCTACTCTTTTGTAGAGAAGATGGAGGTTGCCTTGACGGCCTTTGCTCGGGGAAGAGGTCTATTCTTGAGTATGAGGTGAGTTCAACAACTTGGTTAACCGTCCCTTGTAGCGAGCGATGATCTTCGAAAGCCAAGAGGTTCCATCGGGTCTCAATTATGAGTACCGACATGTGTTGGGAGCTACTCCACTCTGTGATCGGGAGCTACTCCACTCTGTGACTCTGACTCTGTTGTGGAGCAAGCTAGGGGCATGGAGTTGGAGATGCACTCACAAAGGCGACAAGCCTCTGGTGGGTCGGTAGCTTCAGTGGTGACCGGAAGAGGAGCTCTCTGAGGAAGTGGAGTGCTTCGTGACACCTTTCAAGAAATTCAAGGAGGACCGCATCTTTCAGTCTAGCAATAAGGCCGTTCTCTTCTTGGCGCCTCGTCCTTTGCAGTACTCCGGCTCTTCGTCTGTCCCGCCGGGCATGCTTTGCTTTAAGTGCGGTGATGGACACTGCTGCTGAGTGCACTTGACGGGTGATTGCCGTCGGTGTGGCCGCCAAGGTCACAAGGAGCGGGTGTGTCGCGTAACCCGCTAAGCGTGATCAAGTGGGAGCTGTGCCATCTTCTTCTTCTTCTTGATGGGTCTGCTCGAGGATCTTTCCGGATGATGATCGCTCCTCCAAATGATGCCATTTCCTTCACTGGCGCCTCCGGTGAGATACTACGCGCACCGCCACCTTCGGCCGCATGTCGGGTTGCCGACCGCTTTACTCGCACCGCCACAGCAGATTGTTGGGGCTCTCGCCGCCCCGCCGTCGTCTTCTTTCGCCATGGCGCCACCTGGAGTGTACGCCATGCCTACTGCAGAGTCCGCGGGTCGTCCTGACGTGGTGACAGGTACTTTGCTTGTGGATTCGTTTGATGCTTTAGTCCTTTTTGATTCGGGGGCTACCTTTTCGTTTGTCTCGTCGGCGTTTGCTAGGAGAGCGAACTTGAGTATCAAGATGGATTTCTCGGTCGGTTTGGTTAGTTCTCCTGGGGGTATTATTGCTAGCTCTACTGTTTGTCCTGGGTGTTCTATTGTCATTGATGGAGAGAAGTTCACGGCGAATCTAATAGTTATTCAAATGGAGCCGTTCGACGTTATCTTGGGTATGGATTGGTTGCACTCTTATCGAGCCGTGATATCTTGTTTCGTAGAACGATCTGTGCGGCACCTCGTGCGGGGAGACTTTGACTTTTCAGGGGAGTGCGCCTCCGCGCTCTCTTTCGATGTTGGTTGGGCTGTTCCCGGGTCAACGTGCGGTGAAAACTGGACTTCTTTTGGCTCTTCTTTGAAACCGGCGTGGCCGCAGATTGAGGAGATTCCAGTGGTTAGTGATTATCGGATGTGTTCGGTGAGCTTCGGGTTTGCCACTGTCGCGAGGCGTGGAGTTTCGCATTGATCTTGTTCCGTACTCGTCCCATCTCGATGTCTCCATATCGATTAGCACGTCCGTTCGGGACGAGTTGAAGAAGCGATTGGATGATTTGTTGGCTAAAGGTTTGATCAGCGTAGTGCATCGCCGTGGGAGCTCTGCTACATTCCGAGAGAAGAAGGATGGGAGTTGGCGTATGTGTATTGATTACCGTGCGCTTAATGCAGTCACAATCAAGAACAAATATCCATTGCCCCGCATTGAGGACTTGTTTGATCGGTTGAATGGAGCTCAAGTATTCTCCAAGATCGATCTTCAGTCAGGGTATAATCAAATCCGTGTGCGTGAGCAGGATGTAGAGAAGACTGCTTTCTCCATCAGGTATGGGCATTATGAGTATAAAGTTATGTCTTTTGGATTGACTAATGCACCTGCCATTTTTATGGAGACCATGAACAACATGTTGCACGAGTATCTAGATGACTTCGTGGTGGTGTTCATTGATGATATTCTTATCTATTCCAAGACCAATGAGGATCATGAGCGTCATTTGAGGCTGGTTTTAGATACCTTGAGAGAGCACAAGTTCTATGCTAAGTTGAAGAAGTGTGAGTTCTGGATTTCAGAAGTGGGTTTCCTGGGTCATGTGATTAACCCTCAGGGTATTGCTGTTGATCCTAGTAAGGACGCTACAGTGGTGGATTGGAAGAGGCCGACTAGTGTGAAGGAGGTGGTTGGAGTTGATCAAGGACTTCGATCTTACAATTCAGTATCATCCAGGCAAGGCCAATGTTGTTGCAGATGCTCTTAGTCGCAAGGCGACTCCCGCTACTCTAGATTGCCTCATTGCTGATTTTGATCGCATGGGAATATCTTATTGTTATGCGGGCACATCACATGTTGAGACTCAGTTGATTCTGGAGTCAGCTATTCCAGACCGTGTGCGGGAGGCACAACAGAGTGACCGGCTACTACAGGAGGTTAGGAAGCGTCTGGATGAAGGTAAAGAGAGTGATTTTAGTATGGACGATTCTGGTACTTTGAGGTTTAAAGGTCGTCTTTGCGTGCCGCAAAAGGCGGAGGTCAAGGATGATATCTTGAGGAGGCACATCGCACTCCATTACATCGCTTCATCTGGTGAGACTAAGATGTATCGAGATCTGAAATGAAATTTTTGGTGGAAAAGAATGAAGGTGGACATTGCTAACTATGTGGCTTCTTGTGGTGTTTGTCGCCAAGTGAAAGCCGAGCACAAGCGTCCCGCAGGTTGTTGCGACCTTTGGAGGTACCCAGTGGCCTTGGGATGATATCTCTATGGACTTTGTGGTGGCGTTGCCTCGTTCGCCCGCGAGGAAGGATGCGATTTGGGTAGTGGTGGATCGATTCACAAAGTCTGCGACTTTATTCCTATTCGCACGACAAATTCAATGAGTGATCTAGCTCCTATTTACGTAAGGGAAATAGTGAGATTGCATGGTGTGCCAAAGACCATTGTTTACGAGGGGACGCAAGTTTGTCTCAAGTTACGGGAGAGTCTGCGAGTGCATTGGGCACACACTCGCCTTAGTCTGCGTTTCACCCATAGACAGACAGGCGATCAGGCGTACTATTCGGACTTTGGAGGACATGTTGCGATCATGTGTCCTATCTTGGAAGGGTAGTTGGGAGGACCATTGCCACTTGCGAGTTTGCTTATAATAATAGTTACCATTCGATATTAGAGCCGCGCCATTTGAGGTTCTTTATGGGCGGAAGTGCGATCACCGCTTTGTTGGGATGCGGTTGGAGAGAAGGCAATTTTGGGTCCTGACCGATTGAAGACCGTTGAGCGTGTGGCCATGGTGAGGCGAGAATCATTAGCGGCTCGGAGCGCATGTAAAAGTTATCTTGATTTGAGGCGTGACTTGGAGTTTGCGGTGGGTGACCAGTGCTCTTGAGAGTGTCTCCCACTAAAGGTATTGTTCGGTTTGGTACGGAGGAAGCTTAGCCCGAGGTGCGTTGGACCGTTCTCAATTATTGCAAGAATTGGGAAGTTAGCTTACCGCTTGGATCTTCCTGAGTCCATGCGTGGAGTTCATAATGTGTTTCACGTCTCGATCCGAAAAGTTTTTGAGAGATCGAGCATAAGATTTCATTAGAGCCGTGACTATTGAGCAAGACCTCACGCTTGAGTCGCGTCCGTATGCGCATACGGAGAGGTCGGAGCGAGTCTTGAGGCACAAGACGTTGGTATCGTCAAGGTCTTTGTGGGCGCTTCGATCGAGAGAGAGGCGACTTAGGAGTTGGAGTCTCGCATGCGCGAGCAATACCCGGAGTTGTTCACGTCGGGTACGTGCTATTTTGTTGTTTAATTTCAGTTGTGCAGTTTTTCTTTGAGTAGAACGGCGATGTAGAATTCGGGGTCGAATTCCGTTAAGGGGGGTAGAATGTAATACTCTGAAAAAAATAATATTAATATTAGTAATAATCGTGTCTTAAGGGTCGGAGAGTAATTAATTTAGTAGTGACAATAAATAATTAATTAAAAACGTCTTAAGGACTTGTGCGTAATTAAATAAAAAGATTTTGTGAAGAATAGAATATTTTCGGAATTTTTTTTATGAGCTATAAATATATTTTGGGCTTTCCAAAACCCTAGCTTTTTCTCTTGTTTTTCCAATCCGTAGCCGCCTCCTTTTTTCCCTACTGCACTGTTTTTTCCGTGCGCCGATTGTGCGTGGAGTCTTTCTGACTCGCCGAGCTCGCCGCTTGCTGCCTCGCGCGTGTGGCGTACCGGTCAAGCCGCTGCTTCAGCTTCGCGTGGTCTGCCGGATTCTTTGCGCTTTTTGCCGCTGGAAGAAGCCAAGCCAGATTGCCGAGCCAAATTACGCGATTCTTTGCGCTTAAGCAAAGCCGGTTATTCTTCTGCAGTCGCTACCGCTATTTCTCTCTTCTTCGCCGGCCGCGTTGGTTTTTCTGCCGCCGCCGATCAGTCTTTGGTTCTGCGCTGGCGTGCGGCCGAGGATCGCTTCTTGTGCGTGCCTCGCTTACGCCGCCTTGATGCCGCGCGTCTCCTACAGATTTCATTGAGTCGGTTTGTTTTCTCTTTCCTGCTAATTCCATGACCGTGATTGTGAATTCCCGAGAAGGTTATTTAAACCAACTAGCAAATGCTTGCCGTAGGATTTAGTTGCTGGGGCTAGTAAGAATTTGTGTTCTTCTGTTAGCTTCGGTAGATAGCGATTTATGTGATTTTGTTTCCTATCTGCTTTTCCAGATTAATTAGAGTTTATAACTGAGATTATTTAGAGAGGGTTAATTTTTATAACAGAGAAGTCGATTAATAGATCCGTTAGCGTGCCGTTCGGTTGTACTATTTATTCGGATATCGTAATGGCAATTTTTGGTAATCTCATCTACTGGTTATTTGTAGATAATATCGATAGTTTTCTTTAGCATATTTTATTATGTCAATCGGACAATTAGATTTTGAGTTATGATTTGGAGAAGGCCGCTGTTTTTAGGGTTATCGTCTTTAGGCGCTGTTTTGGTAGACTGTAAACTAAAAATAGTAAATAACTTAATTAGAGTTTTTGATCTACATGAAAGTTGTAGATAATTGTCTAATGGTTCTGGAGAATCTGAGAACGCGTATTTTGGTTGAGTAAAACTAAAGTTATGAAATTTGGAAGACCGCTGTTCCGAAGCGGACAGACCGGCTTTCGGAGCTAAATACGGAGGGTTAGATGATTTAATTAGAAGTCTTCGTAATCTAAGAAAATGTGGAGATTTTTATAAAGAATCCAGAATGGGGTGGTTTGTGGCGATCGGACTTTCGAGTCAAAAGTTATGCTCTTTTTAGTAACCGGACAGCAATGGGTAGTTTTTCGATACCGGCGTAATGTGGTATATTTGGGGACGTGTAGGAGCGATGTATATTGATTGTTTTTCGTATGATGCTGTAGCTTGTATTGAGATGTGTGTATTTAATGTAGGAGAAGCGTCGTACTTGTTGCCGTCGGCTAGCCAAATTGTGCGTCGCAACTAGTACAGGCAAGTGCATGGTAGACAGCGATCAATGATCGATCACTATTTTCTTTATCTTCTATTACCATTATTGTTGTGCTTTTATTTGGTTTAATTGCAAACAATGAATTGGTATGTTTATATATTTGTTGATGAGCATGATGAAAAGTTGGATATGATGTTTATGATGGAGTTTGCATGTTTGCATTCATAAGCATCTTTGCATAAGAGAAGGTGATCATGATTGATCACAACTCCACGGGAGTGGAGGAGGTCCCCGATCCTTTTGGAGGAACGGGCTTGAGAGTGAATGTTGTCGCGAGCATTCACTCACGCTATACCGGTATACGCGAAAGAAGTGCATGTGGACATGTAGAGTAGACTTGCATTGATATTTGAGATTAATGGATGAGAATGTGAATGAAAGTGCATGTGATGATAATGAAGTTAATGAATGCTGTTGATTTATTATTGTTCGTTGTATATGATGTGTTTGCTGAGTCGTGGACTCACCCTTGCTCTACTGTTGTTTTTAGGTGATCTTCGAGGATGCCGTAATTGAGAGCGAGTAGAGCACATGGACATCACATGATCATTCGCCATGATAAACTTTTCATTCAATATTGGTTTACACTTGGACATGATAGTTATTGAATAACGTTTAGGATATCATTTGGACTAGGCTATTTGCTTTATTAATTTGGATTCATTGGTTGATGCTGCTTTGGATTATTTGCCTGGTTATAATTTCCCATTGCTTATTTATTGTCGTTTGATCCATAATTATGCATGTTCTTTTGTGATCCATTGATATGATTATTGTTGATTTCTTGATGTAATTTTATAGTGTGTCAATAATTATTAATTGGAAGGTAGTTTAGTGGCATTCCAGGCTCAGTGTTGGGCTGGGGTGTTACAAAGACTCCAACTATCATTGACTGTGTTTGGATCTGCCATGTATTTTTTGTTAGTAGATAAGCCTGATTATTTGGTCCTTTGAGTAGAAGAGAATACCATTTTTCCGAAACTATTAAGGTTTCTTATTAAGAACAATGCAAGAAGGCTTCGCTGACTTTGGTTGTAGTTTTTCTTTAAAGATAACTCTATTTTGTTGTTTTGAAAATAGTTCTTCCAAGAATTGTCAAATCCTCCAACTTAGTTGTTCAAGACCCTACAAGTGACTGTTTTGCAGCCCCTATTTAAGGAACAGAAGCTTCTCTAGAACCAGTCACTATTGTATTAATTTTGTTTTAGAAGGTGATAGCTCGATAATCTTTGTAACTTATAACTATTTCTGTTTCCATCTCATAGTGACGGACTGCATCTGACACCCCAAGGAAATGCTGTTGTCCACAAGGAAGTTGTCCAAACGTTGAGAGATGCTGGTCTGAAAGCTGAAGATATGCCGCATGACTTCCCTCATCATTCCAAAATTGATGGCAAATGTCCAGAAAAGGCCTTCCAGTGAAGTACTTTTCAGACCATGTGATGTTTGAACTGCATGCTTCCTCTGAAGGTTTCGCCTTCCTCCTGCTTTGAGGCAAAGCAAAATTAGGGCCAATTATCAAGGCAGACGCTGCTTTTGCTTCTTTGTTCTGAGCTTTTGGATTGATAAATTTAACGTCCATTTTTCCTCCGTGAGAAATAAAATTCGTTCTCCTTGAACTGGAAAACAATTATGAACATGTGTTAAGAGTAATAGCTTGTGTTATGTAACTGCTCAGATTGCTAGTTGGGCACGCAAGCATGGTGGGAATCTAGCAGGCATGTCAGCCAACATCGGTAAAAAGGCTAAATAATGATATATGTTGCTAAAGCGTTGCTCTGCATAGTCAAAGTTACTTACGTTACTTAATAAACTTTACAATGCTCTTTTAAGTTAAAATTGTTTGTAGAACTAACTTTTGCCACTATGTATATCTCCATCTAAGGGACGTATCTAGCGCAAACCGCATGGCAGGCGTCGTCTAGTAAACTTGCGCCATGAATAACCTGATTCGAGTAGGGTCCAGATGGAGGATGATTGCCATTTTGAATAAAGCATTGCCCAAATTATTACCAACTCTGTATACATACCACAATACTGTTGAACATATAAGCATTTTTTGAAGTACTTTAATCAGAAATATACTAGATGAATCATGGACAATACTCTAGATTTTTTCATAAAGCAAATAGATATGAACACCATAATCATACTAATTTTCAGAAGAACAGAAAGTGGTATTCCTATCTCAATGTTCAAGATAACAACAGATAATAAAGTTAAATAAACAACAAGTAAGAGATTGATATACCTAGAACCAGTAGAAGGAGCAGCAACAGAAGTGTTGGTGAGATCGCCGTTCGTCATAGCGTAGTGGACGTCATGGTAGTAGTCGCGCAGATGAAGCAGCGGATCCGAAGCAGCGATCGGATGAAGACGGAGCAGCGAGCAGTCGCACGAACGCTCCCCAAAAATCTTATTCGCCCTCGCTCGTGAAAGCCTTCAAGCACGGGGGTTCCGGAGGAATGCTCTCCCGGTTCGACCGTACACGCGATTCGTCGGGATGGAGATCGCCAGTCACAACAGCTACAGACTAAGAATGCTACTTAGTCTCTTGTGGGAGTCGATTGGAAAAGCAAAAGAACACGAATAGATCTTTTTTCCTGTAATAGCAAAAAGCCAAAAACGACGAGTCAGAGACCAGAGGAAACGGTTGCCATCAACCAGTGCAAACCGTAGCTATAACTCACTGGTAACTGAACCTTCGTTAATGCCATTACTTTGAGTCAGTGCGTTTCGATTTTCGAATAGATAAAGAAAAACGCGCCCGCACCCAACGTACCTGCGCTCACGCGCACGCGCATGGCATGGCACGGCGAGGCGAGCGAGCACGCGCGTGTGTTGGCCTCCTCTAATTCCACAAGGGGGCTACCACGTTCCACCTTATAAAGTGGTGTAACTCCCCTTCAACTCTTCATGTGGGACTAATCAATTTTAGCATGTGCACATGGACTTTTGAGATTCTCTAAGAATTAAATAGAATTAAAAACTGGGCCCAGCCCGTATTAATTCCTACAAATACATCACCACAACTTGTACCTTACACAATGCAAATATTGATGTTCCACATCTGCTCAAGGGAAATATTCGACTTTTGTTGTTCACAGATGATGGTTCGTGTCAAAAGCTAACAAATCCCTTCTCCTTCAAGGTCTGAGGTGGTCAAATAGGTTGTGCCAGCACGAAGCATGATATTATTAGTCCAGCTAGGCATGATACGATCCACCACCTAAACGGGCCAAACTGACCCGTCCAAACTCACCGTGTCGTGCTTGGATTGCGATCTTGGCCTAGTGTACCGTGCTTGGTACGGTTTAAACACGACACGACCAATTGGCTCAGCATGGTGTGTCTGGGTTGGGTTTGCGCTGATCAGGCCGTCGTCGCATCCCTGCACTCCATCGCCACGATCATCGACTCAAACCTGAACATCAACTCCTCCCCTCCCTCTTCCCTCCTCCCCCGACTGAACAACAACTCCACGATGGTGTTCAGGTCGACTGAACAGCAACTCCACTATGGCGTTCAGATCGGCAGGGTCGTGCGACACGTACACCCACCAACCGCCCCTGGCCTTCTTCTTACACTTGGGATTGTGTGCTTGGGACTACGGCAAGGGCTACACGAGGACGGAGATGAGTCCGGAGTAGGCTAAGGTGGTGAAGTGGTCCGGATGGGAGTTGAGGGCGTCGAGGAGTGGGGCAATGGCGGCGTCGACGCCACCCTACAGGGACTTGTCCGGCGTTGACGAGGAGAGCGTAGCGAGCGCCGCTGCCTTTCGGCAAGCGAAGTCCATAGAATAGTGATCTGTGAGGCGGTCTTTGGGTTTGGGTTGGGCTTTTTGCGAGGTTAAGCTGCACGAAAGAGGTTGAACGTTGGGCCAGAGAATTTAATTGGGCCTTTAATAAGCCCAGATCAAAAAAATTGGGCTAAAATGGGCTAAACGGGCCTACTCTAGCCCGTCGAACTAGCCTAGGCCCAGACGGTATAGCCTGTGAGCTAAGCGTGTCGTGTCTAGATCTACAATTGAGCCCACGGACTGACATTGCATGATCCGTTTAATATGCCGGGCCAAGCAGGCCGGACCGGGCTGCCCATTTGGCCATTTGTAAGTCTCCCCTGTGCTTGTCTCGAGGGGAATCAATTCCAGGCCCAAGCTTCTTATTTTGTCATGCGATACCTGATAGGTTGGGACAAATGGCTTGTCATCTGCGCACCTGCAAAGAAATAAAATTTTGCTCTTACCACTGGAAAAGGAACACAAAGTGGTAATTCAGTAAATTTGAAAAGTTGAAGTTATCCTTGCAAAAAATAAAGGAAAAAGAAAAGAAGTGTTGAAGTGATCGAACAGAGCAAACACTTACTAGAGATTGTAATATAATGTTGTGATCTTATTCTGATATAGAAACATTTAGTGTCTGAATAAACATGCAACAAACCAAAAACGCAAACATCATTCAACATTATATTGAATTATGTTGTTCTTTTTTCAAACGAGTGAATTATGTTTTACACAAGAAGGTAGTACATAATTACTACATCTACTGCTGTTTTAATGACTGAAAAGGTCTATTTCTGGACAAATTGCTATATGTACTTCCCTAGAAATGACTGAACATATCGATTTTTGGATAATTTACTACACCTGATTCGCTACAAATTACTGAACAGATCAAATTCTGGACAAACTAGTAAATCTATTTCACTAAATATTACTGAACAGATCGATATATAGACAAATTACTACAGCTGTTTTCAGTACAAAATACTGAATAGACCGATTTCTTCTCTTTTTCCCTCGATCTGTCGCGGGCTCGCACTCACTATGGGGCGATGAGAATGAAAACAGGTGATGGAGGCTCACTCGCTCCGGATAGAGGGCGCCGGTACATGTCAACAGCTAATCATGCTAGTACAGCCCACAGAGACTTGGGCCTGGGAATGGATTGAGTTGAAACTGGTAAAGTGGGTTGGATTTCATTTAGGTTGACTTTGGGTGGATGGAAATAGGTCGAGGCAACTAAAGGGTTGATTTGGTTTGATATGGGTTCTAAAAATTCGGGTTGTATGGGTTGAACCCATGAATTCCTATAGGTGGGTTGGTGCGGGACTTACGGGTCGCCCCACGCCCCAACCAACCCTAGCCCCGCAAGTTCGCAGCGCTATCCACACTCGCCTCGTCCCCCTCCTCTTCCGCCTCATCCACCCGTCGCCGTCGACACTGGCACCGGTTTGAGCTAGGTGGGTTGGAATGGATTGGTGAGGCCAAGAGGGCGAAACAGGCCGCAAGGGTGGGTTGGTGAGGGGTGACCGGGTGAGGCCCTTCTTCTTTGTAGCCTCACCGTGAGGGGCTAGGGTTCCATCGCCGCCGCCGCAACGTCAACTCCCTCCTCCCCGCTGTCGCTGGCCGCCACATTCCTCCGCTCCGGATCTCAGTCCTCCTCCCCCGATTCTTCTACCACTATCAACTCCCTCCTCCTCCCCCGATCTCCCTCGCCGCCGATCGCCGCATGCCCCCGCTCCCATATCTCCTTTGCCCCCACACCCAAGTTCACCTCTTTTTGAATTCTTTCTTTCGTTAGATAAAATGAAGTTCTAAAACTTTTGCTTTTGTTTTTGTGGAATCTGTGTTAATGGGCTTGCCTCGTTCGTTTGTGTCCAGTGTTGTGCCCTTTGCACTACTACCACCAGAAGCTTTTACCCATGGATTCTAGCTTATAACACCCTATGTACTAAACTAAGAGCTCCTGCTTTATGCTCTTTTGAACTGAAGAGACAATGATCTGAATGTCTTGGATGCTACATGAACATAATATCTCAGTTTGAATTAAGTATCAGTACATCATGTCAGTGCCTAGTAAATAATAAGCGATCGTGTGATCAGATACTTATAAATGTTTGTTGAGTAATGCTTACCTTCAATATAATAGACAGATGTGCATTTCGTATTTTCAACAAATATGTGTCATGTTATTAATTGTTTCTTAGCATGACGGCATGACCTACATACATGGTGTCGAAAACAGATAACAGGTACCCGCTAGGTCAACTTACCTTGTAGTGATTATAGGGTAATCAGCCTTGTCCGCGGCCTTATAACCGGTTTTTCTATTTAAATTATGGATTTATACATGTATATTCATATAGCATCAAAATAAAAGTCTTAATGCATACGGCTCAGGCTGAGATCGAGGGCCTTGAGGCTGAGGAGGTTCTTGTATTTCATTTGCCATTGGATTGAAACATCTACTGCCTACAACAATTTTCAGAAGCAAGAAAAAGTGACCAACGATTCATGAACTTGTGCAAAATTACAAATAGACAAATAGATTAATAGAAATGGGAGCAAATCCTCCTCTCCTGAACAACCAACAGCCCTCAAATAGACCCAAAATCCAAATTATACCATCCAAAGCCCTCCTCGTGTGCAAGCCCTCCTCGTGTGCGCAACCACCGCTGCATTGCATGTCCCCCTCCTCGCGTGCGTGAAGGCTGCAGAACTCCCCTCCTTGCGCCTCCCTCTCCCTCTTCAATCCTCCCTCATGCGCAAGGAAGCAAAGGGCTTTCTGTTGCTGGCTGCGGCAGCTCAGGGGAAAAGGGACCGAGGGAGAGAAGCTGCCACAGCCCGCAGCTCAGGGTAGGAGCTCGAGTACGGAGCGGAGGAGGGAGGGAAGCAGCAGCAACAGATCAATCCAGATCCAAAAGAATGAGACAGATAATATGGGGCCAGATGAGTAGAGATCAAGTACCTGATGGTGTTGTTGCAACGCCAAAGACCGCCTCGAGTCGCCATCGCCGGAGCAGTGGAAGCTGGCTGGATCCGCTGCCCAAACCTGGCTTTTCCCTTCTCCCTTTTCCCCTTCGCGCGCTCTGGTGCTATTGCCCACGCTAGCCTCGGCAGAATCACGCCATGTCCCGTGCGCCGTGGGTAGTGTTCCAAAAAATCGGTAGGCAGTATTTATTCGGTCACTCCACGTAGTAGCGATTATACGGAAATCAGTCTTGTACTTGATTTCAAGGTTACCGGATTTTAAATTTTAAATTTTTTATTTATGTACACTCATGCAGTAGCAAAAAGACATCTAGTGCATCTTTTTTTAAATATAGGCTTGAAAACAAAGCTATTGGTAACGTAACCATGCAAATCAACAATATAATATGGTAACAGTACAAATATTGGTAATAAAGAAACAAAATTTATGATTCATATATTATATATTGTTCTAAGTTCCAACCATATCATACATAGGTAATGTCTGGTCACCAAACAAGTAAACCTATTTCCGACAAGTAAACCTCCAGTGAGCTCAGAGCCTAGTAAAGCCTAGTTTCTCTAGTGTTTCTGTAATACGTCACAATTACCCCTAATATTCAGCATAATATACGGTAATCAACTTGCTTATCCACTTAATTGGCCCGCTTAATATTGTAAACCTATTAAAGTACTCGTTTTGCAATATTGGACTTAGGGAGGAGACACTACTACACAAAACCTCATCACAGACGGTTCTACACCGTCATCACAGACGGTTTTTGAACCGTCAGATTTATGTGTCTGTGATAACAGACGATCATCACTGAGCGGTTTTAAAACCGTGCAGTGATAGTTATTATCACGCACGGTTACGAACAAAAACCGTCGCGAAATAGATTATCAGACGGTTACAACAAAACCGCTCGTGATAGTCTATTTTCGACGCATACGAACAAAACCGCTCGTGATAATAACTATCATCGACGGTTTTGTTCGTAACTGCTCTGTGATAGTTTTTTCTATCGCAAAAAATATATCGATTTTGAATGTTCGCAATGCTGATAGTCTTGATATGCAACATTGCTCGCGAGAAAAATGAAATGGCGGGACAGAGAGGAAGATACATGCATACCTTCTTCCCAAAGATGGCGTGGAGGGTGACGATGAGCTCCTCCTCCCGCGTGAAGTTCACGTGCTTGAGGTTCAACCTCGTAGTTGGTGTACCTCACCGCAGCTCTTGCCGCACCTCTTCAACCTCGCGAGCGAGCGCATCCATGCACGCAAAAACACCATCGGTTCCTCGATCTCATCAGCCAAAAGCCCATGCAGATGATACAAAGATGTAATGTACATGAAAACGCATGACCGCTCTTTGAGGAACGGAGGTCCAGGTTGCCGGTGCCGTGGGTGGAGGTCCAGTTGAGGCATGTGGCGGTGAACTTGGACCGGCACGCCGACGAAGACGAAGTCCAAGAAGACTCGGTGTCCCACAGTGTTCGACACCCTCCCAAAGACATTCAAATTTCGACTTCGGCTATTATTTATAAGGACAATGTAACTTATTTTGCTTCCCGCGCACGTGTTCAAAATTTTCGAACTCCCGCGCTGCGAATCACAGACGGTTTTATACAAAAATCGTCTGTGATGACATAAAGCCATGGTAAAATCGAAGAGTAAGGAAAAATCCAAGCCATGGTAAAACCTAAAATCACGCATTTGCTTCTAATTAAGAACCGTCAGATATTATTGAGCGCTTACAATTAGAACCCGCTGCGAATGGATGACATATCACGCACGGTTTACTAATAGAACCGTCAGGATAATTCGCTGAGCGGTTCTATTAGTAAACCGTCTGTGATAGATTCATATCACAGACGGTTCTAAATAAGAACCGTCTGTGATAGGCTCCCATCGGCTATTCCAGGTCGGAACAGACCCAACACAGACGGTTCCAAAAGAACCGTCTGTGATGGGCCGTCTGCTATAGCCTCTTTTGTAGTAGTGAGACCTATTCCCATTATTCAGTCTAATATCGGGCCTACCAAACCGCTCTTTAGAACACTGTTCGTGGGCCCATCTACCGGCTTGTACACTGCTTGTTAGCCGAGTATCCCATATACTCGCCCGGTTATACCTGGTTGACTATTGATTATCTAGTTTTGCATACTAGTAACAGGTAGGGGTACAAACCGAGCGGATACGAACGGATATCGCTCATCCTGTATCCTTTTCCATATTTTTTTCTGATTCAGAATCGGACACGGACTGTGCTGGATACAAATACGAATACGGATAGTCTCGGTCAAGAATACAGAGCGAATATACGCCGAACCGAATATAGATTGTTTCAGTCACGAATACTTATTTGGATATTGCGTGAAAATATAAACCATATAAGTCGCACAAATAAAGATCAATCAACCATACTACATGTCCAAAATACGACTAGATTAGTAGTTTAACAAGCAAATTTAAATACATCACACGATAACAGAGGCTATTTAAGCAATTAGTAGTAACTAGCAAGTAGCAAATACATGATAGATGCTAGGTAAGCAAGTAGTAACTACTAACTAGCAAGTAGCAAGTCACAAGTTCACAACTCTCACACTTCACACGATCCAAAATTACATCAGAAGTTCACAACACAGGATAGTAGCACATCAAGTAGCCAAGTACACTACTACAGAAAAGCTCATCACAGACGGTTCATAACAGTCATCACAGACGGTTTTTGAACCGTCTGAAATTTTATGTCTGTGATAACAAGCGGTTATCACAGACGGTTTCTCAACCGTCTGTGATAACTCTTATCACAGACGGTTCCCAACCACGAACCGCCTGATTACGTAGTATCACGATGGTTCGTGGTTGAACTGCCTGTGATTCGAGAGTCACGCATTTGGTTCCAACCACGAACCGCTCGTGGTACTATGAGAATCATGCATTTGCCTGTGGTTAGAACCGTCTATGATAAGTATTTAGACCTAATTAATTTTTATCGTATTTTCAGCTAGCCTCAGGAATTGCTAGACATGCCCTCTGAAAACTAGCAAGCAGAAACATGTCACAGATAATTGTTGACAACTCAAAGTGATCATTTAACTCAAAATCAAGTACAAAAGAATGTTTCAAGTATGTATTGTCGCTAGAGTTACAAATTGAATTACAACCAGTCAAAGTGAATTACAATATTGAATCAATTGTTTCGAGGTCGTTCATCGGTGTCGACGGCGTGAAACTCTCCGGTGGTGTTAACTATGTCTGCCTTAATGAAGCCACAGAGCTCCCCTCGAATGTGCATGACTTGGTCCATCTCGAGTGCATTTAACTCTATGTTCAAGCCCTGTCGCTAGCAGGAGTAAAGTAGTAAGCATATATATTTAAATTTATAATTAGGAGATAATTATTACGAGATTGACAAACCTGGGGATCGTGCGTCCTAGAAGCATATGTAGAATGCGCATAGGTGATCTCGTTTTTGCTGGCGGCACTGCAAAAATAGAATTACATATATATGTACAGTCAGTTCGAGACGCAATATTACAGAGTATGATATATGATTATTGTGTTGTAGCTGCATCAAAATCGCATCCGTGAGTCGCTGTGGCGCTCGTTCCTTGTATAAACCTCCTCAAAGAACATAGTCGATGAACGCCTACATGATTCAAAAAAGTTATCCTTGTCCATTTCAAACGAAGGAAGACTGCAATAGAGTTATGTGCGGAGGAAATGAACATACCTGTCGAGTATTCCTTTAAGAAGGGTGAAGTCGTGATTTTTGTTGGGTAGAGAATCAAGGTACAATACCATGTTCCTCTTTGGCACAAGAATCAGAAGAATCCAGTGGAACCTACTCGTGTATGTCGCTATAGTCATAAACCTATGTTGAAACGTAATTTGTATAGCAAATACTGAAGCACTTACTTCTGGTTGTAGGGCACCATTATGTAGTCCATGTCGTCCAGAGCAAGCAATCCGATTTTTATGTAATTCTCGACGTAGGATGCATCTTGGTTAATTATTTGCTCAGAGACCACGTGTGGGTCGAGGAAACCCACCGATTCTTTGATTCGACAGACACATTTCATAATGTATCTGTACATAAGCAATGAGTTATGATATTTATCGGTATCACGTGAGTGTAGAAATTGATTGTACACACTTACGTTGTCCAAAGATCGTAGAAGTGAGGCGTCGAGGCGCTTAGGTTGTATAGGTCAAATAAGCCTTCAAGCCCACGGCGAAGTGGCTGTGCTCGTGGAGAAAATGCTCCCTCCCGTGTCCGACGGTGATTCCAAAGATGACCCCTTCTCTCGGTCTTGCGCAAGTACCAATCATGCAAAGCTTGACAAGCTACTCCTGAGCTCTTTATTTCTGCGCTGGAGACCAACGGACTTCCGAGTGAGTATTTCACGGGTTTGGGAGGTGGCTTAATGTTCTTCGATTTCGATTTCTCCTTAACGAGGCGGCTGAGGGACGTCTTCCTGTGAGACGCCTCAGGGACCGATATGGTGACACGCTTTTCTTGTCCCTTCGCCGTCTTCTCGACGGGAAGCGATGTGGCGGCCTTCTGAAGCTTTGGTTGAGGCAGACTCATCGAGGGTCTTATTGGAGAGGCAGGGTCCTCCGTCACTGAAGGGTCCAGTGCGATGTCCTTCTTGGGTCACTGGATAAAAGTGTGCGTGGCATCCCCTAGTGTTCTGATTTCTTCGTTCGGGGGAATCTCCATCGGGATGGCCATGAAATTGTCATGGACCATGTGTAATACCCCGGAAACGAAAAGAGTAAAGAATCGAATCGAGTAATTTGAATGGAAGCCGGGGAAAGAAAAGACAATTAAAGGAGTAGAAATTCCTGAAAAATAGAAGGGGTTTTCCATAAACTCGACAACTGGGCTCGACCACGGCCCAGAGGGGCCCATGTGGTGGCCGCCATAAGGGGGTTTTCCACCCCCCAAACCCTAAACTCCACATTTCTCTCCCCCTCCCCCCTTTGGAGCCGCCCCCCCCTTCCCTCTTGCTGTGCACCGCTTTGTACGTCGATTTTGGGTAAGATGCGTTCGTTTTCTGTCCTGTCCATATCTTAGAAAGTTGTAGGTATTATTCTTAGCTTTCCATAGCCATCGAGATCACGTGATTCCTTTTTACGGTTTAGGAGATATGATTTTTTTAGTGCGCGCTGTTCTGTCTGTCTGACGAGAAGGATCTGTCGGCTTGATCCTAGGTTTTGATTTAGTTAGAGGCATTTCCAGAACCTCCACCCAAATAAGTTATTGTTTCCCTTTAAATTATCTTTCAAAGCTGATACAGATCATCTCCATTGGATCTGTATAATGAAAGTTATGATATTTTCTTTACCACTGTTCTGAATTCTGGGCAGATAAATGTTAGTGTTTTCATCTATTGTTTAGACTACTGTAGAGGCCGAATCTGGGGTTTTGCCCTTCTAGAGTTTTATTCCTGGGAATGTTAGCTTTCTTTTGGCACCGAGATCAGGAACATCCGATCTGTAGTTTGGGAGATATGAATTTTTTATTATGAACTGTCCGGTCTGTCTGAAAATTGAGGTCAGTAGGTTTGTCCCTCGATTTTGTTCAAATTAGGGGCCGAATCAGAACCTTCACCCAACTAAGTTATTTTAGCCCTTAAAATTATCTTTCCAAGATGATAAGAATCATTCTCATTGGATCAATAGGTTGAAAGTTACGCTATTTGCTTTATCTCTGATCTGTATTCTGGACAGACGTAGATGGGTTGTGTTTAGCTGATAATTAGCCCTTTATTTTGGCCGAATCAGGGGATTCTGCCAACTAATGTTTTGTAGCCTGATCTGTTAAGATTCAGTGAGCACTGGTTTCAGGTCTTTTAGAGTTACAGATAATTAATGGTGAATTTTCTCGTACCGCTGCTCAGAAGGGCTGAAATCTGGTCAATAGTTTATTTTCATTTTGGGTCTATGCGGTATATTGATAGTCGGGGTTATTGTAGAACACCGTTGCGTGTTATATCGTTGTTCTTATTTTGGGAACATGCTTGTGTAGGCGGCGAGGCATCATGTGTGGGAACACCTCCGCTGCCTACTAACGAGTCACAACGCGAAAGGCAAGTATCTCAGATGTTAACCGGTGTTGAATTCAAAGGAATGCATAATGATATGTTGTTTACATGAATGTTCTTGTGCTTTGTTCATGGTGTTGATATACTTGCAAGTGACTAGTGTGGCCTTATTGGTACATTATGTTGAGTGTGAATACATATTTATACTTGTTTACACATGTTGTTGAATGCCATGTGTCTTTTCCACTAATGTGTGTTATTAATTCATACCATGAGAAATCATCATGTTCATTCATAAAATTCATTATGACCACGGAAGTGGATTCTTTTAGTAAGTCCCATCAATTCCAAGATGGGCATTTGAAAGACCCATCAATTCCAAAGATGGGCATTTGAAAACCCACCATTCCAATGTGGGTAGTGTTGACCACCATTCCAATGTGGCAACTTGGACACCGTGATGAAACGCTCTTCATACGGTGATTGGGTCCCCGCATTTTGTGAATTACGGGCTTAAGTGAACACCGACGGTGTATCACTCGCTATACCGTATATGCAAATGATAAGTCCATACCTTCAATGCATTCTTACATTTCATCCATTCATGTATTCATTTCATACGCATATGTATGTGTTCCAATAATTGTTCGTAATTCAACTGAATTGTGTTGTCCACTCCATGCTTGATTATTCTTGTTTAGTACTTGCTGAGTCTTCGACTCACCCTTGCTTTGTATGTTTTAATTAGGTAATTGAGGAGGACGATAAGATGATTTGGCGGGTAGTTCGCACACTACACTTCACTTTTATCCAATCGTAACAATTATTCTTACCATTCACCAAGTCAAATTGTTGAAATAAGTTCCGCATTGTAATAATCCTATGCTAGTATCGCTTGACTGCTCGTGGTATTATGACCGCTTATCCATTCTTTACCATGATTCTAGTGATCGCTCATTGTCTTTCCTTAGGAATTTATGTTGATTGAATCGATAATCTAGTTTTAATGCTATGCTTAGTAGTTTGATAGGTTTGCGTGACATTTTGGCTTCCGAATAGCCAGGGTGTTACACCATGTCCACTGCACTCGGCGTAACCTCGCACTACCGGGCACCGTCGTCGCCTCGCTCTTCCTCGGTATGGATACACCATACCCGCCCAAATTTCAATAGGAATCGACCCAACCATCCTCACTTGAGCTTGCGGGCGTGGCTCCTACAAAGGGTACACAATTAGCTAAGGCGCCCTATAGATCTATCTTTGGAGCATTCCAGATGTACATTACCTCGATGCCGCCGATCGGTAATTGCACGTCGTCATGTCCAGAATTATGTGTGGACGCGACGCTACTCCGATGTCGAGCAGGACTTGCTCCCAAATTAACAGGGGCGGCTTGCGCCTGCATGAGTTGATTTACTTGGTTCTGCAAGTTTGTTATTTGTTCTTGAAATTTTGCAATAATCACATGTTCCAACCGAAGGCGTCGTCTGGTCCTTGGATCTCTTCCTACTCCTATACGTGTCGGAGTTGTGTGGAATCCATCCTCCAAGGTACGTAAACCCCAACGCCTCACGTGCAACCCGATGCTCCTTGTTTCCCGGGGTCAGATGGTACATCCTTCTCCTGCCTACTTGAAGGAACCTTGGGAACATGCGGAAGTCAATGCTGCCTGCAAGAGGACATCATGTTATTATAGACACCATGAAGTTATGGACTTATTAACAATTAAGTGGTTCGAGAAATTTACCAGATGTTGAGACACTGCCTCGTCTGCCGGGTTTGTCAAAGAGATGTTGCCTGAAGACGTGGCTGATGCCTCGCTCTTAACTAGGCTCGAGCGCTGCCTCGAGATCTCAAGAACGGTCGTAGCGCCTCTGTCCTCCGCCGCCATCTGCGTGGCTTTACCGCGTAGCGGCGGCCGCAGTCTGTGGGGTGAGTGTTTTGTGCCTGGATAGCTCTGTGCGCCACACTTTGCTCCTGAAATTCGGCAGTCGTCTTCATCTACACGAAGGCGTCCCATGTATCCCGCGACAAAAATTGATACGTCGTGAAGGGCGTCCGACCCGTGTTCACGCATCGCGTGACAAGCGTGCTCTTGAAGGTCCTCCACGCGTGGGACATCGCCAACAAAAGCATGCCATCGCACACGCAGGTCTCGCTTCAGGAAAGTGAACGAGGCGAAAGTTCATCCACAACCGGTCTCTCTCAGATCCAGACGATTTGGCGACGTCACCGACGGCGCGCGAAGACGGTGCCTCCGCCATCTCGCTTACTTGTTATCTATATAAGTTACGATGCAATGATTACATAGTAAATAAAATATATGAAATTGCACAAAAATATAAACAAATAGAATCAACGCTTGCCATCTCAAATTTGCTTTGTAGTAGTGCCATACCATAAAGAAACAAAGAGAAGCAATAATCAGAGTAAAATAAAATAAATTGCCGTCAGTGTACCATAAGAATCATCACGGTTCCCAGGTTTACCTAGATTAGTCGGCACACTAAGTATCGAGACTACCCACACCAATCTAGGTTAACCGGCATCTTGATTTTTCAAGTCACCTAGGCTAACCTGCATTAGTCGAGACCGGATACCCATGATATCTAGGCCAACCTAGTAAATCGACCGCCTTATTTCCATAGGTTTTCATCATTTGGCATTATTACAATTCAAACCCACTTTCGGTAATTGCCGTAATTGCGGTCAAATCCTACAGTGCACATCCCAATAAATCCCAAACCCTCGGTAGACATCATTAGGTGTATCCAACTAACAGCCCCGACACGACAAAGATAGCCTCAAAGAAGGCGAGCAGAGCTCAACCAAGACAAAGAGGAGACAAGAAAGCACCGGCGCGACAAAGACAAATTTCATTTCGAGCCTTCTCTCGCCGGTTCATCCCCCTGGCCGAGCAAGCACACAGAGCCTCACCCCATTTCAAACAAAAGCACAATGAGTAAAACATCTAAAGGGGTAAAATACCACATAAACCCTGTGGTGGTCAGGGCGGGGTGGCACCGAGGTAAACCCTCGGGCTCTCACGGCAGAGAAGGGGGAAGCGCAGGCAAACTCACCGGGGGGTCGGCAGGGGCGAGGGCGGCACCGAGGGAGGCAAGGACGAAGGGAGGCGGCGCTGGGAAACTCACCGAGTGCTCGGCAGGGGCGGGGTGGCACCGACGACGGCGAGGGACGAAGAGGCTACTGGTAAACCCTCGGCTCACGACGAGAGAAGGGTGGAAAAGACTAAGGCGTAAGAGTGCACAACCGCTCGATGATAATACGGACTTATATAGTCGATATCACATACGGTTCTATGATAGAACCGTCAGGATAATACATCACGAGCAGTTCCATAAACAAACCGTCGTGATGATAACTATCACGCGCATTTGCTCGCTATGAAACCGCCTGCGTGATGACTTAACCGAGAAACCCTAATTTTAATATCACGCACGATTCCATAATCGAACCGTCTATGATATGTTGATATCACGAGCGGTTTATTACTAGAACCGCTCAGTGATGTTAATCTATCACGCATGCTTCATTATAGAACCGCTCGTGATGTGAACAGTTACACACATATGTAGAGCCGTCGATCTTTAGATGGACGGCCCGGTCAGCGTGAACGCTCGGACCGTCCAAAGCACTTCGCTGTGAACCGCCCATCGCTAGATCAACGGCCCAGATTCGCGGTGAACGTCGGACCGTCCGACGCTGCCATCTGACGTGGACCGTTGGATCTAAATCCAACGGTGAGGTTTGTGAGCCGCGCGCGCGCGCGTTGTCCCGTGGACTCGGGCCGCTGGATCCAAGATCAACGATCTAAGTTCATCCACGTCGATTTAATTTTGGATTTTCCCGAGAAGGATTATTTGTTAACTAAAAAATGCAATTAAATTCAAAAATGCATAACTTTTTCGCTGTAAACTATTTTTGAGTGAATCCAATTATGTTGGATTCCTCTATTAATGAGCTTACTGTGAAAATTAGTTTTGAACATGTTACTATTTCCAGAAAAGTTTACTTATGTATTTTTACTTTTGCTCATTTCATGGCTTTGAAAAATTGTAGAAAGTGCATCATAGCTCCAAATGAGATGAATCCAATTGGGTTATTCATCTCATGAGGTGCTTGATTCACTGTATCATAGCTCCAACTGAGGTGTTTTGCTCATATCTTTTGCATTAAGAATCCAAATCAATTGGTTCTTGTTGATAAATTCCTTATAAATCATGCTCTTGCTGCTATAAAATTTTCAAAGTCCATAACACGTGACGCGTTTCCATGTTAACATCAAATTACAATGGAATATATACATGCTTAATTGAAATATAGTCCTTCATGATGATCGACGCGCATATAGCTAGCTTCCTCACTGGGTTCTTCCTCCAGTCTGATGCCGTCTCCGAAAGGAGGCAACTCGTCAAATTGATTGTACTCTTCCTCATCCACGACATTCTCAACTCCGACAATCCTTCTTTTACCATGAAGAACTACGTGGCGGTTCTTATTTGCTGGGTCCGTTACATAAAAAACTTGAACAACTTGCTTAGCGAGTACGAATGGTTCGTCCTTGTATCCGACACGTTTGAGGTCCACAGTAGTGACGCCGTACTTGTTGACCTTCATGCCATGCGGAAGTTTAACCCAGTGACATCGAAACAGGGGGATCTTGAAAAGTACATAGTCAAGCTCCCAAATCTCTTCTACGAACCCATAGTACGAGTTCAACCCGCGTGCCCCCGCGGCATTGAACCCCTCGTGAAATGCATCTATGCGGACACCGCTGCTCGGATCGCCCTCTTCCTATCCCGAGCTGCCGTATAAAATATGTACCCATTTATGTCGTATCCTTGCCATGTCACAATTGTAAATTTTGGTGCTTTGGCCAACCATAGCAGCGTTTCATCACTTGATGGCCTCCCAGTGAATCGCATCTTTAACCATTCGTTGAACTGACGGTTGTGCTATCTCGTTATCCAAACCTCCGACCGGTCTGGATTCTGTTGGCGTACCATGTCTTTGTGCTCGTCGATGTACAGGGACACTTGGGTCATGTGTTGTAAGACCGTGAAATGGGCTCACAGATGTATCTAGATCGGGAGTGATTGCTTTCCTCCCGATCGTCCCGATACCCTCCAGTCTCCCCTCGTGACGAGATAGAGGCACACCTATCGGTTCCACCTGAGCCATGTAGTCCACGCAGAACTCAATGACCTCTTCGGTTGCATAATATTTGATGATACTGCCCTCCGACCAAGATCGATTCCGTACGTAGGACTTCAGAATTCCCATGTATCTCTCGAAAGAGTACATATGACGTAGGAACACATGGCCGCATATCTTTATCTCTTTCACAAGGTGAACAATGAGATGGACCATGATATAAAAAAAAGACGGAGGGAAATACATCTCAAGATGACATAGAGTCATCACCACCTCAGCCTACAGAGCGTCGAGTCCTTTGGGATCGAAGACCTTCTGTGTAATTGAGTTAAAGAAATAACACAGCCTAAAGATTGCCACTTGGACCTTGTTTGGCAAGATACTCCTAATTGCAACAGGAAGCATCTGTGTCATCAGCACATGACAATCATGAGACTTCATACCAATTAATTTCAAATCTTTCATGGAAACAAGTTTCTTAATATTGGCGGAGTAACCGGACGGAACTTTCACACCATACAAGCTTTGACACAGTTCATTTCTCTCGGCCTTGGACAAAGTGTAGCAAGCTGGGGGAAGGTACGTTCGTCCTTTATCGGTCTCTTTCGGTGCTAACTCGGTTCTTATGTTCATATCAACCAAGTCACGTCGTGCGTTAACACCGCCTTTTGTTTTGCCAAGAATGTTCAAGAAGAGACCAATAAAGCTATCACATACATTCTTCTCCACGTGCATGACGTCGATGCAGTGGCGAACTTCTAAGTGCTCCCAATAAGGCAAGTCCAAAAAAATTGACCGCTTCTTCCAGATGTTTTTCTGAGGGGTCCTTAATTTACGTCCCTTTCCAAGCACAACATCGATATCCTTAACCATATTATAGACCTCTTTCCCTCTAAAAGCCATTGGAGCTGAACCGTCCTCCTTATTTCCGTCGAATTGTTTCTTCATCTTGCGGTATGGGTGAATCCTGAGAAGGAACCTACGGTGACACATATACACAGTTTTGCGTGAGTTGTTCACCATACACTCTCGGCACCATCTAAGCAAAGGCGGACGTGCTTTGGCTCCTTTTGTATGAACCCCGATAGGTTACCAAGGGCAGGAAAATCATTGATGGTGCAGAATAACATGGCGCGTAAAGTGAAGTTCTCTCGTTTGTACGCATCGCATACTTGTACCCTCTCGTTCCAAAGTGTCACAAGATCTTCCAGCAATGGTGCTAGGTACACATCAATGTCGTTCCCAGATTGCTTCGGCCCTTGGATAAGTAGTGACATCAAAATGTATTTTCGCTTCATACACAGCCAAGGAGGAAGGTTGTACATACATAGATTCACGGGCCAGGTGCTATATCGGCTGCTCATGTTACCGAAAGGATTCATTCCGCCCGTACTCAACCCTAACCTTATGTTTCTTGGTTCCGCACCGAACTCTTCGAAGCTCCGATCGAAGTTTCTCCACTGGGCAGAATCAGCAGGGTGTCTGAGCTTCCCATCTTTCTTACGCTCCTCCGAGTGCCAACGCATCAATCTTGCCTCCTTTCGGTTCGCAAATAAACGCTTCAAACGTGGGATCACAAGCAGATACCACAACATCTTAGCAGGAGGTCCTTGCTTCGCCTTAGCAGTATTCTTACGCTTGTCTCAGGATGCTTTGCACACGGGACACGCATGCATGTCTGCATACTCTTTACGGTAGAGGATACAATCGTTCGGACATGCATGTATTCTTTCTACTTCCATTCCCAATGGACAAATAACCTTCTTAACTTGGTAGGTCGTGCTGGGCAACACGTTTCCCTCCGGAAGGATGTCAGCTAAGAGACTTAACAACGCCGTAAAACTCTTGTCGGACCAACCATTGCTTGCCTTCAATTTCAGCAGTTCAAGCACGGTTGACAACCTTGTGTATTCCGGCTTGTAGCCAGGGAATAAAGGTTTCCCCGAGTCCTCCATTAAGCCCTCGAATTTACAAAACTCTCTCTCACCGTAATTCCCTTCTGCATCGCGTAGCATCTGATCCAGATTGGCATCGCGTAGCATCTGATCCAGATTGTCATCATGCGACCTATCCTCATCAAAAGCACATTCCATACCCTGCATATCGTTGACTTCCTCGACGATGTCGTCACATCGACTTCGGTATAATCTGCTCTTCACCGTGATCGCCCAACATGTATATCCTTTTTGAAACCCCTCGATTAAGTGAGTTTCGATCTGCGCCGGGTTCTTAAACATTTTTATATTACCGCAATCAATGCATGGACAGTACATAAATTTTATCCCCTTCTTCAACATATCCTGCTTTGCACCGGCGGCTCTTCTAAATGCAAACACGCCATTATATACTCTTCACTCACACGGTTCTCAATGTACATCCAGTTTCGGTCCATCTACACGTATACACACGTAACAAATTAATTAGTGTTAAATTATATATTAGTAAACCCGCAAGTACCCTTCATAATGACCAAACACATTAGTGATTAGTCTATAGCAAATATAAAGGGTTACAGATCGTTACACATTAGTGATTAGTCTAGAGTAAAAATAAAGGGTTACAGATCGATCGTTACCCTTCTCTCCAAGGTGGCGCAATGTGGGAGGAGGCAGCAGAGGTGCCGCAATGGGGGAGGAGGAGGCAGGGGTAACAGCTCAAAACGGGGGAGGAGGCAGCAGCAGCAGCAGGGTGCCCAATGGGGAGGAGGCAGCAGCAGCAGCAGGGTGCCCAATGGGGAGGAGGCAGCAGCAGCAGCAGGGTGGCGGCGGCTCAAATGGAATGGAAAGGGGGCCTGTCGGGAGCATCTACTTATAATGCTTGTATATCACAGACGGTTGTTTAGAAGAACCGTCTATGATAGTTATCACAGACGGTTAAGTAAGATAGTAAGTGCTAAGTAAGTAGCATCTCGTTGGCCGCACAAAAGACTTGTCTAGCGGCAGCAAGCAGGGAGCTATCTCTATGACTATGTCTCAGTCAATCTCAGCCTCGGTCATCATCTCATCTTACAAAAATAGATTTGTAGAATGTCATATTTGTACAATTTATCAAATAAATATGAAGATGCAGGCGACCAATGGTGATACCCAATGACATAATCACCATACTAAAATAAAAGGGTTAAAGAAAATATCGGCAGTGTGTAATATATGTGGCTCCAGCAGACTGCAAATATAATCTGCTGCATGCATACCCACATATGCATGCACCCACATAAGTACAAAGTAGTACGATTTACAGTGGCATAATAGACCTCTTCACTTTAGTTTATAGTGGATCAATATTGCCCATGCACCTTCATTTTAGTTTATAGTGATCAATATTGACAAGGAACCCTCTCCTTTGGTTTTATCATGAGGTCACGACACAAGTACATAGCAAGTAAACAATCCCGAGGTATAGTGATTTTATAGGCATCGTATCAAATTTTATAGAAGCTTTAGAGGCCTTATTGGTGCAGAAAAACAAGGTTGGCATATGTCAAAAGATAGGTATCACTAATTCTACAACCATCAGTGCCCTAGGAGAATATAATCCAGACCTGTCCAATGCCAACAAATACAAAACTAGCTGCCCTATTGTTAGTAAACTTAGTGATATGAAGATATTTGTTGGTTATTAATGGGATGTAACTAGCAAGACAACCCTCATAATTTCCAGGTAACAGATCTTTTTTTTTGAGCTCCAATCAGATATACCAAACTCTGCAAAACCTTACCACTTGAAGTAATAAACAATGGTAAAGGCATGTTGTAGAGAAATAATACTAAAAACTGCCAGGATGGCAAACTTTACATTTCTGTAGTCAAGTATTCCTTCAAAAGGAAGCTCTAGTTCATCACTGATTATAACTGGGATACAACCACTAACAATTGCATCGAATAGACTAGCAGAAGATGGAGTATCCCCAGCTGGACTCAAGCAAAAGAGACTTGCGCATGCTATTGCTAAAACGTGAAAAAGCTGAAAGGAAATAGTACGCAATCAATCAACAGCTTTTGCTGACTAGTTTCATTGCAAATAAATTATCCCCTATAATATTACAGTATATAGCAATAAGTAAACACTAGCTGAACTCCTGATCGAAATGGATTTGTTTCATTTCTACAAGCCATGAATTATGCCCCTCGATGCACAGGATGTCAGTAATGGTGTTGGTACGGTAAGAATGCCAACTTACTACATGTGGCTCTTAAAACTACTCAAAATCAATGCATGCATGCATCAAACAAAAATAGATCAAACCTTAGTCGATCTCAGCCTCGGTCATCATCTCATCCTACAAAAATAGATTTGTAGAATGTTAGATTTCTAGATTTATATCTTTTATGTTAAGTAACAAATTAACAATTATGAAACCTCTTCGTTCATGTTTGTAGTAGCACATTGTTTATCCTTTAGCTCCAAATCTAAGTCATCAACAAGTGATGCTATCTTCTCCTTAGAACCTGAAATTTTTAAATAACATGAAGTTAGTAAACTAAAGTTGGAAGTAGTATAAACTATAAACTAAATTACTTATTATTACCTTTCCTAGATGAAGTTGTACATTCCTTTGTACAAATTTGAGCCTTAACCACCTTGGGCGCTAGTCAACTAAGAAATGGATCAATAGCACGTCCACCAACACTAAAGGCTAACTCTGAAGAAACAGATGATACTTGAATAGCTAACACGCCACAAACTAGTCGTGAGAGAACATGAAAAGCCATTGGTGTGTGTTCCACCATGACAATATGTTAAACTCTGCACCCTTACCAATAGGATCAACCCACCACCGACTTGGTTTTTCTTTAAGGTATAGTTCCAATTCATCTATATCACAACATATCACAGCTGCATCCTCATACAAGAACTGTCCAATGTTATGGAGACCCAAGTTGGCATCACCATGTGGAAGAGAATGTCCTTCAAAATTAGGCTTTGAAACTTTAGGAGTGCTAGACAGGTAAGCTTGGAATAATTTATTTACAACATCTATAAAGCGATTAACTTCATGGGCAACCCTCTCATGATAAATCCTCCCCATAAAATATTCCACCAGTTTTTTTTCTTGTATCTTGGATCAAGAAAGCATGCCATAGCAAAAGCCATGTTGGATTTGTCCTAATACTTGTCATATTTGGATTTCATGGCCTCTGCTATACAAGAAATAGTGTCATCGACGCTTTCATATCATTCTGCAAGTGCCATCTTAATCTCACAAAATTTCCACCAAAATAGGTTTGTTGTTGGATATTGATTTTAAAATATCACAGAGCATCATTGAATTTATGCAAACACTTGCATAGTGCATCCGCCATATCTCATTCCTCATTTGTCGGAGAATAATTCTCATATTTACCATCGTACAAAAACAACAACCTTTCAAAAGCCATCCTATAGTAAATAGCATGGCTCAACATTTCATATGTGGAGTTCCACCTTGTAGGCACATCCAATAGAAGATCAGATTTATTGTCCAAGTCACATTCTGCTGTACACTTTTGAAATTCCTTCCATTGCAATAGAGAATTCTTCACAATAACAATAGTAGCTCTAATATACTGAACTGAAGATGCAATTACTTTCAAGCCATCTTGAGCGACAAGGTTTAGTATGTGACATAAACATCTCACATGAAAAAGCATCATCACATATCAAGGGAGAACGCTTATTAAGTTCCACCACAACTTCTCTAACACATTTATCATTGGATGATGCATTGTCTAGAGTGAGATCATATAACTTCGTAATGTTCCAAGACATGGCACTCTTGACAAATTCATTTGCTAGATTAGTTCATGTCACTACTACAGAAAAGGTCATCACAGACGGTTTGTAACAGTCATCACAGACGGTTTTTGAACCGTCTGAAATGTTATGTCTGAGATAACAGGCGGTTATCACAGACGGTTGAAAAACCGTCTGTGATAACTCTTATCACTGACGGTTCCCAATGCACGAACCGCTGCAGTGATTCTAGTATCACAGACGGTTCGTCGTTGGAACCGCTCTGTGATAAGAAATATCACGACGGTTTCAACTACAAACCATCTGCGTGGTTATTGAAGATCGCTGCACAGGCGGTTCGTTGTTAGAACCGCTCGTGATAAGTCCTTTAACCTAATTAAATTTTTCGTATTTTCACTAGCCTCGTAAATTGCTAGCCATGCCCTCTCGAAAACTAGCAAGTAGAAACATGTCACGTATAATTGCCGACAACTCAAAGTGATCATTTAACTCAAAATCAATTACAAAAGAATGTTTCAAGTATATATTGTCGCTAGAGTTACAAATTGAATTACAACCACCAAAGTGAATTACAATATTGAATCAATCTGCTTTGAGGTCGCTCATCGGTGTCGACGGCGTGAAACTCTCCGTTGGTGTTAACTATGTCCGCTTTGATGAAGCCACGAGCTCCTCGAATGTGCGTGACTCGTCCATCTCGAGTGCATTTAACTCTATGTTCAAGCCCTGCCGCTAGCAGTGAGTAAAGTAGTAAGCATATATATTTAAATTTATAATTAGGAGATAATTATTACGAGATTGACAAACCTGGGATCGTTCATCCTAGAAGAAATCAATAGTTGCATATGATGGCATACGAGAATGCGATAGGTGATCTCGCTTTTGTCTTTGGCGACCGCAAAAATAGAATTACATATATATGTACAAATACGAGATGCAATATTACGAGTATGATATATGATTATTGTGTTGTAGCGCGCATCGAAATCGCATCCCGTCACCGGTGTGGCGGTCGCTCCTTGTATAAACCTCCTCGACAACATAGCCGATGAACGCCCTACATGATTCAAAAAGTTATCCTTGTCCATTTAAAACGAAGGAAGACTACAATAGAGTTATGTGCGGACGAAATGAACATACCGCGAGTATTCCTTTAAGAATGGTGAAGTCGTGATGTTTGTTGAGTAGAGAATCAAGGTACAATACCATGTTCCTCTTTGGCACAAGAATCGAGGAAGAATCCAAAGTGGAACCTACTCGTATGTCGCTATAGTCATAAACCTATGTTGAAACGTAATTTGTATAGCAAATATTGAAGCACTTACTTACGGTTGTAGGGTACCATTATGTACTCCTCGTCGCTCGAGCAAGCAATCCCATTTTTATGTAATTCTCGACGAGGATGCGCCTTGGTTGATTGTTTGCTCAGAGACCACGTGGGTCGAGGAAACCCACCAGTTCTTTGATTCGACGGGCACATTTCATAATGTATCTGCACATAAGCAATGAGTTATGATATTTATCGGTATCACGTGAGTGTAGAAATTGATTGCACACACTTACGATGTCCAATCGATCGAGAAGTGAGGCGTCGAGGGCGCTTAGGTTGTATAAGTCAAATAAGTCTTCAAGCCCACGACGAAGTGGCTGTGCTCGTGGAGAAAATGCTCCCTCCCGTGATCCGACGGTGATTCCAAAGATGACCCCTTCGCTCGGCTCTTGCGCAAGTACCAATCATGCAAAGCTTGACAAGCTACTCTGAGCTCTTTATTTCTGCGCCAGAGACCAACGGACTTCGAGGAGTATTTCACGGGTTTGGGAGGTGCCTTAATGTTCTTCGATTTCGATTTCTCCTTAACGAGGCGGTGAGGGACGCCTTCCGTGTGACGCCTCGAGGACCGATATGGTGACACGCTTTTCTTGTCCCTTTGTCGCCTTCTCGACGGAAGCGATGTGGCGCCTTCGAAGCTTTGGTTGAGGCGGACTCATCGAGGGTCCTATTGAGAGGCGGGGTCCTCTCGATATCGCACATCCGAAGGGTCCAAAGGCGATGTCCTTCTTGGGCCACTGGATAAAAGTGTGCGTGGCATCCCCTAGTGTTCTGATTTCTTCGTTCGGGGGAATCTCCACCGGGATGGCCATGAAATTGTCATGGACCATGTCCACTGCACCTCGGCGTAACCTCGCGCCACTGGCACCGTCGATCGCTTGCTTCGTGGTATGGATACACCATACCCCACCCAAATTTCAATAGGAATCGACCCTACTATCCTCACTTGGAGCTTGCGGGCGTCTGCTCCTACAAAAGCGCACACAATTAGCTAAGGCGTCCTATAGGTCTATCTTTGGAGCACTCCAGAGATGTACATTACCTCGATGCCGTCGATCGGTAATTGCACGTCGTCATGTCCAGAATTATGTGTGGACGCGAGGCTACTCCGATGTCGAGCAGGACTTGCTCCCAAATTAACAGGGGCGGCTTGCGCCTGCATGAGTTGATTTACTTGGTTCTGCAAGTTTGTTATTTGTTCTTGAAATTGTGCAATAATCACATGTTCCAACCGAGCGTCGTCTTGGGTCCTTGGATCTCTTCCTACTCCTATACGTGTCGGAGTTGTGTGGGAATCCATCCCTCCAAGGTACGTAAACCCCAACTCCTCGCGTGCGACCCGGGTGCTCCTTGTTTCCCAGGGCTGTAGACAGTACATCCTTCTCCCTGTCTACTTCGAAGGAACCGTGTAAGAACCATACCAACAGGGGGTTCCCATAGTTGAGTCATGGTTGCTTCAGCTATCTCTACTGGGAGTTGGAAGTTAAAAATCACCTCGTTGTTAGGACATGCATACCATCCTAAATAAAGATGGTATGCTTTGCAAAGAAACAAGATGGAATCAATTATTCTTGGTATCAAGTGTTTTTCTCATAAGTGGTATCGAGTTCGTACAAGTGGAATTAAATACTTGACAATTGTCATCAATTTAAAGATCATAAGTCCATAACACATTAACACATGACAATGGAATAAATTAGTTAATTACAATGGAGTAAATTCTTAATTAAAATATAGCCCTTCATGATGATCGACGCATATAGCTAGCTTCCTCACTGGTTCTTCCTCGAGCTCGATGCCGCCTCCAAAGGTGGCAACTCGTCAAATTGATTGTATTCTTCCTCGTCCACTACATTCTCAACTCCGACAATCCTCCTTTTTCCATGAAGAACTACGTGACGCTTCTTATTTGCCGGGTCGGTTACATAGAAGACTTGAACAACTTGGTTAGCCAGTACGAATGGTTCGCCTTTGTATCCGACACGCTCGAGGTCCACTGTGAGTGACGCCAGCATTTGTCGACCTTCACTTGTGGGAGATGGACCCAACGGCACCAAATAGGGGATCTTGAAAAGCACGTAGTCGATCTCCCATATCTCCTCTATTTGCCCATAGTACGAGCTCCTCACCCATCGGCATCAATGCATCTATGCGGACACCGTTGTTACGCATCGGCTCTTCCTATCCCGAGTCAGCCGTATAAAATGTGTACCCATTTATGTCGTTATCCTTGCCATGTGACAATTGTAAATCGTGGCCCTCTTGCCAACCATAGCAGCAGATCATCACTTGATGACCTCCGAGTGATTCGCGCTTTAACCATTCGTTGAACCGAGCGGTTGTGCTCTCTCGTGATCCAAACCTCCGACCGGTCTGGATTCTGTTGGACGTACCATGTCTTTGTGCTCGTCGATGTACGGGGACACTTGGGTCATGTGTTGCAAGACCGTGAAATGGGCTTGAGCGTACGTATCCAGATCGGGAGTGATTGATTTCCTTCCGATGGTCCCGATACCATCCAGTCTCCCCTCATGACGAGATAGAGGCACACCAATCGGATCCACCTGAGCCATGTAGTCGACGCAGAACTCAATGACCTCTTCCGTTGCATAACCTTCGATGATGCCGCCCTCCGCTGAGATCGATTCCGACGTAGGACTTGAGAATTGCCATGTACCTCTCGAACGGGTACATATGACGTAGAAACACAGGTCGCATATCTTTATCTCTTTCACAAGGTGAACAATGAGATGGACCATGATATCGAAAAATGACGGAGGGAAATACATCTCAAGATGACACAGAGTCGTCACTACCTCGGCCTACAGAGCATCTAGTCCTTGGGGATCGATGACCTTCTGAGCAATTGAGTTGAAGAAATAACACAGCCTCAAGATTGCCACTCGGACCTTGTTCGGCAAGATACTCCTAATTGCAACAGGAAGCATTTGTGTCATTAGCACACGACAATCATGCGACTTCATACCAATTAATTTCAAATCTTGCATAGAAACAAGTTTCTTAATGTTAGCGAGTAACCAGACGGACTTTCACACCGTGCGAGCTCGCACGCTTCATTTCTCTCGCCTAGGGCAGAGTGTAGCAAGTCGGGAAGGTACGTTCGTCTCCAGACGGTCTCTTTCGGTGCTAACTCGGTCCTTATGTTCATATCGACCAAGTCACGCCGCGTTAACACCATCCTTTGTTTTGCCACTAATGTTCAAAGAAGAGACCAATCAAGCTATTACATACATTCTTCTCGTGCATAACGTCGATGCAAAGGGCGAACTTCTAAGTACTCCCAATAAGGCAAGTTCCAAAAAATTGACCACTTCTTCCAGATGTTCTTCTCACGAGTTTTTAATTTACGTCCCTTCCCAAGCACAACATCGATATCCTTAACCATATCATAGACCTCTTTCTCACTAAAAGCCCTTGAAGTCGAACCGCCTTTCTTATTTCGTCGAATTTTTCTTCATCTTGCGGTATGGGTGACTCTCGGAAGGAACCTACGGTGACGATATACACGCTTTATGCGAGTTGTTCAACCATACACTCTCCGTAGCATCTAAGCAAGCGACAGCTTTGGCTCCTTTTGTATCAAGCCCGATAGGTTACCAAGGGCAGGAAAATCATTGATGGTGCGAACAACATGGCACGTAAAGTGAAGTTCTCTCGCTTGTACGCATCCCATACCTGCACCCTTCGCTCCACAAAGTCACAAGATCTTCCAAAGAATGGTGCTAGGTACACATCAATATCATTCCCGTGTTGCTTCGCCCTTGGATAAGTAGTGTCATCAAAATGTATTTCCGCTTCATACACGTACCAAGGAGGAAGGTTGTACATACATAGATTCACGGCCAAAGTGCTATGTCGGCGCTCATGTTACCGAAAGGATTCATTCCGTCCGTACTCAACCCTAACCTTATGTTCCTGCTCCGCACCGAACTCTTCAAGTCGATTGAAGTTTCTCCACCGGGCGAATCAGCAGGTGTCCGAGCTTCCCATCTTTCTTACGCTCCGAGTGCCAACGCATCAATCTTGCCTCCTTTCTGTTCGCAAATAAACGCTTCAAACGTGGGATCACAGTGATACCACAACATCTTAGCAGAGGTCCTTGCTTCGCTTTAGCAGATTCTTCCGCTTGTATCGGGATGCTCAGACACGGATATGCATGCATGTCTCGCATACTCTTACGGTAGAGGATACAATCGTTCGACATGCATGTATTCTTTCTACTTCCATTCCCAACGGACAAAGAACCTTCTTAGCTTGGTAGGTCGTCTTGGGCAACACGCTTCTCCTAAGGATGTCACTAAGAGACCTAACAACGCCAGAAAACTCTTGTCGGACCAACCATTGCTTGCCTTCAATTTCAGCAGCTCAAGCACGGTTGACAACCTTGTGTATTCCGGCTTGCGGCCGAGGAACAAAGGTTTCCGAGTCCTCCATTAAGCCCTCGAATTTACAAAACTCTCTCACCGTAGTTCCTTCTCGATCGCAGTAGCATCCGATCCAGATTGTCATCATGCGATCTATCCTCATCAAAAGCACATTCCATACCCTCGCATATCGTTGACTTCTCGGCGATGTCGCCATTCTCGACTTCCAGATAATCTGCTCTTCACCGTGGATCGCTCCAACATGTATATCCTTTTTGAAACCTCTTCAGATTAAGTGAGCTTCGATCTGCGCGGTTGTTAAACATTTTCATATTACCGCAATCAATGCATGGACAAGACATATATTTTATCCCCTTCTTCAACATATCCCGCTTTCGCGGCTCTTCTAAAAGCAAACACGCCATTAATATACTCTTCACTCACACGGTTCTCAATGTACATCCGGGCTTGGTCCATCTACACATTAGTGAGTACTCTATATTAATAAACCGCAAGTACCCTTTATAATGACCAAACACATTAGTGAGTACTCTATAGCAAATATAAAGGGTTACAGATCGATCGTTACCCTTCTCTCCAAAGTGGCGAATGTGGGAGGAGGCAGCAGATCAAAGCCGCAATGGGCCGGGAGGAGGAGGCAGGGGTAACACTCAAAATGGGAGAGGAGGAGGTGCAGTAATACTCAAAATGGGGAGGACGCAGCAGCAGGAGGGTGGCGCGGTTCAAATGGATTTAATAGAAATGGGACTGCCGGCGTGGGACGCAGCAGCAGGAGGGTGGCGGCGGTTCAAATGGATTTCATAGAAATGGGGACCGTTTAGCAGCGCTACTTATAATCTCGATATATCACGAGCACGGTTCTTTAAAAGAACCGCTCGTGATATTGAGTTATCACGCACGGTTCTTTTAAAGAACCGTCGTGATATGCTTATCACGACGGTTCGTTAAACGAATCGTGCAGGAAGTATCACGCACGGTTGTAAATAACCGCTCGTGATATTTATATATCATGCACGGTTAACGAAGAACCGTCTGTGATAATTTTATCACAGACGGTTCCTTTTGAACCGTCTGTGATGGGGTGTCTAGTATAGCATGTTCTGTAGTAGTGTGTATGGTTTCCTTTCACATGAATGAATTTAATAATTCTTTTTTGCATATGCCAGTTATCATCTATCCAGTGCACAGTGATGCATATATAACATTTATTTTGATTAGATGTCCACATGTCCATAGTTGCAGAAAATCGACAAGAAAGATACTTTAGTTGTTCATACAACTTATTCTTTTCACCTACAAACATTTTCAATATCTCTTTCCTAGTGGTTGTGTGACTCTTGAATGAAAAACCAGGACGCAGAGACTTGATGAAATCAACAAAGTACTCATATTCAACCATAACAAAGGGATATTCATGTATAACTAGTTCCAAATAGAACTCCTTCAAGCTAGCTTCAGCATCATACCTGTAAGTCCGAACTAAACTATTTTCTCTACCTTCATTATTCTCTAATTACAGCTGTTGTTGGCTTTGCTTTACAACATACTTGAATCCCATATGATTCCACAATGTCTTCGTTCCCCTTGAGGTCTTAGCTCGAGCTTTGTGAGGACATTTCTTGCATTTCGCCCAAACTTGTTTCTCCTCCGCACCATCTCTTGTCTGGACGGTCGTCGAGTACTTAGAGTAGTACTCTCAAACCTTAGAGGTACACATCTTCTGCTTCTTCACAACAGGCTCAACTTCTCCTGTGCAAGTCCCTTCATCTACTTCAACATGTCCTACACCTCCAGTTGTTGTGTCTGTCTCACACGCCACCAATGCACTAACATTCGGTGGTGGTGGCGTTGGCGCTAAGTAGCCTGTACCAATTGTTGTGGTAGCAGCAGCAGGGGATGCTCTTATGCTAGCACAAATGCTCGCACTTCCACTTGTAGCAGTTATCTCAAATTCTCAATACCCTACAAATAGCAATAAAGCCAACAAATGAGATGTAATATAGCTAGTCTACAAGTGATGAAGTGAACAAGCAAAGCAACAAGGACAGATTCTGGTGTGGCAAAATGAATTTGACATGGGTGCAACAAGGGAATCAACGATAGTCTTTCCAAGAAACAGTAAGTAGCTAGGAATGTAGGATAAGTTCCCCTTCAATCAACAGAAATAAGCAGTACTATAAATAAATAAATAAATAAATGTGTTACCAGGAGACATGAGAAACTAGCAGTACATGACTGATAAAAATAATAGAGCAAACCATCAAAATGCAATTAACAAGTAGCAGTAGTGCCGTACTCCACAGAACTAAAACAGTGAACTAGCCATACAACAAATTCTTCCGGTACTACTAGGAGACATGCAGTTTACTTAATTCTCTCTGTGTATGTGTGCTCGCATCAGTCCTAATGCTAGCTCTCAACGTCGCATTATTACTTCATCATCAGTGCATCCACCCATTATGAGAAGAGATAGAAGATAGATAACATTCAGTAAATACTGAAACATCATTACTTGAATCAAATTCGTTCGATGAGTGCATGTGCTTAGTAGTTAGTAGCAGTTGACAAGATTGTTTAAACGTACCAATAGGGGAAAACAACCACATTATTCAGCTCGCAATCAAATCACGAAGACAAAGAGCTACTGCAAGTGCATGCATAATGTATTACAATCTGCATGAGAAGAAAAAATAGACTTTTTTTTTTTTTGGCTAGCGAGAGCTCCTCCACATGCACGAGCTTGTAGGCATCTTGGCGACAGGGGGTCTCTGGGCTTCCACCTGGGCAGCGCAACCAGTACGGGTCAATCACGCTAGCAGGGAAGGAGCCCACGGGGGCGGCCACTAGAGGGGGAAATGCACCGAATTTGTGCTGGGAGGCAGCCGGACGAGCAGGTGATGCTTGATCTACTCAGGGAGACTGCAAGAGGGGGAGAGGAGGCGGTGGTGGCTGCGACTGCGGCGACGACGGCAGCGAGGGAGGAGGAACGCGGCGGCGACGAGGGTTAGGGGGGCGGAGATGGGATTGGGATCTCAGAAATGTGGGCGGGCGGTGTGGTGTACTGGTGTTGGTGTGAACTGTGAGTCTGTGAAGGGCGGTGCGAATGGGCTTGGCCGCTCGGGCACTCGGATATTGTCCGGATAGCTTCAAATTCACCGGATAGCTTCTTCCTGAATCCGACAAAAAAAATCCTGATCCTAATCCAACAAAAAGCAGATATATGAAAAAACGCTCCGAATTCTATCCGAATTGAATTGGTCAGTCGGGAACTATCCACTCTGTTTGCACCTTTAGTACAGGTGAGGTGACCTGGTACGATTATACGCCGAGTATACAACCTGTTAGACCTATTTTTAGAGCATTGCCTACACATGAATTAAGAGTATTAGGAATCGGAAAAAGAACAACGATTCATCCCCCACTTTGATTTTGAAAATAGAAAGGCAAAATTAAATAATTAATAAAAGTAGAGTATAAGAACATGGTAAACATGGTTAGAATATTAATAACAATATATATATATCAAGTGCTTCATTAATTTGGAAGCATGCATACATCTGTGTGTTAATTGTCTTGCCTCGTTCGTTTGTGTCCAGTGCTGTGCCCTCTGCGCTACTACCAGCACAAGCATCCGGTCAACCCACTGCTGCTCGGTCTCTTCACCGTCGCCATCAGCTTTGCAGTCGGCATGACATGCGCCTTCACCAGCGGTAAGAATACCTCCGTTTTCTTGTTCCTTTCTCTAAATCATGGTTAGTTTCTCCGCCGTCGGGATGAATTTATGCATTTGGTCTAATTGAGCATCCGAAATAGCTGTGCGTGTAAATTGGTTATCGTAATTAACGAGCTGCTTTCATTATGAATCGCATGCTTGCTTGCGCCATTCACTAAAATCATGTTAGATATGTGTGCTTTGATGATATTAATTAATGGAAGTCGCTCCTTGCATTAGGAATCCTCTGCTTTCTTGCTTGTCTCTAAATCATTGCTCGATATGTTGGCATGGATGAATTTTCCATTTGGTGTAGTTGAGCATCCAAAACAGTTATGCAAGATGATGCGTGATATATAGTAATGAATGGAAACCACTCTTAACATTATGATTACTGAAGATGACATGAGTCAACTTCTCGCAGAGCTGTTGAGAGGCACTTGCAGACGTTCTCTCACAGGGAAAAGAAGAAGATAGTCAGAAGTTTCTTCAAGTAATGGTGTCTGCATTCTGCATCCCAGTTTGGCTGGTGCACATGGGATGCCTTTTACACCGATGTTACTGTTGAAGGGGTGAAGGAAGGATTAAAGAGGTATTATTTACCGGCAGCGGATCAGGTGGAAACCACCGTAGCTGTGCAAACTTAGAAACTATGTATCAAGACCCTAGGAGGCTGATCGGATGGCTGCAGATGGAGGTGGGTGCGTTTTACACTTAAACGCCCGCAATTAGGAAATCTAATCCCCTTTTTTTGCGAAAACCCCCCAGCAAACAGCCGCAGGAAGCCAGAAAAACACATCGCCGCTGGGTTCTCAATCTCGTGTCGTTTCGCCTGGGCGCCGGCGGCGGCTCTGCAGGACGATGTGGTCGTGCCTTGCCCGGAGGCGGTCGCGGTTGGTGCGGATGTAGGTGGCGGCGAACTCCGCGTCAGAGAGGATGGCGGCGAGCGTCGACGACACGAGATCCGCCTGCGACGGCGTCCCCGCCCCGCCTTCATTTCGATTCGATTCATCATCTATACTCCATACGGCTCAACCACATGGAGGAAATGACGACGTCATGCATGTATATACTAGTATACAAGATGTTGTTGCATTGGTGGAAAACCCAAAGATGTGCACGCCGAAATGGCGGATTAGTACTTGTTTACCTCGTTGCCTAGTATCCAGCTTCAGATTCACCACAAAATTGAAAATGATTAACTAAATTCTCCACTTCAAAAGGAATTGACATATACATGTGACTACTTCATAGGATCAAAATTCTTCTTATGCAGGTAGAGTCAAACTAGAATAAAAAAAAGGAGCGAACTCCAGACATTAACTAGAGTACATTGTTCAATTCATCTCAAAAGGTTACACGAACTTGAAATATCAGCCAACAACATTGTTTGGGCAATTTCGTGCATCATGATCCCCTTCTTGCTTACATTTTCGACACGTCCGTTTACTTCTACCCTTACTTCCTGCCTTCTTCTCTTTGCTCTTCTTAATTCTTTTGCATCTCCCTTTCGAGTTGATATCATTTGGTGGATGTATATCGACCTCATTTGGAATTTTACTACCAAGGAAAGATTCATATTCATCCTGTTTTTGAACTGTCGTAGCAGGCGTGATCTTTTGGAGAGGTTGTACTAGGTTCGATAAACTAGAATATAAAAAGTCCATTCCTTGTTCAGAGTTCTTGGCCATTTGAATAAGATCTTCAAACTTGTTGCGTGAATCTGAAATCTTTTTCTGCATCGCCACCTCCATAGGATCGTTAGGCTTTTCATCTAGTAGGTTACCTTCCTCATCAAAGAATAGTTCCCTGTACAATTGAAGATCTGATCAAGACTATTGTACAAAACTGTAAATGAAAGGAAAGTTGGACTATAAGTGATCAGAGAAGGAAAGAAAACAGCCATAGAAAAAATATCATACAGTACACACCTTTTACATCTTTTCTCCCATCGCTTCATAATATAAATCGATGGTATCTCATTTTGCTTCTCGGCTCTAAGCACTTGTACGATATGACGACATGGGATGCCATAGGACTCATAAAATTTACAGGAGCACCTACCGAACATGTTCGACTTGTTCATTTGAACAACTCGATCTTTTCCAGATAGGCTGCTGATGGTGAAACATTTTATATCTTCACACTCCGAAATACCTTGAATAATGCAATGGTCTCTTGCAGCTACGATTTGTTCCTGAAATTTACTGAAAACTTCATGTGTATATATCACACTACATTGCTTCTCCATGGCCCATGGTGTCATCAATTTAGGAGTGGTGTGAAGACTTGCATTGTCGGCTTTCAACTCCTCTTGGCGCTGGCACTCCAAAGCTGTGTCAAACCTTAGCCAGAACTCGACAAAGGTCAACTTTCTACGAATGAAACGGTTAAAAAAAGAATTTGCACTCTCCGAACGTGATGTAGTCCTAAGCATTCCTGCTAGAGGTATGTCCAAAAAATATACCGGAATCCATGAGTCACGAATAGCAAACCTAGTGGAAAACCAATCATTTCCCATGAGGTCATAATCTGTTATGATAGAATTCCATTCTGACACAAAATCATCTGAATTCTCAGTCCCCCAAACACACTTGTTTAGTCTTTCCCAAAAATTTTCATCTTTTCTTAAAGAGGGCCCGACCTTCTCAGATACCTTTGCAAGTGATGATTGACTCCAGTAAATGGCACAAATTTCATGTTATACTGGTTGGTGGTATATGTTGCATCTACCGAAACCACATCACCAAAAACACTATAGTTTTTCCTGCATAAAGCATCTGCCCAAAATACACGAACAAGTCGTCCTTGTTCATCCACCATAAACTCATAAAAGAAGGCTGGATTTACTTCCTTTTTTCGCTCAAGTTGTGCCACAAACATTTGTGCATCTGCATCCTTGATTTTGGTTCTGAGGTCACGGTAATAGTTTTTCAAATCCATTAGTGTGCACCCAACATTCTGAAACCCACCCTCACTGACATGGAGAAGTCGATATGCCTGTGAGGTGCCAATGCTAGCCTTATGACAATTGAACAAAGTACTCTTAGCCCTCTCACTGACATTACGGTTGGATCTTAGCAAATGCCTCTTATCTGGCGACACAAAACCATGGCTGTGATTCTCAACCATTGAAGTTATTCGATACTTTTTGTCACTGTCGAGCTTGACAACAATATGTGCCTCACAACCACATCTGGTTTCCATCACATTATGTGTCTTTCTTTTTTTCCCCGAATCATCAATAACATTTGTTACGTTCTCCTTTCTATACCCTTCCCTTGAACAATAATACCTCTTGAATAATATTTCCTCATTTTGCTTCTTGTGCTGACCAACACGAACAGAGAAACCAGCTTCATGTGCATACGACTTGTAAAAGTTCTCCACATCTGTGAGTGTATCAAAGATCATTCCAACCATTGGCTTCAAAGATTTTGGCCGTGGTGTGCTTGGATGTTCAAGGTCGGCTCCAACTCCGGCGTCGACGGAGACGACGACATGATCCTCAACGGCATCAACGGCATGATCCATGGCGGCGGCCTCGACGGACACGGGATCAACGGCGATGACGGCATCAACGGCAACGTCACGCGCGCCGGACTCCATGGCGGCGGCGGCGTAGACTCACGGCGCAGCTCTTGACGAGCCTCCTCTGCCTACGGACTCACGTATGAGATAAGATCAGACTCACGTAAGAGACTCACGTAAGCATCACACTAGCGTCATTTAACAAGAGCGAGATTGAACAAGAGGAGCATACTCACGTGCGATTCGAGCAGACTCCACGGCGGACTCGAACGGCAGCGTCACGGCGAATCACCCCGCTCGCCAAGAACACAGAGCGCCGCCCACGCCAAAGCGAGATCCAGGGGCGCCGGCGACGCGAAAGCGAAACAGCGGCGATGTGTTTTTCTGGCTTCCTGCGGCTGTTTGCTGGGGGGTTTTCGCAAAAAAAGGGGATTAGATTTCCTAATTGCAGGCGTTTAAGTGTAAAACGCACCCACCTCCATCTGCAGCCATCCGATCAGCCTCCTAGGGTCTTGATACATAGTTTCTAAGTTTGCACAGCTACGGTGGTTTCCACCTGATCCGCTGCCTTATTTACCAATAGCACATATTTCCCCAGTACTAATGCTTATCATATGAAATTACAGAGGTATGCTAATAATGATGGCATGACTTCACCCAAGAAATAATAAATGTATGATGTGTTGTCATGCCCACTACTGTTTGATTACTATTTCAGTCCTTTTTTGTGTGTTGCGTGTAATCATCTGCAATTAATTAAGATCCGCTTGCACATGTACTAGAGCTATGTCAAGATCTGACGCGCGTACTGCTTGTTGGTTTCATTTGGATTTTTCAGAGTAAGTACCATCTTTCTAGCCCTCCAATATATGTATGGACAATTGAAGAAAAAAAATCTGATTAGAGAGCCTTTTCATAAAGCCTGATCAATGATACAACAAAGACCACTCACATATAATCGGATACAATCAATTGAACAGTAACTCATCAAGGTTTCAACTGTCCATTTTATGATTTTTTTTTCTTGCTAATAATCTTGTCAAGAGGTTGATTACGAGTTGAAACAACATGAAATGTACACAATAAGAACGAGCTTAATTTTTAAATACCAGTATGAACAATTCGGCATTGCATTCATAATGAGATGCTTCGGTCTGTGGTTGTATCATTTGTGTTTTACTAATGCCCGTTATAATAAAATGGCAGGACTTCACCCTACTTGAAGTTGATGACTCAGATGCTTCGGTCACTTGATGATGTATGCTTTTGGAGAAGAGTAGAATCATTTAATGATGTGTAAAGAAATGTTATAAGCAATTAAGCATTAGCATGAATAGAGTTGTTTTTGTAAGAATTGTATTTGATGACTAGGTTATTGTTGGATGAAACTGAGAGAGACTATTTGCTTTATTTTTGTAAAATATATCTTTGGAATTCACTGGATATTTTTCTCCTTTCCAAAATTTATTTTATTTTCTTTGGGTATTTTTCTATTTTAAATATTTTTTTCGTGAGTTATTCCAGATTTTAGTGATTTTTTTAAATAATATCATGAATTTTTCATATTTGAGTGAGTTTAAAAAATCAAAATTCGTGATTTTTTTCTTAGTGATGTTTCCTGGTTTGCAGTGCATGTTCAAAGGAAAATATCAAATAATGAATTAATGATAGGAGCTGCAGTCCATGGGCTGTTAGGTCGGCCTGGTGCCCACCATGGTTTTGCCCATTCACATGGTTGGACCGAAATGGTGGAAAATGGGTTGGTTTGGTTTGATTTAGGATGTTGGCTTCTTTTTTATACTTTGGGTGGGTTTAGAACCATTAGCAGGCCACACACGATAATAAAAATAATATTATACTCCCGCACATGATCTTTTAGAATGTGTTTGGATACCGAGGATGATTTAGAATGGATCGAATGATTCATCTAATACAAGTTTAGTGTTTGGTTGGTGGGATATAATGATACAAGATTTTGTTTAGTTGGTTGGATTGGATGATCCCACTATTTTATTTTCTTCCTTCTCCTTTTCCTTTTCTTTTCTTCCTCTCTTTTTTTTATCCTCCTTTCCTTCCTTTCTTTTCCTTTTTTTTCTCCCTAGTCAGCCAAAAGTGAACAGGCAGTATTCAGAAACAACACTTACAAGAAATAGAATAACATGGCCGAAAAGACACGGACCAGGATATCTGACCTGTGGGTTTACTTCCTCAACGCAGAGGATGCGGTTCCCATTCCATTTCCCTCCACTAACATGTTCAAATGCAAAAAGGTACACTTTCTCAGGTCCCCTCCACATATTCCTCGTTGACTCAGTGACAAATGACAATCCATTCAGCAATCAGCATCATACAAAGCAACCTTGCGGTCACATATATTCAGTAGATAGACCGAGTTAAACACATTTCCAGTTCAACGTTGAACATGATAAGTACTTCCATCATAGTTAGGGATCACATATAACACAAACATACCGTAGCTAACTCATTTAGACAAAGGAGGCACACCTGCCAAGATCCTTCACAACAGCAAACAAATCTCCGGACACTAACAGCTCTGAATTTTACTAATACGGAACAGATAATTTGTCTCTACTCTCTACACCAAAAGGGCACTACAGCAATCCATTCCTTATGAACCGCCAGCACCAGCACCAGCACCTGGGCCCTCATTGCCGCCAGCCGGTTTGCGGTTCAAATATCTTATAACAGCGTCCTCAACCCTATTTCAATGCGGAATGGAAGATCATTTAGTCAGCATATGAATATATATGATCTATTCAAGCAGTAAACACAATAAGTAAAGCCTAGGCATTGCTTGAGCGTACCATGGTTGGTTATAGAAGTCCGCACGTCTTTCCCTTTCAACATTCCTATTCGCTTCACCAGCAACCAGCTTCAAATCTTTGCTCTGAGACGCTATCAACGCATTGATGAACTCCACTGGGGACTGGCTGAACCCAAGGAAGAATGCCCTCCTCCTGCGGTGCTCATGGATCTTCTTGATCGAAGCAGATATCACCTCATCGCATGCCTCAATGTCCTTGTGCTTCTCGGTATTGGCAAGAAATGTTGCCATCTCCTTCTGCAGTGGGAAAGGAACATCCACCAGCACATCATAGCAAACACTGGCGTGTGCGCCATTCCCCGATAACTTAATCTTGTGCTCCAAGTTGATGGACGGTGGAGGAGAGAGATGCTGCGATATCTTCTGCGACAGCATCGCAAACCTCATCTTATCCTCCCCGAAGACCTTCTTCAATTGGGGGTCGCACATGAAGTACGAAGGATCACTTGGGTTCTGCAGCTTCTTTGCCTTGATGTACTGCCAGAGGGCAGCGATAACCCTAGCACGAGTATCCACCTCAACCCCGAGCACCTCCATTAGTGCCTGCGACAGCTTGAACTTCTCGGGGTTATAATTCATCTCCAGACGGATATTCGCAACAAACTCCTTATCCCCTTTCCTCTTCACCTCGAACCCTTCCTGCGGGGCGGCAGACCGCGCATTCTCCCAAATGATCAGCGGATTCTCCGGATACAGAGATGGGTCCAGCGCAATCGTCACCCTCTTGAAGAACGAGGAGAATTTCGGGTAGACCGGGTTGTGCTTCGGCACGACGCTAGCAGGGTCCAGCTCCGCACCGTCCTCGAGCACGCGGCCGATGACCTTGAGGGACCAGGTGGGCGGCTCCGCGTTCTTGGCCGGCGGGATGGTGCGCGGCGCCTGGTTGGCGAAGGTGTTGAAGACGTAGATGCGGAGCGTGCGCTGGAGCGAGGGCGGCATCTTGAGCGCTTCCTGGATGTCCACCTTCTTGCGCGCGAGCGCCGCGTCGACGCGGGCCTCGAACTCGAGCAGCTGCGTGTAGAGCGCGGACTCCGGGAGCAGCGCGGCGACGCGGTCGGGGAGCTGCTTCTCCGGCAACTTGCGCTTCTTGTTGCGCCGCGCGGCGGGGGTGAGGTCGACGCCGCCAGAGTTGGCGGCCGCCATGGCAGCCTTGTATGCGGCGGCCGAGGCCGCCGCAGCAGCGGAGGAGGTGGGGGCCGGGGGACGCGACGGGGGCTTCTGGGGAGGGCGTTTGGCGGAGGCCGCGGCGGCGGCGGCGGCGGCCATAAGGGGCGTCTGTGGGGAGGAGGCGGCGCCCATGTGGATCTGGAAGGAGGGGTTGTGGGGAGGCGGCGTGTGGAAGAGGCCCTGGAAGGGGGAGCCGGCGAGGGAGGGGGGGCGGAGGTGCGTGAGGGGGGTCGCCGGGGAGCTGCCGGGTGGCGGCAGCTGCTGCGGAGGGCGCGGCTGGGTGGGGGTAGCGGCCGGGTTGGGGTTGCCGCCGGTGGCCATGGTCGAGATCCGGTGTGGAGGGATCTGGGAGCTAGGGTTTCGGGAGGGAGGGAGGGGGAGTTAGGTGAGCGAGGAGGTTTCGGGGAGAATGTGGGGGTGGTAGTTGGGCCTTACTTGTGGGCCGGCCTGGGCAGTGGAGCCTTAGGCTCTATGTTTTTGGCCTTTTTTCAGTTTCGTGTTTTCCGAAAACGAGGGAAATTCTCGTCTAAAAAAGATGAGCGAAATTTCAATACTGAGCATATTTCGGATTGTACCTTACTAATTAAGCACTTAGAACTTGTCGAGAATTTTACCAGAAACACTTCAATTTCCACATGAATCTCCAAACGGGGCCTTAAGCGTCTGATGGGAGATAAGGCTTGAATCCTAGCATCTGCAAATTATAGGCTCGTGCTCGGGGGCCGTTCGGCCTTCGAGTGCGATCTTGCGACGGGATACCACCCGGCCGTTACATCCAATTTAATCGGACGACTACATCAAGTCGACTGCTGCCACGTGATTGCTATCCTTCCACAGACGCGACTACTCCCAACGCGCGATTTCTTCCGTGTCGAGTGAGCCTACTGCCCTCGAGATTTCTCCGCCGCCCTCCGTCGCGTGAATCGAGCAAGCTGAACACAAGCGAGACTACGCCGTGCTCCGTCGAGAAAACACATTGACGGTGCGCGAATGAGACCTCGCGGCTGGTGTGCGGGACATATCGTCGCCACGCCATCCTCTGTCGTGCAAGCAGGAGCTTTAAACTTCATCACCGTTGTGCGTTGCAGTGTCTCTGTGTACCCATTTCGGGTCTAATGGTGGTTTCGCAGAAGTTGCATGTAATATGTTCGATGAAATGTCTGTGTCTGTACCCATTATTTGATGGTGTTTTTTTCAGCAGTTTTTTGTTGCCTCGACGTTGCATGTAGTCGGTTTGATTAAATCCCTCCATATGGTTTCTCTGCATAGTTTTCCGGGCAAGGACAAGGGCCTCCTTCCTGAGCAGAGTAAGAAGCTCAAGATATTGATGTTAGAAGCTTTTGTTGCTAAGATGGTCCAAAAGTGACCATATTCCTTTATCATAGAAATGAAACTTACGTTAAACTCGCATGGAATTTCATCAAGCTTTTTCTCTCTCTCGAAACTATTTTTCTAGCATAGAACCAAACTAAATCATCTTAATATTTGTATGAAACATGACTGAAACATCTTGAAACTTGCATCATGCTTATTGGAACAACTACTTAAAACTTGACTGAAGCATGCTGAAACTTGATTGAAACATCATGAAACTAGATTGAGACATGTTGAAGCTTGGATGAAACTTTCCCCACTTTTTCTATAGAAGATTAAAACTAGATTGAAACTTGCATGAAACTACTATGAAACTTTACTGGAACATCTTGAAACTTGTGTAGCACCCCAATTTTCGTGTCTTTTAAAGGTTTTCTAAATGAAAATAATCATTTGGATTCTTCTCGAATAAATCCAGCTTAAATTAAAATTTCAAAAATTAAGAAGGATTTATCTGATTAATCAAACATTAATCATGAGCTGAAAGTATTTTATTTGGATCTTGCATATTAAAATATGTATCAAAATTTGTTGGAATTTTCTGAATTTATTTGGCATTTCCTTGGATTTATTTGAATTATCAACATTTCTGACAATCCAAAATCAATCCTTAATCACATTTGTCATGTGTGCGAATTCTCTATGGCCCATTTCCTTTCCCTCTTTCTTCGCGGGCCGCGCAACCTAGCTACCTTTTGTGGTCGCCCATCCCAAGGCCACCTTCTCCTCTCTTCTCTTTAGGCCTTGGCCCATTTCTTTTTCCCCGCAGGTCTGTGTTCCCTCTCCCTTCCTCTAGCCCGTTTCACCACCAGTCCAACCGGCCAAGCTCGCCTCTCAAACCCTAACCCTAGCAGCTCCTTGACCGTGTCGCCACCGCCCTTGGTATCCATGAGCTGCACGTCTCCCATGGCCATAAATAGCCTGGCCAACCTCGTTCCATGTGCACCTCGTTCTACCACATCGATGCCCTAGCTGCCACCATCAAAGACATTGTCGTGGTGCCACAAATCATTGTCGGAGTTGGAGCTTCTCCGCCGCCGCCATTGATGCCGACCCCGATTTCCATCCTCGCCTTTCTTCACTGCCGTAGCGTTCCTCATCCTCTCGGATTCGTCCACATTGGCATCGATCTAATCTCAAGGTATCGTCCCTTCTCCTTGATCCAAATCATCGTCGTTGTCCCCTTCAAGCTCGGGCGCCGCTGCCATTGATGCCGCTTCCGAGCTCCAAACTCGTCGGTGAGCCTCTCCCCTCCACCGTGACTTCTGCTTCCCCTTTCTTCTTTGATACTTGTGACACCATCCCTGACGATCTGATGCGGGGTGCCCGATCTTCTCGACGTAGAACCTCTCGATAACTTGTGTATCCTGACAAACCACCAGTGATCCCCCGCGCCAATGCACGGACTTGCAACTTTATGAAAAATTCGCCCAAACACACACTTGATTGGATCCTCGCTGACCACAAGCGAAGATCGTCGAACCCTCAATTCCCAACGGAAAAGCAAGAACGACCCCTTGTTCTCAACTCCCAATTCCCTCTGTTTTGGCTATAAGCACAACAGGAGAATCAAGCAAAACCTTTAAAAATATATTAAACGTGGTCTGAGATTACAATGGGGGTCTACCCCTCAATATATAGTGCCCCTTCTCTACCTCATGGCTGGCCAAGAGGCCCTACACCTACTCTAATTCGGATTTGGAGTCCTACTCCAATTCCGACACATTCCAAAACAAAAAAGGAAACTCTGATTTTACAACCGTCACATTGATTTGATCATATCTTTTCATCCAGAAAGAATTTCAGAGTGAGGGAGGATCCGTTGGATCGGTCTTGAAGTTCTCTTTCCAACAAGCCCAAGAACACTCGAATCGGACTCCGTTTGTGAAAGTTATGACCGTTTTATTCCGGACTGTCCTGCTGATTCCGAATCCGAATTTGATGCTGATTCCGAATCCGAATTTGATTCTGAGTTGATTCCGAATTTGATTTCGGTTGGGGTTATGGGAGATCTGATTTGGGCTTAAAAATCTTATCCAAAACTTGAGCTTTAAGTTCTTGGGCTTCCTCCCCTTTTGCTCTCCCATCACACGGCTTCCTTTCTCCTTGATCAGCCGCATGGGCTGCTTGACTTTCTCCTTCCCAACTACTTTGACCTTCTTGTTCTTCATCACTAGGCAAAAAATACGGGTACCCTCCTTGTGCTCCTCTATTGCTTTGGCTCCGGCCTCCCTCTCGGTTCCAAAGACTTTAAACTTGTCAAACCTGAGAATGCACAAAGTATTGCTTTTACGTAATATCCAATTCTCATGGAAAACACAAAGAAACTTGTTAAGAAACAATTGCACATGTTGTTTGAGAAGTGTAGCTCTTGCTTCATAAACAACCTTATAAGTAGTCGGGATATCCTCATCATCCTCCCTTTCTTCAAAAAAAGCCGTCCTCGGCTTTTGATAGCCTGAAAATGTGCTACACAAAGAAAACAACGTATATGCATGGTATATGTATTTATCATCCAAACAAGTGTCCGTGTAGCGCGTGATGATTTGCCGAACATGTATTAAACAAAGAAAACAACATATATACGTGATATATGTATGAATCATATGTTGTGTCATTCACGTTGTTTTGCACAATCGATAGCTCGAAATCACATTTCAAATTGCACAATTGACTCATATGATAAAATTTCACCTTCTCAACATCAAAGTCGACTAAAGTGGGTGAAAACAAATTGATACCATTCCATGCTTCAACTGCGCTACTCTGATTAGTTATACATTTAAGAGATAAACAAGTAGGCATCATATTGCGTTCTAAACAATAGACATTTGTATTTAAACCCATCTTAAAGATATGATGACATTGCTCAATAGATGGTTTGCGCAAAACATGTAATTGTAAATCAACAAGATTATCATAGGTAATGCATATTTGATAAACTTGAAACATGTTGTCTACACCAACATCACCAATCAAATTGAATTTATATGTGTGTATGTAGCTATTTACTAGTGATCTTAAATGTGAAATTTCAAGAACCTTCTTAATAACACTAACTACCTCTTTTGGTTTATCGAATATGATATGACACAAAGAATCATTAAGGGATATTCTAGTAAGAACTTATGTATGAGTAATCAATTCCATATTATGCAAATTAAGCATATCAAATTTAGAACTTGGAATCATCAAAGGAATAATGGAGTTCTCAGTTTTATGCACCTTGTCTTGATGATCTATCGATTTAGTACCAATAGTGTTACCATGATCGTCCTCCTCAGTTGATGTAGGTGCCGCAGGTATCATAATGTCATCATGTAACCACGGGGTAACCGGCATTCCCTCTCCAACCATGGTTATCTCTTCATCTTTCTCTTCCAATGGTGAGGGCCCTTGAATGTCCAACTCCTTATTTGCTTGGTCCACCTGCACAATGTGTGATACAACACTAGAAATAGATGGTAAGTTGTTAGGTTCAAAAATAATCTTACTTGTCCTATCATCTACCTCTCTCTTTTCTTTTGGTGTATCTCTCACACTCTCAATTGGGATGCTCTCAACCTCGCATATGGTGGAATCACACAGCTCACTCTTTTGATCACTCTCACTCAATTTGGCTATGTGGCTCTCAATCTCATATGGGTTTTGATACATCTCATCCTTGTAAGACCGTGGGCCAGCAATGGCACAACTACCACCAACCACGACCTCCTCACGTGCTGCGGGTTGTGATGAGGCAGCACTACTCATCACCTCGGTCGAAGAAAAATTCACATGCTCGATCTTCTTCTCCAGTGACACCCCAGTGGATGAATAAGAACTAAAGAGCCACAGATTTAATTGATGTGCTTGCATGTGTTTAAGTCTCTTTTCTGCCTTCATAGCATATTTCGCAAGATCTTGCAGACTACGAAAATATTCATCTTGAAGTGCAGCAACGATATGATAATTCAAGCCTGCTTTGAAATATGCCTTTTCTTGATATGCACTAGTGATATTGGCACGGCGCATTGCATGGTTCAACTCAATATAGTAATCTTGGACAACTTTGCATCCTTGTGTCTCCACGTGGCGTAGTAGTTTCTGCTCATAATAGGATGGAACAAATTCTCTTCTCATGACGCTTTTTTAAATAGACCCAAGATGTAATGAATCGTTTTCCACTTAGTTGTTGCCACCAACTAGAGGAATAGTCCGTAAAAAACAAAGTAGCCACTCTCACTTCCTTGGCTTCTGATTCGAACTTATGGGATTCAAGCTCGAACTCCATATTTTGTACCCACTCAAGATACTCCTCTAGATCATTACTACCATAGAAGGGAAGATACGTATACTCGCGATCTGCCATTTTTAGCAGCAAAGCAAAGAATATGTATGTAGGTGTATGTGTGTCTCTCAAACTCACTTGTCTTACCGAATTACATTCTTACCTTTCTGAAGTGAATTGAGGTGGCAAACTCACACTTGATATTACAGGTTAAAACAACGTGAGAAATGGGCGAATTTCAAGAGCAAGTCAAAACACGACTACGGGTGTTTTGTGGAGCTTGATATGGATACCTACTTAATTTGAAAATTCTAGGTATTGTAAGGCTAAGTAAATATCCAAACTAGAATTCAATGCCTAGTTGCCGATCACAAAGATATAAGTGAAAATCAAAGCAACTCACACGCATAGATATTGGAACTTAGTGCAATCAAGGAATGAGCTATGTAAGATATAAGTGAAGAACAAAATAGCTTATATTGCACAAGTTATAGAAAGATGCTAGCTAGTTGCAAATAATGAAACTAGGGCACAAGATTGCACAAAATATTAATATTCTAACAATTGAATCAAGAATGAGTGGGGATTTTTGCTCAAGTTTATTGTTCGGCTATGCGCTTTCTTTTTTCCTTTTCTCTTCTTTCTTTTTTCTCTTCTCTTTTTCCTTCTTTTTTTTGAACTATTGCCAAAATTCTTGTTCTACCAAAAATGAGCAAAAATTCTTTCCCACCTTTTGATCTTTGAACAATAGCAAGAACACAAATATTAATATGCAGTACTAAGCAACGATTTAGCTAGTCTTTAAATAGGTTCAAAGTATTCGCAAAGGATTGAAAGGTTCACAAAGGATAAATTGATGTATCACTTCTTTTTGTTTTTTTATAGACACGACTAAAAAAAATCAAACTAGGCTCAAATAAAAAGCAACATAAAAAATTTCAAGATCAGCAAACTAAACTTGATTCTAATGGACAAAAACTTAACAAAACTCACTAGAATAACAAATTAAATACTACGGCTGAATTTTTTTTGTATGACTTTTTCGTGTATGGGAAAAAAAGATAACTGGATAAAGATCCTACCGAGTCAACGGAGCTCTGATACCACCTGATGCGGGGTGCCCGATCTTCTCGACGTAGAACCTCTCGATAACTTGTGTATCCTGATGAACCACCAGCTGATCCCCCGCGCCAATGCACGGACTTGCAACTCTATGGAAAATTCGCCCAAACACACACTTGATTGGATTCTCGCTGACCACAAGCGAAGATCGTCGAACCCTCAATTCCCAACGGAAAAGCAAGAACGACCCCTTGTTCTCAACGCCCAATTCCCTTTGTTTTGTCTATAAGCACAACAGGAGAATCAAGCAAAACCTTTGAAAATATATTAAACGTGGTCTGAGATTACAATGGGGGTCTACCCCTCAATATATAGTGCCCTTTCTCCACCTCATGGCTGGCCAAGAGGCCCTACACCTACTCTAATTCGGATTTGGAGTCCTACTCCAATTCCGACACAATCCAAAACAAAAAAGGAAACTCTGATTTTACAACCGTCACATTGATTTGATCATATCTTTTCATCTAGAAGGAATTTCAGAGTGAGGGAGGATCCGTTGGATCGGTCTTGAAGTTCTCTTTCCAACAAGCCCAAGAACACTCGAATCGGACTCCGTTTGTGAAAGTTATGACCGTTTTATTCCGGACTGTCCTGCTGATTCCGAATCCGAATTTGATTGATTCGAGAATTTGATTCCGAGTTGATTTGATTTGATTTCGGTTGGGGTTATGGGAGATCTGATTTGGGCTTGAAAATCTTATCCAAAACTTGAGCTTTAAGTTCTTGGGCTTCCTCCCCTTTTGCTCTCCCATCACACGGCTTCCTTTCTCCTTGATCAGCCGCATGGGCTGCTTGACTTTCTCCTTCCCAACTGCTTTGACCTTCTTGTTCTTCATCACTAGGCAAAAAATACGGTACCCTCCTTGTGCTCCTCTATTGCTTTGGCTCCGGCCTCCCTCTCGGTTCCAAAGACTTTAAACTTGTCAAACCTGAGAATGCACAAAGTATTGCTTTTACATAATATCCAATTCTCATGGAAAACACAAAAAAACTTGTTAAGAAACAATTGCACATGTTGTTTGAGAAGTGTAGCTCTTGCTTCATAAACAACCTTATAAGTAGTCGGGATATCCTCATCACGATCCCACCAACGCCATGTTGTCCCCATCCTCTAACCGGAGCGTACCCCTCCTCACCCCGCCGACTCGTGCCACCACGGCCCACGTTGCAGCTGTCGTACCGTTGTTGGAGCCATCTACCTCATGCACGCTTGCCGAAGCCTCTCCCCAACACCTCTCATGCCACCAAGCACCCAAGTTCGTCATCGCTCATCGTCGGCGAGGTCCCACCACAGTCCAACCGAGGTAGCCACCTTCGGCCATGGCCCGTCACTAGCCTATGTTGCTCACCCCCACAAACCCTAAATCCAAAACCTGTGCACTTGGTCCAGCAATAACCCTATCATCAACACGTGGTCTCCACATGTCAACCACTCAGCCGTGAACTCAGTTCACATTGAACCATGGCCGATTTCGTGGGCCGGTCTATAGACCGAGGGCTCACTTGTCAATCTATCTTCCTTTTTAATTATTTAATTTGAAGAGAATATTCCTCCCTCTCTTTTTCTAGCATTTTCCTACCCAACAAAACTTCTAGAAGCCCGTTCTCTTTCCTACGAGCTCTGATTGAACCCATTCTTGTTCCTAAATTAATCTAAATTCAACCTCTATATTCCAATGACTTATATTCCAAAATTTGAGTAAGTCAAGTCGTACCCTTGATCATGTGGAACCTATGTTTGTGAAAGTTATGTGTTTTACATATCAAATTGCATGCTACTTTTATATCAACTGTAACTAGTAGCTAAATATCTAATTATTCCGTATTCCACCTTGGTTATTGCATGCCATGTATCCATTGTCAACCTAGTCTTGGGTCATTATTAGTCGGACATAATTGTACTACCAACATGGGTTGATGTAATTATGTTTAGTTGTACGATGGGCTCACTCACATGATTAATTATGTTAATATTGACTTAATATGATATGGAATCGTGGCGGGTAGCCACTGTTATAAAATTTGTGTGTCATGGAAGGAGATGTCATTTGTCTTGGTTAAATAAAATGGTTTCATACTCGGGCGAGTGACCGTGCAATAACGGGAGTGCGTTTGCACATTGGAATGAGGTTGTCTTGCCTGGGTTGATTAAGTACTTAATCTTGTGCAACATTGAATTAAACCATACCGTACTACCACATATCCAGGATGGGATGGAACTGGCTAATGAATTTGCAATGTCTTGACTATGGTTCTGCTATTTGGTGTGTGGGTTCCAAGATGGACGGCTAGACTCACATGGCACAAGAGTGGGCCCTGACTATGATGGATGGAACCCTCCAGTGGTGATTGGTGAAACCTTAGCAGGCGGGTCTGGGTTGAGACAGAGCATTGTAAAAGCCTTGTAATCTTCTAGCAAAGTAAATGCTAATCATATCCCGTGGGTAAAGTTGTACAATCCCTGCAAAGTGTAAAACTTTTCGAACAGCTATATCCCCAATTATGGACAATGCATGGGGATTTCATATGAGGTATAGATTTTCATCAAATGTAGTTTGGTTGGAAAGTGAACCGGGAGTTCATCGGTGATTTTAACATCTAAAAGTAACACTATTAAATTTGCTATTAAGATTATTAATAATATTGTCATTTCATACACTACTACAAAACATGCTATACTAGACACCCCATCACAAACGGTTCCTTTGGAACCGTCTGTGATAAAATTATCACAGACGGTTCTTCGTTAACCGTCTGTAATAAATATCACAGAACCGTCTGTGATATACAAGCATTAATATGCTATATTTGCTCTATATACAAGCACGATATACATGCCCCTTTCCATTCCATTTGAGGCGCCGCCACCCTGCTACTGCTGCTTCCTCCCCATTGGCCACCCTGCTGCTGCTGCCTCCTCCCCCATTGCGCCACCCTGCTGCTGCTGCCTCCTTCCATGCACATTGCTGCCCATTCCGTTTTGAGCTGTTACCCCTGCCTCCTCCTCCCCCATTGCGGCATCTCTGCTACCTCCTCCCACATTGCGCTACCTTGGAGAGAAGGGTAACGATCTGTAACCCTTTATTTTTACTCTACACTAATCACTAATGTGTAACGATCTGTAACCCTTTATATTTGCTCTAGACTAATCACTAATGTGTTTGGTCATTATGAAGAGTGCTTGCGGTTTATTAATATAATTTAACACTAATTAATTTGTTACGTGCGTATACGTGTAGATGGACCGAAACTGGATGTACATTGAGAACTGTGTGAGTGAAGTGTATATTAATGGCGTGCTTGCTTTTAAAAGAGCCGCCGAGCAAGATATGTTGAAGAAGGGGATACAATTTATGTACTGTCCATGCATTGATTGTGGTAATATGAAAATGCTTAACAACCCGGCGCAGATCGAAGCTCACTTAATACGAAGGGGTTTCAAAAAAGGATATACATATTGGAGCAGTCACGGTGAAGAGCAGGTTATACCGGAAGTCAGTAATCACGACATCGCCGAGGAAGTCAATGATATGCAGGGTATGAAATGTGCTTTTGATGAGGATAGGTCGCATGATGACAATCTGGATCATATGCTATGCGATGCAGAAAGGAACTACGGTGAGAGAGAGTTTTGTAAATTCGAGGGCTTAATGGAGGACTCGGGGAAACCTTTGTTCCCTGGCTGCAAGCCGGAATACACAAGGTTGTCAACCGTGATTGAACTGCTGAAATTGAAGGCAAGCAATGGTTGGTCCAACAAGAGTTTTACGGCGTTGTTAGGTCTCTTAGCTAACATCCTTCTGGAGGGAAACGTGTTGCCCAGCACGACGTACCAAGCTAAGAAGATTATTTGTCCATTGGGAATGGAAGTAGAAAGAATACATGCATATCCGAACGATTGTATCCTCTACCGTAAATGATGAGGGCATCCCTAACACTTATACATTTCCTCCTATTGGTGGTGATACACATATTGATCTCCAAGCCATAAGTGAGGCTACAAGTAATACAAGTGCAGAAGTGTTTGTTGGTCCACTAACAAGAGCTAAAGCTAAACTTCTAAATCAACAGGTGCTTTTGTTTCTCAATGAATCTTCTGTTGTCATTGATCATAATTGGGTGCTACCTCATGCAAATGTTTTGTGCATTCTAAGATTTGAACATTTTGAAGACTTTGAAACCAAGAGGGACGCCGGAGTCAAAGTAATGGAGGAGAAGCTCGTGGGAGACAAGCAAGGGGGAGAAGCCCAAGAATCCAAGTCAAATTCGAAACTTCCACAAGCCCAACCAAATTCAAACTCGGAATCAACTCAGAATTTAATTCGGATTCGGAATCAGCCTCAAATTCGGATTAGGAATCAGCAGTACAGTCCGGAGTAAAAAGGTCATAACTTTCTCATACGAAGTTCGATTTGGGTGTTTTTGGACTTGTTGGAAAGCTAACATCAAGCCCGATCCAATGGATCCTTGAACACTCCGAAATTCCTCCTGAGTCAAAAGATATGACTGAAACAATATGACGATTGTAAAATTAGAGTTTCCTTTTTGTTTTAGATTGAGTCGGAATTGGAGTAGGAGTTCTAATTCCGAATTAGAGTAGGAGTAGGGTCTCTTGGCCAGCCATGAGGAGGAGAAGGGGCACTATATATTGAGGGTTAGACCCCCATTGTAACCTCAGACCAGTTTATGCATAAGAATAGTAACATAGCTATTGCTTGTTCTTTCGAAACCAGTGTTCATGCGAGGACTTTGAGAGAGGATTAGGCGATCCATTGATTCGTTCTACAATACAAGGTCAAGCCGTCGTTCCATTGGGAATTGGGGACTTGGAGATCGTCGTTCGTGGTCTCGCGACGATCAACTATCCGGTGTGTTTTGGGCGTATTCCAAAGAGTTGAGGGTTCGTGCATTGGCGCGAGTGTTCAGCTAGCGACATCGTCTACTTCGCATCAGTTATCCACGGTTCCTCACCGAGAAGATCGGGCATCCCCCGTATCATATGGTATCAGATTCTAGGTTTACTAGGTGAGAGTTTTTTTACCATTAGTTTTGTTTCGTTTTTCTGTCCTATAGTCCATTAAACCGAAAATTGCAACACAAAAATTCCAAACCCTAGTTTCAATCTGTTATTTCTTGTGAGTTTTGTTAGGTTTTACTCCATTAGAATTTTTTATTTAGTGCTAATCTAAGTGTTTCCTTTGCGTACCTTGTTCCTTGTTTCCTTCAAAAAAACCAAAAAAAAATCCAAAATTCAAATTTAGTCCCTGACTCAATTTTCGTTAAATCCGAGTTAAATTGGTACACTGTTTGTAATTCGGTCGTAACTTTTGCGTCCGAACTCCCCTTCACTTATATCCTTTCATCTTGTGAGACTAGCTTTTGATATTGTATTAGGGCTGCTTATTGAACATTGTTTACACCTTGCTGAATTTTTGGGCTTATGCACCCACGAGGGTAGCAAAACACTTTCGGCCATTGAGAAAAGCAAAAAAAAAGCAGCCGCACAATAGCAAGAGCCACGGCATTGAGAAAAAAAGAGTATAAAAAAAACTGAGAGCAAAAACATAATTTTTGCGAAAGAAAAGAGAGGAAGAAAAAACAAATTTTTTTGCCGATTGCTACAGTATCATGCATTTTATTGGTTGCTACAGTACGAGCCCATCATTATTTCAGATTGTGTAGTATTTTTTTTTCTCTTTGAGCAATCTTGTGCCCTAATATTTTCAATTGCAATTGGCTAGCGTCCCTCTTAGTACCTTGTGCAAAACGAGCTTGCTTGATCTCATTTTCAGATCTCTTCTCGCTAGCTCATTCCTTTGTTTGCATTGAGTAACATTTGTCTTTGCGTGTGCGTTCATCCTCTTCGCTTACACCTTTTGGATCTGCACATAGGCAAAAAAATCTAGCTTGGATCATTACTTAGCATTACAACAACTTGAATATCAGTTTGCATAGGTTATACACATACCTTACCAAGCTCCACCTACACCCGTTCGTGTACTACCTTTGCTCTTAGTTACGCTCTTACATTACTGGGTTGAGGTTCGTTCGCCGCCACAAGTGTCATTTTTGCCGTCCTTGATTCACTTTGGAACGGTAAGCTTGTCTTGTTTGTAGAACAGTGAGTTGTGAGCGTAGAGAGAGCACCTTCTGTTTTCGTAACCCAGATATAATCTCGTTTGCTATTTGTGAGTTGTTGCCATGTCAGGTTATGAGAGACCATGTGAGTAGGGTCCCCTTTCGAGTGATGAGTATTTGACGCTATGTTGAATAGTTTGTGATTGGATTCATCGCATTTGCGCTGCTGCCAAGTTGTCTCTGTACTGAGCGGTACTTCCGGTTTTGGAATGCGGAAGTTCCGATAATTGGAACTTCCGCCCTGGTAAAACGGAACTTCCGATTATCCTGACGATTGTGTTCTGGTGAGTTGATAATCGGAACTTCCGCACCTGGGATCGCGCAACTTCCGAATATACTGACAAGAGTATTCTGCTGTGACGACAATCGGATCTTCCAACCTGGGAGTGCGGACGGTCCGATAATCGGAACTTCCGCCATGGAAGTGCGGACGGTCCGATAATCGGAACTTCCGCAATGGTAAGTGCAGAACTTCCGATTGTGGGCAGAACTGTGCAGAAAGGCATAGTTTTGATTTTGAGTTGTGAATTATTTTTAGTTAAATGCAAATGATGATTATATTAACTTGAGCAATGCTATGTGATGTGTTTCTTGTTTGTACTGGTTGCAGGGCATCGAGGTGGAGTCGTGGCGAGACACGTGGAGACCGGACTAGACGTAGGCGGCGTTGAGGTCAGAACGGTAAAGATGTGTCGAAGATGGCGTGCACTCGAGGCGTTTGTGAGTCGTGAACAACAAGGAACACGGGAGCTTCCAGAAGGTGTGCGAGGGGCGAAAGGGTAATTTCGCAAAGCGGCACAAGTGGAAGCGGGCTCCGTTATGGTTTAGTCGGCATAATGGGTTGGAGACCTGTTAGCCAAGGGCTATAAATAGAGGTGAACCCCTGGTTGTTGGGTTAGACTTTTGGTGAGAGAAAATTAGGGTTAGCTTTAGCTAAAGAGCCTTTGGAGAGGTTGTTTTGCTTTTTGAGAGGTTGTTGAGTTGGAGAGGATGAACTGAAATTTGTGTAATCATTCCTCTGTAATCTTGTGTTTCCTATCAATGAAATCCTGAGGTTTTGGTTCTTTGGTTATGCCTCTTTTATTCTCTCTGTTCATGTTGAATATCTAGGGTTTTGGTGAAACTTTTGATTCGTCTTATGAGATAGCATGAAACTTGATATCTAGAGTTTTATTGATATTGCTAATATATCCTCAAAGTTTCATGAGCCAAGAATCTAAGAATCTTGCTAATTGTGGTTTTTGGTCTTTCTTGCCTAATACTCAAGAAATCCGTTTTTGCTTTGATTAATGGATCTTTGTCTGCGATTCTTCTCCATGAGGTCAAGATGTTGTTTAGGATGATGTCCTGTGAGACTTGACCTGAGAAGAGCATTCAAGAGTTAGTATTTCGGATTTTTGGGCAAAACCCCGAGCATACTGTTCTTCGGTCAGGACAATCGGAACTTCCGATTGTCCAAGGCGGAACTACCGCAGGCGGAACTTCCGCACTGAAACCCGGAACTACATCAAGCTTGGAACTACATAAGGTAGAATCGAGCTTCCGATATTTGACAGAACAACCCATTTGTGTTTAACTTTTTGGATTTGATTCACATCACACCTTTTGTTTAACAGTAAGTTTTTGAATTGCTGTGTGGACACTTGAGAGGGGAGGATCTTAATTTTGAAGGCACCATTCACCCCCCTCTGTTGCCATTTCGGTCCTTCAATTGGTATCAGAGCCGGTTAGCTCTTTTTCGATAGATCTTTAACCGGTCTGTGAGCCATGGCAACGGACAAGTATTCCACCAAGCCTCCCGTCTTTGATGGCCTGGATTACCCCTTCTGGAAGAGCCGAATGGAAACATACATCCAGGCTCAGGGGTATGCCATCTGGCGGAAGGTGAAGGTTAGATTCGTTGTTCCTGCCGATGAAAACATCAATATAGGGAACATGCCCGATGTTGAGGCCAATGCAAAGGCAAGGAACATTATAATCCAAGGTTTGAGCCGAAGCGAGTTTGATCGCATCTCTCATCTTACGTCGGCTTTCGACATCTGGGTGACCCTCGACGCTTACCATGAGGGCACCACCGGATCAAGACGATTCGGACAGGACCGATTCAAGAGAGTACAACAAGTTTGAAATGCTCGTTGGCGAGTCCCTTGATGAGTGCTTTGCGCGTTTTCACAAGATCTTGAGTAACCTCCGAGAGGTCGGTCTTACATACCCCGACTCGGACAATGCTCGTCAGATACTCGCAGCTCTTGATTTGCGTGTTTGGGAGATGAAGGTGACTACCATCAAGGATACCACGGACCTCTCAACCTTGACTCTTGACGCACTGTACTCGCGCCTCAAGACTCACGAGATTGACATAGTCTCTCGAAGGTCGAAGTCACAGTCGATGGCCTTAGTCACCGATCCTACTTCTGGATCTTCCTCTGATTCTCTTTGCGGTTTCTCCCTGGCTGCTGTCTGTGACATAACTGATGATCAGTTAGAGCAGCTTGCGGATGAGCAACTAGCCCTCCTAGCTCGGAAGTTTTCCCATGCTTTCAAGAGAAGGAGGGATGGAAGAAGAGGAGGACCCGTGATTTGTTTCGAGTGTGGTGGCTCCAACCACATCCGAGCAAACTGCCCCAAGCTGGGGAAGGGCAAAGGTGACTATGGCGGTCCGAGCAAGAACGACTACATCGACAAAAACCGCAACATGAAGCCCTCAGCACCTGCTCAAGACAAGAAGAAGTTCCGCAACTTTGGGAAGGCCAAGAAACTCTTCCATCGCGTCCTCACCGCCTTCGACGACCTCAACTTCAGCGACGTGGAGGGATGGAGCGAAGATGAGGGCAAGGATGATCAAGATCCCAAGGACGGTGATGACTTCATCGGCATGTGCTTCATGGCCAACGGGACCGACGTCAGCGACAGCGAGCTCTACAGCGACTCCGATGAGGTAGGCCCCTCCTACGACCAGCTCAATGATGCATTTCTTAAGCTAGAAAAGTTTTATGCTAGATCTAGAGCTAGGGTTGGTGATCTTGAGAAGGAAGTAGATAGACAATCACGGGAGCTTACTTCACTTAGATCTGCTTCCTCCCGTGATGATTGTGATACATGCTGTGGTTTGATTGGTGAAATGGAGAAACTAAGGACCTCGCATGATAGTCTGACTTCTGAGATTGATAAGCTTAAGGTGGAGAATGCTAGTATGCTTACTGAACTAGAAATGAGTAGGGTAGCACCTAGTTCATCGACTAGTGTAGAAACTACTTCTTGCACCTCATGTGAGGATAAGGACAATGCTTTTAAAGGTCTTTATACTATGTTGCTTGATCTGCCCGAGATTTGTGAAACTGTAATAATCTAAAGATGAATCTAAAATGGGCAGACCATAAAATCACTTAACTACAAGCCTTCTTCCTTGAGCCTATTGCTTCATGTGTGAACTGTCCCAAACTTACTGCTGAACTTGAATCTATATCCAAACAGTTTCAAGAATTAGTTGATGACAATAACAAATTGGCCAAATTTGCTTCTAAGGACCCTGTTAGCTCACCATGCAGTAACTGTGAAAAACTCAAATATGAAATGATTGTTCTAAATGAAAAATGTGTGAAGCTAACTAAGGACCTTCTAGAAAAGCAACCATCTGCTTGTAATGTGTGTGCTGGGAAGAATCATGAGGGTTTGGTAGAGATGCCTAGCGACGTAAACCAACTAGCTAGTAGTAGGACTGTTCCCCCAGAGTTGGCTGTGCATGCACAAGCCAATCTTTCCTCTGCTGTTGGTTCTTCTTCTGCTCTCTTATCCTCTGCTGTTCCTTCTTCCCCTTGCTCTTCTTGCACCTCTCTCTTTCGGGAGTGTCAGTATCTTATGAACACTCTCGAGAGGTTTGTAGTAGGCAAGAAGAAGCTCAATCTCATTCTAGACCAATCTAAGATTTGCAGATTTAATCAGGGTCTAGGATATGATTTCTATGAGGATATGAGGAAGCATCCACCTGTCGTGCTCAGAACCATAGCACCAGGTGTGATCAAAACTAAGCCCAGGACTGAGAAATTCAATTTTAAATCAGCGGGTTTTGTTCAAAGGATCTCTGATAGCAAGGTGATTCCACCTGCAGCTTCGGCCTCTCACAAGGCGAAGTATCATTGTACCTTCTGTCAGAAGGATGTACACTTGGTTGATCATTGCTTCAGGAGATCGCGCGTAGAGATCATTTTGAGTCCTTTAAGCGCATTCAGGGTCAGCCCCAGACCATGAGTGCACTTAAGACTAACATGAGGTCTAGGTTTGCTACAGCTGATGATTTAGGGCAGCATCGAGGACTTGGTTTTTCTGAGTTTTCTGATTTTCGTCCTCATGCTCCCTTTGGTCGTGACTTCCATCATTTTGAGGGTAGATCTCGGTTTCCCTTTCGAGATGGCTACCCGCGGCGAGATCAGCATGTTGCCAGTATTCCGACTCGCTCTTCCATAGCAGTCGGATTCAAGAATGACCAGTCTCCGCACACGACTTTACCGTTCGTTGAGTGACAGAGAGCGTAGGGTAGATAGATGTCAGTCTTGCTTGTCTACTTCATCTGTTCGACGTGTTACTCAGTATTGGGTGCCAAAATCACTGTTGATTCACCCCAGTACTGAGACTTTACTCTCTGTTTGACTCAGGTTCGCCGGGCAGGGAAGGGAAAGGTTTGGCTTGTAGACTCTGGTTGTTCTCGCCATATGACTGGAGATTCTCGTTGGTTTTCTTCCCTAGCCCGTGCTCCAGGTGATGAGACGATCACCTTTGGAGATGCTTCGTTTGGGCGCGTCATTGCTAAAGGTACCTCGCGCATTAATGATTCATTTATTCGAAAGATGTTGCCTTAGTAAGTAAGTGCGCAGATAATCGCTTTGACTCTCTCGACTCACCGATGACGATTTCGAGGTGAGTTTTAAGAAAATTAATTGGAAATTTTTGATTCTTCGGGTAGTCTGGTTTGCGGGATTTCTCATTATTGGAGGATCTTTCGTGCTAATTTTTCTGAGTCTTCTGGTGATCCTCTCAGGTGTTTAATTGCTTCTGAATCCCGTGATTTGACCTTCTGGCATAGGAGACTCGGTCATATAGGCTTTGATCATTTGACCCGAGTTAGCGGCCACGATCTCATTCGTGGTTTGCCAAAACTCAAGATGTCAAGGATCTAGTTTGCTCTCCATGCCAGCACGGCAAGATGGTTGCCGCTTCTCACTCTCGATCCAAAGGACAATGATCGATGCACGTGACAAGCGCTCCATATGGATCTGATTGGCCCGGCTCAATCTTGATCGGCAGGAGGGAAGTGGTACGTTCTTGTTGTGGTCGATGAGTTCTCGAGGTACTCTTGGGTGTTTTTCTTAGCCTCGAAGGATGAGACGTTTACTCATTTTCGTGGTCTTTTAGTAGGCTTTCTGTTGAGCTCCTGGTGCATTACGAGCAATTCGCAGTGATAATGGCACCGAGTTCAAGAATTCCTACTTTGAGAGTTTCGTGGTGAGACAGTGTAGAGCACAGCCTCCTCTCCGCACGTCCCTCGGCAAAATGGCGTTGTGGAGAGGAAGAACCGCACTGTTGGTCGAGATGGCGGGGCGATGCTAAATGAATATTCTACACCTAGGAAGTTACGGTGAGGCTATTGCCACTGCATGCCATGTTTCAAGCAGAGTTTTTCTTAGGGCACTCTTGCATCGCACTTCTTATGAGTTGAGATCTGGGCGAAAGCCCAGTGTCTCGCATTTTCGTGTGTTTGGTTGCAAGTGTTTTATTCTGAAGTCTGGGAACCTAGATAAGTTCGAGTCACGTTGTGATGGGATCTTTCTGGGTTACTCGACTTCCTCTTGTGCCTATAGAGTCTGGAACTGCGAGTCTAGCAAAATGGTAGAAACACAGGAGGTGACCTTGATGAGGCCACCAGGGACTAGGCACGATATCTCGAGTTCTCTAGAGCGATCGAGTCCATCTTTGTGGACGATGAGGAAGATGGAGATGAGGGTTGTCTACCCGATCCAGTTCTTTCTCCTACTCCTGAGGTGCCTTCTTCCACCGCACCTCGAGGAGATCAGCCCTTACCTTCTGCTTCTTTTGAAGCTAGTGGCTCTGTCCCTATCTCATCTGCTCATGAGATAGAGGCCACTTCTTCATCTCACCCTGGACCTCCTAGACACATTCAAAAGGACCATCCTTCAGAGCAGATCATTGGAGATCTTTTTGAGCGAGTCACTCATTCAAAAACTGGCATGTCTCTCTTCTGTCTCCATTCTGCCTTTGTTGCCTCATTTGAGCCTAAAGACGTTTGTCATGCTCTTTCTGATGAATCATGGATTAATGCCATGCATGAGGAATTGGAGAACTTTGACAGAAACAAGGTCTAGACGCTTGTTGAGCCCCCTCGAGGTCATAATATCATTGGGACCAAGTGGGTTTTCAAGAACAAGCAAAGCGAAGATGGGGTAGTCATTCGAAACAAGGCTAGACTGGTAGCTCAGGGTTACTCCCAGGTCGAGGGTCTCGATTTTGAGGAGACTTTTGCCCCTGTAGCCAGACTTGAAGCTATTAGAATATTGCTTGCCTTTGCAGCTTCTAAGAGTTTCAAGCTTTACCAGATGGACGTCAAGAGTGCCTTTCTCAATGGACTTATTGAGGAAGAAGTCTATGTCAGACAGCCCCCAGGTTTCGAAAACCCCAAGTACCCTAATCATGTCTTCAAGCTTTCAAAAGCTCTTTATGGACTTAAGCAAGCTCCTCGAGCCTGGTATGAAAGGCTTAAGTCTTATCTGTTGAGTCATGATTTTGAAATGGGTAAAATTGACAAGACCTTGTTCATCCGCCGTCTTGGCACTGATCTTCTGCTCGTCCAGATTTATGTGGATGACATTATCTTTGGCGGCTCCTCGCATGCTCTCGTCTCCCAGTTTTCGGATGTCATGAGCTCAGAGTTTGAGATGAGTATGATGGGCGAGTTGAGTTTCTTCCTTGGCTTCCAAATCAAACAGACTCGGGAAGGTACTTTTCTGCACCAAGGCAAGTACACTCGTGATCTCCTGAGACGCTTTGACATGAGTGATGGCAAGCCGTTGTCAACTCAATGGCTTCTCTGACCTCACTTGACCCGATGAAGACGACGAGCCAGTTGATCAAAAGGAGTTCAGGAGCATGATAGGCTCTCTCTTGTACCTCACAGCCTCGAGACCAGACATACACTTCTCTGTGTGTCTTTGCGCTCGGTTTCAGGCTTCTCCTCGTGTATCTCACCGCCAGGCGGTGAAGCGCATCTTTCGGTACCTTCAAGCTACCATTGACTATGGTATCTGGTACTCTTCCTCCTCTTGTCTATCTCTTAGAGCCTTCTCCGATGCAGATTTTGCTGGCTGTAGGATAGATAGGAAGAGCACCTCTGGCATTTGCCAATTCATTGGCACTTCTCTTGTCTCCTGGTCTTCAAGGAAGCAGTCCGGTGTTGCACAGTCCACTGCAGAGGCCGAGCGTTCTTGTCGCAGACCGATTCTTTGTAGCCAAGTGCTTTGGATGGTCTCAACCTTGCAGGACTTTGGGTTAGTAATCGACCGTGTTCCACTCTTTTGTGATAACACGTCTGCGATTTGCATTGCCAAGAACCCAGTGCAACATTCTCGGACCAAGCATATTGATATCAGATATCATTTTCTTCGAGACCATGTAGAGAAGGGTGACATTGTGCTTCAGTTCGTGGAGAGTGAACACCAGTTGGCTGATATCTTCACTAAGCCTTTGGACAGCTCTCGGTTTTCAGCTCTGCGGGGAGAGCTTGGGGTGGTTTGTCCTTATGGACTGTTGTGAGGGGGAGCTTATGTTTTACTACTGTATTATATTTTAATTATGCTAGTTCTCCTTTCTGGTTGCATTTCATTTAAGTGCTTTGGGTCTAAGTCCTTCCAGCATAGGTTAGAGTGGTTCTCTTGCCAAGTAGCTTTGACTGCTAATTCTTATCTTGTGCTTCTAGGATGCTGCTTATTAGCTGTTTCTCCTCTCTCTAAGTAGAGCTTACTCACTTCTTATAGGTTCTAGCGAGGGTCGGGCCACCCTTGGGTAGACAGGGACAGTGTTTGCTCCTTAGTGTGTTAGTCGATCAGCTGATAGTCCTGGAATCATATGGGGTAGATAAGAATCTGTCTGAGCTATAGTATTCTCTATATCTTATCTATGCTCTAAGGACTGCCTTTTCTGTTTCTCTTATCAGTTTCTCGATTTTGTTCCTTTGGTTCAGAGGGAGTTCATCTTGTTTCTTCAAGTTCTTAAATTTGTCATAACTCAACCTGAATTAACAAGTGCATCTCATTCTGAAGGGTATCTGGTTTTTCCTGCATTTCATCCTGCATTATAATATAATTGCATGGAGCCTTGTTTATTATCCCTTATGAACTGTTTTCACTGATTTACATCTTGACATGATTTATGCTAAACTACTAGATTTATCATGACCTTTTATGTGTAGTTTAGTCTTTGCCATGATAAGGTGACTAAAATTGCTCAACTTGAACTAAAATCTTGTCATGATAGCTCTTGAGACTAGTCTATTGAAGTTATCCTTTTATGATTCTCGCCATGTCAAGTAGGCTGAGTTGAGTCCTGAATCTCTATTGAACTTTAGATTAAGCTATGTCAGTTCGTTAAGAAACATGACCTATCTTTAATCGTTGGTCTAAAAACTTCAAAAGCAAAAATGATCTCTTTTGTGCGAAAAAACTGATCTCACCAAATCTTTCTCATGAGACTGCTTGCCATTGCACTAGGCATGAACTCAGGGGGAGCCTTGGATGACCTAAGATCACTTCCTTAAGTCTGTTGCTTGGAGTGGTTGCATAAGGCTTGGGATCTAGCACATGGTTAAGATTTGAAAAATGGTTGAAGCTTAGGAGGCAGTTGTGGATGGCTCCTAGTCCAGGACTTGCTTTACTAAGATATAGCCATAATTATGTTTCCAGAAAAAGAAACTTGTGCTAAAATTGCTTATCTTCGAACAGACCAAGTACTTGTTCAATTGAGTCGTTCTTAAAACTGGTAGCACTCTAATCTGTTCAATATTATGCTTCTTGGTTCCACTTAGAGTATTTGACATGGATTGTATCATCCTTGGATACCTTTAGCTAGAATACAATCTTGGTTTATTTAACTTGCTAAAGAATTGACCATTTCTCAGTTTATGGATTTTCTGTCTTAGCTATTCTATACATCAATTGTCATGATCTTGATAGCATTCTTATGTGTTATGGCTTGGTGTAATACTCTAATAGTCATTTTGGATAATCTTCATGGCTCCTAATGCTTAAAATGAATATCATATAGTCATTTCCTCTCTTTAAAACTTCTTGATGTGTTTATTGCCAAAAGGGGGAGAAGTTAGTTTGGAGAGAAAAAGTCTTCTCGAGAAAAAGTCTTCTAGAGCTTTGCAAAAAAATTTTGCTCCTTCATTTAAAAGCTCCAATCGTTCTTCTTTGACAAACATGGTCTTGAGCCTTCTTGATTTCTAGATTAGACCATGTTTGGTCTTTATCACAAACTCATTTATATGCTTTTTCGTGTTTGTCAATATACTCATCAAGGGGGAGATTGAGAGACCATGTGAGTAGGGTCCCCTTTCGAGTGATGAGTATTTGACGCTATGTTGAATAGTTTGTGATTGGATTCATCGCATTTGCGCTGCTGCCAAGTTGTCTCTGTACTGAGCGGTACTTCCGGTTTTGGAATGCGGAAGTTCCGATAATCGGAACTTCCGCCCTGGTAAAACGGAACTTCCGATTATCCTGACGATTGTGTTCTGGTGAGTTGATAATCGGAACTTCCGCACCTGGGATCGCGGAACTTTCGAATATACTGACAAGAGTATTCTGCTGTGACGACAATCGGATCTTCCAACCTGGGAGTGCGGACGGTGCGATAATCGAAACTTCCGCCATGGAAGTGCGGACGGTCTGATATTCGAAACTTCCGCAATGGTAAGTGCGGAACTTCCGATTGTGGGCAGAACTGTGCAGAAAGGCATAGTTTTGATTTTGAGTTGTGAATTGTTTTTAGTTAAATGCAAATGATGATTATATTAACTTGAGCAATGCTATGTGATGTGTTTCTTGTTTGTACTGGTTGCAGGGCATCGAGGTGGAGTCGTGGCGAGACACGTGGAAACCGGACAGGCGAGGTGGAGTCGAACGTGGATGTGTCGAAGGCGGCGTACACGAGGCGTGGAGTCGTGAACCAAGGACTAGAGGCGAAGGGTAATTTACAAAGCGGCACAAGTGGGCGGCTCCGTTAGGTTTAGGTCGGGTTGGAGACCCGTTAGCCAAGGGCTATAAATAGTAAAGATGTGTCGAAGATGGCGGTGACACTTTAGCTAAAGCGCCTTTGGAGAGTTGTTTTGCGAGAGTTTGTTGAACAACAAGGAACATTCCTCTGTAGCTTCCTAAGGTTGGTTCTTTGGTTATGCCTCTTTTATTCTCTCTGTTCATGTTGAATATCTAGGGTTTTGGTGAAACTTTTGATTCGTCTTATGAGATAGCATGAAACTTGATATCTAGAGTCTTATTGATATTGCTAATATATCCTCAAAGTTTCATGAGCTAAGAATCTAAGAATCTGGCTAATTGTGGTTTTTGGTCTTTCTTGCCTAATACTCAAGAAATCCGTTTTTGCTTTGATTAATGGATCTTTGTCTGCGATTCTTCTCCATGAGGTCAAGATGTTGTTTAGGATGATGTCCTGTGAGACTTGACCCGAGAAGAGCATTCAAGAAACTTAGTATTTCAATGGATTTTTGGTCAAACCGGAACTAGCGCATCTTGTCTCATAAGGTAGAATCGGAGCTTCCGATATTTGACAGAACAACCCATTTGTGTTTAACTTTTTGGATTTGATTCACATCAGACCTTTTGTTTAATAGTAAGTTTTTGAATTGCTGTGTGGACACTTGAGAGGGGAGGATCTTAATTTTGAAGGCACCATTCACCCCCCCTCTGTTGCCATTTCGGTCCTTCAGGTTATGAGGAGGAGCCACCTAATCCAGAGGCACCAGTTACGTGGTTAGAGTACACTCGTTTGCGTGAGATGCTGCAAAAACAGGTTCATGAAGGCGACAATGGCGTGCGCGATGAGCTCGGGGTGGTTCAGACAGGTCTGGACACCCTCGGAGAGGAGGTCACGTAGCTGCGCACAAACATCAATAATAACTTCCAAGAACTACGTGCCATGTTCGCACAACACAATCTTCATGGAGGTGCGCATGCTGACGACACAAGTGTGCAAGGCCCTCCGGCTGTCTTGCCCAATGAGACCACGGAGGCACGTGGCATTCGCGGGGATGAGGAGCGACGCCAGCACCAGGCGCGTCGCATGGCAGTGCCACCACACGCTGGAGTGGCAGCCGTGGTTCGCCCTCATACACAGGGGTATGGTCGCGGCAACTGCGACCACAATGGGGCCCAGGGTCGGGGCGCACCACTGGGTGCCCAAGGAGGAGGTGTGCATGGTGCACCTCGTAGCTGGGCTGATGAGGCCGAGCTTTGGGGCGACGACGATTTTTCGGTCAACAACTATGACGGCCGACAGCCCCACCACCACAACAATATGCATCGACGTCGACACGACGACACTGAGGATTTTATCGCTAAGCCCAAATTTACTCTTCCTATATTTTCAGGTGGTACTAATGTGGAAGAATACCTCACTTGGGAGCTGAAAATTGATAAGCTGTTTCGGATGAACAACTACTCCAATGAGAAGAAGCTCGTACTTGCGTCCAATGGTTTGGATGGTTATGCCACACATTGGTGGGAACAGTTTGTTCGTAAGCGTATGGAGCGCCATGAGTTACCAGTTATTACTTGGGAGCAGATGTAGCGATTTGCGAGCACGTTTGTCCCCGCCATTACAAGCGTTCCCTATTTGAAAAGTTGACCGGGCTGTGACAAGGTTTGAAATCAATTGATGAATATCATAAGGAGATGGAGACCGTCATGATACATGTAGATGTTCGCGAAAATGAAGAGCAGACAATGGCGAGATTTCTAGCTGGCATGAATTATGCTGTCAAGCGCATTGTCAATCACCATCCCTACGATGATATGATCGAGTTGCTACACCAAGCACGCGAAGCTGAGCGCCAAGTGATTGAAGATGCACGGTTTGCTGCCCGTTCATGTTCTTCAACCAGTCCGGGACATTCATATCACAAAAGCACTCCGGCCGGGAGTAATTCAGCGATGCGCAGTTCCGCAAGTAAGAAGCCGGAGAGTACTCACCAGCGCACCGACCAGCGGTTCCCGTAGCCAGCACGGCCTCGTCTATGGGGTCGACAGGCCGTTCACGGGATATCATTTGCCACAAGTGCAAGGGCATTGGCCACTTTCAGAGGGACTACCTGAATGTCATAACTATGCTTATAACAGAGGAGGGTGGTTATATTTCAGCTAGTGATGACGAGTCGCCTGATGCACAGCCAGTCTTGCACAGTGATGACATAGAACAATGTGAATGTGATCCAGAGTTTCCGAGCACTGAGCAGTATTCCATTGTTTGCACACCCAAGGTGCTTAGTGTGATGCCATCGCCGTCACTCGAACAACGGTGCAATTTATTTCAGACTTGGGCAAAGCTTGATCAGGGTAAGGTGTGCAAAGTGATTATTGATGGCGGGAGTTGCCACAATTTAGCCAGTAAAGACATGTGTCATAAGTTGGGTTTGAAGTATTTGCCGCATCCACGTCCTTATCATGTGCAATGGTTGAGTGACAAAGAGGAAGTGAAGGTGAAATATATGGTGCGTGTGACGTTTTCTATTGGAAAGTACACTAGTAGTGTGGATTGCGATGTTGTGCCCATGACGGTGTGTCACTTGCTGTTGGGACGGCCATGGCAATATGATTGTTCCACTGTGCACTATGGACGTACAAATCGCTACACTTTTAGATGGAACAATGTGGAGATCATCTTGAAACGGCTTACCCCGGGACAGATTGTGAACTCTTATATGCAGAAAAATGAGATGCACGTGGAGAGTCCGCAAGAGCAAGCCAATCAATCAAAGAAACACAAGGGAGAGAAGAACTTGGTCATGTTAGCTACCAAATTCGAGATGCGAGAATTCAGCAAGGATCCCAATTTGGTGCACTTTGTACTACTGTACAAAGACATATTGTTTTCAACTAATGACTTCACTTCTCTTCCTAGTGGTATTGCTTGTGTTTTGCAGGAATTCGGCGACGTCTTTCCAGAGGAGGTACCAGCTGGGCTACCACCAATCCGCGGGATTGAACATAAGATTGACTTGATTCCAGGAGCGTCGCTACCAAACCGACCACCGTACCGCACCAACCCCGAAGAAACCAAGGAAATTCAAAAATAAGTACACGAACTTCTCTCCAAAGGGTACGTTCGTGAAAGCTTAAGCCCTTGTGCTGTTCCTGTTATTTTAGTTCCTAAGAAAGATGGTTCATGGCGTATGTGCGTAGATTGTAGAGCAATTAATAATATCACTATTCGATATCGTCATCCAATACCTCGCTTAGATGATATGCTAGACGAACTAAGTGGTGCTGTTATTTTCTCTAAAATAGACTTGCGTAGTAGTTACCATCAAATTAGGATGCATGAATGAGATGAGTGGAAAACAGCATTTAAAACGAAATTTGGTTTTTATGAGTGGTTGGTCATGCCTTTTGGTCTAACTAACGCACCTAGTACTTTCATGCGCTTAATGAATCATGTTTTAAGGCATTTCATTAGTAAATTTGTGGTTGTGTACTTTGATGATATTCTGATTCACAGTCGCACTGAGTCTGAGCACTTTGACCATATTAGACAAGTTCTACAAGTTTTACGCGATGCTAGGCTTTTTGGTAACTTAGATAAGTGCACCTTTTGTAAAGATCGTGTTATTTTCTTGGGCTATGTTGTGTCTGCGCAAGGAGTTGAAGTAGATGAGTCCAAAATTGAAGCGATTAAAAATTGGCCAACTCCTGTATACGTAAGTCAGAATAGGAGCTTTCATGGTCTCGCCGGTTTTTATCGGTGCTTTGTTAAAGATTTTAGCACCGTCGCTGCCCCATTGAATAACCTTACTAAAAAAAGGTGTTGAATTTGTATGGGGGTAGCGCAAGAAAATGCTTTTGCTGAACTTAAGAAACGCTTGACTGAAGCACCGTTGCTTGTTTTACCTGATTTCACTAAATTTTTTGAAATTGAGTGTGACGCCAGTGGATTGGGTATTGGCGGTGTTTTAATGCAAGACAGTCGACCAGTAGCTTATTTTAGTGAGAAACTGAATTGTGGTCAATTGAATTATCCGGTCTATGACAAAGAGCTTTATGCGTTAGTGCGTGCATTAGAAACTTGGCAACACTATTTATGGCCCAAAGAGTTTATTATTCATTCTGATCATGAGGCATTGAAGTATTTAAAGGGCCAAGCAAACCTGAACCGTAGACATGCCAAATGGGTCGAATTCATTGAGTCATTTCCTTACATTGTGAAATATAAGAAGGGAAAGGAAAATGTGGTAGCTGATTCTCTTTCGAGGAAAAGTGTGCTCTTAACTCAATTAGGAGTGCAAGTTCCTGGTTTAGAGAGTTTACGTGATTTATATGCTTATGACCATGATTTTTCTGTTCCTTATGGACATTGCAAACCGGGAAAAGGCAGGGATAAATTTCATATCCATGATGGGTTTTTGTTTCGCACTAACAAATTATGTGTTCCAGAATCCTCTGTGCGTTTGCTATTATTGCAGGAATCACATGCAGGTGGATTGATGGGACATTTTGGACGTGAGAAGACATTGTCTATGCTGAGCGATCATTTTTATTGGCCTAAGATGAGGCGCGATGTGGAACGGTACGTGCAGCGATGCATTATTTGCCACAAAGCGAAATCGAAGTTGAATCCACACGGTTTGTATACCCCTCTACCTGTTCCCAATGCACCATGGGAGGATATTAGTATGGATTTTGTTTTAGGACTGCCTAGAACTAAGAGGGGGAGAGATTCTGTTTTTGTCGTTGTGGATCGTTTTTCAAAGATGGCACACTTTATTCCGTGCCATAGGAGCGACGATGCGTCGCATATTGCTGACTTATTTTTCAGGGAGATCGTGAGACTACATGGCGTGCCGCAGACTATTGTGTCGGATCGTGACATGAAGTTCATGAGTTACTTCTGAAAGACACTTTGGGGTAAATTGGGGACGAAATTGTTATTCAGCACAACTTGTCATCCCCAAACTGATGGTCAAACGGAGGTGGTGAACCGCACACTTTCGATGTTACTTCGGATCATGATCAAGAAGAATCTACGCGGGTGGGAGGATTGTTTGCCGCACGTAGAATTCGCCTATAATCGGGCTGTGCATTCCACTACGCAGATGTGTCCTTTTGAGGTAGTGTATGGTTTCAAGCCCTTTACGCCGCTTGATTTGCTACCGCTTCCCAGTCAACACCATACTCACATGGAGGCATCCAAGCGAGCTGAGTTTGTGAAGAAATTGCATCTCAAGACAAAAGAAGAGATAGAGCGCAAGGTTAAGTACTATGCTGAGAAGGCGAACAAGAAGAGAAAGAAGATGACTTTTCAACCAGGTGATTTGGTGTGGGTACACTATCGCAAGGATCGTTTTCCAGAACGCCGCAAGTCCAAATTGCTACCGCGAGGTGACGGGCCTTTCAAGGTGCTTGCGAAGATCAACGACAATGCCTACAAGATAGAGCTTCCTGGCGATGACTATGGTGTGAGCCCTACGTTCAATGTCGCTGATTTATCACCTTTCTTTAGTGGTGACGATCCAGCATCGAGGTCGACACCTTTTCAAGAGGGGGAGGATGATGAGCGCATCTCTAACACTTATACATTTCCTCCTATTGGTGGTGATACACATATTGATCTCCAAGCCATAAGTGAGGCTACAAGTAATACAAGTGCAGAAGTGTTTGTTGGTCCACTAACAAGAGCTAAAGCTAAACTTATAAATCAACATGTGCTTTTGTTTCTTAATGAATCTTCTGTTGTCATTGATCATAATTGGGTACTACCTCATGCAAATGTTTTGTGCATTCTAATGTTTGAACATTTTGAAGACTTAGAAACCAAGAGGGAAGCCGGAGCCAAAGCAATGGAGGAGAAGCTCGTGGGAGACAAGCAAGGGGAGAAGCCCAAGAATCCAAGTCAAATTCGAAACTTCCACAAGCCCAACCAAATTCAAACTCGGAATCAACTCAGAATTCAATTTGGATTCGGAATCAGCCTCAAATTCGGATTCGGAATCAGCAGGACAGTCCGGAGTAAAAAGGCCATAACTTTCTTATACGAAGTCCGATTTGGGTGTTTTTGGGCTTGTTGGAAAGCTAACTTCAAGCCCGATCCAATGGATCATTGCCCACTCCGAAATTCCTACTGAGTCAAAAGATATGACCGAAAAAATATGACAGTTGTAAAATTAGAGTTTCCTTTTTGTTTTAGATTGAGTCGGAATTGGAGTAGGAGTTCTAATTCCAAATTAGAGTAGGAGTAGGGCCTCTTGGCCATCCATGAGGAGGAGAAGGGGCACTATATATTGAGTGTTAGACCCCTATTGTAACCTCAGACCAGTTTGTGCATAAGAATAGAAACATAGCTATTGCTTGTTCTTTCGAAACCAGAGTTCATGCGAGGACTTTGAGAGAGGATTAGGTGATCCATTGATTCATTCTACAATACAAGGTCAAGCTGTCGTTCCATTGGGAATTGGGGAGTTGGCGATCGTCGTTCGTGGTCTCGCGACGATCAACTATCCGGTGTGTTTTGGGCGTATTCCAAAGAGTTGAGGGTTCGTGCATTGGCGCGAGTGTTCAGCTAGCGACATCGTCTACTTCGCATCAGTTATCCACGGTTCCTCACCGAGAAGATCGGGCATCCCCCGTATCAGTAAAGAGTATGCAGACATGCATGTATGTCCCGTGTGCAAAGCATCCCGATACAAGCGTAAGAATACTGCTAATGCGAAGCAAGTATCTCTTGCTAAGATATTGTGGTATCTGCCTATGATCCCACGTTTGAAGCATTTATTTGCGAACCGAAAGGAGGCAAGATTGATGCGTTGGCACTCGGAGGAGCGTAAGAAAGATGGGAAGCTCAGACACCCTACTGATTCTGCCTAGTGGAGAAACTTCCATCGGAGCTTTGAAGAGTTCGGTGCGTAACCGAGGAACATAAGGTTAGGGTTGAGTACGGATGAAATGAATCCTTTTGGTAACATGAGCAGCCGACATAACACCTGGCCAGTGAATCTATGTATGTACAACCTTCCTTCTTGGCTGTGTATGAAGCGGAAATACATTTTGATGTCACTACTTATCCAAGGGCCGAAGCAACCTGGGAACGATATTGATGTGTGCCTAGCATCATTGCCGGAAGATCTTGTGACACATTGGAACGAAGAGGTACAAGTATGGGATGCGTACAAACGAGAGAACTTCACTTTACGCGCCATGTTATTCTGCACCATCAATGATTTTTCTGCCCTTGGTAACCTGTCGGGGTTCAGTACAAAATGAGCCAAAGCCTGTCCGCACTGCTTAGATGGTACCTAGAGTGTATGGCTGAACAACTTGCGCAAAGCTGTGTATATGTGTCACCGTAGGTTCCTTCCCAGGATTCACCCATACCGCAAGATGAAGAAACAATTCGACGGAAATAAGGAGGACGGTTCAGCTCCAAGGGCTTTTAGAGGGAAAGAGGTCTATGATATAGTTAAGGATGTCGATGTTGTGCTTGGAAAGGGACGTAAATTAAGTACCCCTTAGAAAAACATCTGGAAGAAGCGGTCAATTTTTTGGGACCACTTAGAAGTTCGCCACTGCATCGACGTCATGCACGTGGAGAAGAATGTATGTGATAGCTTGATTGGTCTCTTACTGAACATTAGTGGCAAAACAAAAGACGGTGTTAACGCACAGCGTGACTTAGTTGATATGAACATAAGAACCGAGTTACCGAAAGAGACCGATAAAGGACGAACGTACCTTCCCCCAGCTTGCTACACTTTGTCCAAGGCTGAGAGAAATGAGCTGTGTCAAAGCTTGCATGGTGTGAAAGTTCCGTCCGGTTACTCCGCCAATATTAAGAAACTTGTTTCCATGAAAGATTTGAAATTAATTGGTATGAAGTTCATGATTGTCGTGTGCTGATGAAACAGATGCTTCCTGTTACAATTAGGAGTATCTTACCAAACAAGGTCCGAGTGGCAATCTTTAGGCTGTGTTATTTCTTTAACTCAATTGCTCAGAAGGTCATCGATCCCAAAGGACTCGACGCTCTGCAGGCCGAGGTGGTGACGACTCTATGTCATCTTGAGATGTATTTCCCTCCGTCATTTTTTGATATCATGGTCCATCTCATTGTTCACCTTGTGAAAGAGATAAAGATATGCGACCTGTGTTCCTCGTCATATGTACCCTTTCGAGAGATACATGAGAATTACAAGTCCTACGTGCGGAATCGATCTCTACCGAGGGCGATATCATCGAAGGTTATGCAACCGAAGAGGTCATTGAGTTCTGCGTCGACTACATGGCTCAGGTGGAACCGATAGGTGTGCCTCTATCTCGTCACGAGGGGAGACTGGAGGGTATCGGGACCATCGGGAGGAAAGCAATCACTCCCGATCTAGATACATACGCGCATGCCTATTTCACGGTCTTGCAACACATGACCCAAGTGTCCCCGTACATCGACGAGCACAAAGACATGGTACGCCAATGTAATCCGCACGGTCGGAGGTTTGGATAACAAGAGAGCACAACCGTCGTTCAACGAATGGTTAAAGATGCGATTCACTTGGAGGTCATCAAGTGATGAAACGCTGCTATGGTTGGCCAAAGGACCAAAATTTACAATTGTGACATGGCAAGGATACGACATAAATGGGTACACGTTTTATACTACAACTCAGGATAGGAAGAGCACAGTCCAGAACAGCGGTGTCCGCATAGATGCATTTCACGAGGGGTTCAATGCCGCGGGGACACGCGAGTTGAACTCGTACTATGGGTTCGTAGAGGAGATTTGGGAGCTCGACTATGTACTTTTCAAGATCCCCCTGTTTCGATGTCATTGGGTTAAACTTTCACAGGGTGTGAAGGTCGACAAGTACGTTGGACCTCAAACGTGTCAGATACAAGGACGAACCATTCGTACTCGCTAAGTAAGTTGTTCAAATTTTTTATGTAACGGACCCAGCAAATTAGAACCACTACTTAGTTCTTCATGGGAAAAGAAGGATTGTCGGAGTTGAGAATGTCGTGGATGAGGAAGAGTACAATCAATTTGACGAGTTACCTCCTTTCGGAGACGGCATCAGACTGGAGGAAGAACCCAGTGAGGAAGCTAGCTATATGCGTGTCGATCATCATGAAGGACTATATTTTAATTAAGCATGTATTCCATTGTAATTTGATGTTAACATGTGTTATGGACTTGTCATCTCTAATGTTGATGTTAATGCGGACTTGTTAGAGTTATCAACTTGTTGAGAATATCATCTTTGAAACCTTGTTGGAAATGCACACAAATGGGCAAATGTGTTTTGTCATTTGAGCAAAGTTAAAAGTGCATTGCTTCTGTGGCCTGGCGGTCTGACCGGCAATTAGTTGTGTTTCAAATGTATGAAAATGAGGATAAATTAAAACTTTTGGATGCATCCTTGTTGTCATTTGAATTCTCTAGAATTTATCTCCTTGAAATGTGGACTTCAAATTCAATTAAGGTTATTGACTCGAAGTGTTGCAATTCAAGGTATTCTAGTCAAACCTTGTGATCATCCTCGGAAAATATTTTTTCTAAATTCTTGATCATCTGGGTAACCTCCCTGAGAAATTTCATAATTTTTAGAAATTATTTGCTATTTCTTAAGGGCTGGTCATACCTGTTGTCTCCTTGGTCAAACCCCCTATCCAGCAGCTTGTGAATTTTCTAGCGGGTAATGCACTGCATGAGAAATTCTGGAAAATTCATACACGATTGATCTTGAAGTCAGGATCACTTAGTAAAAATTTTAGAATTTTTGGAGCTGTGGGGCTACCTCTGGAAATTCCCAAATCATCTCAACCTTTGAATTCAAAATCCCAAAGCCTGGATTGAGTGGCCGATCGGACCGGCCGATCGCCCCTTTCACTTGAATTGTTCGATTTGGATATCAACGGCCTGGATTGAGTGGCCGATCGGACCGGCCGATCGCCCCGTTCACTTGAACTGTTCGATTTGGATATCTACGGCTTGGATTGATTACTCACATCACAGACGGCTACATTAAAGAACTGCTGTGATGTTTAGGGTTATCACAGACAGTTCTTTAATAGAACTGTTTGTGATGTTATAGTTATCATAGACGGTTCTTTTATAGAACCGTCTGTGATAAATCACTGTTCCTCGGGCTCGAACCCAGTCCAGATCTCGTACCCGTTCGGACCACTCGGGCCTTCCCGCCCCTTTCACTTGAACTGTCCGATTTGGAGATCACGGCCTGGATTGAGTGACCGATCGCCCCTTTCACTTGAACTGTCCGTTTTGGATATCAACGGCCTGGATTGAGTGGCCGATCGGACCGGCCAATCGCCCTGTTCACTTGAACTGTACGATTTGGATATCAGCGGCCTGGATTGATTACTCACATCACAGACGACTCTATTAAAGAACCGTCTGTGATGTTTATGGTTATCACAGACGGTTGTTTAATAGAACCGTTTGTGATTATTTATCACGAGCATGCTTCTATTAAAGAACCGCTGCGTGATGTTGTAGATTATACGCACGGTTCTTTAATAGAACCGCTCAGCGATAATCATCACGCACGGATCTATTAAAGAACCGCTCGTGATGTTAGTCTATATAAGTGCTCCGCTCAATTGTTGCCCTAGTTCTTAAGACTTCCCAGAATCGCCAACGCCGCCTCCCGATCCGGCGCCACCCAACGCCGCCTCCCGTTCGCCACCGGTGCTCATTGGCCGATTCGTGTCTTGCGAAGCTTCGCCTACCGCCTCGGCCATCCCATAAGCCGGCCGTGCACCTCCCCTCCGACCGCCTCGGCTCCCGTCGCCAGCCCACTCCGGTGCACCCCCGCCTCCACCGAAGGCTTGGTGAGCATCCCCTCTCCTCCCTCATGCCCTTGCGCACCGGGGTGAATGGATATTAAATCTTTTGTTTGGTTGTTGGACATGAGAATTTATTTGGGATGGGTAGAGTCCAACTTCTATCATTTTAAACAAGGTGAGGGTAAGAATTGAGAGGAAATTGTTGTTTAGAAAAAGAGCAACAGATCTAAGTCATTTGTCGTGACTTAAGCTACGATATCTTGAAAGTTATAAAGTAATTCCTTATAATGTCTCATCTCTATTGCCAAACAGGGGATTAGAACTAAAAATTAAGATCGCATGTCTCATCCCACTATCAACTCCGTCCTCTAAACTTCCATTACCCTTCCCAATTGTTGCCAAACGGCCGTACATAACCCAGCTTCATCTTCTTTTAATTTCCAAGTGTGTGTTGTGCTACTAACCAATGTGGTGCCTTTTGATCTTGTCACTAAAGGTAATAGTTTGTGTCGTACTATTGCGCATTAGATGACTTTATTTGTTGATTGTTCGTGATTTGATCCCATAACCAACCTTGACCTATTGTTAAGCCATGCATGCATGTATCCTAATGTGTTGTACTAAAAGGTAATGTAACCGTGTATTTTTAGACTATAGCCATTCATTTAGAACAATCCATTGGTGTAAAAATAAGTTATGGGACAACGAATTTAAATTCCAACTCCCACATTCCTAGGTTTGAATTTGACTTAGGGTGAAAGCTAAAACAACGATGAATTACTATGGCAGTTGGTGCAGTGTACCTTCTCCAAACCACTGCTCATAGTCGTTGACGATAAGATTGGACCACGGTAGCTAAAATCAGTGATCAAATTACAGAGATTTGATGCTAATGAGATTTTCTTGTCGTCCATATAAGAAGGAACCCAACAAAAAAAGAGAGAGAGAGGTCGACTAAAAAAACAACGACCATGATGGGACTCGAACCCACAATCTCCCTCGTCGCCGGCCCGCTCCGGTGCACCGCCGCCTCCCCGTATGCGTGTTTGTTTGTTTGCAATATTTCCTTCTCCTTTGTATTTTTTTGTGCAATTTCATATATTTTATTTACTACACATCATATATTTAGGTTCAATGGGTAACTTCTATTTGATTATGTAATCATTGCGTACGTAACTTATATAGATGGCAGAGGCACCGTCTTCGCCGCCGTCGACGCCGCCAATGCGCCTGGATCTCCGATCAAGGTGGTACGCAGCGAGAAGGCGAGGAATCTCCAAATTGCCCTCGGCCGCATGACGATCACACAGTGTCGGTGGCGTCGGGATCCCGCCGAGTCCCAAGAAAGCAAGCTGCGAGATTCCGGACCGTTTATGGGTACTTGCAAGGAACGGGTCCCATCACCACCCCAACACGAAGTCTCGACGGATGTACAGAGAGACCGGTTGTGGATGAACTTTCGCCTCGCTCACTTTCCCCGGCGCGACCAGCACGCGTGTGCGATGGCACACGCTGCTCGCGATGTCCCACGTGTGGAGGACCTTCAAGAGCCTGCTTGTCACGTAGTACGTGAACACGGGTCAGACGCCCTTCACGACGTATCAAATTTTGTCGCGGGATACATGGGACACATTCGTGCAGATGAAGATGACGGCCGAATTTCAGGAGCAAAGTGCGGCGCACAGAGCTATTCAGGCACAAAACACTCACCCCCACAGACTCGGCACCGCTGGGTACGCGGGTAAAGCCACGCAATGGGTGGCGGAGGACGAGACATTGCCCGACCGCTTGTTGAGATCTCGACGAAGCGCGCTCGAGCACAGTTAAGAGCGAGGGCATCGGCCACGTCTTGGGCGAAGATCTCTTTCACAAACCCGTGACGAGGCGGTGTCTCAACGCTCGTAAATTTGTCGAACCACTTAATTGTTAATAAGTCCATAACTTCATGGTGTCTACAATAACATGATGTCCTCTTGCAGGAAGCATTGACTTCCGCATCTTCCCAAGGTTCCTTCGAAGTAGACAGGGAGAAGGATGTACTGTCTACGGCCCTGGGAAACAAGGAGCACTCGGGTCGTACACGAGGCGTTGGGGTTTACATACCTTGGAGGGATGGATTCCCACACAACTCCGATACATATAGGAGTAGGAAGAGATCCAAGGACCAGAGATGGCCTTTCGGTTGGAACATGTGATTATTGAAAATTTCAAGAAGAAATAACAAACTTGCAGAACCAAGTAAATCAACTCATGCAGGCGCAAGCCGCCCCTGTTAATTTGGGAGCAAGTCCTGCTCGACATAGGAGTAGCGTCGCGTCCACACATAATTCTGGACATGACGACGTGCAATTATAGATCGACAACATCGAGGTAATGTACATCTCTGGAATGCTCCAAAGATAGACCTATAGGACGCCTTAACTAATTGTGTACCATTTTGTAGGGGCCGACGCCCTGCAAGCTCCAAGTGAGGATGGTTGGGTCGATTCCTATTGAGGTCAAGGGGGTATGGTGTATCCATACCGGAAGGAAGGCGAGCAGAAGACGGTGCCACCGGCGCAGGTTAGCCAGTGCAGTGGACATGGTACATGATAAATTCATGGCCATCCCGCTGGAGATTCCCCCGAACGAAGAAATCAGAACACTACGGGATGCCACGCACACTTTTATCCAGTGGCCCAAAAAGGACATCGCACTGGACCCTTCAGTGACGCGATATCGACAGGACCCTACCTCTCCAATAGGACCCTCGATGAGTCCGCCTCAACCAAAGCTTCAGAAGGCCGCCACATCGCTTCCCATCGAGAAAACGGCGAAGGGACAAGAAAAGCGTGTCACTATATCGGTCCCTGAGGCGTCTCACGGGAAGACGTCCCTCAGCCGCCTCGTTAAGGAGAAATCGAAATCGAAGAACATTAAGGCACCTCCCAAACCCGTGAAATACTCCCTCCGAAGTCCGTTGGTCTCCTGCCAGAAATAAAGAGCTCAGGACTAGCTTGTCAAGCTTTGCATGATTGGTACTTGCGCAAGACCCGGAGGAGGGGGCCATCTTTGGAATCACCGCGGATCGGGAGGGAGCATTTTCTCCACGAGCCTGGCCACTTCGTCGTGGGCTTCGAAGACTTATTTGACCTATATAACCTAACTACCCTCAACACCTCACTTCTACGATGTTTGACACTGTAAGTGTGTACAATCAATTTCTACACTCACGTGATACCGATAAATATCATAACTCATTGCTTATGTACAGATACATTATGAAATGTGCCTGTCGAATCAAAGAACCGGTGGGTTTCCTCGACCCACACGTGGTCTCTGAGCAAACAATCAACCAAGACGCATCCTACGTCGAGAATTACATAAAAATGGGATTGCTTGCTCTGGACGACAAGGACTACATAATGGTGCCCTACAACTAGAAGTAAATGCTTCAATATTTGCTATACAAATTATGTTTTCAACATAGGTTTATGACTATAGCGACATACATGAGTAGGTTCCACTGGATTCTTCTGATTCTTGTGCCAAAGAGGAATATGGTATTGTACCTTGATTCTCTACTCAACAAAAGTCACGACTTCACCCTTCCTAAAGGAATACTCGACAGGTATGTTCATTTCCTCCGCACATAACTCTATTGTAGTCTTCCTTCGTTTGAAATAGACAATGATAACTTTTTTGAATCATGTAGCGCGTTCATCGGCTATGTTGCCGAGGGAGGTTTATACAAGGGAACGAGCGCCACACTGACTCACAGGATGCGATTTTCGGTACGCTCTACAACACAATAATCATATATCATACTCCGTAATATTGCGTCTCGAATATTTGTACATATATATGTAATTCTATTTTTGCAGTCACAAGAAAACGAGATCACCTATGTGCATTCTCGTATGCCATCATATGCACTATTGATTGCTTCTGGACGCACGATCCCTGTGTTTGTCAATCTCGTAATAATTATTTCCTAATTATAAATTTAAATATATATACTTACTACTTTACTTGTAACAGCCAAAAATTTCAATTTCAGTTAAAAATAAGACTTTATTAATATTTGTAGATTTTCTGGAATTTTTAAAAGCTTTTCCCTAAAGTATATTAAGGCTAAAAGAATTTATGTGCAAAATCTATTACCAACTAAAAGTTGGAATTATTTTATTTAAGTCCGTAATGCCTCATAGAATTTCGTGAATTTTCTCAAAATTTTTGGACTTCATTTACTATTTTCTAAAGCCTATTCAATTTACGGAATTAAATCAATTGAAAAAGGTTTAAAATCTTACACATCTTGATCGGGCCAAGCTCAAGATCTTGCGCGCTCGCCTAACTCTCCCACGCTAGCGAAATGCTTGAACCGTCCGATCAAAATCGGACGGCCGACAATCAATCCGCCGCGCCCTCTCTCCTCTCTGCTCTCATTGTCGTGTGGGGCCGCCGCCGATGTCGTCTTCCTCGCCTCCTTCTTCCCAGCGACGCCGCCATTACCGCACTCGGGATTTCTTCAATTGTGATTCCTCCCCATTACTCCCGCATTTGCGCGCGTTCAAGTCACCCGTTACCGCCGCGTTCATCCCCGGCTTTACCCCCCGTCATTTCGCCCGGTAACGCCCCCACCTCTCTCGCCACCGCCATTACTGCCGCCCACGATCTCCATCTCCCGGCCTCGCCCTCGCTCTATAAAAGCAGGCACCAGCACCGCTCTCACCTCCTCACTCTTTTCCCCCAGTCCATTGCGCCTCTAAGCCCCTAGATCACTCGCAATTCGAAGTTTCTTCCGTGGCGAAGCACCAAGAATCGTCGTGCCGGCCCACGCAAAGCCTCCTCGACGACTTCGACTGCACCATCAACTTCAGTGCATCGCCGCGATCCTCGTGCGCCCCTCCACGTTGCCTGAAGATTCCCGGAGCCCCTTCGCCGCCGTCGACCGAAGCACGCCGCCGCTTCTTCACATCGCCGACAACCTTCCGACCTCGCCTCGCCGTCGCCAGGTAGCGCCCTAGAACCAGCGTCCTCCCCTCTATCTGTTGCGCACCTCACCGGAGCTCGCCGCGCCGCCAATCGCCGGTACCCTCGGTTCCCGAGCGCCTCCCCTCTCCGGCGCCGACGTGGTCAGCCACCTCAGCGCCACCTCACCGTTTTCGCGTGCGTGGCGTAAGTCGGCGCCACGTGGTTGCCCAATAAGAATACAAGGCCAAAGACAAATGCCTTCTTCGCATCTGTTACGTGCACCGAGTCCACCGTGGACTTGCGCCTCGCTGTGGACTCAGTCCATACTGTGCGGGCCCACTTGTCAGTCTCTGTGAATAATGCTTGTGACGCATGCTTATGCAATAATTGGAATTTTCTTTAGAAATTTAATTCGGGAATTATGGAAAATCCTGATTTTGGAATTAAATTTAGATTTAAACTTCCAGGAGCTCGTATTTCTTCATACAAACTCCGATTTAGGTGATTCAAATTTCTAAATTTGTATAAAATCAAGATCTAGATAACTAAACCAAAATTATTTAATTTGGAATTAATTTGAATTTTCATTTGAATTTATTTGTGTTCATTTGAATTCTATTTGAATTTGGAATATTCTCGCGTATAGATTTTGACGACTCCGGAGAGCTTGACCCTATTGAAGAAGTAGAATACCAGGAATTTGAGCAAGGCAAGTTACACCATTGACCATTTTGCCCCCAATATTTAAAATTATTTAATTTCTGTTTTAAATTATTATTGCATGCATAATTGTATTTAATTATTTTAAATTCCTATTTTAAATATGTAATTATTCCAATTCCTTTGTATAGCCCAATTTGATTGTTGTATTATCAATCCCTTGTAACCTTAGTCAAATGAATTTAAAAATAAATATATGCATAGCAAATGCTTAGACCATGAAATATTTGACTTTGGAAGAATTTAGCCAAAATTTCATAAATTGATAAAAGCCTATGACATTGCTTTGTCATGGTGGACTTTTGCAAATATCTTTGAAAATTATAAAAATAAAAGAAAATGGTTTATACTTGGGCAAACATGGACCGTTGGTGGGTGCAGGTTTATGCACTGCCTGTCACAGTTAGGGTGAGACCTGTGGTTTTATTGAAAGTTGCCCAAGTAGATTAAGGACCGGCCTTTGAGCCGCATCTTGCAAAAGCTCCACCGTACTACCACATGTTCTGTATGGGCAGAACCAGGCTTAATAATTTGTATTACCTCAGTATTGTTTATGCCATTTTTGTTGTGTGGGTGTCGGTTAGACTTTATTCCCACTTGGCGCAAGAGGGGTTTCAGCAGTGGTTAGCCTAATGGAAGTGAAACCTTAGCGGGCATATTGGTATTGAGGTAATGCATTGAAACGCTTGTGATAATTGCCTAGTCACACACCTAAGGAAGTGTGTATTGGCGGACATAACTGCAAATTATCTCGTGTGGGTAAAGTTGTACCACCTCTGCAGAGTGTAAATCTATTGAATAGCCGTGTCCACTGTTATGGACATCTTGAGCAAAGCCACTCTAAGTTAGATTTGTTTTGGTTTTAAAATAACTTTGGACATGATTTGAGGATGGTTAATCCTTGTGGTAAATTTGGCGGGTAGCCTTGTGATAGGAGGGTATCCTTCACCATGTTTCATATGGAGGTTATCCACTATAAAATGATGAATTTTAAATCTGATTTTAGCTATGGAATAAAATTATGCCTTGAAACTTAGTATAAATATTTAAACCAAAAAGGCTGATTTACGCAAATAAACCCTACAACCTTCCTTTGAATAACTTATGCATGCATTCTAAATTACAGATGGGGTGTAATTTGCGAGCACACGCTTGTAGTGCTCACTCTTCTTTGAATATTATTATTCGGAGAAGACTGCTATCCGTAAGGTGAGGAGCGGGGGCGATTAGGCGGCGACCTCCGACGATTACTGTGGCGTATCGTGTGGCTTACCATTATTATTTGCTTCCGCTTAATGTTTTATTTGGCCTCCGGCCCCAATTGTAATAAACTATATGCTTATTAAATATACACGTTGGATATGTTTTTGATAACATTTTTGTGACTGTGTACACTGGAAATCCTGGACTAGTGTATGAACACAGAGAATTCGGGATCCTTTGTTCCGGGTTCGACAAAAGTGGTATCGAGCCATATCATCGTAGGTCGTGACCTAGAAGGAAATCAAACCCTTAAGGATTTATTTTGAAAATTAAAAATAACTTGGTCTTACGAGTCATTTCTCAACTTTTCTCTTGAAAAATTATTTACTAACTCATCTCCTTTTCAAAAAAAAAATTGTAGATGGTCAAGTTCCAATGCCATTTCCCATGGAGTCTTCTTTGGTCATTGGGCGCCATTCTCCGAAGATGATGTAGCACTTGGACTTTGAAGAAAGACGGCGTATCAAGGATACAAGTATAAGGTGGGAAATCAGAGCGGTGGAGAGTAGAGGTGATCCTCTACTCCAATCTATCGCCGAACACGCACTTCCACGTCTTGATGCCCCAATGCGATGAGACACCTTCGCGAAGGCATCCAGATGCACCAGGAAGCAACCCGCAGACTTCGCTACATCTCGATCACCGCCTCAACGGCCTTTGGGTTCCACTATTACCCAATGCATATCCCAACCCGGCATGACAAAGCTTTCGCTCAACTAGAGATGAAGACCGTCCCGATCTCACTCATCGTGGATCGGCCGAGCCATGGATTATGCCTCACGGAATACACTAGATGAGCTGTCTCTCCTGCAAGTGAAATTACAAGATGCAGAAGAAAAGTTGAAGATTGCAGAAAAAGAACTGGCCTCCTACAAGGAAGGCGAGGCTAGTTCTAGTGAGCCAGATTATACCCCAATAACACCATAGATTTGACCTTAATTTTTTCCTTTAGTTGCGAATTATGAGCTACCAAACCTTTGTAGTAGCCATAATGAATTAATAAAATAAAAATAAATTATTTTGCTGAAATGTTCTTGTCTTGTGTTTGTTGAATTTGGGCTATTTTAGATCTATACTCTTATAATTCCTGTCTCTCTTGTCTAATCTATGAAGAGTTCATCAGATGGTGACCACCCGCACCGGAAGTGTCAGTGCTAGAGGGCAAGGAAATGAGAATGCCGAATATCAAGAAAACCCAGTTCAACGACCCACCACCTCCTCCAATGAAGCTCTGTGGCGCCAAATGATGGCCAATCGACTCATCGATTGAGTTGCTAGCCCAGTCCCTTCACAGCAATCAGAATACTCAAGCGTCAGCAGCCTATCATGCTCCTCCACCTCCCGCAAGAGTGACTTTGTCAGAGTTCATGAGGATACGTCCGCCAACATTTTCTAGTAGCACGGAACCCATGGACGCAGATGATTGGCTCAGTGTCATTGGAAAGAAGCTGAAAGTAAGGTAAAAGCAATAAGAGAACGTCTGAAAGTAGCTCAAACCCGACAAAAGAGTTATGCCGATAATCGTCGGAGAGAACTATCCTTCGAGATGGGAGATTTTGTCTATCTCAGGTAACTCCACTCGAGGAGTGAAGAGATTTCGAGACTAAAGGAAAACTCGCACCTGCATTTGTCGGACCCTATAAGATTTTGGCAAAAGAGGCGAAGTTGCTTATCGCTTGGAATTACGGCATCTCTCTCATTTGCTCACAATGTCTTCCATGTATCTCGCTTAAAGAAATGTCTCGAGTACCAATGGAAGAAACACCGCTGAGAGCATCGATCTTCGTGAAGATCTCACCTATGTGGAACAACCAATCAAGATTCTCGATGTGGCGAACGCGTCACCGTAAGCAAAGTCATTCGTTCTTGTAAGGTTCAAGTGGAGCAATCATTCGTAAGAAGAAGCTACATGGGACCGAGAAGAAGTTTTGAGAGCCGAGTACCCTACCTTTTGTTGACCAAGCCCGAATCTCGGGGTTGAGATTCCCTTTAAGGGGGTAGGTTTGTAATGATTAAAATTTCAATTTCGATTAAAAATAAGACTTTATTAATTTTTGTGGATTTTCAAATTTTTAAAAGCTTTTCCTAAAGTATATTAAGGCTAAAAGAATTTATGTGCAAATCTATTACCAACTAAAAGTTGGAATTATTTTATTTAAGTCCGAATGCCTCATAGAATTTCGTGAATTTTCTCAAAATTTTGGACTTCATTTACTATTTTCTAAAGCCTATTCAATTTCTCGAATTAAATCAATTGAAAAAGGTTTAAAATCTTACGCTTTCTGATCGGGCGAAGCCCAAAGACTCGGCGCTGCTCGCCCAACTCTCCCAGCGCGAAATGCGCTGGCCGTCCGATCAAAATCGGACGGCCGACAATCAATCCGCCCGCGCCCTCTCTCCCTCTCTCTGTCTCGCTGTCAGGTGGGGCCCGCTGCACAGTGTCGTCTTCCTCGCCTCCTTCTTCCCCAGCGCCGCCATTACCGCACTCGGGATTTCTTCAATTCCGTGATTCCTCCCCATTACTCCCGCATTTGCGCGGCGCTGCTCAAGTCACCCGCTACCGCCGCGTTCATCCCCGCTTTACCCGCCATTTCGCCAGTGCGCCCCACCTCTCTCGCCACCGCCATTCACGCGCCCCACGATCTCCATCTCCCGGCCTCGCCCTCGCTCTATAAAAGCAGGCACCAGCACCGCTCTCACCTCCTCACTCTTTTCCCCCAGTCCATTGCGCCTCTAAGCCCCTAGATCACTCGCAATTCGAAGTTTCTTCCGTGGCGAAGCACCAAGAATCGTCGTGCCCACGCAAGCAAGCCTCCTCGACGACTTCGACCGCACCATCAACTTCGATGCATCGCCCGCGATCCTCGTCGCGCCTCCACGCTGTTCAAGATTCCCGAGCCCTTCGCCGTCGGCGATCAAGCACGCCGCCGCTTCTTCACATCGCCGACAACCTTCCGACTCGCCTCGCCGCCAGTAGCGCCCTAGAACCGCGTCCTCCTCTATCTCATTGCGCACCTCACCGGAGCTCGCCGCGCGCCGCTAATCGCCGGTACCCTCGGTTCGAAGCGCCTCCCCTCTCCGACGTGGTCGACCACCTCAGCGCCACCTCACCGTTTTTCGTGCGTGGCGCCAAGTCGGCCAAGCGTGGCTGCCAAGCGGCTTGGCCAGCCAACCGCCAAAGACAACCGCCTTTATTGCGATGCAGGCACCGAGTCCACTGTGGACTTGCGCCACGTGGGACTCACCCATACTTGTATGGGCCCACTTGTCGATCTCAGAATGTCACGTCACGACGCATGCTTGCGCAATAATTGGAATTTTCTTTAGAAATTTAATTGGGAATTATGGAAAATCCGATTTTGGAATTAAATTTAGATTTAAACTTCCAGAGCTCGTATTTCTTCATACAAACTCCGATTTAGGTGATTCAAATTTCTAAATTTGTATAAAATCAAGATCTAGATAACTAAACCAAAATTATTTAATTTGGAATTAATTTGAATTTTCATTTGAATTTATTTGTGTTCATTTGAATTCTATTTGAATTTGGAATATTCTCACAGATAGATTTTGACGACTCGAGAGCTTGACCCTATTGAAGAAGTAGAATACCGTGAATTTGAGCAAGGCAAGTTACACCATTGACCATTTTGCCCCAATATTTAAAATTATTTAATTTCTGCTTTTAAATTATTATTGCATGCATAATTGTATTTAATTATTTTAAATTCCTGTTTTAAATATTTAATTATTCCAATTCCTTTGTATAGCCAAATTTGATTGTTGTATTATCAATCCCTTGTAACCTTAGTCAAATGAATTTAAAAATAAATATATGCATAGCAAATGCTTAGACCATGAAATATTTGACTTTGGAAGAATTTAGCCAAAATTTCATAAATTGATAAAAGCCTATGACATTGCTTTGTCATGGTGGACTTTTGCAAATGTCTTTGAAAATTATAAAAATAAAAGAAAATGGTTTATACTTGGGCAAACATGGACCGTTGGTGGGTGCAGTTTATGCACTGCATGTCCGTTAGGACCGAGACCTGTGGTTTTTATTGAAAGTTGCCCAAGTAGATTAAGGACCGCCTTTGAGCCGCATCTTGCAAAAGCTCCACCGTACTACCACATGTTACGTATGGGCGTAACCGTGCTTAATAATTTGTATTACCTCGTATTGTTTATGCCATTTTTGTTGTGTGGGTGTCGGTTAGACTTTATTCCCACTTGGCGCAAGAGGGGTTTCAAGCAGTGGTTAGCCTAATGGAAGTGAAACCTTAGCGGCATATTGGTATTGAGGTAATGCATTGGAAACGCCTTGTGATAATTGCCTAGTCACACACCTAAGGAAGTGTGTATTGGCCGACATAACTGCAAATTATCTCGTGTGGGTAAAGTTGTACCACCTCCGCAGAGTGTAAATCTATTCAATAGCCGTGTCCACTGTTATGGACATGCTTTGAGCAAAGCCACTCTAAGTTAGATTTGTTTTTGGTTTTAAAATAACTTTGGACATGATTTGAGGATGGTTAATCCTTGTGGTAAATTTATGGGTAGCCTTGTGATAGGAGGGTATCCTTCATCATGTTTCATATGGAGGTTATCCACTATAAAATGATGAATTTTAAATCTGATTTTAGCTATGGAATAAAATTATGCCTTGAAACTTAGTATAAATATTTAAACCAAAAGGTGATTTACAAATAAACCCTACAACCTTCCTTTGAATAACTTATGCATGCATTCTAAATTAGATTGGGTGTAATTTATGAGCACGCTGTAGTGCTCACTTTTGTCAATATTATTATTCGTGAGAAGACTGCTATCCGTATGTGAGGAGCAGGCGATTAGGCAATGACCTTCCGCACGATTACTGTGGCGTATCGTGTGGCTTACCATTATTATTTGCTTCCGCTTAATGTTTTATTTGGCCTCCGGCCCCAGTTGTAATAAACTCTATGCTTATTAAATATACACGTTGGATATGTTTGTGATAACATTTTTGTGACTGTGTTCACTGGAAATCCTGGACTAGTGTATGAACACAGAGAATTCGGGATCCTTTGTTCCCGGGTTCGACATTACTCCTACTAGCGACAGGGCTTGAACATAGAGTTAAATGCGCTCGAGATGGACCAGGTCACGCACGTTCGAGGGGAGCTCTGCGTCTTCACCAAGACAGACATAGTTAACACCCCCGGAGAGTTTCACGCCGTCGACACCGATGAACGACCTCAAAACAATTGATTCAATATTGTAATTCACTTTGACTGGTTATAATTCAATTTGTAACTCTAGCGACAATATATACTTGAAACATTCTTTTGTAATTGATTTTGAGTTAAATGATCACTTTGAGTTGTCAACAATTATCTGTGATATGTTTCGCTAGTTTTCAGAGGGCATGGCTAGCAATTCCTGAGGCTAACTGAAAATACGATAAAAATTAATTAGGTCTAAAGACTTATCACAGACGGTTATCTTATCACAGACGGTTTCAACCACAAACCGTCTGTGATACTACAGAATCACAGACGGTTCGTGGTTGGAACCGTCTGTGATAACCGCCTGTTATCACAGACATAAAATTTCAGACGATTCAAAAACCGTCTGTGATGACTGTTACGAACCGTCTGTGATGAGCTTTTCTGTAGTAGTGATAGTTATTTGTGTATATGATGGTTATTTCATCCATGTTGCCATTGTATACACTAACGTGAACCTAAACTAGTGTAGAATACACAGATAATTTAGCTTTCTAAATCTAGGTTCCCACAACTTGCATGATGCTTATTGAAACTACTACTTAGAACTTGAATGAAGCTTATTGAAACTTGATTGAAATATCACAAAACTAGATTCAGACACGTTAAAACTTGGATGAAACTTCTTGTAACTTGTCCCCGCTTTTTCTAGAAAAAACTGAAACTAGATTGAAACATCTTGAAACTAGCATGAAAGTAAAACATTTTGAAATTTGCATCATGCTTATTGGAACTACTACTTAAAACTCGACTGAAGCATGTTGAAACTTGATTGAAATATCATGAAACTAGATTGAGACATGTTAAAACTTGGATGGAACTTCTTGAAACTGAACCTCTACATAAAAATTGATCAAAACATTTTTAAAATTTAGTGAAACTTGATGAAATCACCGTGAAACTAGATTGATACATCTTAAAACTTGGATAAAACTTATTGAATCTTTTTTGCCCATGAAGCTTATCCTACGGAAAAGTGAAATTGGATTGAAACTTCCTGAAACTTGTCACAAGTTATTCAAACATCTTGAAACAGTGCAGGCCAATTTCAGATTAATACATAACAGAGAGAGAAAGTATGTGTCCTTGAAGGGGCAAGGGACTATCAGGGCCGGACAGGAAACTCCACAAATCCGCGAACCGCAATTTGTCTCCATTTATTTCATGTCACCGTACAGACCACGAAACTACGTAAATAAAACATGTCTCGTTCATGCAACGTTTTGCTATGCAACATGAAGAATTGCTATCAGCTGTTTCACAGATGGCTCGACTCAAAAAGTAACAAATCCTTTCTCCTTCAAGCTCTCGATAGTCTCATTTATGCTTGTCTCCAGAGGAATCAACTCGATACCCAAGCTTCTTATCTTGTCCTTTGATACCTGGTAGGTTGGGAAAAATGGCTTGTCATCTGCGCACCTGAAAAAAAAAACAAGATAGTATTGCCACTCATTCTGAGTTCTGGGCAGACAGAAGAGAGGGAACACGTACTTAACCCCATACAGTGATTTTATTATAATGTTGTGACACGATAGGGAAACATTTATAAGATTTAGTACCCCGACAACAGTGAAGAACAAAGTAAGAAACAAATAATATCCAACACAACACTGTCCTGGATTCGACTCCACAGGGCGTCACTTGAGAGAATGCTAGCAAAACATATTAACTTACTTGTCTGGCAGTTGAATGTTGGGGTACATCTCTCGTATGATCTTGACAACCTCCGAGTAGTGAGCAACTCTTTCAACCATGCAATATCTTCCATTTGCTGAAGGAACTTCATATGCAAGGATATGTGCCAGCGCAACATCTTTAACGTTTATCCATCCAAAGCTGAAATTAGGGTAAGTAGAAGATGACCCTGCAAGCAAATGAGAAGGATTTGGATTACATCTCCTCTATTTCTTGCTAAGGGTCCAAACAGAAATGTTTCCTTGTTAGAGCACACTCCTCTGCTATAACCGCTGTAATTTAGACAGTTCTTTTGTCCAGTCATAAGCATTTATTTGGTTCGTGTTTTCCATAAATATAAACCAGTCCAATATCCTTTCTGCTAGATAAATACATGCTCATAACATTGACACGGAAATGAAGATCAACTCAAAGTGCCCAAAGAAATGGGAACAAAGCTACAGCAAAACATAGAGAAGGTACCATAGGCCATAAATGGGCCATCTACTGTCCCAATTATGTGGCTGCTACAAGCTTGAGAAAAGAAGTAACACATTCCAAGCCAATTTAACATAGCCTTCTTATTCACATTGCTCTGAAGATTCACGTAATTTACCATGAATGTAACCTGCGGCTTTAGGATACACAACTATTAGTTACATGATACACAACTATTAGTTAGATGAACCGGTTAGTTAAGAGTAGAAATATTCCAGTATGGCAATATCTCACAGTGCATGCATCAGTTTACAAAAGAAGAAGAAAGAAACATAATTTAACATAGTTTGAAATACCTTGAGCTCGTTTGCATCTTTTATTTGAGTACTAGACACAATTGTCCTTGTTAGAGATATATGTATAATTATGTTATTCCCTATTGTTATGAGGGGTTATTTGCATATTCACCTCCTGTATTTGTCTATATATACTGGCCCTTTGGCCTCATGAGAATATAAGTTGCTATTCCTAACATGGTATCAGAGTCCATTAGGGTTACCTCTCCAACGCGCAACTCGTCCTGCCCTAGCCGCCTCTGCCGGCTTCCCTCCTCTGCCCTAGTCGCCACCGGCTTCCCTCCAGCTGCTCCTCCACGGGCACCGCCCGAGCCCGGCCTCCCGCGCCTCCATCCTCTGCGCCTGCCGTCGCCGTGCGCCTCGCATCAGCATTCCGACACCCTCTGCCTTGGCGCCGGTGGCCGCCGCCGTCGCCAAAGCCGCCGCCGTCTCCCGGCCTCGATCCGGGCTCCCATGTCGGATCCGCCGGATCCACCGCCAGAATACCACGCCACGAGATCCGCCGCTTGGTGTCGCTTTCGGACTTCATTGCCGCCGCGACGAGGGAGTAGCCGCCGCCGAGGAAGCGTGTTGCCGCCGGGGAGCACCCGCCACCTGTGCCAACGCTTGCCCGCTCCGGTTGTTCTTCTGCGCCGCCGCGCCCGAAGTCGACCGAAGTCGACTGCCGCTGCCGACGCCGCTACGTCGCTGTCGCCGATCCATCGTCGCCACCGTCCCGTCGCCGCCGCCGCCGCATCAGCAATGGGAAACCTAATCCCCCTGCGTGTGTGTGCGTCGGGCGCATCCGGGAACTGGGCCGGCCCAGTTAAAATGAAAAGGCTGGTACACTGTGCGGCCGGAAAAAAACGTTGTTCTAACTGCCGCGCCGTCCCGCGCCGCCTGTTAGACTTCGTTGCCTTGGTCGCCGCGCCGTCCAGCGCCGCCTACCAATGGGCACCGTTTAACTCCCTCGCTGCCCGGTGATCTTCGATGGTGTTCAAGGTTATTAAGTCGGCAAGTCGACACTACTCTCGTAGTGACCGACTAGTCGACTAGTCGGCCGACTAGTCGACAAGTACTGTTCATATGACAGTGATATGTATATACACATGTATATATTCTACACAATAGTTAAGTAATACGACAACAAGGTCTGAAGTGTCAAATAGCAAAAGTAAAGCATAATCATCACAATCCATCAACATGGTTTAACACAAGCTTCAAATCAAATGTCATCCAACTCAATATCATCGAAATGGCTCGCATTTCCACTCGGTTCACCACTCTCATGAGTGGGACTCGGTGCCCGCTGTTGGATTTAGAGTTGGAGTTGGAGTTGGAGTTGAAGATTGATCTGTCATGATGCCTACATATGCACAAAATAGAGAACTATCTTAAGTTTATAAAATCACAGTTTACAATCACACGAAATCACACAAATCACAAACTACGTAACAATTGGCCGAACCTCCCCCAACCGATTTCCCTTTTACTCCCTCGACAGATTTCCTTTTCTTCGGCCGAACCTCCCTTCCCTCGGTTCAATCGGCCGAAGTATATTCCCTTTTCCCCTCGTTCTCTCCGCCTCTGGCCTCCATCGCCTCTCTCCTCATCAATCGGCCGAAGCCGTCCCGAGCTCCGGCCTCCCTCAGCTCAGCTCAGCTCTCTCCTCTCCTCTCCCTCGGTCTCTCCCTCGTCCCTCCCTCACAACCGACCTCGGTGGCTCGGCTCCTCGGTCCTCTCCACTCCAGCGATCCAGCCACCGACCGAGGCACCGAGCTCCCTCGCAGTCCCTCCCTTACCCCCAGTGCACCGGCCGCCGGCCACCGAGCTCCCTTACTCCAGCGGAATAGAGAGGAAGAGGACCCGAGGAGAGGAGCATACCTGGGCCGCTGGGCGACGGGAGCGGCAGGAACTACGGCCACGACAGCGCGGAGGAGGGAGGATGAAGGCCGGAGACTGGATCTGGAGCTTTGTGGCGTCTGCGCCTCTCCGAGCTCACGCGTGAGGCGAAGACCGGCAGCGCGGAGGAGGGAGGACAAAGGCCGACGGTGTGGTGGGAGCTGGCTCCGAGGGGCGAGGACGTGAAAGGCGGCGTGCGGGGGGGGGCTAGCGACGCTGGGAGCTGGCCGACGGCGCGGCGGAGACCCGATGAAGCTGCGCCTCTCCGAGCTCGAAGGTGAGTGCTGAGCCCGTTTCTCCGCCGTGCCTCTCCGAGCTCGAAGGTTGAGTGCTGAGCCCGTTTGCCCTCACTCCCTCCTGCACTCTCCTCTCTTGCCGGCGCAAGTCGAGTCGGTGACTCCAGTCGGTCGTCCTCCGACGACTTGTCGACTAGTCGACGGAGTTTACGCTGTCGTTGGCGCCCTTGACGACGATAACAACAAGGCGGCCGTAGGGGCCGGCCTTGCTTGATGATAAGGTCAGCGACGAGGACATCCCTACCATGGATATAACCGCGCCTACACACACAACTCAACCACAACCAAGATAAGGACCTCTTACCCGAGCTCGTGCTCGCCAACTTAATTATCGTGAATTCGTTCCTAGTATTATATACTCATCGAGAATAGACCGCTACCTAATGCAAGTGATTTAATTGTGCTTAGGAATACGGGAAAGGACCATGGAGAGGCATGCGAGTCGTGGAGATGTATGGAAGGCATAATGGAGATCATCACGTCACTTTGGGTCCAAGACAAGCAAGAGTTCGAGTTGGGCTCGCTCGAGTCGATTCGGACTACGGCGTCGAACTAACTTTAAACCGGGCGAACTTCTTCATACGGACTCCATTTCGGCGTTTACGGACTTCGTGGAAAGCTTATCAAGTCTACTTTCTAACGGATCCAACCTCATCATCAAATTCTATCCGAACCGCCAAAATTATCAAAGGAGTCCGTGTCCGTATCGTAGTCCGAAGTCGAAGGGTCTCGCGCCACCTCTACTTTGGCCCACTGCTCAGTAACCCTAGGGCGTCGGCCCACCTCGTGGCCGCCACCTGTCGCGCCCCTATATAGGAGCCGCCTCTCGCCGCTGAACGGGGATTTCGTTGAGTTTAGGTTTAGCCATTGTGCAAACTCGTTCTTCGATTGTGTCGAGCGACCACTGTCAAGACGACCGGATCCCATCTTTGCTATTCGCAATACAATTTATGCTTCCTTCATATTCGCAATATTAGATTGCCTATGTCTTATTCTTGCTAGTTCTTCGATTGCTCGCAGGGATTGAACTTCGTGTTCAGGTTGATCACGCCTCAAATGAGGTCAATAACACTTGAAGTTGGTTCGTGATTGCTAAGGCGCAAGCGTCGTCGTGCGGTTGTAGTCGGATCGTGAGAGTCACCGCCACCAAAATCGATAGTTATCAATCTCATCGAAAGATCGGACACCTCGTTTCCATCAGCTGCCGACCTTGCTGATGATTAGGTTGCATCTGCCTACCAAGAGGCTTTGGATTCCTACAAGGATTGACTGACTGCCTACACTCGGGTACGACGACGGTCTTCTTGCTTTTCATCGCCAAGATCCAACCTTCGCCTTCTCTTCTCGAGGTTGTGGGACTCCTACGACTTTCCAGATGTGGACTCACCTTCGCCGGCCTTCGAGCCCTCCGGTGATGCCTCTCACATGCGTGGTCCGCCAACGCGATTTCTCTTGAAGGGTGATGCTACTATTGACGCTTTCGCTCGAGTTCTGCACCGTCAAGCGCCGGTGGACTCTCTTCGCACTGCTGGCTGTCACTCCTATTTGTGCTGCCTGGCTGTACGTGCTGACCTGGAGTTTCAGCGTGTCTATGAGTTCCTTACTCACCTTCGTCCTGAGTTCGAGCAGAGGCGTGCCCAGCTTCTTGCACGCCACCCTCGTGTCACTCTTCTGTAAGCTCTTACCGAGATACGTGCAGAGGAGACTCGCCTGAGTGGTGCTGGTCTGATGTCACTTCCCTCCGTGCTTGCCGCTCGTCCACCTGCTACACCGACTGCTCCTCGCTTCAGCACACTGCCTCCTCCAGCGGCTGCCACAGGTGGTGGTGGCCACCCTCCATCTGGCGGTAGCCGTCCTCGCTGCTCTTATTGCGACAAGGTCAGCCACATTGAGTCCCAGTGCTATAAGAAGCAGCGACACCTTTCACGCGGTTCTTCTCCTAGCACTAGCACCGGTGCTTCTACATCGACGACTGCATCGACTCCTTCAGCAGTTTCTCTCATTGAGCAGGAGATAGCCAGACTTCGATGTCTGCTTGCCGCCTGAGTTCTCTCTCGATGTGTTCTGCAGTTACACTCATCGACTCTTGGAAATGGAAACCACCTCCTACACAGTCAGGTACCTTCCCGTGGATTCTTGATTCCGGAGCATCTTTTCACATGACTTCTGATTCTTCCACTCTGTCTTTCATTACACCTCTTGATTCTCCTGTCAGTGTTCTTACTGCTGATTATACCTCTCTTTCTGTCTTTGGTCGAGGACCTCTTAGCAACTCATCGTTTCATGTTTCTTATGTTGCTCATGTTCCTTGCCTAACCATGCAGCTTCTTTCTGCTGGGCAGATTACTTACCTTGGTTGTCGGGTCATTCCTGACTCTGACTCTTGTTGTGTTTAGGACCGCCACATGGGGGCTCTGGATGGTTCTGGCCCTCGGCGCCTTGACTCACAACGTCTCTGGGAGCTTGACTGGCTTCACCTTCATTCCGCTGCCACCGTCGCCGCCAGTCTCTCCACTTCTGCCACACCGTCTACTAGCTCTTTCCAGAAGTGGCATCACCGTCTTGGTCATCCGTGTGGATCTCGTCTGTCGTCTTTAGTTCGTCGTGGTCTTCTAGGGTCTGTCTCAGGAGACGTGTCTTTAGATTGTCAGGGCTGTAAGTTAGCGAAACATATTCAGCTTCCCTATTCTCAGTGAGTCAGTGTCTCAGCGTTCTTTTGATCTTGTTCATTCAGATGTTTGGGGTCCGGCTCCTTTCCTTTCGAAAAGGGGTCATCGATATTATATCATTTTTATAGATGACTTCTCTCGCCACACTTGGATATACTTTATGTCTTCTCGTGGTGAGGCCTTATCTATCTGTAAACAATTTGCCACTATGGTTCGCATACAGTTCTCTACTCCTATTCGTGTCTTTCGTGGCCGACTACCGGTGAGTACCTCCTCGTTACTGCGTAGCTTCCTTTGAAGCGGGGGCACTCGCTCAATTCTCTTGTCCCGGTGCTCATGCTCGTAATGGTGTCGGCTGGCGCAAGTATCGCCACCTCCTTGAGACCGCTGCATACATCGATGATTGCCGCCTCTATTCCACCTCACTTTTGGGCTGAGGCTGTTCCACTGCCACTTATCTCGTCAACATTCAGCCCTCTTCCGCTCTTCAGGGTGAGATCCCTGTTGAGCGTCTCTGTGGCCTTCCTCCAGACTACTCTGCCCTTCGTCTGTTTGGTTGCGATTGTTACGTTCTCCTCGCACATCGAGAACGCACCAAATGCATCGCCTACTGCTAAGTGTGTTTTTCGGGATACGATTATCGAGCACAAGGGCTATCGGTCTTTGGGACCTGTTGGTCGACGGATGTGGATTTCTCGATGTGACTTTCGACGAGTCTCGCCCCTTCTATCCACGTCCTGCCTCTCCTTCGGTTTCCTCTGTGGAGTCTCTGTCTTTTTTGACTTTTCCAGATACACCCATCTCTGTCTTGCCCACGTCCACCCATCCCACTGAGTCTCCACATATACCTCCTGAGGCCTCTCCGCCGTTGTCGCCGCCTGCTTCGTCTCCTGGGGCTCCTCCCACTCTCTTTTACACTCGTGGACCTCGTATTGAGGATATTCCAGATGAGTCATCTTCCCCTGATGTTTCATCTACTCCTGATGCTCCATCTTACCCTGATGGGTCATCATCTCCTCACTACGGTCTCCGCGATCGTCAGTCGATTCGGCCTCCTGCAAGTTTTGGTTTTGCTGGTGCAGCTACCCATGAGCCTCTCCTACCGGGATGCTGTTACTCACCGTGAGTGGCAACATGCCATGGCTGAGGAGATTGCTGCCCTCGAGCGTACTGGTACTTGGGATCTTGTTCCTTTTCCATCTCACTCTCGTCCCATCACGTGTAAGTGTGTCTCTAAGATTACGACTCGCTCTGATGGCCCTCTTGAGTGCTATAAGGCGCGTCTTGTTGCTCGTGGCTTCCAGCAGGAGCATGGCCATGGCCCACATGACCACTGTCCGCACTCTTCTTTCGGTGGCGTTTGTTCGCCATTGGTCTGTTTCTCAGCTTGATGTCATGAATGCCTTTCTTAATGGCGAGTTGCGTGAGGAGGTCTACATGCATCCGCCACCTGGGTATTCTATTCCTGAGGGCATGGTCTGTCGTCTTCGTCGTTCTCTCTATGGTCTTAAATAAGACCCTCGTGCTTGGTTTGAGCGCTTCTCCTCTATGGTCACTGCTGCTGGCTTCTCAGCTAGTGATCATGATCCTGCCCTTTTTGTCCACACTTCGTCTCGTGGTCGGACTCTTCTTCTATATGTTGATGATATGATCATCACCGGAGATGATTCTGAGTACATTGCCTTTGTCAAGGCTCGCCTCATGAGTGGCGATTCCTTATGTCGGATATTGGTCCTCTTCGTTACTTCCCGTCGTACTTGATTGGTTACTTGGGATTGAGGTTACTTCCACCCTAGATGATTTCTTTATGTCTCAAGAGAAGTATATTCATTCGGATGTATGGGGTCCATCTCCTTTTGCTTGAAGGGTGGTCATAGTTATTATGTCAGAATCTTCTTGATCACGCCTCTCTCACTCTTCCTCGGCTCTCGTGTCCGGTGCTCATGCTCAGAATGGTGTTCTTGGCGCAAGCACCGTCACATCATCGAGGCCGCCGCACTCTTCTCATTTCCTCCTTTGTCCCTTCTCATACGGGGAAGCGGTCTCTCTGAGTCTATCTTATTAACCGTCACCTCTTCTAAGCTTCAGGCAAGTGTCTGGTGAGGTCCTATCTGATCGATTGTTGAGACTCCCATGGAGCTTAACGTTCATCTTCGGCCCTCTGATGGTGAGTCTCTTTCTAATCCGACTCGCTATCATCATCTTGTTGGGAGTCTTGTCTACCTTGTTGTTACTCGTCCGGATATCACTTATCCAGTCCACATTCTGAGTCAGTTTGTCTCTGGCCCATGTGGCTCTCGCTCGGGCCCACTCAGCCCACCTTCTTCGAGTTCTGCGATACCTTCGTGGGACTATCTCTCGCCATCTCTTCTTCCCACACTCCACCTCGTTACAGCTTCAGGCTTATTCGGATACTACTTGGGCCAACGATCCTTCTGATCGCCGGTCTATATCTGCTTACTGTGTTTTTCTTGGTGGTTTTCTCATTGCTTGGAAGATGAAGAAACAGACTGCAGTATCCCGTTCGAGTGCAGAGACTGAGTTACGAGCTATGTCTCTCTTGACAGCAGTGATTACTTGGCTACGGCAGTTACTTGAGGATTTTGGTGTTCTGTCACTACACCAACTCCTCTCTTGTCAGACAGTACAGGTGCTATCAGTATGCCCGTGACCATGTGAAGCATGAGCTCACCAAGCATATTGGTGTTGATGCGTCCTTCATGAGGTCCTGTGTGCATGATTAGGTGATTGCTCTTCAGTATGTGCCTTCCGAGCTTCAGATAGTGGATTTCTTCACGAAAGCCCAGACTCGAGCACAACAAGGCTTCTACCTCTCCAAACTCAATGTTGTTGATCCACCATGAGTTTGAGAGGGGGTGTTAAAGATATATGTATAATTGTATTATTCTCCATTGTTATGAGGGGTTATTTGCATATTCACCTCCTGTACTTGTCTATCTATACTTGCCCTTTGGCCTCATGAGAATATAAGTTGCTATTCCTAACAGTCCTAATGGCTAATAGGCGTTTTTCTCGAAGAAATGACAAAAGCAAGATGGGTGTAGGCATAACCGCATAAGAATTCTACAGTAGATACATCTCACTTCGGGAAATTTAATTGGTCAAGCCACATACCATTGATTAGCTTCAGGATTGCTTCAGCACTAGTATTCAGTGTAGGCTGCAGCAGGGGACCGATGACCATTGTTGGGTTTATTGTCACTATTTCAAAACCATTATCTTCTGAGAACTTCCAAGCAGCCTCCTCTGCAAGTGTCTTGGACAGGACATACCATAGCTGAAGCAGAATGAACAGTCAGAAAAGGGTACAAAAATACTGTACAGTCCAAGTACAGAAATTTAAAATGGAAAACTAAGGGTGCATTTGGTTGGGTGAATCAGGGTAAATGGGATGAGATGGTACAGGATGGATGGGATGATCCTGGATGAGATGATATAAGTATGGTGTTTGGTTGGTGGGATATGATAATACAGAATTTTGTTTTGTTGCTTGGATAGGATAGTCCTGAATGGTTCAAGACGATGTTTAGTTTGAAATTTCAAGAAAATTACATAAAGATTTAATAAAATATTTTTAAATTTAATTGAAGTTTATTTTATTCATTTAAAATATTTGGATTCTATACAAAACAAAAACAACATCGAGAAAAACATAAAAATTCAAAATGCTAAAAAATACATGAATTTTCTACAATGATGATTGGGGAAAGAATTATTCCATTTGGAGTTAGCAAGTGAAAGTTGTTGTAGTTAGCAAAATGTTGAATCGCGTGATTCGACCTTTTTTTGTCGAATGGAATGGTACAAAATAAAAGTGGAATATTCCCTCATATGGAACCATCCCATCCCGTACCGTTTGGTTCCATTCATCCAACCAAACGCGGGGATGACCTCATATCCTAAGCGGAACCATCCCGTTCAGCCTCATACCACGAACCAAATGCACCCTAAAAGGAATTGGAGGTAAACCTCCAGAGATCATTAATATAAGAAGACAGTGAAAACTGTGTCTTCATCTCCACTTGTCAAGTCAGATTATTAAATGTTGGAAGAACTCTCTTGGAAGGCAAAAATTATAACTAAGCTTGCAGTCAGTATAACGGATCAAATATATATCCCCATCAAACTAAAATTATGTACTGATAATGACAAGTGCAGGCGCCAGTTATATGGGAATAGTACTCAAGTGAATAAATATCCCTTAAACATTCATTACTGATGAATCATTAGACACTATGCTGTATTCAGCACAACGCCTTGACTAACCAATGGGCTGATGCAGAGGCTGTTCTGCAATTGTTTAGTAGCAATGGACCAGAGACTATCTATCTATCACATAACGCCGCAAGTGTTGATTTAACCAAGAACCTAAATTTATCCTAAATACACATAGAACAAGGTCAATTCACAGTGAGTTTTCTCTACCTAAACTTCTCATTATGCATTATGTATTTTGCAGGCCTCAACCTACAGACTGGTCCGAAACTACGAAAATGAACTGTATTCACAACGATGCTATCACCCTCTTATCCTAGGAACCAAATCTATCCAAATTCCAGTAGAGGTGTACAAGTTTCCTGCACAGAGACCTTTTAAATAAATAGAATTCGTATGAAAAAGTCAGCGAATAAACAAAACAAGGGCATTTGAACGCAGGTAGAGTGGCAGTGGCAGTGGCAGACAGATAGAGCAACCAGAATCAGCGGTATTTATTTATGTGACTTGCCAATCCATATATGCCAAACAACCAAACGGCCATTTGCACAATAAAGGTATATTACCTGATTCTTTTCACAAAACTCTGGAAGTGAAAACCATGTCTCATCAACTACTACATCAGGAGTTTTTGGCTTCCCATTGTAGGCAACAGCAGCCATGGATGATGTTACAACTACTCTTTTAATAGAAGCTTTCTTGCAGGAACCCATAACATTAAGTGTACCCTTGACTGCTGGGTCAAGTAACTCAGCCTGAAAGACATACATATATAAAACAAAAAATACATAGAACTCCTTAGTGAACTAATAAAATTATATTACTTCCAGAGAAGTTAGAAAGGTCGACACTTGGTCCAACTCCAACAAACGTGAAATCATGATGTACATTGTCAAGGAGCTCACTTGTTAATCATTTAGTTTGCCCAAAAAGTTGTAAATCTTGTTCTGAAATTCAAAATTGCTCTGGCTGGGAAATTTTGGATTTGACTAATTGAAAATAAAATTATAAGTGGGGCATACATGCATAAGGCATAAACAAATAGGAGGAGACATGGTGGTTGGTGGGCAATTTCCAAGAGAAACCATGGAGTTGTAAAAATGGACAATCCTTATCCAAATCTGTCATTAGGAAAGACATACTAAGAATAGTGCATATTAAAGTACAGTGCCGCAACATATAAATAGAAGAAATTGGCTGATTGCAAAACTGAAAAACCCGAAGGGCATGTTGGTTCCTAAGTGACACAGAAGGAGTACAATGCATATATTTAATTATATTGCAGAAGTTCAGCATATATTAATATACTCTTTATCCTTAGAGCTGCAGTAAGTTTACCTAGAAACACTAAAATTATACATATCAATGCTTCCATGATGCAATACATCTTCAGGGAAAACGAAAGCGACATATGATCTTTTGAATGTTGAGATCAACATCGAAACATATGACAATTGGGATTTTGCACTGAATGGTCATAATACTAACCTGAGGATCTTTGACGTTGTGATAGAAGGGAGAGGCCGTATGGAACACACATTCACAACCGTCAATTGCAGCATCAAAAGAGCCCTCTTCCAACAAGCTTGCTTTAAACAAGTGCAATCTATCCTTGGCCCCATCCAGGGCGCGCAGGTGCGATGTTTTCTTTGGGTCAGCTGAAAAATAAAAAGGTAAATTGGCATTTCATATATTTCTAAAGAAAATAGCATTGCATAACATGATAACATACCAACTACAACTAGTCAAGTTCAAATTTCTCTTAACAATGTGAACTCCTGACATCTCAAAGCTATGGAAAAAAAGATGCATGCATACTATTTACCGGGCAATAAGGAACTGAGTAAGCAACTTGAACGCTATTTCTTTTATTTTTCTTTGTTTTTTTGAAACAGATAACACCCGATTTCATTAAGGAAACCACCAAGTACGTTACAAAAGTCCTTTAATTAGGGCCCTGTATTTTTTTCCTTTTAAGATTATAAAGGAAGTGTGGCAAATTCTTATTCCCAAGAACACCGCTGGCTTGGGGACAAAGGGGACCAGAGAAAAGAATGCAAAATTGATTCCAGTTTACCAACCCTAAAACCAGTCGGGATCGAACATCTGGTCCCCAAATTAATTGGTTCCTCGTCGTAACCAACCAATCCAAGCAAACACCATAACGATTCCACCAAATATTACTGGAACAATCCAATAAACGGCATGGGGACAGATTAGAGACGTCGGCACTCACCGGTGTCCCGCACGGTGGCGCGGACGGTGTAGCCGCGTCCGAGGAGCAGCTTGACGAGCCAGGACGCGATGTACCCCGACGCCCCGGTGACGCACACCACCTTCCCCATCCCCGCCCCCGCCGCAGAGCTCATCTCCCACCCTCGTTCTCGTTCCACCCTGCTGCTGCTTGGCTGGAGTGTCGGACAGCCAGGGAGCTTGGCGGGGCGAGGAGAGGACACGCACTGAGATGGGGTTTTATAGAGGAAAGGAGAGGGGTTCTCAATACAAGTGCCAAAGTCATTAGTGTCGTGGGAAAAAGAGGAGAGGGGTTCGTTGCCGTGACCGGCGCGTCAGCGCAAACGTCAGGTTCATTCAGTTCGCTGCTCGTAGACGTGTGCCGGGTGCGCTCATCGGCTGTAGCGAGACCAAAACTGTGGCCCGGTCTAACGTCACTGCAAACGCCATCGATCGTCTCCCAGCTCAGCTGGAAACACCGCGAGAGCACTCTTGAAATTAACCTACTAGCTAGGGGCCGCTAGTCCCTGCTCCTCCACGGTGGTTCGGTGCTGCTTCAGCGCCAGCAATTTCGCGAGTAAGAGTGTGTTCGGTTGTTAAGATAAGGTTAAATGAGATAGAATGATACAGATAGAATGTGATTGTTCGGGATGAAATGATACCAGTATGATGTTTAGTTGGTGGGATATAATGATATATGATTTTGTTTGGCTGGTGGAATAGGATGACCCTGAATGGTTCAAGATGGTATTTGGTTCATGGGATGGGATGGTCCATATGATATTTTTTGCATTAAAATATGTCAAGAGTGGTCTTGTTTTGTTGATTAAATAACAAGGAACACAATGGTTCAATCAGATCGCAAATCGGATACTCGGTTTAGGAAATATGATCATTTGAAGCTCGTAAATCAAGCCGACACGTCACCAAGCGCATTGGAATTCGAGTGAACGGTGTGGTTTCGAAAATTTTTTTCGAACGAGATGATACAGTATAAACATAGAATATTTCTTTTTCTTGAACCATCTTATCCCGAATGATTTGGTTCTATTCAACCAACCAAACACCTGAACGAGCTCATTTCCCGTACCGGATGGTTCAAGACCACTCCATTCCACCTAAAAGTATCGAAAGTATCATGGTTGGTTTAGTTTATAAATAGGATCTCGTTTGTACACGAAAAAACATATCAATAAATAAAGAGATTACCATATTCTGTCTCTATCTATTGTATCTTATTGGTGATTGACTTATTTTATCCTATTTTGACTACGTTATTCAACACGTTATCAACACGAATCACTGTACACGACCAAATCGGTATGTTGCCAATATTACCCTTTTTCTGATATATAATCTCGCCACTAGATTAATCTAGTAGATTAATTACAAGTCTATAGATCTCTTGCATGCGACCATGAGGCAAGGCCGTGGCAACCATGATTGTGTAGGGAACGCGGCAATGCTACGATAGCACAAAAAAATCGCGCAACCAAGGAACCACCGCTAGTAATAGATCATGAGATTACCGCTAGACGCGTCGACTCGTAGCGGAAGTAGAGTCGTTGTAGCGAGTTGATGCAGTCGTAGTCGTACTCACGACGCGTGTCCTCCTTCGAGTGGTCGTACTCACGCGCGTCTGCTCCTCGGAGTGGTCGTACTCACTACGCGACTTCTCCTCCGACTCCGGTGATCGACACGAGTCGCGGATCGTTCTAGTGTTGATGCTTCGCAACAACACCTCCGAGGTATCCACACGTATGGGGCAGGATCACCACACACTGGAGTGCTAGCACCGGCAACGTGGTTGAGAAGGCGTGGCTATAAAGGTTTCGGGAGTTCTTCCAAAGATCATCCTCTCACGTCACCCCATGCCACCGCCCCTCTTTATATAGGCATCCATGATGGGTCTCGAACTTGAGACCCATTAGAACTCGTGCCCTATACGAATTCAGATCACCATCCAAAACAGATCATAGCCCTTTAAGTGTGCGACTCTACAGGTTCATGTGTAATCGGTTATGACTCAAAACTCTTTTTCAACCACCAATCGTTAGCGGTACCTAGCAGCACATAACGATTCCCAAATACACATAGAATATATCGGACGAACCTTGATGTAATATGATCTATGATCAGGTCCTCATCACTTACGATTAGTTCGTATCTCCATACGACCATATCGTATTAGGTCCCGACCAGTTCGTAACTCCTTACGACCAGGTTCTTACCATTCTGTGATTACGTTCGACCAGTCTATGCCTATTTTTCCTTTGAAAACAGCTTGTTGTCTTCGAGTGATGATTCTTTTCAAATTCTGTCATGCCGCATGTTCATTTCAAAAACGAATATCCTATTCTTTTGAATCTTCATCAAACTTTGAAAAATGACCATATCTCATAGACGACTTGAGTCTTCGAGTATAGCGTCTCATCATTATATCAAGTGTTTGAAAATAATCTCTACAACATCGGTGAGATCATCGGTCTCACCAACTGAGTCTTGTCAAACAACGGATTATCTGCGATAATGAAAGCATTTGTGCCTCTCCATCAGAACAATCGGTGAAAGCACCCCCATATTAGCAAGTTGAATGGATAAATATGTATCAATTCACTAACCATTTCTTGCTGGTGTCGATGTGACACATATTGCCCGTAGTCCGTCCTCGATTGGTTATATTTATCACCAAAGATAATGACCAATGAAATGATGGTGGGGGTACTAAGAGAGGTTATGTCGGAGCTGAAACCAAAGGAAGTAGGAATTGGGACAATAGGAGATGTACAAGGTGAGAGAATAGCTGGACGGAGAGGAGATAAACCAGGTGAGCTTAAATCACAGATGGGTAGTGTATTCCTACAAGGAACAGGTGCTTGGGGTATCCAGTGGAAAAAAATATGTCCTAAGCGAAGGGACTACCAAAAAAGCATTAGCCGTCGCTGTTAAGAACAACCGAGATCCAATGAGAATTTGCGCGTAGCTTTTTGTCTTTGACATAAAAAAATAAGGTTGTAATAACGAAACAGACATTTTTTCCTTGCCTTGCAAGTGGAACAAGAAAGACTATATAGTGATTTTGATTCTATAAACAATCAAAGGATTTCGCATGCTTTCCATGGAATGACAGAATTCCCCTTGCTTAGTTTTCGCTCCGCTCATGCGTGGTACTCCTTGCTTGCGGAGCGGCATATCGGAAAAAGAAGGATTGACTTTCTATACGGGCCGTCCCCTCTTACCCCTAACTAACGATTATGCTGCTCTCGCCTTTTTGTAATCTTCTCTTTAAAAAATGAACTACTAATTTTTACAGCCTCCTTAGTCACCCTATCCACTCTCGTTATAGATTGATTGATGTTCAATGGAGGGAAACTTGCCATTCCTTCTTTCCTTTGAAATTGTACATGTTTTTTTTATTCTGAACTAATTGTATCCTTTTTGTTCATTTTTTAAATTCTTTAGTCAGAAGTAACTTCACTGCCAAGGCCTAGCTTCGTTCCTGCCATGCCTACTGCTTAACTGACCCTCGGTACAAAGCATCAGTAGTGAAAAGCTTAAGCATGCCTAGCTTGTTAGAGCAGAGCGGGAATGGACTTATAAAAATACATCAGATACACGTCAGTGAAAGGATACTTTCTATGGCAGGAGCGTAACTTATCAAATTGTTGGACCGTAAAGGCGACTAGAGGGGGGGTGAATAGGAGCACGCTCACTTTTTCACAAATTATGAACTCAATACAATTTCACTCTAGTAGCTATTAGAAAGCTATGAAGATCAATATACCAGTACAGCGGAAGACTAGTATTGAATCCAATTAAACCCCTAAGCAATGCAACAAAAATCAACAAGAATCAAAGCAACACAAGTACTGGCGGTCTGACCTTTGTACTAAACCGTCGGATGATTGTTGGCTTGATCGGACATTATTATCTTGGCGGTCGGACCGCTCAAATCAGTCGAGCCGGTGGTAACGGCGGATCGGACCGGCAGATCTAACCGATCTGAAGCAAAGAAATCGGCCGATGACGAAGATGCACTAAGGTGAAACTTTTGATTCTTAACTCCAAACTTCACGAAACTTTGCACATACCTTCGTTATGCTATTGAGGACCTATTCCAATCGAATATAATGATAATTCTTGGAGAGATCCTGAACAATTGCCAATCGAACAACAGAAGGTCTAAAACCGGGCAAGAACAAAAACTTGATCCTAATGCTTGTTCGTGAGTGATTGATGATCAAGATGATGCTAGATAGATTCACACATATCACAGCAAGCTAATTCACGTGAAAGAATCAATCACAAACTCGCGGATCAAAGAAAGCCCTAAAAACACGAAATTGAAAGCAAGAACGAAAAGAGACTTATCTCAAGCAAACCTTGCATAGATTGATTTAAGTGATTGATCTTGGATTACATCCACACCATCATGGATCGATGGACAATCAAAGATCACGAAATTCACCACAAACCATCAAGAGCCCTAGCCTCCACCTCAACTCCCCTAAAGATAATTAGGGTTTTTAAACATAAAAAGGCGAGAGAGAGGGGTGCAGCCACCACCTCCTCCTATTTATAGTGGAGGCCTAGAACTCCTAGGGTTTGACTCAATTTGGGCTCCCGTTAAGGCCCACTAACAAACGAGTCACACACGCACGCTTCGCAAAGCACCGTCTTTAACCTTTTGACCTAAACCGCTTCACCATGCACCATGGATTTGCCAATAGGTCACCCTTGTCCATCTTGTGTCACGCTTGAGTCGTTGACCTCACCCGGTATCGTTGATCGTTCTGGACCTCAACTCTCCAAGTCTAGTCCCGATCCTCCTCGCCGTTGACCGTCGTTGACCACCAAGCAACCTGCACAACCACAGACAAGCAAACACGAATTCGGGAACAAGTTCTTCACAACTTGACCCATGTTAGTCAAAACATGCATCATGCAAACCATATACCACGATACCAATGACTTTGACCTAACAAATCAACATCGCCACGAAGTTGGCCGACGTTCAAGCCATTACCGGTCTGACCGCTCCAGGTGAGCCGGTCGGACCGCCCCTTGGCCGGTCGGACCGCTCCCTGTGAGCCGGTCGGACCGCCCCTTGGGACCCCCTTTGACAATGGATTCATCAAGGAATTACGCCTTCCTCTCATCCAGAGATAATAAATATAGAATAAAGGAAGAAACAGAAACAAAAGAAGCATAAAGAGGAATATGCATGAAGTGTAATGGAGTGGCTTCAATTTTTGTATTTTTCAATTTTTGATTACAAGAAGTTTTAAAGATTACCCAAAAGAACAAGCTAGTATCTCTAATATTGCACAAACAAAGATATCGAGCTTTGACAAAGACTAGCAAGATCATGGTAAGACATATATATCAAAGCTAAGCACAAAGGCTCAAAAGTAAAGCAGCAGATTTGATCAATTTAAGCAACACTTCAAATTCAGCAAGTTCATCAACAGGGATCCTAAAGTGAAATTGGCCATGTCAAAATGTCAAAGTGAGATCAAAAATCTAACAAAGACCACATTAAGAGTCAATCAAGTCCCGTATTGAATCATTTTGCTCAATATTTTGTAAACGCCCATTTGTCAATATTTTTCTCATTTGCATTGAATATAGAAGTTGACTAATAATCTAACTTAGTGACAAGATCCTGGACTGGGAGCCATCCACAAACTCATCCTAAGCTTCACCAAAAGTTGATTAAAGGTATATCTTAGTAAAGAAGATCCTGGACTAGGAGCCATCGACAAACTCTTTCTAAGCTTCTACCGGCGACAAATCTTGAGGTTCATGTCATTTCGACAAGCGGTCCCCACGAGATAAATGCTCGTTCATCAAACTATCTCCAAGTTCATGTCATTTGGCAAGCAGTCTCGTAAGAATAGTTTGGCACAATTTAAGCATAAGACAATCTTGATTTTCATTTTTCACATGAGCAGTTTTAGAATCTCAAGAACACAAAAGCTCAAAAATGGTCAATTTTAGATCAAAGAGCTAACAAAGCAATTATGACAGGGCCAATGTCACAAGAGGAGCACTAATTGCGCAACTCGCTAAAACATTCACAAATTGCAATTTCTTAGTTTGAGTTGTTTAAAAGGTTCTAGCTCATATAGCAAAGACTTAGCTACACATGTAAAAGCATGATAATTCTAGCAAGTCAAAGAATAGACATGACATTGAGCAAGAATTGAAATACAAAAGTTCTAAAGGGTAATAGGCAAAGCTTCATCAATTTTTAAAAATAAGCAGAAAATCTTATATTACAATGCATCTTTTTGGATTTTTCATACCATTTGTTGTAAACACTTGTTGGAGTTTTCATATGAATGCAATATGACACAATGAGATGCAATTAAAAAGCCTAAAAACCTAAAAAGTTCGAAAAGATCACTAAGTTCAGAAAAAGAACAATAAAAGATCAAAAGAACAAGGAAAGATCAGAAAAGATCAAACTCCCCCTCAAACCAACCCATAGGGATAAATTACCCCTAACTCGCTTCTTAAAGAGGAAAACCTGGTTTGATCTAAAGGCTTGGTGAGAATATCGCCAATTGAGCTTGGACTCTGAAGTGCATCACAATATCACCTTTTTCAACATGATCTTTAAGGAAGTGAAAGCGAATGTCTATGTGCTTAGTCCTAGAATGTTGCACCGGGTTTTTAGCAATATTAATAGCAGAAGTGTTATCACGAGAAAGAGGAACACTAGCAAAGTTTAACCCATAATCTTTCAAAGTGGGCGTCATCCACAAAATCAGCTCTGACAACTAGCGTGACTACATACTCGCTTTAGCAATGGATTGTGCAATGTAAGACTACTTCCTAGAAGACCAAGATACAAGAGAAGTGCCTAGGAAGTGACAGGTGCCTGAGGTACTCTTCCTATCTAACCGACAGCCCGCAAAATCAGAATCAGAAAAACCCCTAATGGACAAAGCTGAAGAGCATGAATACCAAATGCCATATAAGAGGGTAGAGTGTAAATACACGAATATGCGCTTAACGGCTTAGCGATGGGAAGTTCTCGGAGACACACGAAATCTTGCACAAAGGCATACCGTGAAGTGAATGTCCGGTCTCGAGGCCACAAATCGAAGGGAGCCGATCATGTCACGGTACTCGCGTTGATCCACGACTTCTCCTTCCTCATCTGGATCCAAAGCGATCGAAGTTGCCATGGGAGTGGAAATTGGCTTGCAGTCACCCATGTTGAAGCGTTTGAGTAGATCTTTAGTGTACTTCGTCTGATGGATGAAAGTTCCTTCCTTGCATTGCTTGATTTGAAGTCCCAAAAAGTAATTAAGCTCTCCCATCATACTCATCTCAAATTCCACGGACATAGTGTCGGAAAAGTCGGAAACAAGAGCATTAGAGGAACCACCAAAAATAATATCATCCACGTAAATTTGAGCAAGCGGAAGTCATTGTCACGCCTAAGAATAAATAGAGTTTTATCCACTTTACCCATCTCAAAATTATTTTTAAGCAAGAAGGTCTTAAGTCTATCATACTGGGCTCTAGGGGCTTATTTAAGACCATACAATGCTTTAGATAGCTTGAAAACACGATTTGGATATTTAGGATCCTCAAAACCAGGGGTTGCTTAACATACACTTCCTCATCTATGAAACCATTTAAAAGGCACTTTTAACATCCATCGATATAATTTAAAACTTTTTGATGCAAAAATGCAAGCGAATGCGAATGGCTTCTAGTCTAGCAACAGAGCAAATGTCTCATCAAAATCTAACCCCTCAACTTGGTTGAAACCCTGAGCTACCAATCTGGCCTTATTTCTAACCACAGAACCATCCTCACCTTGTTTATTCTTAAACACCCAACGGGTTCCTATAACATTATGACCACTAGGAGGTTCTACTAGGTTTCAAACTTTGTTTCTTTCAAAATTCTCTAACTCCTCATGCATGGCATTTACCCAGCTAGAATCAGATAAAGCATGTGATATATCGCGGGGTTCAAAAGAAGCAACAAAAGCCGAATGAGAGTAGAGATTTGGATCATTATACCTGGAGCGGGTGACTCGCTCATGTAGATTACCTATTATCTTATCCGGAGGATGCTGTCTCTGAATGCGAAGTGGAGCGCCCGGGTGAGATACCGTTTCTTCGACCTCCTAGGTACTGCTGATGATGAAGATCGCAGAGAGCCTCAATCAAGGTGAAGTAGGCGTAGCAGGTTCTTGTATCAATATGGGCGCTTCAGTAGCAGCAGATGAAGGAATGATATTAGCTTCGTCCTCATCTTCCTCCACAAAAATACTCTCTATCACCTGTAAATCATCTGTAGCAATTGATCTAGCTCTAGGGCTAGTCTTATCAAAAGTGACATTACAAGTCTCCTGAATAATGTTAGTCTCGATATTAAAACCCAAAACCCTCGAATGAGCGGGATAACCCGAAATAACCCATCAAAAGTTCTTGATTCAAATTTATCTAAGTTGCTGTCTTAAGAATAAAACATTTTGATCCAAAAACTCAAAATGCGAAACAGAAGGTTTTCTACCAAAACGAAGCTCATAAGGAGTCTTGCCTAAAGAAGGTCTCAAAAGGACACGATTTGCAATATGGCAAGCAGTAGCAATAGCTTCGGTCCAAAATCTCCTCGGTGTGTTATACTCGTCTAGCATCGTCCTAGCTATTTCGACCAAGGTCCTATTCTTCCTTTCCACCACGCTATTTTGTTGTGGGACGGTGGAGAGGAGAACTGATGCTCAATACCACGCTCGGCACAAAAAAAGAAGCAAAGAAGCATTTTTGAACTCCGTGCCATTATCATCTGCGAATCGCTCTCAATGCACCGAAGCTCGAAGCCAAGCGAAGAACAAGGTCATGAAAATAACCAAAAGCTTCATCTTTTGAAGTAAGAAAGAACACCCAAGTATATCTAGAAAGATCATCGACTATGACAAGAATATACCATTTTCCACCGATGGATCGGACTCTAGCGGGACCAACAAGATCCATATGAAGCAAGCCGTCCCGTCCGTCGGTCATAACCATAGTCACAGAAGGGTGTGAGGCGGCAACTTGTTTGCCATGCCTACTGAGGCGACATCTGACATCTTTGATACTTTGAGTTTGGGCAAACCTCTCATGAGATCAAGGTTGCTAACTCGTGTCGATGATCAAAACCAATGTGCCCCAAACGTCGATGCCAAAGCCGTAAATCAAGAAGATGTAAGCAAACATTTAAGAGATCCAAAGAAGAGATTACGAAAATCACTCCAAATATTCTACCAACTCTAGAGATTCCAAACACAAGATCACTAGTAGAATCAAGCACACGACAAGCATTTTTCTTAAAAACAGTCTCATAGCCATCATCAAGAAGCTGAGAAACAGAAAGGAGATTATACCTAAGCTTGTGCACAAGAGCGACATCCTTTAGAATGAATTTGTTGTTCACCCTAATTGATCCTGTTCCTTCAATTCGCCCTTGTGTATCATCTCCAAAGGTGATGAAGTCATCACCTGTTGCCCGCGTGAAAGAGGTGAACCATTTTGAGTTTCCGGTCATGTGGCGTGAACACCCGGAGTCGACAAACCACGTGTTCTTCCCCTTTCCACGGTAATCCTGAAAATCAAGGAACAAAGGAACGATGTGTCTCAATACTGGGGTTAGATAAACAAGATTTAGGAATCCAGTACTGAGACACACGTCTGCAAGAAGTATACAAACCAGAAGTACAATCCTTGATTTCATCTAAAATTCAGTTATGAGCAATGTTTAATTTAAAGTGAGACTTAAACTGTCCATGGGCGATCGACCGAGCGTTGTCTTTGGCGGTCGGCCGGCGACCAAACAGTCGAGACCGGTGACCACAGTGATCGGACCGCCCGATCGATAAATATTAGAATTAGGATATTTAGAAACATAATGATTTGCATGAGAGAAAAATCCTAATCCAGGTTTATTCTTTTCAGTGTTACCATGTCTCATAGAAGCTCTAGGTTGCTTGAATGAAATTCTATCAAAATTTTTCCTATCATTTTTCAACCTACGCCAACAGAATTCAATCAAATGCCCACCTTTCTTGCAATAAGTGCAATGGTACTTGGTACCACTAGAAGAAGCACCATTTGAATTAACACAAGGTTGGGCAAAACCTGCAGATTTAAAAGATGTTTTTGCAGTTGGGTTTGAATTCAATTAAACCTTTTCCAAGACTTGAATGACTTTTGGGTTTGAATTGTCTTGAAAAGAATTGAATCCTAAACCTTGCTTCTTATAAGGAGTTTTAGACTTGTCAAGAATCATGTTTAATTGTTTCTTACCTTTAGAAAATTTCTCTAATGTATCATGAAGGTAAGCATTTTCTTTTCTCAAGTTAACACAATCATCACAAGTTTTATTCATAGATTTCTCCTTATACAAAGCAATTTCAAGCTTAAGAGTGGAACAAGAAGCACAAGTAGTATTTTCAATATTGTCCTTAAGCTTAGCATATTTGACTCTAGCAAATTTCTAAGATATCTTTGATTTCACGTTCTTTTCTAAACATGAAGTGCAAGGGCTAGAATCAAATACATCAAAAGCAATCAATTTACTAGATTCTAAACATTTTTCACAAGGAGCACTTTTAATTTCATTTAGTTCAGATCTAGCATTCTCAAGTTGTTGTACGTAAATATTATGAGCAGATTGTAACTTGGTAATTTCAATGCATAGCATGACAAGATAAACATTCATCGAGTTCAAGAGTCTTAGCATTTTTAAGCTCTACTTTTAGTTTGTTAATCTTTGACTCTAATTTCTTATTCTTTGTCATGACAAATTCTAGCGCTTCATCTTGACTAAGCAATTGCTCAACTATAGAATCATATTTAGCAGAAAGCTAATCATAAGAAAAAGATACCTCATTATCATCAATGTCGTCAGTGTCGACCATGAAGCACATGCCGTGAAGTCTTTGGCCTTCTCTTTCTTTTGCCTTGAGGATCTCCTCCTCCTTGTCCTCCTCACTCCCGGTAACCACATCGCTCAAGGATTGATCCTCAAAAGCGGCAAGGACCCGGTGAGCAGCCTTCACAAGCTTATTAGACTCATACCTTGATTTGTTGAAAGGAGGCTTCTTCCAAGCTGGCTTTCCTTCCTTATGATTGCTCTTACCTTTCACTTGGGGCAATTTGCGGATATGATTGAGCTCACCACATTCATAGCATGTCACCGACCACCTCTCTTTTGTTTCTCACATTATTGTAGGCCGTGTGAATTTTTTAGCTAGAAGAGCTAACTCTGCTTCAGAATACTTTCAAGCTCCTCTTCATGAATAGCGGATAAACAAGCAAATGAAAATCCGTAAGAAGATTCAAAAGAGTCATCAAAAGCCTTTTGAGAGGATCTCGCTACCAAAGCTAAATTATCTTTCTTGGGATGATCAACTCTTTTAATTTCATGAGTCTTGAGTTTACTATAAAGCAATTCTAAAGTAAGACTTGAAAGATCAACATTTTCCTCTATAGCAGTAGCCTTCATCTCCCACTCCTTGGTGTTGATTGCAGCCAAGATATGGGTGGCATTTTCAGATTGAGAATATTCAATATCAACAGCTTTCATTTGATTAATTACTTTATTAAAACGACTGAAAATGTCATCGATGCTCTCTCCAGGACGCATCTCGAATTTATTGTATTCACGCTTGTAAACTGTTTGGCACACCTTTTTGATTTGGGACGAACCCTCATGATATGTTTCGAGAGTGTTCCAAATTTCATGCGCAGTTGAAAGATTGCAAATTCTATCATATTCTTGTCTACCAAGTGCACCATATAAAAGATTCTTAGCCTTATTGTTGTTAGTCAAAAGAATTGCAGAAGCAGGTGTAGCAATTTCAGGAATAATCAGCGGGGCTCTAACAACATCCCAAATAGCTTGTCCCTCACTCTCAAGAAAGACTCGCATACGATTCTTCCAATAGGCATAGTCGTGCCCATCGAAGATATGCGGTTTAGTAGAAAACTTATCCATCGCCAAAGTTCAGTGACCGGTTAAGATCAAGATTGAACTAACCGGGCTCTGATACCACTTGTTGGACCGTAAAGGCGACTAGAGGGGGGGGGGGTGAATAGGAGCACACTCACTTTTTCACAAATTATGAACTCAATACAATTTCACTCCAAAGAGCTATTAGAAAGCTATGAAGATTAATATACCAAGACAAATGAAGACTAGTATTGAATCCAATTAAACCCCTAAGCAATGCGATAAAAATCAAGAAGAATCAAATCAACACAAATCTTCGCGGTCGACCTCAGATCAACCTGTCGGACCGATTGATTGCGGTCGGACCGGCTATTATCTTGGCGGTCGGACCGCTCAAATCGGTCGGACGGTGGTGACAATGATCGGACCGGCGATCTACGTAACCGATCCAAACAAGAAAATCACCCGATGACGAAGATGCACTAAGGTGAAACTTTTGATTCTTAACTCCAAACTTCACGAAACTTTGCACACACCTTCGTTATGCTATTGAGGACCTATTCCAATCGAATATAATGATAATTCTTGGAGAGATCCTGAACAATTGCCAATCGAACAATGAAGGTCTAAAACCGCAAGAACGAAAACTTGATCCTAATGCTTGTTCGTGAGTGATTGATGATCAAGATGATGCTAGATAGATTCACACATATCACAGCAAGCTAATTCACATGAAAGAATCAATCACAAACTCGCGGATAAAAGAAAGCCCTAAAAACACGAAATTGAAAGCAAGAACGAAAAGAGACTTATCTCAAGCAAACCTTGCATAGATTGATTTCGTGATTGATGCTTGTGGATTTCATGGGGATATGTTCCAGATCTTAGGATGATGTGACAATTGGCAATGGCGTTTACGGTTTGTCGTTTCACGTGTTTTCGACAAAGTTACTGAGCTTCTTCGATGCGGGCGGTCCGACCGGTCCTTACTGCGGTCCGACCGGTCCCAAATCGGTCGGACCCGGCCATGTGGGGCGGATCGGACCGGCGATGACCAAAGTGGTCAAAACGAGCTGGGCCAAAAATAGGTGTTGTAGGCAAGTGAGGGGATCCCAATGCACTTGGTCTCATAATTTTTGGAGTCTGCAGTAAGAAGTTCTATTCGTTTGTATTTTCCAGAAGGTTTCAAATTTGGGGCTTGAATTTCGCTAAGTCTTAAGGCGGTCCGACCGGCTCACGAGGAGCGGTCCGACCGCCAAGGGCGGTCCGACCGGCCACTGGAGCGGTCGAGACGGTTTCTACTTGATCATCGGCCAACCGTGGCGATCTTTGTTTTGTTAGGTCAAGTACATGGGTTCCATGGCATATGTTTTGCATGATGCATGTTTTGACTAACATGGGTCAAGTTTTGAAGAACTTGTTCCCGAATTCGTGTTTTCTTGTCTGTGGTTGTGCAGGTTGCTTGGTGGTCAACGACGGTCAACGGCGAAGAGAATCGGGACTAGACTTGGAGAGTTGAGGTCCAGAACGATCAACGTTGCCGGGTGAGGTTAATGACTCAAGCGTGACACAAGATGGACAAGGGTGACCTATTGGCGAATCCATGGCGCATGGTGAAGCGGTTTAGGTCAAAAGGTTAAAGACGGCGCTGCGAAGCATGCGTGTGTGACCCGTTTGTTAGTGGGCCTTAACGGGAGCCCAATTGAGTCAAACCCTAGGAGTTCTAGGCCTCCACTATAAATAGGAGGAGGTGGTGGCTGCACCCCTCACTCTCGCTATTTTTTCACCTCTTTTGTTTTCTTCAAACCCTAATTGGCTTAGGGGGAGTTGAGGTGGAGGCTAGGGCTTTTCATGGTTTGAGGTGAATTTCGTGATCTTGGATTGTCTACTGATCCATGATGGTGTGGATGTAATCCAGCATCAATCACGAAATCAATCTATGCAAGGTTTGCTTGAGATAAGTCTCCTTTGGTTCTTGCTTTCAATTTCGTGTTTTTAGGGCTTTCTTTGATCCGCGAGTTTGTGATTGATTCTTTCACGTGAATTAGCTTGCTGTGATATGTGTGAATCTATCTAGCATCATCTTGATCATCAATCTCTCACGAACAAGCTTTAGGATCAAGTTTTCGTTCTTGCCCGGTTTTAGACCTTCTGTTAATCAATTGGCAATTGCTCAAGATCGTTCCTAGAATTATCATAATATTCGATTGGAATAGGTCCTCAATAGCATATAGAAGGTGTGTGCAAAGTTTTATAAAGATTAGAGTTGAGAATCAAAAGTTTCACCTAATTGCAAGTTCGTCATCGGGCCGATTTTCTATTGCAAATCGGTTCGGGCTCGAGTCGGACCGATCGCCTGTCATCACCGGCCGACCGATTTTGGAGCGGTCCGACCGCCAAAGACCTAACGCCGATCGATCCGCTGACAATCGGTCCGACCGATTGGGTCCAATGATCGAGACCGCCCGTCTTGTGAGTCTTTGCAATCTTAGTTGATTTTTGTAGCATTGCTTAGGGTTTAATTGGATTCAATACTAGTCTTCATTTGATTGGTATATTGACCTTCATAGCTTTCTAATAGCTCTTGAGCGAAATTGTATTGAGTTCATAATTTGTGAAAAAGTGAGCGTGCTCCTATTCACCCCCCCTCTATTCGCCTTTACGGTCCAACAATGTTGGATTACATCCACACCATCATGGATCAGTGGACAATCAAAGATCACGAAATTCACCACAAACCATCAAGAGCCCTAGCCTCCACCTCAACTCCCTAAAGATAATTAGGGTTTTAAACATAAAAGGCGAGAGAGGGGTGCGACCACCACCTCCTCCTATTTATAGTGGAGGCCTAGAACTCCTAGGGTTTGACTCAATTTGGGCTCCTGCTTAAGGCCCACTAACAAACGGGTCACACACGCACGCTTCGCAGCGCCGTCTTTAACCTTTTGACCTAAACCGCTTCACCATGCACCATGGATTTGCCAATAGGTCACCCTTGTCCATCTTGTGTCATGCTTGAGTCGTTGACCTCACCCGCATCGTTGATCGCTCGACCTCAACTCTCCAAGTCTAGTCCCGATCCTCCTCGCCGCTGACCGCCGTTGACCACCAAGCAACCTCGCACAACCACGCATAAGCAAACACGAATTCGGGAACAAGTTCTTCACAACTTGACCCATGTTAGTCAAAACATGCATCTTGCAAACCATATGCCACGATACCAATGACTTTGACCTAACAAATCAACATTGCCTCGGTTGGCCGACGTTCGCTTATTACACGGCCCGACCGCTCAGTGAGCTTGGCGGACCACTTGGCGGCCGGACCGCTCCCTCGTGAGCGGGCGGACCGCCTTGGGACTTAGCCGATTTCAACCAATGAAAATCCGAAACCTACTGGAAACTTTAAACCAATAGAACTTTTTACTGGAGACTCCAAAAATCATGAGACCAAGTGCATTGGGATCCCCTCACTTGCCTACAACACCTATTTTTGGCCCAAATTGCTTTGACCACTTTGTCACCGCGGTCCGATCATTTCATGGCGGCCCGACCGATTTGGGACCGGCGGATCGCGGTAAGGACCTGGTCGACCGCCTCGCCCAAGAAGCCCAGAACTTTGTCGAAAACACGTGAAACGACAAACCGTAAACGTCATTGCCAATTGTCACATCATCCTAAGATCTGGAATATATGCCCATGAAATCCACACAAATTCCTTACTTAAACTAGACCTCAATGCGGCGAGTGTCTTCGATTGATTCAGTGTTAAGCATTTCCGATTGTGATAACAAAGCTGCTTAGCCTAGTTACAAAGCAAAAGTAATTTCCTTACTTAGTTAGCGTGCTAAACCTATGAAATTCCTTCCCTACTTAACGAAAAGAATGCTAGTTAGGCAGTTTCTTCGATTGTCATATGTAGCACGAGACCTCTTCTTAATATTAGCCAAGACGAATCCTGCAAAACATGGAATCGGGCGTCGCCCGGTTCAAGAACAAGGAGATCGCCCAAAAGATTTAGATAATCTAGGCAACTCCCAATGACTTACAGAGCTTAGAGCTTACCTTTGCACTTGCTTAAAATAAGGAATGAAAGGCCTTAGGAATGGAAGCTCGCTTGAACCGACAATGCAAAAGAATAGTTCCTGCTAGTGAAGTACCTAAATAGTGCAATCTCTTGCATCGAGAATCATCCTACTGGAGAACCTTCTTGCTTTGTCTTTCCCTTATCTTGCTAGCTCTATACCAGTGCTTGAAATAGGAATTTCTTCTTTCTTATCTTAATAGTTGAGATGAAATCATATATATGCAAGAATGATTCTACCGCTGATGTGTCATACTCTACTTCAAACTCTATCTACTCAATGAAGCAAGCAGTTTGATGGACGGCACCTTCCTCTTCAATAGCTTTCTTTATAGTTCTGAGTGTGTAGCATAAACTCCGTTTTTTCTTTTTCTAACTAAGAAGGAGAATATGCAGCTGTAATAGAGAATCTGACCAGCATGCATCTCCATACGTCTAGTCCGTAAGTGATCGAACTAAGCGACCTACTCATGCATTCTCCCTTTGCCACACGAATCTGGTTGAACTCCAGGTGAGATCATGTGTCATCCATGGACTGTTCAATACTATCTCGATCGAGTGTAGGATAACTTCATGTGGTCGACACTTCGACCACTAGTGGCATGGCCATGCAGTTTCTTTATCCAATCACCACGAGGGGCCCAGAGACATCTCTCCTGTTTTGTTAGGAGGGGCAAATCCCATCTCAACCAGTCACATCTCTCCACATGTTTCATAGCATACCCGAAAGCTACCTTTATAACTACCTAGTCACGAGTAGCTTTTGGCAACCCCTAAGAGTGCTATTACACATGTAGGGAACCATGCTGATCTCAGGTCCAAGAATTATACATCATCATTACTTGAGACCAACTAATGACACAAAGATTCATAATAATCTCAATAGTGTCTCAATGATGGGTCAATCCAACCCCATGTTCTCTAACAGGTGCTCACATTATTGGTTCGACATCCCTATATCCATGACCGGTGAAACAATGTCATCAATCAATACATGTGCCAGTCATAGAGTCACTGGTGTTTCGACCAGTGACCTCCGACCAGGGATACATTTAGAATGACATCATATAAGTTAAAGAGTTCCACCAACAAGTCACATACTTATTGATCTATAACAAATGATTCATTCAAGGAACATGATAACATATTATCAAAAACATAAACATAATGAAATATCATCATCTCGATGATTGCCTCTAGGTCATATTTCCAACAGATTGTCGGTCCTCCTGCGATTGCTACCCACTCTCCATCGCCGTTGCGTCCTTGCATCGTGTCCGTAGACAAGATTTGGTTCGCGGCGACTAGGCAATGTCCCAAAGGCCATCTACAATGCCAAGGACTTCGTCGGGTTTGAGTCGTAGTATGTTAGGGAGGTGGCCATCATGCCAGCCTATTGCTGGACCGTGACGCTGCACCAGATGCGTGCCTCGCAGCCATGCTCGACGTGTGTCTCGCCGCTATCCCGAACACCGAGTGCTGCTGTGCTGCGCCGCCTGCTGTCATGTGACACCTAAGGCTACTTGCCCACTGTTGCGCGTCGCCTAACGCCGCGCGCTACCATCGAGGCCAAGCGGGGGGCGCCGCTTAGAGCCGTCGTGGCGGCCTGAGGCCATGCCACCATGCGTCGTGCCTCCGTGCCCGCACGCGCTCTCGTTGAGCGCCGCCGCCCCACGCCTCCACTCCGAGCCGTGCGCCGCCGTGCATCGCCGCGCCAATGGCCGAGCCGCTTTGTGCTGCGCAGTGCGCCACCATGCCCAACTCGACAAAGCATGCCAATTGTCCATCACAATTAATGTGAGACCTTCTCACATGGTCTTACAGGTTTTGTCGATGTTTACTATTGATCTTATGAAATAAATGCTGGGAATACGGTACTCGAGATCATGCAAGAGAAGACAGGGTCTTTTTAGATAGGTCAAGCATTCTCTGGAGATAATAACAACCCTACTGTGTGTTCTTGTATTAAATGTGTTTACAGACTAAAACAAGCCATCGAAACTATGGCTAATGGCTTTTAAGAGTATCGAATCTATGTCTTCTCAATTCATCCTCCTTTATCCATCGGCATCACCCCTTATATAGCTTTTGAAAGGGTGGCAGTTGTTGTGCGTTAAAAGATGTTTTGATGGTTGGCCGATTGCGCATGTTGGCTGTAGTTATTATTAGAGAGACGCACTCTTGCATGTTTGTCATGCAGTTATGCTAGAGATAAAAAGAACTATGCGCGCTTATGTCAGAGTCAAATAGCACATGTAACAACTACTACACATTAATGAGCGCAGTATACAGAGTCCCTAGTTGATAAGGTCCACATGTCTGTGTATTTTATCAACTATAGGGTGATTGTAGTTGTTGGACCGAAAAGGCGACTAGAGGGGGGTGAATAGGAGCACGCTCACTTTTTCACAAAATATGAATTCAACACAATTTCACTCCAATAGCTATGATAAAGCTATGAAGATCAATATATCAGTACAACGGAAGACTAGTATTGAATCCAATTAAAACCCCTAAGCAATGTGATAAAACTCAGCAAGAATCAAAACTAACGAGATCGGCGGTCCGATCATTACATTATCTTGGCCGGTCGACCGCACTAAATCGGTCTGACCTCTGGTGTGGGGCGGTTGGACCGGCACCAAAATCGGTCTGACCTCTGGTGTGGGGCGGTCTGACCGGCAGGCTCCAGAACAGTAAAAACAGCCCGATGACGAAGTTGCAATTAGGTCTAACTTTTGATTCTCAACTCCAAACTTCACGAAACTTTGCACACACCTTCTCTATGCTATTGAGGACCTATTCCAATCGAATATTATGATAATTCTTGGAACGATCTTGAGCAATTGTCAATTGATTAACAGAAGGTCTAAAACCGGGCAAGAACGAAAACTTGATCCTAATGCTTGTTCGTGAGAGATTGATGATCAAGATGATGCTAGATAGATTCACACATATCACAGCAAGCTAATCCACGTGAAAGAATCAATCACAAACTCGCGGATCAAAGGAAGCCCTAAAATCACCAAATTGAAAGCAAGAACGAAAAGAGACTTATCTCAAGCAAACCTTGCATAGATTGATAACGAGATCGTTGCTGGATTACACCCACGCCATCATGGATCAGTGGTCAATCCAAGATCACGAAATTCTCCTCAAACCATGAAAAGCCCTAGCCTCTACCTCAACTCCCCCTAAGCCAATTAGGGTTTTGCAAGCAACAAAAGAGGTGAAAATAGCGAGGGTGAAAGGTGCAGCCACCACCTCCTCCTATTTATAGTGGAGGCCCAGAACTCCTAGGGTTTGACTCAATTGGGCTCCCGTTAAGGCCCACTAACAAACGGGTCACACACGCACGCTTCGCAAAGCGCCGTCTTTAACCTTTTGACCTAAACCGCTTCACCATGCATCATGGATTTGCCAATAGGTCACCATTGTCCATCTTGTGTCACGCTTGAGTCGTTGACCTCACCCGGCATCGTCGATTGTTCTGGACCTCAACTCTCCAAGTCTAGTCCCGATCCTCCTCGCCGTTGACCGTTGTTGACCACCAAGCAACCTGCACAACCACAGACAAGCAAACACGAATTCGGGAACAAGTTCTTCACAACTTGACCCATGTTAGTCAAAACATGCATCATGCAAACCATATGCCACGATACCAATGACTTTGACCTAACAAATCAACATCGCCACGAAGTTGGCCGACGTTCAAGTCATTACCGGTCTGACCGCTCCAGGTGAGCCGGTCGGACCGCCCCTTGGCCGGTCGGACCGCTCCCTGTGAGCCGGTCGGACCGCCCCTGGGGACTTAGCCGAATTTCAACCCCTGAAAATCCGAAACCTTCTGGAAATTAAGAACTAATATAACTTTTTACTGGAGACTCCAAAAATTATGAGACCAAGTGCATTGGGATCCCCTCACTTGCCTACAACACCTATTTTTGGCCCAGCTTGTTTTGACCACTTTGGTCACCTCCGGTCCGACCGCCCCACATGGCCGGTCCGACCGATTTGGGACCGATCGGACCGCCGTGCAGGGCGGTCGGACCGCCCGCCCGATAAGCTCAGTAACTTTGTCGAAAACACGTGAAACGACAAACCGTAAACGCCATTGCCAATTGTCACATCATCCTAAGATCTGGAACATATCCCCATGAAATCCACAATCTCCCCCTTGATGAACACATTGGCAATTATCCAGAAAATGTAAGTAAGAGGTTTGAAAACGAGTTTACTCGCAGTTTTCGCACAAAGGCACAACTTGGTCCATAAGCAAGAAAAGCAATGAAAATGACCAAGTCGGCATCGTAATAGTATAGGCATGTGAGACAAGGCAAAAGAAAGCATAAAAACTTTGATTTCGAAAAGGGTCAAAATTCTCACATGAGGTCCATATGAAAGAACAATTGTTCAATTGACATATGATCATTGTGAGTATAAAAGAATGCAATTCAAGTTCGTAATATTCAATAAGACAATAAGAATGCAACTCAAGAACTCCCCTCACTATGATCCTCAATTTTCAAATTTTCGGTTTCTCCTTTGTACAAACTTCTCCCCAACAAAGAAATATATTCTCATTAACACATCTTCTCTTCTCATTGAACACATCTTCTCCCCCTTTGACAATGGATTCATCAAGGAATCACGCCTTCCTCTCAGCCAGAGATAACAAATATAGAATAAAGAATGAAGCAGAAACAAAAGAAGCATAAAGAGGAATATGCATGAAGTGCAATGGAGTAGCTTCAATTTTTGTATTTTTCAATTTTTGATTACAAGAAGCTTTGGAGATTACCCAAAAGAACAAGCTAGTATCTCTAATATTGCACAAACAAACATATCAAGCTTTGGCAAATACTAGCAAGATCATGGTAAGACATATATATCAAAGCTAAGCACAAAGGCTCAAAAGTAAAGCAGTAGATTTGATCAATTTAAGCAACGCTTCAATTTCAGCAAGTTCATCAACAGGGATCCTAAAGTGAAATTGGCCATGTCAAAATGTCAAAGTGAGATCAAAAATCTAACAAAGACCACATTAAGAGTCAATCAAGTCCCGTATTGAATCATTTTGCTCAATATTTTGTAAACGCCTATTTGTCAACATTTTTCTCATTTGCATTGAATATTGAAGTTGACTAATGATCTAACTTAGTGACAAGATCCTGGACTAGGAGCCATCCACAAACTCATCCTAAGTGTAACAGCCCCAATTTTAATAAACAGTAATTATATGCATTTTATATTATATTTGTTATTTCTGAAGTATTTGCATAAATTTTTGCATTTGTAAATATCCTAATCAAAGTCTAATAGGTAACTCCAATCACAACTCCAAAGAGAGACAATAATTAATACTTATGAAATTCTCTGGGAAATAATTTTATTAAGAACTTTACAATGTTTATCATAAATAACAATCTTCTCAATACAAGTAACTCAAGAATTTATTTACATCAGATCAGATTATGTTTTACAACTTTGAATAATTTACAAAAATATTAAAATAAAACTTGCATTGCATGTCGCCTAAAGCCTTCCTTGAAATCTTGCCCGTCCATCGTTGTCCAGCCAAACCATCTTCCTCGACACAATCAAAATATCTTTCGCGGCTTCATAGTCCGCCAACCAATCAAAAGACCATTAGTTATTCAAAAGCGGTATAATAGAGTTAGAATAAAATAAATTGCCGTCGATACCATAGGAATCATCGCGGTTCCTCGATCTACCTAGATTAGTCGGCACCTTGAGTATCGCGACTACCCACACCAACACGGGTTAACCGCATCTTGGCTTTTCAAGTCACCTAGGCTAACCTGCATTAGTCGAGACCGGATACCCAAAGATACCTAGACTAACCTAAGTAAATCGGCACCGTCTTATTTCGTAGGTTCTCATCATTCGCGTTTAGGGAAATCCAAAACCTCATTATCTTGAATTGCCTCAATTGTCGCAAATCCATTGCATAAGGAATTGCTAACCATTGACCAAAATGCCCCAAAAATATCCGGAGCCATCTCGATAAGCACCAATGCATGAGCATCATTAGCAATTTGCAATGACGACTCATTCATTTCACTAAGCCAAGCACCGATCAAAGCACCACCCCGACCACCAAGGCGGCAGAGCGAGCCAAAGAAAGCACCGAGGACAGACACGGCCCCTTCGAGATTTCCCAACCCATCGCAAAACCAGCAGAAGCAACACAATTCCTCCCAGCACCAATTCCCTCACCAACCCCATTTCCATCTCTTCTCGAAGCAAGAACCAAGGCAATCAAGAGCAGGACAACCAAAGCAAAGGCCGGGAGCAAATCATCGAGTCAAGCCAAGCCAAGCAAGCATCACTATCATCAATCGATCTCAACAACCAGAAAGGCAAGCCAAAGAAGCAGCAGCACCAGAGCAAGAGGAGGAAGGAAGCCGGGGCAAGAGGAGGAAGGAAGCCAGAGCCAGAACCGGGAGGAGCACCAGCAGAAGGGCACGGAGGGGAGCACCAGCAGAAGGGCACCAGAGGGGAGCACCAAAGACACGAAAGATCGCTACCCTCTACTTCCCAAACCCAAGTCCCAGAAGAGGTAACCCGGTACCCATCATCATGCACATCACTTGCACATCATCAATCATCGATTTCAATAGAATCAACCCGGATATCGAGAGAACAATCGGATAGCTCTCGGTTCATTTTCATCATCACAGAGCGGTGGGGGTAGGGTAGAGAGGGGATCGGTAGAGGTCTTACCTCGGGCAACCGAACCCAACACCCACCTCCACCATCGATAGCATTCACCACCTCGGATGGACCTCCATGAACATGCATTCATAAATAATCAATAAGCATTAATCCCAAATCAAGCTGGTTTTGCTAAAATCAACATATCTGAAATCAATTAGATCGGGGAACCAAGTCGATGTGAGCCAAGCCGAGAAAGGGCGGCCGAGCAGCAGAGGGCGGTTCTGGAGGAGCCAAGGCGGCCGTGGCCGGGAGGCCGAGCCGGCCAAGCCGAAGCACTGGAGTAGGCCGAGCCGGGAGTGAGCTCAGGAACCAGGGGAGAGCTCAGCGGCGGCGCAAAGCGCCAAGCCAGCCGAGGGGGAGGAGCAGCGCAGAGGACCCAGAGGCGGCGCATGGCCTCCGGCCGCGCCGGAGTAGGAGGAGGCGTAGGGTCGCCGAGGGGGAGAGCAGCCGGAGGGGAGGTAAGACCGGGGATGGCAGTGGCGCTGTGAGAGAGAGCCGAGAGGAGTCGGAGTCGGAGTCGGCGACTGGCGGTGGCGGCGCAGGGAGCGCAGGAGCCCAGGGCAGCGCCGTCGTAAGGGAGCAGGAGAGCGAGAGGCGGAGCGGCCAAGAGAGAGAGAGGCCGAGAGATAGAAGAGGGAAGAAGAAGCGTCGGCTGAGGAGATAAGATAAGGGAGAGAGGGAGGTTTCGGCCGAGAGAGAATTAGGAAGAGAGAGAGAGAGAGATGTGATTAGGGTTAAAAATAGACATTAGGGATTAAGTGATGAATAAAATTGGAATTAAAGGAATAGTGTAAATAAATTTTAGTGTTTTGTAATGGCTATAGTTTTAACTGTTTAAATTGACCTTAATTAGTAAGGACTATTAATACCATATCAATATTGCAATCGATCTAAGTTTAAGTCGCTCGCGATTAAATATCAGTAAATCGACTCTTAGAAAATAAAATCAAGCGTAGTGTATATAAATTAATCTGAGCCTTTAGGGATGAATTGACCGCCGTTAGTATTCACCTGATTAAATGCAACGACCTGATGTGTTATAAGTCATTCGAAATAGATTAATTAAATCCAAATTCGCGATTTGTAGATAATAGATGTGCACACAATCACCATCAAAGTCTGTAGAAAGAAGAGAGCATATTAGATGATTGATTTTGACCAGAGGATCATCGTGGTTGTATACCTAGAATGCACGGAGAGAGTGTTTGTGAGTACTAGGTGTCTGTTAAGGAAAACAACATCACCTAAAATCTAAGCATCGTCACCATTATAATTCCACGTAAATTGAATTAACTTTAACAGTCCTTAAGAAATTGAATTTTATTAAATTAAAATCTATACTTAAATGCATCTAGAATCATAACCTCATTAAAATGTATTTATCATGCATTTTTGAGCATTTTGGATTTCTAGATTTTATCGGTGTTTATTCGCTATTGTATTCTCTTTTAGATTCGAATTGCGCGACGTGAGCGATAATGCCTACAATAGTGAACAAGTGGACTTCTACCAAGGCAAGCATCCTCTCGCACCATGTTGATCCCAATTTTTGAATGTAGATTTACAAAACACGGTAATCTTTGTTGCATGCAAATTTTCTTAAAAATTAATTGTGATCTGTCAATAGGTAGTTATAACGACAATTGTGGTTTACCTTGAATTGATCATACACTCAACCTAAGGTAGTTTGTGGTGATATAATACTTAATTTCAATTTTGCTTAGCCATGCATCCATAGAACGGTAGTGTTTGGCGAGCTTATCTTGTCAAACACAGGGAACAACAAATACATTTTTATTTTTGTTGATTCTTTGTTCATTTATTTAAATCTGAAATGAATCTAAATCTTGTTGTTAAACTTAATTCAAATCTGGACAAGTGGATGCTAGTGATGGTGCCTAGTGCGAGAATGGGAAGCTGTGGATGTCTTATGCAGGTTGATTAAGGATCGAACTCGACGGCCAATTCAAGCCCAACAGTACTTCCACACGCAGTATGGGCGCTGCTTGGTTAAGTAAAGGGTTAATATTATTGAGTTGGATACGGAGAGTAAGGACATGTGTATTGATTTCATATGGCATAGATGCTTAAGTCTTGGGCCGTGTCGTATGCCATGTGGAGCTTATATCGATATCGGATGTTCTTAGAAGGGTAAGGCGTAGATGTGTTACATCGCATGTACGTACCTTCAGGGCCCCGACTGCGGTGTAATATGTGTGGCTAACACGAGTTTGCATTTAATTGACTGGGTCGGCATTCCCTGTACAACATGTGAACCTCGGTTGAATATATGCTATCAGTCGTTGTTTAAGCGGGATCAGTTTCACATGGGTCATCCAACTCAATAGTGTCAACTTGTTGAAAAATACCAAATCTTAGTTTACCCTACCAGCATACCAAAGGCGGTGTGCTATTATTCCGAGGCTTACGGGCTAACTAAGTCGTGTGGGTAAAGATGTACACCTGCAGGTTAAAACTATTCGAATAGCCGTGTCCGATTCTACGGACAACGCTTGGATTGATGTCACCTGTATAGAATTTGCTCTAATTTGGGTTTTGGGAATTATTAATTTCGGCATGATAGTGAGTCATGCAATTTATTGTTAGTGGTTGTAGCCACTTGATTTGATACTAATTATGATCATACTTTTATTTATTTACTGTTTTAATCCAAATTGATTTATTAAATTGCTTTACTAAAACCTAGCAAGTGTAGGTTAAGATGTATTGCTTTCTGCAAAATTTAACCATTATAACCTTCCTGTTGTTAACCTTATGCATCTATAAATTCTAATCCTTTGTATAGGACCTATCAGACACTTTATTTTAAATAGTTTGTGTAAGTCTTGCTGAGTACCTTCCGTACTCAGTGGAATTATCCACTTGTTGCAGGTAAAGAACGCCCTAGAAATATTTCAAGTTGAAGCGATTACGGGAAAACTTCGGCTTTAATCCCAGTCAAGTTGCCCTTGGGTTGTGGCGCTCATTTGGAAGTTTATTTTATTACTTCCTTTTCATTTATGATTTACTTAATGTTTCATTTGTAAATTTTTATTAATGTATTCCAATCGTGTATGCTTGTGATATAATGTTGTAAGGATATGTCTATGTTAGCGACTCATCACGGAGCTAACATGAGAGGCATATCAGGAACTGAATATTGGAATTGTACCTTGTTAATGATTATACTTCTAGTATTATTTTTAATTGAGACTTGATTGTTCTTGATTAAAAATTTTACTTTTGGTATGATTATTAATTTGGTATAAACCTTCAATATTCCGGGGTCCTCACAGCGTTGGTATCAGAGCTGTGTTGACTGTAGGTTAAAGCCGTAACAATGGACGATGTTAGGAATTTGGTTTGCAAAAAGTATTTTCAAAACTAGCAAAATTTGGGCCAAAAATGTAAGTGATATGATTCTTTTCTTTCTTACCCATCCTAGCATCTAATTCTTATCTCCCAATTCATTTGATTTGTGCAAAGCAAATTTTCTCCGGTGTTCGTCTCTTTTCTCCAATAGTAGACACGCTAAGTAGTCAACTGGTGAGCACAATGGTGGCAAGACGAGAAGATGTTATTTTCTCGCAAGATTAGGATTAATTTAGGGATTATCCTTAGATTATATATACCCTAAATATATTTCTTTAGCTTGTAGACGCTGGATTTTGTAATGTGGTCATTTGTTCTCTTTTGTTTCTAAATAGTTGCGCATCGCCTACAGGCAGCATGTATAGCAACTATATCGGAAACTAATTGTGGTTCAATTGAATCTTGTACTAGCCTTGAGGCTTAGTACACCCATTTGGATCTTGAGTTGCAAGGTTTTGGGATTTTGCATTCATAATAGGAATTATTGTCTCAGGGTTGCCCGCTTACTTATCTTATGCTCATTCTTTCCTCATTTCATTTCTTATGCATCATCATGTTTAAGGGGGGTAGAGAATACCCCAAGGTATGTGTTAGGCACCATAATTCCTACACTCTGATCATGCATATAGTGGTATGTTAATTTAAGCATATCTTATTATTCAGGTTGTTAGCAAGATTTATAACTAAAAAGGATTCATATAAATTAAGATGTATGAATAGTATTTCATATTGAAGATTAGAAGCATGAAAATGACTAGTTTATAGCTTATTAAATTGAAATTTGCTTTAGCTTAAGATTGTTAACTAAATTAGAATTTAACAACTTGCCATGCTTATATACATTTCTTGTTTGAACTTAAAAATTTGAAAGTCATCGATGTGTAGTTTGATATGTTAGATTGTGTTAAATTAAACAACATGTCTATCTTTTAAATTGTTAATGAGTGAAGATGTCATAACATGAGCTGATGATAGTTTATTTTTATTCAATTAAGAGTAATTAAGAAAGAGTAGGTTATACCGGTAATTCTATGCTCTTTGTCATAGTAAAACGTCATTCTTTGTTATTGAGTAATTTTGACCTAGATAACTGAAACTGTACTCTAGTGTCCTTAGGTAATCTATAATTTTGAGAGTTTTATTTGAGCACATGATAGTGTGTATTTCCCAAATATATTTTTCCCAAAAGATTAATGAATTTGTTTTGGCTAGGAATTAATTCAAATACCTTGCAAGATTGTTCTAGCCATTTTTGAAATCTAGAATTAAGAGGAAGGTTTAAACTGCTAGTACCTAGTTTTCTAGTGTTTAGTATCACCTAACTAACCTACCATAAGTTTTCTGGAATTTTTGAACTTAATTTCACTAGTGTTGAGCCCTAGGACTTGTTTGTGTTTGAATTGATTTACCTACAAAAATCTGAGCCTGTTGTGTAGAATGAATTCTTCTGTCAATGTTAGAATCCTAACAATACTCCTGAATTTACCTAGCTAATTTAGAAATTTTTCCAAGCCCTAGTTGTTCACCAGTAGCAGTTAAAAACGAGTGGTGAAGTTAATTATTTTGGTTGTTAAGGACCGGATCATGGTAGTGTTAATGTAACACCCCAGCCCAACACTGAGCCTAGAATGTCACCTCACTACACTTTAAACTAATAATTAATGACACACAATAAAATTTCATCAATAAATCATCAATAATCATATCAATGGATCACAAAAGAACATGCATAATCATGGTTAAAACGATAGTAAATAATCAAATGGAACAAAACCAGGTAAACAGTCCAATATAGCATCAACCAATGAATCCAAATTAATAAAGCAAATAGTCTAGTCCAAATGATGTCCTAAACATTATTCAATAACTAACATGTCCAAGTGTAAACCATTATTGAATGAAAAGATTATCATGGCGAATGATCATGTGATGCCCATGTGCTCTACTCGCTCTCAATTACGGCATCCTCGAAGATCACCTAAAAACAACAATAGAGCAAGGATGAGTCCACGACTCAGCAAACACATCGATATACAACGAACAATAATAAATCAACAAAGATTCAATAACTTCATTATCATCACATGCACTTCCATTCACATTCTCATTCATCAATCTCAAATATCAATGCAACTCTAATCTATATGTCCACATGCACTTCTTTTCACAGATATCGGTATAGCGTGAGTGAATGCTCGCGACAACATTCACTCTCAAGCCCGTTCCTCCATAAGGATCGGGGACCTCCTCCACTCCCGTGGAGTTGTGATCAATCATGATCACCTTCTCTTATGCAAAGATGCTTATGAATGCAAACATGCAAACTCCATCATAAACATCATATCCAACTTTCCATCATGCTCATCAGTAAAGATATAAACATACCAAATATTTGTTTGCAATTAAACAGAATAAAAGCACAACAATAATGGTAATAGAAGATAAAGAAAACGAAGATCGATCATTGATCGCTGTCTACCATGCACTTGCCTTTACTAGTTGCGACGCACAATTTGATTAGAAGACGGCAACAAGCACGACGCCTCTCCTATATTAAATACACCAACTTTAATACAAATTACAGCAACAAGAATAGCAATCAAAATGCTTCGCTCCTACACGTCCCCAAATATACCACGTTACGCCGGTATCGAAAAGTTACCCATTGCTGTCCGGTTACTAAAAAGAGTGTAACTTTTGACTCGAAAGTCCGATCACAACAAACCAACCCATTCTGGATTCTTTATAAAATTATCCACCTTTTCTTAGATTATGAAGACTTCTAATTAAATCATCTACCCCTCCGCATTTAACCCGGAACACCGATCTGTCCGCTTCGGAACAGCAGACTTAATAAATTCATAACTTTTGTTTTACTCAACCAAATTACGTGTTCTCAGATCCTACAGAACCATTGGACAATTATCTACAGCTTTCATGTAGATCAAAAACTCTAATTAAGTCATTTACTATTTTTAACAACTGATCTAACAAAACAGCGCCGAACGACGGTAACCCTAAAAACAGCGGCTTTCCGAAAATCATAACTCGAAATCTACTAGTCCGATTGACATAATAAAATATGCTAAAGAAAGCTATCGACAATATCTACAATCAACTAGTAGATGACATTTTCAACAATTGCCATTATGATACCCGAATAAATTGTACAATATAACAGCAGGCTAAATAGATCTATTAATCGGCACTACTAATAGAAAATTCTAAAACATCTCTCTAATCTTGATTCTAATCCCTAATTAACAGTGCAAAACAGAGAGAACAAGTAGTTCATACTAGCAAACCTCTACGTGGTATCAGAGATCGTCTCGGCCGAGTGCAAAAATCGCCAGATCTTGTCTTCGTTGGCTCAAACTGCGGTAGCAGGCAGCGAAAGCAGCATCAGCGAAGGCGTTTGGGCGGCGGCAAAGAAGAACTTCCAGCTTCCAAATGCGAAGACAAAATAAAGAGAGCAAAGATCAAGGCACAGATCAGCGAAGACATGCGGCTCGGCGAAAATACCAAACCGGATAGGACATCAAGACACACCGCGGCAAGAAGGCACATGTAGAGGGACAGCGCTGGCGGCTTTGGGTGGCTCGACGACAGGAAACAAAAGCAAAGCGGCAGCAGGCTTCTACTGAAAGCGGCGCCACGCACGCCAGCAGAGGAAATAAATGTCAAGGGCTTTGGCTTCGGGAAAAGAGATTAGGTTTTTAAGAAAATCCACACTATTTATATAGCTCAAGAAATTCAAAATCCTATTTTCCAAAATTCTTTTATTGAATTACGCTCAAGCCCTTAATTCTTTAACTAATTAATTTACTTATTGATACCATTTAATTAATTACTCTCCGGCCCTTAAGGCGATTATTAAAATTAATTAAATTTTCGTGGTATTACATTCTACCCCTTAACTAATTCGACCAATTCTAATCGCGTTCTACTCAAATAAAAAGCGCACAACTGAAATTAAACAACAAAACCACACGCATGCGACGTGAACAACTCGGTATCGCTCGCGCATGCGAGACTCCAACTCCCAAGTCGCCTCTCTCTCGATGATCGTCCCACAAAGACTTGACGATACCAACGTCTTGTGCCTCAAAGACTCGCTCCGACCTCTCCGTATCGCGCACGGCGCGACTCAACCTGTGAGGTCTTGCTCAATAGTCGGTGCTCTAATGAAATCTTATGCTCTGGGTCTCTCAAAAACTTTCTCAGCATCGAGACGTGAAACACATTATGAACTCCACGCATGGACTCGGGCAGGTCCAGGCGGTAAGCTAACTTCCCAATTCTGGCAATAATCGGGAACGGTCCAACGTACCTCGGGCTCAGCTTTCCTTTGGTACCAAACCGAACAATGCCTTTAGTGGGAGACACTCTCAAGAGCACCTGGTCACCCACCGCAAACTCCAAGTCACGCCTCCTCAAGTCAGCATAACTTTTCTGTCTACTACGAGCCGCTAATGATTCGCCTCACCATGGCCACACGCTCAACGGTCTTGAATCCAAATCCGACCCAAAATTGCCTTCTCTCCAATCGCATCCCAAAGAAAGCGGCGATCTGCACTTCCGCCCATATAGAACCTCAAATGGCGCAGCTCTAATACTGGAATGGTAACTATTATTATAAGCAAACTCTGCAAGTGGCAACTGGTCCTCCCAACTACCCTTCCATGACAAAACACACGATCGCAACATATCCTCCAAAGTCTGAATAGTCCGCTCTGATTGCCCATCTGTCTGTGGGTGAAACGCTGTACTAAGACGAAGCTGTGTGCCCAATGCACTCTGCAGACTTTCCTGTAACTTGAGACAAACTTGGCGTCCTGCTGAAATGATGGTCTTGGGTACACCATGCAGTCTTACTATTTCACGCACATAAATAGGAGCTAGATCACTCGCTGAATTTGTCGTGCGAATAGGAATGAAGTGCGCAGACTTGCTGAATCGATCCACCACTACCCAAACTGCATCCTTCCCTCGCGGCGAACGAGGCAACGCCACCACAAAGTCCATAGAGATATCATCCCAAGGCCACTGGGTACCTCCAAAGGTCGCAACAACCTGCAGGGCGCTTGTGCTCGGCTTTCACTTGGCGACAAACACCACAAGAAGCCACATAATTAGCAATGTCCACCTTCATTCTTTTCCACCAAAAATTACATTTCAGATCTCGATACATCTTAGTCTCACCAGATGAATAAAGATTATGCAGTGCGATGTGCCTCCCTCAAAATATCATTTTTGACCTCCGCCTTTTGTGGCACGCAAAGACGGCCTTTAAACCTCAAAGTACCAGAATCATCCATACTAAAATCACTCTCTTTACCTCCATCCAGACGCTTCTTAACCTCCTGTAATAGCCGGTCACTCTGTTGTGCTTCCCTTTTGATGCGAATAGCCGACTCAAGAATCAACTGTGTCTCAACATGTGATGTGCCCGAATAACAATAAGATATTCCCATGCGATCAAAATCAGCAATGAGGCAATCTAGAGTAGCGGGAGTCGCCTTGCGACTAAGAGCATCCGCAACAACATTGGCCTTGCCTGGATGATACTGAATAGTAAGATCATAATCCTTGATCAACTCCAACCACCTCCTCTGCCTCAAATTCAGATCCTTCTGAGTGAGGATATACTTGAGACTCTTGTGATCAGTGAAGATATCACAAGGCTCGCCGTATAGATAATGCCTCCAAATCTTGAGAGCAAAACAACCGCACCAACTCCAAATCATGAGTGGGATAATTACGCTCGTGCTTCTTTAATCGCCTCGACGCATAAGCAATCACCTTACCGCCTTGCATGAGAACACAGCCAAGACCCACTCGTGACGATCCAAAAGATCGTGAATCGCTTTCCGGCTCGGGAAGAGTGAGAATAGGAGAGGTCACCAACTCGTCCTTCAAAATGCGTAAATGCGCTCACACTCATCGGTCCACCGAATCTCACACCTTTACGAGTAAGCCGAGACATCGGCTTGGCAATGATAGAGAAATCCTGCACAAAACGCCGATAATAACCAGCCAAACCCAGAAAACTCCTCACCTCCTTCACACTAGTCGGCCTCTTCCAATCCACCATTGTAGAGACCTTGCTAGGATCAACAAAGAATACCACGAGGGTTAATCACATGACCCGTAAAACCCACTTCAAATCCGAACTCACACTTCTTCAACTTAGCATAGAACTTGTGCTCTCTCAAAGTATCTAAAACCAGCCTCAAATGACGCTCATGATCCTCATTGGTCTTGGAATAGATAAGAATATCATCAATGAACACCACCACGAAATCATCTAGATACTCGTGCAACATGTTGTTCATGGTCTCCATAAAATGGCAGTGCATTAGTCAATCCAAAAGACATAACTTTATACTCATAATGCCCATACCGTGGAGAAAGCGGTCTTCTCTACATCCTGCTCACGCACCCGGATTTGATTATACCCTGACTGGAGATCAATCTTGGAGAACACTTGAGCTCCATTCAACCGATCAAACAAGTCCTCAATGCGAGGCAATGGATATTTATTCTTGATTGTGATCGCATTAAGCGCACGGTAATCAATACACATCGCCAACTCCCATCCTTCTTCTCTGTGAATGTAGCAGAGCTCCCCATGGCGATACACTACGCCTGATCAAACCTTTAGCCAACAACTCATCCAATTGCTTCTTCAACTCGTCCTGAAACGGACGTGCTAGTCGATATGGAGACATCGAGATGGGACGAGTACCTGGAACAAGATCAATGCGAAACTCCACGTCTCGCGTAGGTGGCAAACCCGGAAGCTCAGTTGGGAACACATCTGGGTAATCACTAACCACTGGGATCTCCTCAATCTGCGAAGCCACACTCGGTTTCTCAGCAAGAGCTAAAAGAAGTCCAGCATCGCGACGCGGCGGAACACCCCGGCCAACATCGAAAGAGAGCGCGGAGGCGCACTCCCCTGAAAAGTCAAAGTCTCCCCAGACGAGGTCTGCACAGAGACTGTTCTACAGAAACAAGATATCACGGCTCGATAAGAGTGCAACCAATCCATACCCAAGATAACGTCGAACGGCTCCATTTGAATAACTATCAAATTCGCCGTGAACCTCTCTCCATCAATGACAATAGAGCACCCAGGACAAACAGTAGAGCTAGCAATAATACCCCCAGGAGAACTAACCAACACTGACTGAGAAATCCACTGCATACTCAAGTTCGCTCTCCTAGCAAACGCCGACGAGACAAACGAAAAGGTAGCCCCCGAATCAAAAAGGACTAAAGCATCAAATGAATCCACAAGCAATGTACCTGTCACCACGTCGGGGCGACCGCGGACTCTGCAGTGGGCATGGCGACACTCGGTGGCGCCATGGCGAAAAAGAAGACGACGGGCGGCGAGAGCCCCAACAATCTGGGCGGCGGTGCGGTAAAGCCGGTCGTGCGACTGAAGCGGTCTGCGAAGGTGGCGGTGCCGATAGTACCCTACCGAGGCGCCCAAGTGAAGGAAATGGCATCATTGGAGGAGCGATCATCATCCGAAAGATCCTCGGCGGACCCATCAAGAAGAAGAAGATGGCACAGGCTCCCACTTGATCACGCTAAGCGGGTTACGCGACACACCCGCTCCTTGTGACCTGTCGGCCACACCGACGGCAATCTCCGTCCAAGTGCACTCAGCAGTATGGTGTCCATCACCGCACTTAAAGCAAAGCATGCCCCCCTCGAGCAGACGAAGAGCCGAGTACTGCAGAAGGACGAGGCGCCAAGAAGAGAACGGCCTCGATCGCTAGACTCAAAGATCGCGGTCCTCCCTTGAATTTCTTGAAAGCGTGTCGTGACTGCACCCACTTCCTCACTAGAACTCCTCTTGGTCACCACCAGAGCTACCATCCACCAGAGGCTTGTCGCCTTAGTGAGTGCATCTCCAACTCCATGCCCCTAGCTTGCTCCACAACAGAGCAGTAGTCACAGAGTGGAGTAGCTCCCAACACATGCCGCAGATTTTCGGGTGAGGCCCCGACGGAACCTCTTGGCCTTGAAGATCATCGTTACTCTCAAGGAAAGCGAACCAAGTTGTTGAACTCACCTCATACTCAAGAATAGACCTCTTCCCACGAGCAAAGGTCGTCAAGGCAACCTCCATCTTCTCAACAAATGAGTAGGGTAGAACTTCCCTTGAACCGATCAACAAAATCCTCCCAAGTGATCGGACCTTGAGCGGCGGTCCTCGAAGACAACACGCCCCCACCAAATATCCGCTTGCCCTTTCAAATGAAAGGCTACAAACGGACCCTCGAGGTGAAGACATCTCCAAAGCTCCAAGCGCCTCTCCATGTAGCGCAACCAGTCCATTGCTGGACCGGTGTGCCCACCCACAAGCGAATCAAACCTCAACCCCATCCACTCGGTGACATCCGCGCCTCGAACCGGTGGATGTGCGGCAGAGCAACAACAGATGCCGCAAGAATGAGAGCTGCCGGCGCTGTTGACGAAGAGCACGGATCTCTCCCACCAACTCTCTCGGCAAGCGGGGTCTCATCTCGACCTACAACCGAGGCGGGTCAACAAAGAACCCTCCGCTCATCGACTCAATCACACAGGAGGTGGCTCCACGGAACCACTCCCGCTGCCACGACCTCCACGATCATGCCACCACGACCACGTCCTCTGCCCCTCGGCATAGCTATCAACCACAATCAACAATACATAATGAGTTCAAAGCTCAAAATAAACTCCTTCATCAATAAACAATCATAACGGAAGCGTAAAACTATATTCGTACCTCTCTCTAACCTACTGTGCACTAGTGTGTCAAATTTTAGGTTAGTTAACCATTAGCAAATTTTAGTTGATTTACTAATCTAAAACAAATTTTTTTTTAACAATTTTAATTCGCCTAAGTTGTTAATCTATTCACCACAGACCTAAAGCCCGCTCTGATACCAACTGTAACACCCCAGCCCAACACTGAGCCTAGAATGTCACCTCACTACACTTTAAACTAATAATTAATGACACACAATAAAATTTCATCAATAAATCATCAATAATCATATCAATGGATCACAAAAGAACATGCATAATCATGGTTCAAACGATAGTAAATAATCAAATGGAACAAAACCAGGTAAACAGTCCAATATAGCATCAACCAATGAATCCAAATTAATAAAGCAAATAGTCTAGTCCAAATGATGTCCTAAACATTATTCAATAACTAACATGTCCAAGTGTAAACCATTATTGAATGAAAAGATTATCATGGCGAATGATCATGTGATGCCCATGTGCTCTACTCGCTCTCAATTACGGCATCCTCGAAGATCACCTAAAAACAACAATAGAGCAAGGATGAGTCCACGACTCAGCAAACACATCGATATACAACGAACAATAATAAATCAACAGCATTCAATAACTTCATTATCATCACATGCACTTCCATTCACATTCTCATTCATCAATCTCAAATATCAATGCAACTCTAATCTATATGTCCACATGCACTTCTTTTCGCGTATACCGGTATAGCGTGAGTGAATGCTCGCGACAACATTCACTCTCAAGCCCGTTCCTCCATAAGGATCGGGGACCTCCTCCACTCCCGTGGAGTTGTGATCAATCATGATCACCTTCTCTTATGCAAAGATGCTTATGAATGCAAACATGCAAACTCCATCATAAACATCATATCCAACTTTCCATCATGCTCATCAGTAAAGATATAAACATACCAAATATTTGTTTGCAATTAAACAGAATAAAAGCACAACAATAATGGTAATAGAAGATAAAGAAAACAGTGATCGATCATTGATCGCTGTCTACCATGCACTTGCCTTTACTAGTTGCGACGCACAATTTGATTAGAAGACGGCAACAAGCACGACGCCTCTCCTATATTAAATACACCAACTTTAATACAAATTACAGCAACAAGAATAGCAATCAAAATGCTTCGCTCCTACACGTCCCCAAATATACCACGTTACGCCGGTATCGAAAAGTTACCCATTGCTGTCCGGTTACTAAAAAGAGTGTAACTTTTGACTCGAAAGTCCGATCACAACAAACCAACCCATTCTGGATTCTTTATAAAATTATCCACCTTTTCTTAGATTATGAAGACTTCTAATTAAATCATCTACCCCTCCGCATTTAACCCGGAACACCGATCTGTCCGCTTCGGAACAGCAGACTTAATAAATTCATAACTTTTGTTTTACTCAACCAAATTACGTGTTCTCAGATCCTACAGAACCATTGGACAATTATCTACAGCTTTCATGTAGATCAAAACTCTAATTAAGTCATTTACTATTTTTAACAACTGATCTAACAAAACAGCGCCGAACGACGGTAACCCTAAAAACAGCGGCTTTCCGAAAATCATAACTCGAAATCTACTAGTCCGATTGACATAATAAAATATGCTAAAGAAAGCTATCGACAATATCTACAATCAACTAGTAGATGACATTTTCAACAATTGCCATTATGATACCCGAATAAATTGTACAATATAACAGCAGGCTAAATAGATCTATTAATCGGCACTACTAATAGAAAATTCTAAAACATCTCTCTAATCTTGATTCTAATCCCTAATTAACAGTGCAAAACAGAGAGAACAAGTAGTTCATACTAGCAAACCTCTACGTGGTATCGAGATCGTCTCGTAGAGTGCAGACAAAATCGGCGATCTTGTCTTCGTTGGCTCGGCTTGCGGCCACGGCAGCAGCGGCGATAAGCGGCGCTGGGCGGCGAAGCAGCCGACTTCCACTTCCAATGCGAAGACAAAGCAATGAGCAAAGACAAGCGGCCGGATCAGCGACACATGCGGCTCGGCAGAAAATACCACCGGCAAATAGACACCAAGACACTGAGACAAAAGAAAGCGGCACATGCAGGGACACAGCTGCTGGCGGCTTTGGGTGGCTCGACGCGAGGAAACAAAAGCAAAGCGCGCAGGGCTTCTACTGAAAGCGCGGCCACGCACGCCAGGAAATAAATCTTTGGCGGCTTTGGCTTCGGGGAAAAGAGATTAGGGTTTTAAGAAAATCCACACTATTTATATAGCTCAATAAATTCAAAATCCTATTTTCCAAAATTCTTTTTATTGAATTACGCTCAAGCCCTTAATTCTTTAACTAATTAATTTACTTATTGATACCATTTAATTAATTACTCTCCGACCCTTAAGGCGCGATTATTAAAATTAATTAAATTTTCAGGGTATTACAGTTAATTCATATTATTTGTTAAATCTTATGCTCACCCAATCTCAATAAAAATTGGTTGTTTATAGTTTGGTAGAATCATGTAAGCAGGCATGTGAGTCCTTGCATTCACTAAATAACTCTGATTTTTTTTTCAAGAAATTGATTGCATTTTTGCATCTTTGCATGCATTCATCTAATGCATTTTTCTTCAAATCGGGCAGTTAGAATTAGCAAAACAAGGGTTAAGTGAGACTACCAGCAACCCTGCTTTGTCTTCTCTAAGTCTGTAAATTATACTAGGTTACCATTTAACCAACCATTATGAACCCTCTCTTTAGGTAACCTCTTCTCTCGTGAGCAGGTTGGTAGATTTTCATCCTACCTAAGAAGAGGTGAAGCTCGACATGTTTGAAGTACTTTCGAATCAAGAAAGGAAAGGTTAAACAAAACTTTCTGTTTAGAACCTAAAAGCAAGGATAGCCTCACATGATTCGGATTTGAGTTGGGTTGTGAATAAAAATCCAAGTGTGACCCTAGGACCAAACCTAGCTAGATTGCCATAGCCTTTTGTCCCAATTTACGAACCACCTAATCTCGGGGCGAGATTACATTTAAGAAAGTAGGTTTATATGACCCCAATTTTAATAAACAAGAATTATATGCATTTTATATTATATTTATTATTTCTGAAGCATTTGCATAAATTTTTGCATTTGTAAATATCCTAATCAAAGTCTAATAGGTAACTCCAATCACAACTCCAAAGAGAGACAATAATTAATACTTATGAAATTCTCTAGGAAATAATTTAATTAAGAACTTTACAATGTTTATCATAAATAACAATCTTCTCAATACAAGTAACTCAAGAATTTATTTACATCAGATCAGATTATGTTTTACAACTTTGAATAATTTACAAAAATATTAAAATAAAACTTGCATTGCATGTCGCCTAAAGCCTTCCTTGAAATCTTGCCCGTCCATCGTTGTCCAGCCAAACCATCTTCCTCGACACAATCTGAAATATCTTTCGCGGCTTCATAGTCCGCCAACCAATCAAAAGACCATTAGTTATTCAAAAGCGGATAATAGAGTTAGAATAAAATAAACCGCCAAGATACCATAGGAATCATCGCGTTCCCGATCTACCTAGATTAGTCGGCACCTTGAGTATCGCGACTACCCACACCAACCTCAGGTTAACCCAAGATCTTGGCTTTTCAAGTCACCTAGGCTAACCTGTTAGTCGGCACCGGATACCCAAAGATACCTAGACTAACCTAAGTAAATCGGCACCGCCTTATTTCAGAGGTTCTCATCATTCGGCGTTTAGGGAAATCCAAAACCTACGTATACTGAATTGCCTCAATTGTCGCAAATCCATTGCATAAGGAATTGCTAACCATTGACCAAAAATGCCCAGCCCAAAAATATCTGGAGCCATCTGGATAAGCACCAATGCATGAGCATCATTAGCAATTTGCAATGACAGCTCATTCATTTCACTAAGCCAAGCACCAGTCAAAGCACCACCCCCACCAAAAGGCGGCAAGAGCAGAGCCGAGAAAGCACCAGGGACAAAGACCCCTTCCAGAGATTTCCCAACCCATCGCAAAACCGGTGAAGCAACACAATTCCTCCCAGCACCAATTCCCTCAAATAGAACCCCATTTCCATCTCTTCTCAGAAGCAAGAACCGAAGGCAATCAAGAGCAGGACAACCAAAGCAAAGGCCAGGAGCAAATCATCAGGTCAAGCCAAGCCAAGCAAGCATCACTATCATCAATCGATCTTGCAACCACCAAGGCAAGCCAAAGAGCAGCAGCAGCCAGAGCAAGAGGAGGAAGGAAGCCAGAGCAAGAGGAGGAAGGAAGCCAGAGCCAGAACCGGGAGGGAGCACCAAAGCGAAGGGCACGGAGGGGAGCACCAAAGAGAAGGGCACCAGAGGGGAGCACCAAAGACAACCAAGATCGCTACCCTCTACTTCCCAAACCCAAGTCCCAGAAGAGGTAACCCCAGACCCATCATCATGCACATCACTTGCACATCATCAATCATCGATTTCAATAGAATCAACCTGATATCGAGAGAACAATCAAGATAGCTCTCGGTTCATTTTCATCATCACAGAGCGGTAGGGGTAGGGTAGAGAGGGGATCGGTAGAGGTCTTACCTCGGTGGCAACCGAACCCAACACCCACCTCCACCATCGAGAGCATTCACCACCTCGGATGGACCTCCATGAACATGCATTCATAAATAATCAATAAGCATTAATCCACAAATCAACCGGTTTTGCTAAAAATCAACATATCTGAAATCAATTAGATCGGGGAACCAAGTCCATGTGAGCCAAGCCGAGAAAGGGCGGCCGAGCAAAGAGAGGGCGCCTCGGAGGAGCCAAAGCAGCCGGGCCGCCGGAGGCCGAGCCGCCAAGCCGCTCACCGAGTAGGCCGAGCCGGAGTGAGCTCAGAACCGAGGAGAGCTCAGCGGCGCAAGCGCCAAGCCACCGAGGGGGAGGAGCAACAACAGAGGACCAGAGCGGCGCATGGCCTCCTGCCGCGCCGGAGTAGGAGGAGGCGTAGGGTCGCCGAGGGGGAGAGCAGTCGGAGGGGAGGTAAGACCGGGGATGGCAGTGGCGCTGTGAGAGAGAGCCGAGAGGAGTCGAGTCGAGTCGGCGATCGGCGGGCAGGAGCGCAGGAGCCAGAGGCGCAGCCGTCGTAAGGAGCAGGAGAGCGAGAGGCGGAGCGGCCAAGAGAGAGAGAGAGGCCGAGAGATAGAAGAGGGAAGAAGAAGCGTCGGCTGAGGAGATAAGATAAGGGAGAGAGGGAGGTTTCGGCCGAGAGAGAATTAGGAAGAGAGAGAGAGAGATGTGATTAGGGTTAAAAATAGACATTAGGGATTAAGTGATGAATAAAATTGGAATTAAAGGAATAGTGTAAATAAATTTTAGTGTTTTGTAATGGCTATAGTTTTAACTGTTTAAATTGACCTTAATTAGTAAGGACTATTAATACCATATCAATATTGCAATCGATCTAAGTTTAAGTCGCCATGATTAAATATCAAGAATCGACTCTTAGAAAATAAAATCAAGCGTAGTGTATATAAATTAATCTGAGCCTTTAGGGATGAATTGACCGCCGTTAGTATTCACCTGATTAAATGCAACGACCTGATGTGTTATAAGTCATTCGAAATAGATTAATTAAATCCAGCCCTGCGACTGTAGATAATAGATGTGCACACAATCACCATCAAAGTCTGCCGAAAGAAGAGAGCATATTAGATGATTGATTTTGACTGTAGGATCATCGTGGTTGTATACCTAGAATGCCTGGAGAGAGTGTTTGTGAGTACTAGGTGTCCTGTTAAGGAAAACAACATCACCTAAAATCTAAGCATCGTCAGTCATTATAATTCCACCAGAAATTGAATTAACTTTAACCAGTCCTTAAGAAATTGAATTTTTATTAAATTAAAATCTATACTTAAATGCATCTAGAATCATAACCTCATTAAAATGTATTTATCATGCATTTTTGAGCATTTTGGATTTCTAGATTTTATCGGTGTTTATTCGCTATTGTATTCTCTTTTTAGATTCCGAATTGCGCGACGTGAACGATAATGCCTACAATAGTGAACAAGTGGACTTCTACCAAGGCAAGCATCCTCTCTGCACCATGTTGATCCCAATTTTTGAATCAGATTTACAAAACACGGTGACATCATTGCATGCAAATTTTCTTAAAAATTAATTGTGATCTGTCAATAGGTAGTTATAACCTGACAATTGTGGTTTACCTTGAATTGATCATACACTCAACCTAAGGTAGTTTGTGGTGATATAATACTTAATTTCAATTTTGCTTAGCCATGCAGTCCATAGAACGGTAGTGTTTGGCAGGCTTATCTTGTCAAACCTGGGGAACAACAAATACATTTTTATTTTTGTTGATTCTTTGTTCAGTTTATTTAAATCTGAAATGAATCTAAATCTTGTTGTTAAACTTAATTCAAATCTGGACAAGTGGATGCTAGTGATGGTGCCTAGTGCACGAGAATGGGAACCGTGGATGTCTTGTCCAGGTTGATTAAGGACCGAACTCGACGGCCAATTCAAGCCCAGTACTTCCACACGCAGGTATGGGCGCTTGTTTGGTTAAGTAAAGGGTTAATATTATTGAGTTGGATACAGAGAGAGTAAGGACATGTGTATTGATTTCATATGGCATAGATGCTTAAGTCTTGGGCCGTGTCGTATGCCATGTGGAGCTTATATCGATATCGATGTTCTTAGAAGGGTAAGGGCGTAGATGTGTTACATCGCATGTACGCACCTTGAGGCCCGATCGATGTGTAATATGTGTGGCTAACACGAGTTTGCATTTAATTGACTGGTCGGCATTCCTGTACAACATGTGAACCTCGGTTGAATATATGCTATCGATCGTTGTTTAAGCGGGATCTGGCCACATGGGTCATCCAACTCAATAGTGTCAACTTGTTGAAAATACCAAATCTTAGTTTACGTACGGCATACCAAAGGCGGTGTGCTATTATTCCGAGGCTTACGGGCTAACTAAGTCGTGTGGGTAAAGATGTACACCTGCAGGTTAAAACTATTCGAATAGCCGTGTCCACTTCTACGACAACGCTTGGATTGATGTCACCTGTATAGAATTTGCTCTAATTTGGGTTTTGGGAATTATTAATTTCGGCATGATAGTGAGTCATGCAATTTATTGTTAGTGGTTGTAGCCACTTGATTTGATACTAATTATGATCATACTTTTATTTATTTACTGTTTTAATCCAAATTGATTTATTAAATTGCTTTACTAAAACCTAGCAAGTGTAGGTTAAGATGTATTGCTTTCTGCAAAATTTAACCATTATAACCTTCCTGTTGTTAACCTTATGCATCTATAAATTCTAATCCTTTGTATAGGACCTATCAGACACTTTATTTTAAATAGTTTGTGTAAGTCTTGCTGAGTACCTTCCGTACTCAGTGGAATTATCCACTTGTTGCAGGTAAAGAACGCCCTAGAAATATTTCAAGTTGAAGCGATTACGGGAAAACTTCGGCTTTAATCCCAGTCAAGTTGCCCTTGGGTTGTGGCGCTCCACTGGGAAGTTTATTTTATTACTTCCTTTTTCATTTATGATTTACTTAATGTTTCCGCTGTAAATTTTTATTAATGTATTCCAATCGTGTATGCTTGTGATATAATGTTGTAAGGATATGTCTATGTTAGCGACTCATCACGGAGCTAACATGAGAGGCATATCCGAACTGAATATTGGAATTGTACCTTGTTAATGATTATACTTCTAGTATTATTTTTAATTGAGACTTGATTGTTCTTGATTAAAAATTTTACTTTTGGTATGATTATTAATTTGGTATAAACCTTCAATATTCCGGGGTCCTCACACTAAGCTTCGACCAAAAGTTGATTAAAGGTATATCTTAGTAAAGAAGATCCTGGACTAGGAGCCATCCACAAACTCTTTCTAAGCTTCTACCGGGCGACAAATCTTGAGGTTCATGTCATTTCGACAAGCGGTCCCCATGAGATCGTCTGCGTTCATCAAACTATCTCCAAGTTCATGTCATTTGACAAGCGCCTCGTAAGAATAGTTTGGCACAATTTAAGCATAAGACAATCTTGATTTTCATTTTCACATGAGCGCTTTAGAATCAAGAACACAAAAGCTCAAGTAATGGTCAATTTTAGATCAAAGAGCTAACAAAGCAATTACACAGGCCAATGTCACAAGAGGAGCACTAATTGCGCAACTCGCTAAAACATCCACAAATTGCAATTTTTAGTTTGAGTTGTTTAAAAGGTTCTAGCTCATATAGCAAAGACTTAGCTACACATGTAAAAGCATGATAATTCTAGCAAGTCAAAGAACTAGACATGACATTGAGCAAGAATTGAAATACAAAAGCTCTAAAGGGTAATAGGCAAAGCTTCATCAATTTTTAAAAATAAGGTAAAATCTTATATTACAATGCATCTTTTGGATTTTTCATACCATTTGTTGTAACCACTTGTTGGAGTTTTCATATGAATGCAATATGACACAATGAGATGCAATTAAAAGCCTAAAACCTAAAAGTTCAAAAGATCACTAAGTTGAAAAAGAACAATAAAAATCAAAAGAACAAAAAGATAAGAAAAGATCAAACTCCCCTCAAACTAACCCATAAGGATAAATTACCCTAACTCGCTTCTTAAGGAGGAAAATCTGGTTTGATTTAAAGGCTTGGTAAGAATATCCGCCAATTGAGCTTCGGACTCTCTGAAGTGCATCACAATATCACCTTTTTCAACATGATCTTTAAGGAAGTGAAAGCGAATGTCTATGTGCTTAGTCCTAGAATGTTGCATTTGGGTTTTAGCAATATTAATAGCGAAGTGTTATCACGAAAAGAGGAACACTAGCAAAGTTTAACCCATAATCTTTCAAAGTGGGCGTCATCCACAAAATCAGCTCTGACAACTAGCAAAGAAGAACATACTCCGCTTCAAAGAAGGATTGTGCAATGTAAGATCTTCCTAGAGGACCAAGATACAAGAGAAGTGCCTAGGAAGTGACAGTGCTCGAGGTACTCTTCCTATCTAACCGATGACCCGCAAAATCGAATCAAAAAACCCTAATGGACAAAGTGAAGAGCATGAATACCAAATGCCATATAAGAGGGTAGAGTGTAAATACAGAATATGCGCTTAACGGCTTGGCGATGGGAAGTTCTCGGAGACGCCTGAAATCTTGCACAAAGGCATACCGTGAAGTGAATGTCCGGTCTCGAGGCCGTCAAATATGTATGTAGCCGATCATGTCATGCGGTACTCGCGTTGATCCACGACTTCTCCTTCCTCATCCGGATCCAAAGCAATCGAAGTTGCCATGGGAGTGGAAATTGGCTTGCAGTCACCCATGTTGAAGCGTTTGAGTAGATCTTTAGTGTACTTCGTCTGATGGATGAAAGTTCCTTCCTTTCATTGCTTGATTTGAAGTCCCGAAAAGTAATTAAGCTCTCCCATCATACTCATCTCAAATTCCCTGGACATAGTGTCAGAAAAGCTGGAAACAAGAGCATTAGAGGAACCACCAAAAATAATATCATCCACGTAAATTTGAGCAAGCAGGAAGTCATTGTCACGCCTAAGAATAAATAGAGTTTTATCCACTTTACCCATCTCAAAATTATTTTTAAGCAAGAAAGTCTTAAGTCTATCATACCAGGCTCTAGGGGCTTGTTTAAGACCATACAATGCTTTAGATAACTTGAAAACACGATTTGGATATTTAGGTGTAACACCCCAGCCCAACACTGAGCCTAGAATGCCACCACACTACACTTTAAACTAATAATTATCGACACACTATAAAATTACAGCAAGGAAATAACGATAATCATATCAATGGATCACAAAAAGAACATGCATACTTATGGATCAAACGACAATAAATAAGCAATGGGAATTATAACCAGGTAAATAAACCAAAATAGCATCAACCAATGAACCCAAACTAATAAAGCAAATAGTCTAGTCCAAACGATGTCCTAAACTTTACTCAATCTCTAACATGTCCAAGTGTAATCCAATTCTGAATGAAAATATTATTATGGCAAATGATCACGTGTTGTCCATGTGCTCTACTCGCTCTCAGTTACGGCATCCTCGAAGATCACCTAAAGACAACAATAGAGCAAGGGTGAGTCCACGACTCAGCAAACACATCCGTAAACAACGAACAATAATAAATCAACAGCATTCAATAACTTCATTAACATCACAGGTACTTCTATTAATATTCACATGCAGTTATCTTCTCTTTAATTCACATCCATTAAACTCATGTATCAATGCAAATCTAATCTACATGTCCACATGCACTTCTTTCGCGTATACCGGTATAGCATGAGTGAATGCTCGCGACAACATTCACTCTCAAGCCCGTTCCTCCATAAGGATCGGGGACCTCCTCCACTCCCGTGGAGTTGTGATCATACATGATCACCTGCTCATATGCAAAGATGCTTATGAATGCAACATGCAAACTCCATCATAAACATCATATCCAACTTTTCATCATATTTATCAACAAAGATATAACCATGTCATTCCATTGTTTGCAATTAAACAAGATAAAAGCACAACAATAATGATAATCGAAGATAAAGAAAACAGTGATCGATCATTGATCGCTGTCTACCATGCACTTGCCTTTACTAGTTGCGACGCACAATTTGGCTAGCAGACGGCAACAAGTACGACGCCTCTCCTACATTAGATACACAAATCTCAATACGAGCTACAGCATCATAAGAATAACAATCAATATACATCGCTCCTACACGTCCCCAAATATACCACGCTACTCCGGTACCGAAAAGTTACCCCTAGCTGTCTTAGTACTAAAACGAACGTAACTTTTGACTCAAAAGTCCAATCACCACAAACCACCCCATTCTGGATTCTTCATAAAATTATCCACATTTTCTTAGATTACACAGTCTTCTAATTAAATCATCTAACCCTCCGTTTTTAGCCCAGAAAGTCGGTCTGCCCGCTTCGGAACAGCAGTCTTACTAAATTCATAACTTTTGTTTTACTCAACCAAAATGCGCGTTCTCAGATTCTACAGAACCATTGGACAATTATCTACAACTTTCATGTAGATCAAAAACTCTAATTAGTCTAGTTACTATTTTTAATATACAGTCTACCAAAACAGCGCCGAAAGACGACAACCGTAAAAACAGCAGTCTTCCGAAAATCATAACTCGAATTCTACTTGCCCGATTGACATGATTAAATATGCTGTAGAAAGATATCGAAATTATATACAATTAACTAGTAGATGATATTTCCAAAATTCGTCATTAAGATATCCGAATAAATCGTACAACAGAACAGCAGACTAAATAGATCTAATAATCGGCCTCTCGACTAGAAAACATGCCAATTCTTAATTCTAATCTCGATTCTAAAACTATAAATAAAATAAACAACAGAGAGGAAAACTTGATCGTTACCCACACGATGAAAATCCAGATCTTGGCTTCTTTTGTTCTAATTGTCTCCTCTACTGTTCAAGCTCTCAAGCTCCCATGTAAAACATGTCACCCGTAAAAGCTAGTCCCAACAGTAGCCGCATATGGAGATTGCTTCCACATTACAGCAACCAAAGCAGGCTATTGTCGGCTGGATTTTTCCACTTGCACACACAGCCGGCCAAAGCTAAGAAATCACGTGCATGCAGAACTAGCAGAGCAGGGATGCACACGAGCAAGCGTGGCTTGGCAAGTTGCGCCGCGAGCGGATGGCGACGGCAGTGGTGGCGACACTAGCCGCAATGCACACGTCGCGGGCAGGCGATGCAGGCACGTGAATACGCGATGACGGCTGGCGGTGACGTGCGGCAAGAAAGGCAATCGGCTGGCGGCGACGTGCGGCAAGAAAGGCAATCGGCTGGCGGCTGGCTTCGGCGGTGGGAAATAAAATTATTAGGGTTTCTAGAAAACCCACCACTATTTATCTGACTCTTAAAAATTACAATTATCCTATTTCCACGATACTAAATTCTTTAATTACGCACACGCCCTAAATTCTTTAACTAATTAATTTATTATTAGTATTGCTATTATTATTATTTTCAGAATATTACATTCTACCCCCCTTAACGGAATTCGACCCCGAATTCTACATCGCCGTTCTACTCAAAGAAAAACTGCACAGCTGAAATTAAACAACAAAATAAAACGTACCCGACGTGAACAACTCCGGGTATTGCTCGCGCATGCGAGACTCCAACTCCCAAGTCGCTTCTCTCTCGGACTGATGCGTCCAAAGCACCTTAACGTATACCAACGTCTTGTGCCTCAGCACTCGCTCCGACCTCTCCAAAATGCGCGCCGGACGCGACTCAACTGTAAGGTCTTGCTCAATAGTCAACGGCTCTAATGAAATCTTATGCTCTGATCTCTCAAAACTTTCAAAGATCGAGACATGAAACACATTATGAACTCCACGCATGGACTCAGGAAGGTCCAAGCGGTAAGCTAACTTCCCAATTCTTGCAATAATCGGGAACGGTCCAACATACCTCGGGCTAAGCTTCCCTTTGGTACCAAACCGAACAATACCTTTAGTGGGAGACACTCTCAAGAGCACCTGGTCACCCACCGCAAACTCCAAGTCACGCCTCCTCAAATCAAGATAACTTTTCTCTGCGCTCTGAGCCGCTATGATTCTCGCCTCACCATGGCCACACGCTCAACGGTCTTGAATCGATCCGGACCCAAACCGCCTTCTCTCCAGCGCATCCCAACAAAGCGGCGATCGCACTTCCGCCATAGAGAACCTCAAATGGCGCCGCTCTAATCTTTGGAATGGTAACTATTATTATAAGCAAACTCGCAAGTGGCAATGGTCCTCCCAACTACCCTTCCAAGATAGAACACAAGATCGCAACATGTCCTCCAAAGTCCGAATAGTGCGCTCCGATCGCCCATCATGCGAGGATGAAACGTGTACTTAAGGCGGTTGTGCCCAATGCACTCTGCAGACTTTCCCGAACTTGAGACAAACTTGGCGTCCTCGCGAAATGATGGTCTTTGGCACACCATGCGCTTACTATTTCACGCACATAAATAGGAGCTAGATCACTCATTTGAATTTGTTGTGCGAATAGGAATAAAGTCTTGTGAGACTTCTCAATCGATCCACAACTACCCAAATCGCATCCTTCCCTCGCGGAGAACGAGGTAACGCCACCACAAAGTCCATAGAGATATCATCCCAAGGCCACTGGGGTACCTCCAAAGGTCGCAACAACCTGCGGGGCGCTTGTGCTCACTTTCACTTGGCGACAAACACCGCAAGAAGCCACATAATTAGCAATGTCCACCTTCATTCTTTTCCACCAAAATTCTGCTTTCAAATCTCGATACATCTTAGTCTCACCAGATGAGCGATTATGCAGTGCGATGTGCCTCCCTCAAGATATCATCTTTGACCTCCGACTTTGCAGACGCAAAGGCGTCCTTTAAACCTCAAAGTACCAAAATCATCCATGCTAAAATCACCCTCTTTACCCTCATCCAGCGCTTCCTAACCTCCTGTAATAGCGGTCACTCTGTTGTGCTTCCGCTTTGCGGTCCGAATAGCCGACTCAAGAATCAATCGTGTCTCAACATGTGTCGTGCCCGCATAACAATAAGATATTCCCATGCGATCAAAATCAGCAATGAGGCAATCTAGAGTAGCGGAGTCGCCTTGCGACTAAGAGCATCGGCAACAACATTGGCCTTGCACGGATGATCTTGAATAGTAAGATCATAGTCCTTGATCAACTCCAACCACCTCCTTTGCCTCAAATTCAGATCCTTCGAGTGAAGATATACTTGAGACTCTTGTGATGCTGTGAAAATATCACAAGGCTCGCCAGATAGATAATGCCTCCAAATCTTGAGAGCAAAAACAACCGCACCAACTCCAAATCATGAGTGGGATAATTCGCTCGTGCTTCTTTAAGCTGTCTCGACGCATAAGCAATCACCTTACCGTCTTGCATGAGAACACAGCCAAGACCCACTCGAGACGATCTGAAAAGGCGTGAACCGCTTTCCGGCTCGGGAAGAGTGAGGATAGGAGAGGTCACCAACTTTGTCCTTCAAAATGCGTAAACTAGCGCTCACACTCATCGATCCACTGGAATCTCACACCTTCTCGAGTAAGTGAGACATCGGTTTGGCGATGATAGAAAATCTGCACAAAACGCCGATAATAACCACCAAACCAGGAAACTCCTCACCTCCTTCACACTAGTCGGCCTCTTCCAATCCACCACCGTGGAGACCTTGCTAGATCAACAAAAATGCCACGAGGGTTAATAACATGACCCGAAAACCCACTTCAAATCCAACTCACACTTCTTCAACAGCATAGAACTTGTGGTCTCTCAAAGTATCTAAAACCGACCTCAAATGACGCTCATGATCCTCATTGGTCTTGGAATAGATAAGAATTTCATCAATGAACACCACCACGAAGTCATCTAAATACTCGTGTAACATGTTGTTCATGGTCTCCATAAAATAGCAGTGCATTAGTCAATCCAAAAGACATAACTTTATACTCATAATGCCCATACACGTGGAGAAAGCGGTCTTCTCTACATCCTGCTCACGCACACGGATTTGATTATACCTCGATCGAGATCGATCTTGGAGAACACTTGAGCTCCATTCAGCCGATCAAACAAGTCCTCAATGCGGGCAATGGATATTTGTTCTTGATTGTGACCGCATTAAGCGCACGATAATCAATACACATGCGCCAACTCCCATCCTTCTTCTCTGTGAATGAGCAGAGCTCCCCACGGCGATACACTACGCTGATCAAACCTTTAGCCAACAAATCATCCAATTGCTTCTTCAACTCGTCACGAAGCGGACGTGCTAATCGATATGGAGACATCGAGATGGGGCGGTACCGGAACAAGATCAATGCGAAACTCCACGTCTCGCGCGGTGGCAAACCGGAGCTCACCGGGAACACATCCGGTAATCACTAACCACCGGAATCTCCTCAATCTGCGAAGCCACACTCGGTTTCGGCAAGAGCTAAAAGAAGCCCGATTTTCATTGCGCGTTGACCGGAAACAATCCAAATTATCTTCGAAAGAGAGCGCGGGCGCCTCCTGAAAGGTCAAAGTCTCCCAGGCGAGGTGCTCGCACCGAGGCGTTCTCTGTAAACAAGATATCACGGCTCGATAAGAGTGCAACCAATCCATACCCAAGATAACGTCGAGCGGCTCCATTTGAATAACTATCAAATTCGCCGTGAACTTCTCTCCATCAATGACAATAGAGCACCGAGGACAAACAGTAGAGCTAGCAATAATACCCCCAGGAGAACTAACCAACACTGACTGAGAAATCCACTACATACTCAATTTCGCTCTCTAGCAAACGCCGTCGACACAAGCGAAAAGGTAGCCCCGAATCAAAAAGGACTAAAGCATCAAGCGAATCCACAAGCAAAGTACTGTCACCACGTCGGGGCGACCCGCGGACTCGCCATGTAGGCATGGCGTACACTCCAGGTGGCGCCGTGGCGAAAGAAGACGACGGCGGGGCGGCAAGAGCCCCGATAATCTCTTGTGGCGGTGCGAGTAAAGCGGTCGTGCAACTGGCGGTGCGAAGGTGGCGGCCGCCAATAGTACCCTCTGGGCGCCCAAGTGAAGGAAATGGCATCGCCGGAGGAGCGATCATCATCGGAAAGATCCTCGGCGGACCCATCAAGAAGAAGATGGCACAGCTCCCACTTGATCACGCTAAGCGGGTTACGGCGACACACCTCCTTGTGACCCGGCCGCCACACCGCGGCAATCTCCGTCCAAGAGCACTTCAGCCAGCAGGTGTCCATCACCGCGCTTAAAGCAAAGCATGCCCCGCCTCGGGACAGACGAAGAGCCGAGTACTGCAAAAGGGCGAGGCGCCAAGAAGGAACGGCCTCGATCGCTAGGCTTGGAAGGCTGCGGTTCTCCTTGAATTTCTTGGCGGTGTGAGCAGAACCCACTTCCTCACTAGAGCTCCTCTTACGGTCACCACGTAAACAACGATCCACGAGGCTTGCGCCTTTGTGAGTCTGCATCTCCAACTCCATGCCCCTAGCTTGCTCCACAATGAGTCAGTAGTCACAGTGGAGTAGCTCCCAACACATGTCGGTACTCGAGTGAGACCCGACGGAACCTCTTGGCTTTACGAAGATCATCGTTCGCTACATCAAGGACAAGCGAACTAAGTTGTTGAACTCACCTCATACTCGGCAATAGACCTCTTCCCACGAGCAAAGGTCGTCAAGGCAACCTCCATCTTCTCAACAAAGAGTAGGGTAGAACTTCCCTTGAACTGATCTACAAAATCCTCCAAGTGATCGCCCTTGAGTGGCGGTCCTCAAGACAACACGCCCTCCCACCAAATATCTGCTGCCCTTTCAAATGAAAGGCTACAAACGGACCCTCGAGGTGAAGACATCTCTAAAGCTCCAAAGCGCCTCTCCATGTAGCGCAACCAGGTCCATTGCTTGGACCGGTGTGCCCGGCAATCAAGCGAATCAAACCTCAACCCCATCCACTCGAAGTGTCATCCGCGCCTCGAGAACGGTGGATGTGCGACAGAGCAACAACAGATGCCGCGACAGAGAGTGCTGCGGCGCTGTTGACGAAGAGCACGGATCTCTCCACTAACTCTCTCGGCCAAGCGGGGTCTCATCTTGGGCCCCAACCGGAGGTGGGTCAACAAAGAACCCCTCGCCATCGACTCAATCACTCTGGAGGTGGCTCCACGGAACCTCGCCACGGCCACGACCTCCACGATCATGGCCACCACGACCACGTCCTCTACCCTCGGCATAGCTATCAACCACAATCAACAATACACAATGAGCTCAAAGGTCAAAATAAAATCATCCGTCAATGAACAACATAACGGAAGCGTAAAAACTATATTCGTACCTCTCTCTAACCTACTGTGCACTAGTGTGTCAAATTTTAGGTTAGTTAACCATTAGCAAGTTTTAGTTGATTTACTAAACTAAAACAATTTTAACAATTTTAGTTTGCCTATGTTGTTAATCTATTCACCACGGACCTAAAGCCCGCTCGATACCAATCAGTAACACTTTGAAACACCGAGCCTAGAATGCCACCACACTACACTTTAAACTAATAATTATCGACACACTATAAAATTACAGCAAGGAAATAACGATAATCATATCAATGGATCACAAAAAGAACATGCATACTTATGGATCAAACGACAATAAATAAGCAATGGGAATTATAACCAGGTAAATAAACCAAAATAGCATCAACCAATGAACCCAAACTAATAAAGAAAATAGTCTAGTCCAAACGATGTCTTAAACTTTACTCAATCTCTAACATGTCCAAGTGTAATCCAATTCTGAATGAAAATATTATTATGGCAAATGATCACGTGTTGTCCATGTGCTCTACTCGCTCTCAGTTACGGCATCCTCGAAGATCACCTAAAGACAACAATAGAGCAAGGGTGAGTCCACGACTCGAAGAAACACATCCGTAAACAACGAACAATAATAAATCAACAGCATTCAATAACTTCATTAACATCACAGGTACTTCTATTAATATTCACATGCAGTTATCTTCTCTTTAATTCACATCCATTAAACTCATGTATCAATGCAAATCTAATCTACATGTCCACATGCACTTCTTTCACAGTATCGGTATAGCATGAGTGAATGCTCGCGACAACATTCACTCTCAAGCCCGTTCCTCCATAAGGATCGGGACCTCCTCCACTCCGTGGAGTTGTGATCATTCATGATCACCTGCTCATATGCAAAGATGCTTATGAATGCAACATGCAAACTCCATCATAAACATCATATCCAACTTTTCATCATATTTATCAACAAAGATATAACCATGTCATTCCATTGTTTGCAATTAAACAAGATAAAAGCACAACAATAATGATAATCGAAGATAAAGAAAACAGTGATCGATCATTGATCGCTGTCTACCATGCACTTGCCTTTACTAGTTGCGACGCACAATTTGGCTAGCAGAGCGGCAACAAGTACGACGCCTCTCCTACATTAGATACACAAATCTCAATACGAGCTACAGCATCATAAGAATAACAATCAATATACATCGCTCCTACACGTCCCCAAATATACCACGCTACTCCGGTACCGAAAAGTTACCCCTAGCTGTCTTAGTACTAAAACGAACGTAACTTTTGACTCAAAAGTCCAATCACCACAAACCACCCCATTCTGGATTCTTCATAAAATTATCCACATTTTCTTAGATTACACAGTCTTCTAATTAAATCATCTAACCCTCCGTTTTTAGCCCAGAAAGTCGGTCTGCCCGCTTCGGAACAGCAGTCTTACTAAATTCATAACTTTTGTTTTACTCAACCAAAATGCGCGTTCTCAGATTCTACAGAACCATTGGACAATTATCTACAACTTTCATGTAGATCAAAAACTCTAATTAGTCTATTTACTATTTTTAATCTACAGTCTACCAAAACAGCGCCGAAAGACGACAACCGTAAAAACAGCAGTCTGCCGAAAATCATAACTCGAATTCTACTTGCCCGATTGACATGATTAAATATGCTGTAGAAAGATATCGAAATTATCTACAATTAACTAGTAGATGATATTTCCAAAATTCGTCATTAAGATATCCGAATAAATCGTACAACAGAACAGCAGACTAAATAGATCTAATAATCGGCCTCTCGACTAGAAAACATGCCAATTCTTAATTCTAATCTCGATTCTAAAACTATAAATAAAATAAACAACAGAGAGGAAAACTTGATCGTTACCCACACGATGAAAATCCAGATCTTGGCTTCTTTTGTTCTAATTGTCTCCTCTACTGTTCAAGCTCTCAAGCTCCCATGTAAAACATGTCACCCGTAAAGCTAGTCCCAACGAAGAGCGCATATGGAGATTGCTTCCACATTACAGCAACCAAAGCAGGCTATTGTCGGCTGGATTTTTCCACTTGCACACACAGCCGGCCAAAGCTAAGAAATCACGTGCATGCAGAACTAGCAGAGCAGGGATGCACACGAGCAAGCAGCGGCTGGCTTGGGCTGCGCACGGGCAGATGGGGGCGCACGGCAGGTGGCTGGCGACACTAGCCGCAATGCACACGTCGCGAAAGGCGATCGCGAGCATCACGAATCTGCGATGACACCAAGGCGGCGACGTGCGGCAAGAAAGGCAATCGGCTGGCGGCTGGCTTCGGCGGTGGGAAATAAAATTATTAGGGTTTCTAGAAAACCCACCACTATTTATACAGCTCTTAAAAATTCTGAATTATCCTATTTCCACGTATACTAAATTCTTTAATTACGCACACGCCCTAAATTCTTTAACTAATTAATTTATTATTAGTATTGCTATTATTATTATTTTCAGAATATTACATTAGGATCCTCAAAACCAGGGGGTTGCTTAACATACACTTCCTCATCTATGAAACCATTTAAAAATGCACTTTTAACATCCATCTGATATAATTTAAAACCTTTTGATGCAACAAATGCAAGCGAGAATCGAATGGCTTCTAGTCTAGCAACAGGTAAATGTCTCATCAAAATCTAACCCTCAACTTGGTTGAAACCACGAGCTACCAATCTGGCCTTATTTCTAACCACAGAACCATCCTCACCTTGTTTATTCTTAAACACCCAACGAGTTCCTATAACATTATGACCACTAGGAGGTTCTACTAGGTTCCAAAATTTGTTTCTTTCAAAATTCTCTAACTCCTCATGCATGGTATTTACCCAGCTAGAATCAGATAAAGCATGTGATATATCGCGGGGTTCAAAAGAAGCAACCCAGCATGGATCATTATACCTGGAGCGAGTGACTCGCTCATGTAGATTACCTATTATCTATTCCGGAGGATGCTTTGTCTCTGAATGCGAAGTGGGCGCCGGGTGAGATCTGTTTCTTCATCCTCCGCAGTATGCGATGATGAAGATGCAGCAGGAGCCTCAACTGAAGGTGAAGTAGACGTAGCAGGTTCTTGTATCAATCTAGGCGCTTCAGTAGCAGCAGATGAAGGAATGATATTAGCTTCATCCTCATCTTCCTCCACAAAATGCTCTCTGTCACTGTAAATCATCTCAGAGCAATAGATCTAGCTCGTGGCTAGTCTCATCAAAAGTGACATTACAAGTCTCTGAATAATGTTAGTCTCGATATTAAAACCCGAAAACCCTCGAATAAGCGGGATAACCTGAAATAACCCATCAAAAGTTCTTGATTCAAATTTATCTAAGTTGCTGTCTTAAGAATAAAATATTTTGATCCAAAACTTCGAAAATGCGAAAGAAGGTTTTCTACCAAAACGAAGCTCATAAGGAGTCTTGCCTAAAGAAGGTCTCAAAAGGACACGATTTGCAATATGGCAGCGTGAGTAATAGCTTCGCCCAAAATCTCCTCGGTGTGTTATACTCGTCTAGCATCGTCCTAGCTATTTCGACCAAGGTCCTATTCTTCCTTTCCACCACGCCATTTTGTTGTGGGGCGTGTGGAGAGGAGAACGATGCTCAATACCACGCTCGGCAAAAAGAAGCAAAAGAAGTATTTTTAACTCCGTACCATTATCACTGCGAATCGCTCTCAAAGCACCGAGAAGCTCGAAGCCAAGCGAAGAACAAGGTCATGAAAATAACCAAAAGCTTCATCTTTTGAAGTAAGAAAGAACACCCAAGTATATCTAGAAAGATCATCGACTATGACAAGAATATACCATTTTCCACCGATCGATCGACTCTAGCGGACCAACAAGATCCATATGAAGCAAGCGCACGGTCCGTCCGCTCCATAACCATAGTCACGTAAGGGTGTGAGGCGGCAACTTGTTTACCATGCCTACAGTATGCGGATCAACATCCTTGATGACTTTGAGTTTGGGCAAACCTCTCATGAGATCAAGGTTGCTAACTCGTGTCGATGATCAAAACCAATGTGCCCCAAACGTCGATGCCAAAGCCGTAAATCGAAGAAGATGTAAGCAAATATTTAAGAGATCCAAAAAGAGATTACGAAAAATCACTCCAAAAATTCTATCAATTCTAGAGATTCCAAACACAAGCTCACCAATAGAATCAAGCACCACGACAAGCATTTTTCTTAAAAGCAGTCTCATAACCATCATCAAGAAGTCGAGAAGCAGAAGGAGATTATACCTAAGCTTGTCCACAAGAGCGACATCCTTTAGAATGAATTTGTTGTTCACCCTAATTGATCCTGTTCCTTCAATTAAGCCTTGTGTATCATCTCCAAAGGTGATGAAGTCATCACTGTTGCCCGTGAAAGAGGTGAACCATTTTGAGTTTCGGTCATGTGGCGTGAACACCCGAGTCGGCGAACCACGTGTTCTTCCCCTTTCCACGGTAGTCCCGAAAATCAAGGAACAAAAGAACGATGTGTCTCAATCATCGGGTTAGATAAACAAGATTTAGGAATCGATCTTGAGACACACGCTCGCAAGGAGTATACAAACCGTAAGTACTATCCTTGATTTCATCTAACATTCGGTTATGAGCAATGTTTAAATTAACATGAGACTTAAATCGTCCATAGGCGGTCGACTCAAGCGTTGTCTTGTGATCGGCCGCGACCAAAACGGTCGACCGGTGACCACCAAAGAATGACCGCCAATCGATAAACATTAGAATTAGGATATCTAGAAACATAATGATTTGCATGAGAGAAAAATCCTAATCCAGATTTATTCTTTTCAGTGTTACCATGTCTCATAGAAGCTCTAGGTTGTATGAATGAAATTCTATCAAAATTTTTCCTATCATTTTTCAACCTACGCCAACAGAATTCAATCATATGCCCACCTTTCTTGCAATAAGTGCAATGGTACTTGGTACCACTAGAAGAAGCACCATTTGAATTAATACAAGGTTGGGCAAAACCTGCAGATTTAAAAGATGTTTTTGCAGGTTGAGTTTTGAATTCAATTAAACCTTTTTCCGAGACTTGAGTGACTTTTGGGTTTGAATTGTCTTGAAAAGAATTGAATCCTAAACCTTGCTTCTTATAAGGAGTTTTAGACTTGTCAAGAATCATGTTTAATTGTTTCTTACCTTTAGAAAATTTCTCTAATGTATCATGAAGGTAAGCATTTTCTTTTCTCAAGTTAACACAAGTATCACAAGTATTATTCATAGATTTCTCCTTATACAAAGCAATTTCAAGCTTAAGAGTGGAACATGAAGCACAAGTAGTATTTTCAATATCGTCCTTAAGCTTAGCATATTTGACTCTAGCAGCTTCTAAGATATCTTTGATTTCACGTTCTTTTTCTAAACATGAAGTGCAAGGGCTAGAATCAAATACATCAAAAGCAATCAATTTACTAGATTCTAAACATTTTTCACAAGGAGCACTTTTAATTTCATTTAGTTCAGATCTAGCATTCTCAAGTTGTTGTACATAAATATTATGAGTAGATTGTAACTTGGTAATTTCTGAATGCATAGCATGACAAGATAAACATTCATCGAGTTCAAGAGTCTTAGCATTTTTAAGCTCTACTTTCGGTTTGCTAATTTTTGACTCTAATTTCTTATTTTTGTCATGATAAATTCTAGTGCTTCATCTTGACTAAGCAATTGCTCAACTATAGAATCATATTTAGCGAAAGCTCATCATAAGAAAAGATACCTCATTATCATCAATGTCGTCCGTGTCGACCATGAAGCACATGCCGGTGAAGTCTTTGGCCTTCCCTTTCTTTTGCCTTGAGGATCTCCTCCTCCTTGTCCTCCTCACTCCCGGTATCCACATCGCTCAAGGATTGATCCTCAAAAGCGGCAAGTACCGGTGAGCGACCTTCACAAGCTTATTAGCCTCATACCTTGATTTGTTGAAAGGAGGCTTCTTCCAAGTAGCTTTCCTTCCTTATGATTGCTCTTACATTTCACTTGGGGCAATTTGCGGATATGATTGAGCTCACCACATTCATAGCATGTCACCGACCACCTCTCTTTTGTTTCTCACATTATTGTAGGCCCGTGTGAATTTTTAGCTAGAAGAGCTAACTCTGTTTCAGAATACTTTCAAGCTCCTCTTCATGAATAGCGGATAAACAAGCAAATGAAAATCCGAAGAAGATTCAAAAGAGTCATCAAAAGCCTTTTTGAGAGGATCTTGTGACGCCCCCGGGATTATTATGCTTATAATGATTAGTCACCACTTGACCCTATCATCATAAACATAATAACTTTCGTGTGCCGAAAATGTATACTTCCCAGTGCGAGATACACCCTCTTACAAAAGTTCATGCATCAATTCCATTCAATCACATAGAACCAAAGCACTGAACAAAATAAAGACATACATAATAATATTCAAGAGTAATTACAACAAAGAGGCCAACCGCCAGCAGATAAATATTACGAGCAGTGAAAGCAAAGTGCCATAAGATGGCGATAAACAAAGAGCCCAACGGTGTGCCTTTTACCCACAAGGCAACCGACTGTGCCGCAACTAGCCGTCGAACCCACAACATCTCACGAAGTGAAGCCCTAGGGGCTCACCTTCTTCCCCACAAACAAAAGCGACCCGAAAAAAAGTCGGGTGAGTACTTGGAATGTACTACTTAAGATATACAAGAATGATAACAGATCTATGCAATAACTATATGCAAGCTTATTTAAGTGGAGCAGGCTAGGACTCAAGTTTGTAAGCATAAAGCAAGTTTTATTTGCAATAATGTAATAGATTGAAGGCAAGTTTGCAATCTGATTTTTGTTTGATAAAAACAGTAGTAATCAAGTAACAACAACAGTAAAACAGTCCTGGAAGTGGCTAACCCAATAGCCACCACAATAGCATGAATTACCCATTCATGCCAACCATGTCAAGTTTTAATTTTAAAACAAAAACAGTTGTTGAAGTCTAGATCTTGCGTGAAATCACCAAGCGTGTCCACAACCTAGGACGAGGCTATTCGAATAGATTTATCCCTGCAGGGTGTACCAACTTACCCACATGTCAGACCGCCTTTTTGCCACATGATTAAGCACACTACCTTTGGTATGCCGGCACGGCTAAGTCCTACGAGACTTTTCCAATATTATGTATTACCTTCGAGTCGCCCGTATGGATAGAAACCCATACGTTGTGTCGGGGTCGTGGCCCAGCCTCGGACAACTACCCCTCACGGGTAAAGCCTCGGACAACTGCGACGCCCCTCGAGGTGGAGAGTCCATCCCGGAAACTCCACCACCGCACACCCAAACACAAGAACACAATTCCTTTTCACACAACACACTGGCGCTCCTCCTGCGACTCGGAGATAACACACTCCAAGGTACTAGGTCAAGAGGGGTCCCATATAACCCTCATGTGGTTAGTATGCAAAAGTGCTTGGATCAGTGGCGCAAGCAACATTTTCGGTCCTTAGGGACCTGGGCACCTTTTCTTGTCACACCCAACAATCACACCAACATGCCATTGTGCCCAAGTCAAATCATTTTGTTTCATTTTCGGTTTTTACAAAACAAAAGCATAAGGTGCTGAACCAAAATAAACAAAATGATTTGTGTGATCAAGGTCATCGACTAAGTCGATAACCGCCCAATTCTACCGGTAGCTAAGCATTTCTAAGCATGACATCGCAAAGACAGTAAAAGAGCATAATTAAATCACCGGGCTCTAATTCACCAGCGATGATAATAACTTATGGTTGTGGCAGGGGATAATGTAACACCCTGTCTATTCGGAAGACAAGATGTCACCTAACAAGACAACCTACTATTCAATTCATAAGATTAACATCACATTCAATGCTAAAGAAACGATTAACCATTATAACAATCTATAGCTTAATAACGGTTCATCTATAAATTTAAACGAGAATTAACCAAAGCGATAATAATGGACCTCCAAGTGACAATTATTACGACCATTACATTATAAATAAAATCAAGAGATGTAAATAGAACTTTAACGAATGACTATTTATTTCATGTGCATGGAACGTGCTGGACTACACCCTCCCGCTAGCAACCGTTTCACTGGAATTCACCTAAAAATAAATAAAAGCAAGAGTGAGTCGAAACTCAAGAAGCACAACATATACATTCACATAGAATCTCAGATCGAAACAATCCACCAAGTACATCATTTACTTCATGAATTTAAGAAAGCACGGTATGAATGAATGAATGCATTGAAGGAGAATGGACTTTCCACAAGTTTATACTCAGATAACTAGTGACACACCGTCGGTGTTCACTTAAGCCCGCTCTTAACAAAGAGCGGGGATCCAAGTCCGTATGAAGAACGTTTCATACGGAATGTCCGAAACTGCCTACATTGGAATGGTAGGTCTTACATGCCCATATTGGAATTAATGGGACTTAAACAAGTTTCCACTCCGTGGACAAAGAATCAATTATGTATGCATGGAATGAAAAACATAACTTGGCATTCAGCTCAATGTATCATCGAATAAGGTATTGAACTCTACCACATCATACTCAAATCACAGGAATATTCATAATTTACCAAGTTAACATGTAATCAATGAATTCACACAAATTAAACATTTGTACTTGCCTTCCGTGTGGTGACGTGTTGTGAAACAACGAAGGTGTCCTTCCACCCACCGTCTCACCGCCTACACAAGTATTACCACGTATTACGGATAATCGAATATGGCGCAGCTACAAGTGTACTACGATGCTCTCTAATCAACCCACTCATCCCAAGGGTTCCATTTGACATCTACACCAAATGTCCAGATTATCGTTCTACGGGCAGTTGCACAAGAAAATTCGCCATTAATTATCTGTAACTCTAAACGATCTGAAACCAGTGCTCACTGATTCTTAACTGATCAGGCTACAAAACATTAGTTGGCGGAATCTTCTGATTCGGCAAAAACAGAGGGGTAATTAACTGCTAAAACTAACCCATCTACGTCTGTCCAGAGAACAGATCAGCAGTAAAGAAAATGGTGTAACTTTTAGTCTACTGATCCAAATGGAATGATCTTTATCAACTTGGAAAGATAATTTTGATATCTACAATAACCTAGTTGGGTGAAGATTCTGATTCGGCCTCTATTTTGAACAAAAACGAGGGACAAACCTACTGACCTCAGATTTCAGACAGATTAGACAGTTCGTATTCAAAAATTCATATCTCCCAAACTACTGGTAGGATTTTGCTCATCTTGGTGCCAAAAGAAAGCTAACGAAACCAGGAACAAATCTCTAGAAGGGCAAAACCCCAAATTCGGCCTCTAAAGTACTGTAACAAGCCGCGCAACCTTCTGATCAAATCTGTAAATTCTGGAACTCTAAACCGACGTGACTCAAATGATCTCTACCGCAACAAAACTTGATCAAACAAATAACCGGGGTGCTCGTTACCCTTGAAGACCCGTGGGACGACGAAGAACCACTCCCGCTGGTCTCCTTCTTCTTCCTTGGCCGCCACACCACAGCGAACAACGGCGAAGAAACGACCGCCGGAGGACAGATCGGAGGAGAAGCGCCCGGGGATCTTGGAGACCAACTTCGGGAGCACCAAAGGCCGGCCACCATGGGAGGAGGAGGCACCCAACCAGGGGAGAGGGGAGGGGGTGGCGGCTAGGTGGGGAGGAATGGGGGCCGGCTAGGGTTTGGGGGGAGTGGCGCCCCCCCTTTTATGGCCGGCCACTTCATGGGCCGGCGGCCCTCTTGGGCCTCTGAGTCGTGGATTGCGGCCCAAAGTTGCCGGAAAATCACGATAACCCCCTGCTAAATAGAATTTCAGATGAAAACTATTTCTTTTCTCCTCTCGACTTCTTTCTTTTTACCAATGCGATTTCCTAACTTTTAAATCTCGCTTTCGACTAACTTCCAACTATACGAACTAAATTGGATTTATGAGGTATTACACTCTATCCCCTTAGAAAAGATTCGACCTCGAATCTACGCAACAAACTTCGAGAAAGATCGATGAACAACCTAGATAATTAGTGAAACGAACAGTTCGGGTATTGTCCTCGCATGCGGGACTCCAACTCCCAAGTGGCCTCTCTTTGGTCGATGAGACCAAAGGATTTTAACATACTTCAAAGTTTTGTTCCTCAAAACCCGCTCGATTCTTCTAATATCTTCACCGGCCGGACTCAAGGTAAGGTCTTACTCATTGGTTGACGGCTCTAACGAACCCTCACACTCTAGATCTCTCAAGTACTCCTCCAATACCGGTCATACCAAACAATGTACACCCCGCTGGACTCGAGGCGATCCTAACGAAACACTAATTTCCAAAATCCCTCAACTTCTAGAACAAACCAATGTATCTTGGGTCAACCTTCCCTTTGGTTCCAAACAACACAACCGACACAATTTACATGGAACTCTTGTCCTATGTCTCAATCAATCTTTTCACATTAACAAGGAGCACCTCTTTTAACTAGGGACACACAACAACTCGCTTTAAACAAACTCTTTTACAGACAAAGCCCAACTAAAAATAAATCACTCTCATTGCAACCACTCGTTACCAGCTTGGTACCAAAAGAGTCAAATCCAGAATCGATGATTCCTCATGAAAACCTTTCCACTTTCCAAGTGGGCGGTTTGCGAATAGACGTCACGAAAGCCAAAAGAAAAATCATTCGAATGCCCACATCAGACACTTCTTTTATTTTCCTGAACCAGAAAGAACCACCATGCCAACATAAAGCTAACACAATTTGTAAATGACATATCAATCGGCAACTTAGGGTGATTCTCAACCCGAGAGCAACAACCACACTCATATAGAGAAACCATACTAGTCCACAGAAGGATACTCTAGTCAGCTCCTCTACCAAATGAATTATTCTGACAAATAATTCCCAACACCTCGATAATACTAATTGCAACACCCACAATCACATTACCTCAATCCGCTCAGATAATCCAATTGAAATTCACATCACACACTCCCATCTACTACACCGAAGGATACTATCAATGACCATCCCACTATTCGAATCCACTCTTATTCGCTACCTTTACACATAATCATTGGCAACCAAGATTCTAGCTTAAAATGCAAAGCTCCAAACTTCAATCTCCAAGGCTCCTACAATGAATTCTGTGATAATTCTAGAATCCTCACATTCTCTTATCAAAATTCTCACAACCCAAACAATATTCTCACCATAACTTCAATCATCCTCAATAATCAATTAACTACTCAAAGCGATTAACTTCACCAATCTTGGGCGCCCACTAAACCACACCATTCGGTTTCACTTGCTCGACCTTGTAAGTTACACAATCCCAATACTTTAAACAATCGATCAAGATCCCCAAACTTTTGATATTCTAGTAATCCACTAACAAGATCAAGAAGATATTGGATGACAATTCATTATAAATTACGATAATCGCAACAACGTAAAAGTTTAGCTCCAAAGAGAACCATTTTATTTAAATCAAACTCTCTATGAGGATGTTAGCATGAAACCATTTCTTCCTCTTAAGCACCTTAAATAATTTGGCACTCAAGCCTCACAAAATAATTTACTTGACCACCACTATCTAGTCGCTCTATACACTTTAGAAGACACTTGAAAAAAGCGAATCAGTTCCTCCATTCTCAAAAGAAGAGGTATATGGAAATAATTTTTCAAGACTAAGAAAACGCTTACCACTCATTGTAAACACAAAACCGTAAGAAGTAGGCAATTAGCAAAGAACTCAAAAAAACATAAGACGAGGCCACGACTAAGGTCACAAGTCCCACAAGAAGATAATATCGAATCTCAAACAATAAAAATCCAATCTCGAATACCTCTACTACACTCTTCCCTTTAACAAAAGAAATGATTTTCTTTGATTGGAATATCACTTTGCCAACTCAAGCTAAGGAGCCTAAATCTCAAATCACAAGAATCACTTGATAATTGATAGAACATTCAAATACGCCATTTTGTTTAAACTCATTTCAGCTACTACATAATTCATGAGCTCCAAAGCCCACGAAAACAAAACTTGAAATACTCTCATTTGAACGATATCACCCAAGGCTATCAATTTACTACAAGTATTAACATCAATCTCACAACAACAATTAGAAAACACTTCGAAAGACCGACGTGAAAAGAATGGGTGATTCTTTCTCAAAAGAAGAGGCAAATGGAACCGATTTTCACGAACTAGAAAATCATTTATCGCCGCTTAATGAACACAGACCGAGGAAGACCAATTAAGCAATGAACTCATAGAACATAAGTGAAGTCCGCAGCTGAAAGCATGGGCCACACAAGAAGAGAATATCATATGTTAACAGTTAAGAACAAACGAGCATTTAAGATCGAAACACTCGCATCACCGAAGAACCATTATAACTTCGCAACATAACGCTTTACTCGACAAACCTCGTTTACCACATAGAACTTGAACCCCCAAAAGATCATGAACACAAAACTTGAAATTTGATCATTTTTTTGAAATATCACGAAGACAATCAAATTTCTTTCTATAAAAGAATCAATATTACCCTCATATTATCAACATTTCATTAAGACCAATAACATACGTTTCGTAACAATCAATTTACCTTACTATCACATCAATAAACCTTCTAAAGGAAGCATGACAAATCGTGTCATAGAAAACTCCAAAGATCAAATGGGATTGTAATAACAACTTATTCTAGAAAAGAAATCAAGTGCGAAAGCTACAAAGCTGAAACAAACCTCTTTTTAACAAGCTCACTCTAGTACAAGACAAACCCTTTAAACATACTAGATTAAATCACTTATTAGATTTAGCTCATTTGTCCTTAGTAATACTCAACGCCAAGATTACACGCACTCCTAGCACTCTAACTATTAATACTAACAACCGATGATTATCTAATCATGGAAGCATTCATAGTCCTACCTTTGTTCGTAAATTGGAATGAAATAACTTTAAATTTCAGCAATGGAATAATTATAAGATAACATTTTGGAAGTCATTACAACCACCGTCATCCATTACCTCATACCTATAACATCAATTTAGCATGACAAAATCGATTGAATTTAGCATTTGTACAAATTCTTTAGGTATCCAAATAGAAGACTTATTTGATGTTAATATTTACCAAGGTAAAATTAACTTGACTTTTGAAGACATTATCTAAGAGTCATTGGTTTGCACCAAGATATTAACCCAACTCGATAACTCCTACCATACCACATAATGCTTTTAAATAGAACCTCTTAGATAAAGTATGACAACATATCACAAAAGGGTTTTAACATTCTCCTTCTCATAAGAAAGGCATAAAACTTCAACTCTCAAATTAACCCAAAAGAAATATGCAAGGTCAATGCACAATTAATAAAGAGCTTGCAAAAGAAATCTTCCACGCCCAAATTCCAAGCGAATAAATGAGTTACAATTTCCAACAGGGTAAAACCGAACTTGTGTGAAAAGATAAATCTTGCAATTTAACTACGCCACGTGGAGTAGAAATATCACAATAATCGAAAGAACAACAATTATTTCAAAGAATGATTAGAGATCTACCGGAGCTTGCCCACTTCATCAAAACACCCTACAAAAGAAACTCATGAACTGTAAGAAACTACAACCAAGAAACCAGATACAAGTTTGAGAAAGACAACAACTTCAACAATGAGCTCAGCTCAACACGTAACTATGGAACAGGTAAGAACCGCTCTACTCTCATACCACGAACAAGGGTGTAGCCCGCAAAACCGAACAACAACCACGAACTCAATCGCTCAACGTCCCGCTACCGATACGCATAGCTAATTCAATCAATTATGAATATATAGGATCATCTCATGACAATCATAAAATTAATCCATATATATATATAGGATAACACATCATATCACATATTAACAACATGAGAGATAGTACTGAAATAATTCTACACAAGACTACATAATGAACCAAATCACTAGAAATGCGAAGCAATGGATTTCCCAAACCCCACCCATCGTGCACAAGTGTGTCATTTTAATACTTTGTTCACCACGGACCTAAAGCCCGCCTCGATACTAATCAGAACACCTGTCTATTCGGAAGACAAGATGTCACCTAACAAGACAACCTACTATTCAATTCATAAGATTAACATCACATTCAATGCTAAAGAAACGATTAACCATTATAACAATCTATAGCTTAATAACAGTTCATCTATAAATTTAAACGAGAATTAACCAAAGCGATAATAATGGACCTCCAAGTGACAATTATTACACCATTACATTATAAATAAAATCAAGAGATGTAAATAGAACTTTAACGAATGACTATTTATTTCATGTGCATGGAACGTCTTTGGACTACACCCTCCCGCTTAGCAAACTGCTTTCACCGAATTCACCTAAAAATAAATAAAAGCAAGAGTGAGTCGAAACTCAAAGAAGCACAACATATACATTCACATAGAATACTGTATCGAAACAATCCACCAAGTACATCATTTACTTCATGAATTTAAGAAAGCACGGTATGAATGAATGAATGCATTGAAGGAGAATGGACTTTCCACAAGTTTATACCGGTATAACTAGTGACACACCCGTCGGTGTTCACTTAAGCCCGCTCTTAACAAAGAGCGGGATCCAAGTCCGTATGAAGAACGCTTCATACGGAATGTCCAAACCGCCTACATTGGAATGGTAGGTCTTACATGCCCATATTGGAATTAATGGGACTTAAACAAGTTTCACTCCGTGACAAGAATCGAATTATGTATGCATGGAATGAAAAACATAACTTGGCATTCAGCTCAATGTATCATCGAATAAGGTATTGAACTCTACCACATCATACTCAAATCACAGGAATATTCATAATTTACCAAGTTAACATGTAATCAATGAATTCACACAAATTAAACATTTGTACTTGCCTTCCGTGTGGTGACGTGTTGTGAAACAACGAAGGTGTCCTTCCACCCACCGTCTCACCGCCTACACAAGTATTACCACGTATTACGGATAATCGAATATGGCGCAGCTACAAGTGTACTACGATGCTCTCTAATCAACCCACTCATCCCAAGGGTTCCATTTGACATCTACACCAAATGTCCAGATTATCGTTCTACGGGCAGTTGCACAAGAAAATTCGCCATTAATTATCTGTAACTCTAAACGATCTGAAACCAGTGCTCACTGATTCTTAACTGATCAGGCTACAAAACATTAGTTGGCGGAATCTTCTGATTCGGCCAAAACAGAGGGGTAATTAACTGCTAAAACTAACCCATCTACGTCTGTCCAGAGAACAGATCAGCAGTAAAGAAAATGGTGTAACTTTTAGTCTACTGATCCAAATGGAAGGATCTTTATCAACTTGGAAAGCTAATTGTGATATCTACAATAACCTAGTTGGGTGAAGATTCTGATTCGGCCTCTATTTTGAACAAAAACGAGGGACAAACCTACTGACCTCAGATTTCAGACAGATTAGACAGTTCGTATTCAAAAATTCATATCTCCCAAACTACTGGTAGGATTTTGCTCATCTTGGTGCCAAAAGAAAGCTAACGAAACCAGGAACAAATCTCTAGAAGGGCAAAACCCCAAATTCGGCCTCTAAAGTACTGTAACAAGCCGCGCAACCTTCTGATCAAATCTGTAAATTCTGGAACTCTAAACCGACGTGACTCAAATGATCTCTACCGCAACAAAACTTGATCAAACAAATAACCGGGGTGCTCGTTACCCTTGAAGACCCGTAGGACGACGAAGAACCACTCCCCGCTGGTCTCCCTTCTTCTTCCTTGGCCGGCCACACCACAGCGAACAACCGGCGAAGAAACGACCCGCCGGAGGACAGATCGGAGGAGAAGCGCCCGGGGATCTTGGAGACCAACTTCGGGAGCACCAAAGGCCGGCCACCATGGGAGGAGGAGGCACCCAACCAGGGGAGAGGGGAGGGGGTGGCGGCTAGGTGGGGAGGAATGGGGGCCGGCTAGGGTTTGGGGGGAGTGGCGCCCCCCCTTTTATGGCCGGCCACTTCATGGGCCGGCCGGCCCCCTCTTGGGCCTCCCGAGTCATGGATCATGCCCAAAGTTGCGGAAAATCACGATAACCCCCCCTGCTAAATAGAATTTCAGATGAAAACTATTTCTTTTTCTCCCTCTGACTTCTTTCTTTTTACCGAATGCGATTTCCGGAACTTTTAAATCTCGTTTTCGACTAACTTCCAACTATACGAACTAGCTGGATTTATGAGGTATTACAGATAACCTTTTAATGGCAACAATGCATTAGGAATAGCTACCTCTAAACAGGGAAAAAAATAGTTGGACACAAAAGCAATGCATACATAAAGTTTGTAAACAAGATATTAGACTTTGAAAGTAATGGGACATTTATGATCAAATATCTTGCCTTGCTGAAGCTCGCTGTTTTGCTGCAGAGGATCGCTCTCGATATTATCAATATTGTCGCAACCTATCGAACGAACCAACAAGAACCAATAAGGCGAGAAACATCGAAAGATGCAACAGCAAAACTCAGCAAAAAGGCCTCCAAATTTTACAGTAAAAAGAACATAATTTTTATGAACTAAAGCAACAAGAGCCAATTGATTTGGATTCTTAATGCAAAAGTTATGACCAAAACATTTTCAGTCGGCCAGAAAAAGAAAAACAGCACTATTCACCTAAGCAAAGATTTTAGTGAAATTTTCTAAAATGACACAGCTACTGAAATTTTTATGATAAAACAAGCACCTCATAAGATGAACAGCCCCACTGGATTCATCTCATTTGGAGCTTGCAATAATTAGTTATGAGTTTTCTAAGATTCACTATTTTTCTGTTGCAAAGATAATCAGTTTAATGCTTACTTTCAAAATAAATCTTTTCTGCTACTAGGATAAATGAGCAACCTATACTGGAAATAAGTTTACTAAGAATGAAAAATAATTGCACTGGTTTTATCATTTTTGAAGCTACAGAAATATACTTATGAATTTTGGAAGATAAAACTAATTTTCAGTTGATAAATAACTCTACCCGGGAAAAACAACTCAGATAAACGACGTGGACAAAACTGGGCCGAAGATCCGAAAAAAACGGCCCAAACACAGAGCAACAGAACTCACGTGCGACCCTAAGCACTCACCGTTGGATCTGGATCCAACGAACCAGATGCCAAAGAGTTTTCTATGTCCGAACGCTTGTTCCGACCGCACGCGCCGATCTTGGATCCAACGGTTAACGCAGATCAAGACGTCCGGTGGTCCGAACGCTCACACGCATAGGAACCGTTGATCTTGGATCCAACGATCCACACGCGCAGCAATAGAGCGAACGCGCCAACCCTAATCACCAGCCGTTGGATGAAAAACTAACGAACGAGATGCCAACAGAAGTTCGGCGGTCCGAACGTTCATCCAGATCTGGACCGTTGATCTAGGATACAACGGTCCACGTTGATCCGAAGCGCGCTGGTTGGTTCAACGCGCCACGCGACGCGAGCCGTTGATCTGGGATCCAACGTCCCGCGCGGACCCGAATCGATCGAACGCTCTCTTTGCTATGGGCCGTCGATCGAAGATCAGACGGTCCAGATTCATCGACAAAAGACGACTCGCGCTCTCGTCCGACAAAATTAACATAGAGGATCTCTGGCTAATCGCCGGCGATCTAGAGCACGGCTAAGCTAACCAAGAGCACCAACATGATCCTAATACTAATGCGCATCTACAACAGCAAAGAATTGAGCAATGGACGACTTACCCGAGCTGGAGACGAAATTGAAGGTTTTCGGCCGAATTTGGGGGAAAATCAAATTGATAAGATCCCTGCGGCCAAAGGTGAAATTGATTGAGGGCTAATGCGCACCAAGATGAGAGTAAGCGGAGGGAGCAAGGAGTTTGAAAATGGTGCACTTACTGAGCTAAAGAAGAAGATCACCCTTTATACCGAAAGGGGAAAACAGAATTGAGTCGCTTTCTCACAAAAGGCAAAATTGATGAGGGTTAATATTCTATGAGATGCCAAGTAACCGAGGAAGCAAGGGTTTTGAAAGAGAAGGCCCGAGCACCACTTTCACCAAGGACCCGGCTTCAACAATGGCGGCCAAGAGCAAATTTTTGAAATGGAGCTCACTCAGTGTACTAGAAGCAATGCTGAAGCTCAAAGGTGTTCAAATAATGCTAAGGAAGCAATGAAGAAGCTTATATAGGCCGAGAGTGCAAAGGATGGAGCAATGCAACTTTCGGTCAAAAGCTTGCTGTCCAAACTGGCTGAAGAGATGGGGGCAGGTGCACAGAGGTAGAAGACGACTCAACAGGTCGGCAGCACTAGCATTTAATGCTCAAAGACGTTGGCCGAACGATGGAGGTGACAATGCAATCGTGGTTGCCGATCGCGCACGATCTCTGTTGACTTCGGCCGACGCACGTGAGCGAGAGGAAGACGAAAAGAGGACGGCCGTTCGATCACATAGGATTCCAATCGTGCGGCTATTCCGTCTGGTGGCCCGAGCGTTCCATCGCTTGTCGACCGCACGATCAAGATCCGACGTTGGTGATCAGCCACACCTTTCGGATGGTCCGAACATCCCCTTCTATCGCGGCCGCTGATTTGGATCCTACGGTTCACGTTGCGCGAGACGTTCGGACGGTCCGAACGTTCACGCCATCGTGGGCCGTTCGATGCTGATCCAACGACGCACAACGCTTGCGCCCGAACGACCGAGCCGGTGCGCTTAGTTGACTGAGCCGAGTCAAGTGGCTCGAACCTGAGTCCGACTCGAACCCAAGGAACAGTGAAAACCAGTTAGGGCTTGAATTTGAATAACTGATTTTGAGGAATTATTCAAGGTAGCAAACAAGCTCCAAAAATTATGAAATTTTAACTTGAGGTTGCTTACTGAGGGAAGAACCTTATATACAATTTTCAGAGACTTTTATGCACTGCATTTTTCTCTAAAAATTCCAGAAGGCTATTTTAGGAGTTTGACTAATGTTTGTCTTGTCTCAAAAATTATCAAATAATTTCTGAAAATTATGAAATAATTCTGAGGTGTTAAACATCACTCCTAGGTCCAATGAAAATTATTTTGAGGGGTTGGGCACCAGATTTTCATTGAGGAGATTTATGACCTGAATTTAATTGGGGAAATTTTGAGTTTTAATTTTCACCAATTAAAGGAAAGAGGTTTCAACCATCAGAATAAACACATGAGGCAACAAAAGTTTTAATTTATCCTCATTTTTATTACATTTGAAACACAAACCCAATTTGGGATGTTACAAAACCTCCCGCTTACAAAATCTCGCCGAGATTTGACTCACTCTAAGAAAGAAAGAGGGGTAGTCCGCACGCAGACGATCTTCCCTTTCCCAAGTGGCTTCATCTTCGAATGGTTTGACCATCGAACTTTGAGAAACTTGATGGCACGATTCCTCGCTCTTCGCTCACCTCTTCAAGGATGCGAACAGGTGCTCCTTGTAGGTCAAATCTTCCCGAACATCAAGAGTTTCCAACGGAGCTTCTCGCTTGAACGCGGAGGCACTTCTTGAGCCGGATACGTGGAACACGCCATGCACCCTCAAGTGCAGCAGTAACTCCAACTTGTAGGCGATACCCCTTCTTCTCGATGACTCGGATGGACCGACATATCGAGGAGCTAACTTGCCCTTGACGCCAATCGCCGATGACCCTCAAAGGAGAGACTTTGAGATAAACAAAGTCATTCGCTCAAAGCTCAACTCACGACGACGACGATCCGCATAGCTCTTTGTCCGCACTCGAGTGCAGGCGCAACCGATCTCGAATCAACTCAACTCGCTCTCGCTTCATTGATTGAGTCTCGCCAAAGAATGGTCTTTCACCGTTTGACCAATTCAATGAGTTCTCGCATTTTCTCGCCATACAAAGCCTCGAAGGTGCCATTCCAAGACTAGCTTGAAACTGTTATTGTAGGAGAACTCGCGAATGGCAAATATTTCTCCCAATGCTTTCCATAGGAGAGAACACAAGCACGGAGCATGTCTTCCAATACTTGGTTGACTCTTTCACCGCCATCGCTTGAGGATGATAAGTCAATGAAAGAGAGGCGAGTTCCCATAGCTTCTGCAAACTATGCCAAAAGCGAGAGGTGAAAAGAGAACCACGATCCGAGAAAATTGTCTTGGGTACCCCATGTAAGCTCACGATGCGGGCAATGTAGAGATCCGCCAACCGCCTACACGGAGATCCGTCTTGACCGGAAGGAAGTGCGCCACTTTAGTTAGCCGATCAATGACAACCTGGATGGCATCATTGCCCTTGGAGGTGCGAGGCGCATCGTGATAAAATCCATCCCGATCGAATCCCACTTCCATTCGAGAATAGGCAAAGGTCGGCGCCCGCCGACGCCGATGCTCGGCCTTGACACGACGACATACGCCGCACTCGAAGAACTAACCTTGCGATTTCCGCTTCATTCGGTCCACCGTAATCTTTGCCGAGATCTTGATACATCTTCGTGGCCCTGTGATGAATAGACAACGGAGAGTCATGAGCTTCAAGGAGAATTAAGTTCCGCATTCCACGATCTTCGAACAACCAGCGTGATCCGAACCAAATGACCCCATGGTCGCCCTCGTAAAAGCACTTAGCTGAGCCACTCTTGATATTTTCCTTCATGTGACTCACACCGACATCCGATCATGCAGCAGCCTTGATTTGGTCCTCCAAGGTTGGTTGCACAACCAAAGCAATGAGAGAACCCCGCTCAACCACTCCCAAGTTGAGCCGCTGAAATTCTTCATGAAGGGTCGGTCACGCTCCAAGACCATTAAGGAATTGCAATGAACCTTGCGATCGAGAGCATCGGCCACAACATTTGCTTTTCCCGATGATATTGAAGACCCATATCATAATCCTTGATTAATTCCAACCACCTTCTTTGCCTAAGGTTCAGATCTGTTGGGTGAACAAGTACTTCAAACTCTTGTGATCTCAATATACTTCGCAACGACACCGGCGAGGTAATGCCGCTAAATCTTTAGTGCATGGATCATCGCAGCCTAACTCCAAGTCATGGGTCTGATAATTAAGCTCATGAGGCCACAATCGCTTTGATGCATAAGCCACCACCGCCCTCTTGCATAAGAACACAACCGAGCTCTCGGCGAGAAGCATCGCAATAGATATCGGCTTCGGTGGACATCGGAAGAACAAGAATCGAGTCGCTGTCAACTCGCTCTTGAGTTCTTGAAAACTCTTCGCAATCGCAGACCACACATACTTCCCCGCCCTTCCGAGTAACTCGGTCATTGGCTTGGCAATCTTGGAGAAGCCCTCAATAAAGCGATTTATAATATCCCGCTAAACCGAAAACTCCTCACTTCGATGGATCGACTTCTACCGACCCATGATAGCACATCATTGACCTTGCTAGATCAACAATGACACCGGATGTCGAAAGAACATGACCCAAGAATGCCACTTCCTTCAACCAAAACTCGACTTGCTGAACTTCGATAAAGTTGATGCTCGCGGTTTCCCAACACTAGCTTCAGATGTTCAAAGATGCTCCTCAACATCCCTCGAATAGATGAGGATATCATCGATAAAGACAACCACGAACTTGTCCAAATACTCCATGAATACCATGTTCATAAGATTCATGAAAAGAGCAGAGCATTGGTCAAGCCGAAGGACATAACGGTATACTCGTGATAATCCATAACGAGTAGAGAAAGCCGCCTTCTAATGTCTTCCGATCCGATTCGACTTGATGATAGCCCAACCTCGATCAATCTTGAGAATACCCGAGCACCGGTCAATTGATCAAGAGGTCATCAATCCGAGGCAGGATATTTGTTCTTCACCGTCACGGCATTCAACGGACGGTAATCAACACACATCCGTAGAGTCTTGTCTTTCTTCTTCACAAAGATAACAGACAACCCCACGGTGATGAGCTCCGGCGAATAAAACCCTTCTCTTGAAGCTCGCCAAGTCGCTTCTTCACTCCTCCAATTCATTTGGAGGCATTCGACACGACCTCTTTGAAATAGGGCGGCACCGGAAGCAACTCGATGACAAATTCAATGTCTCTTGTTTGGAGGCATCCCGCATCTTCGAAACACATCGCGAACTCACACACCACGGGACTTCATGAATCTCCATGGTTAGCTTGGCTTCAAGTGCATATAGGTGTGGTTCTTGTAGCTCGTAAAATTCCACTTGACCGCCAGACGGCTCGCGAGGAAATGAACCTTCCGCGCAATCGATTTGTCCCTATGTTGAGACAACCAATCCATGCCAAGTATCACATCCAACTTTATCAATTGAGGAGAATAAGATTTGCCAAAATCCCACTCCTCCAATTTCAATCAAAACACCCCAAGATTCATTTTCACTCATCACCGACCTTTTGAGAATGAATAATCAAAGGAACATGCAGGATCACCAAAGATCACTAAGTGCAAAGAAAAGACTCCGATATCAACGAGTGAGAAGCCCCTAATCAAATAAAATCGAGCGGTACCGAGAGTTAACGAAAAGTGTACCCAACACGACGTCGGGTGCATCTCGAGCTTCCTCGCCGAGATAAGGTTGACTCGCCGCTTCCTACATTTGGGGCCTTCGATCACGACCACTCCCTTGCCCGCCCTCCATTAGGACGAGGGCCGCCCATCTTCTTAGGGCAATTATTAGCATAATGCCCTTGTCGTGGCGAAGAAACATACGACATCCGCGGCGGGTGGCGGATGCCTCTCGCTGTCCCGCAGTGCACGTGATCGGGCACGCTCGCGGTGGGCGTGGAACGAACGCCGTGCCCTCGGTGGTGCCGCAATGGGAGGGACGCACGAGCCGGTCCGCCATACGGACGAGGAGCAACGGCCCGATGCCTTCGGGCCTCCCACTTACGCTGCGAGTCGCCAAGTGCCTCGCCTTATGCTCGGCGATGATGGCCTTGTCGACCAAGGTCCGAAGTCGGGAAGTCAACAATAGATAGCTTGTCCTCAAGCTCCTCGCATAAGCCATCCATGAACATCTCCCGCTTTGCCTCATCTGTAGGCACATCCTCGAGAGCATACCGAGAAAGATGGTTGAACTCATGGAGGTACTTCAGAATCGATTTGCGCCGCTGAGCGCCGTAAATTCCTTCTTCTTCAACTTCATCAATCCAATGGGACATGAGCCCTCCGAAAGCGCGCGAACTCCGCCAAGTGATAGCCCGCCCTCGTGGCCGCATGGCGAGGAAGTTCTCCCACCATGAGAGTGCCGCCTCCACCGATGGGAGGCGAACAAAGGCCTTCTCGTGATCCTCGGCATCGAGCGATGTTGAGCTTCCGCCAACGAGACGCAACAACCATCCGCGTCGAGCGGGTCCTCGGACCTCGAGAAGGTGAGTGGCCGAGTGCGAAGGAACTCCGAGTGTCCTCCCTCCGCGGGTGGCCACCTCCTCCCCGATCCGAGGCACCGAGATGTTGGAGGTGTTCCGCAATCACCTCCGTGATCCGTGTCCGTCCATACGGTTCCGCTCGATCGAAGCGAGCACCTTAGCCATGGTCTGAGGAGGTGGAAGTCCTCATCCCGACTCTCTGCCGCCTGGCGCTACGAGTACGACCAGCCATCCTGCTGCATCAAGGCGAGTTAGAAATGTAAATCTGAGAGCTATAACGAAGGGATAGCAAAAGATAAGCTATCCACTAGGATTAGTGCATACAACCCTAAGCCTCATCAGAAACACATAACCCGCAACAAAACGAACTCCAACTAGTTGCAAAGAGGCATAAGATCCATGCAAAACTCATAAGACACAAGATCCAACTTCTCGATGCGACTAACTTGTATTGAATGAACAAGTAGTCGCTTTGAGAAGAAAATTTCAGAACACTACCAAAAGCTTATTGCATGGAAAAAAATCGGGTAAAACCAACTTAGAGAGGCATTAGTCACAAGATATAGGATATCACTTCTTACCCTTTTAGCCCCACAAATTTTAGTTGCTTAAACTCTCATTTTCTACCCCACTAGAAACCATCGAGCTTGCTCGTCCGAAATTGAGGTTGTCAGTAGCGATTTTGCATCCAAGCTTCCAAATAAGTCTTCTATTCTAGAAACTTCAAAATCGCACACTTCAATTTGCCAAGCTCAAATGGTCCTATCGAAACCATTGAGCTCATTGTCTGAAATTGAAGCGCGGTCCAGATTCCGCATCCAAGCCTCTAGCCAAATCTCCATCCGTAAACTTCAAAACCCTAAGCACTTCAATTTGCCAAACTCAGTGGTTCCCAAACCCATTTAATCGATAACACTATCTTTGAAAAGGAGACGAGAGGAAAACAACTTTTAAAACTCAAATTAGAGCAAGATGAGATGAGAAAGCTAAGATAGGTACGGAGTAAAATCTGAGAACTCCTTAAGCTTTCATAAATCATTTCATACTTCGAAAATAAGGTTTTTCCAAAACATCCTAAAGACGACCAAGCTAGCGGCTTCTATGGTCAGTATGGCTTTGATACCAACCTCTTGTGACGCCCCCGGGATTATTATGCTTATAATGATTAGTCACCACTTGACCCTATCATCATAAACATAATAACTCGTGACGCCGAGGAATGTATACTTCCCAGAGTGCAGTATACACCCCTCTTACAAAAGTTCATGCATCAATTCCATTCAATCACATAGAACCGAAAGCACTGAACAAAATAAAGACATACATAATAATATTCAAGAGTAATTACAACAAAGAGGCCAACCGCCAATGATAAATATTACGTAACAATGAAGCAAAAGTGCCATAAGATGGCGATAAACAAAGAGCCCAACGGTGTGCCTTTTACCCACAAGGCAACCGACTGTGCCGCCGCAATAGCCGTCGAACCCACAAAGACATCTCACGTATGAAGCCCTAGGGGCTCACCTTCTTCCCCAGAACAAAAGCACCAAATAAAGTCGGTGAGTACTTGAATGTACTGCAAGATATACAAGAATGATAACAGATCTATGCAATAACTATATGCAAGCTTATTTAAGTGGAGCAAAGTAGACTCAAGTTTGTAAGCATAAAGCAAGTTTTATTTGCAATAATGTAATAGATTGAAGGCAAGTTTGCAATCTGATTTTTTTGTTTGATAAAAAAAGAGTAATCAAGTAACAACAACAAATAATACCCGAAGTGGCTAACCCAATAGCCACCACAATAGCATGAATTACCCATTCATGCCAACCATGTCAAGTTTTAATTTTAAAACAAAAACAGTTGTTGAAGTCTAGATCTTGCGTGAAATCACCAAGCGTGTCCACAACCTAGACGAGGCTATTCGAATAGATTTATCCTCGCAGGTGTACCAACTTACCCACATGTCGAATCGCTTTTTGCCACATGATTAAGCACACTACCTTTGGTATGCCTAGACGGCTAAGTCCTACGAGACTTTTCCAATATTATGTATTACCTTCGAGTCGCCTGTATGGATAGAAACCCATACGCTGTGTCGGGTCGTGGCCCACCTCGACAACTACTCCTCACGGTAAAGCCTCTGACAATCAAGCGACGCTCGAGGTGGAGAGTCCATCCCTAAACTCCACCACCGCACACCCAAACACAAGAACACAATTCCTTTTTCACACAACACACACAACGCCTCCTCCCGCGACTGAGATAACACACTCCAAGGTACTAGGTCAAGAGGGGTCCCATATAACCTCATGTGGTTAGTACGCAAAGTGCTTGGATCTGGCGCAGCAACATTTTCGGTCCTTAGGGACTGCACCTTCCTTGTCACACCCAACAATCACACCAACATGCCATTGTGTTTAAGTCAAATCATTTTGTTTCATTTTCGGTTTTACAAAACAAAAGCATAAGGTGCTGAACCAAAATAAACAAAATGATTTGTGTGATCAAGGTCATCGACTAAGTCGATAACCGCCCAATTCTACCTAGTAGCTAAGCATTTCTAAGCATGACATCGCAAAGACAAGAAAAGAGCATAATTAAATCACCTGCTCTAATTCACCAAATATGATAATAACTTATGGTTGTATGCGGGGATAACCTTTTAATGGCAACAATGCATTAGGAATAGCTACCTCTAAACAGGGCAAAAATAGTTGGACACAAAAGCAATGCATACATAAAGTTTGTAAACATGATATTAGACTTTGAAAGTAATGGGACATTTATGATCAAATATCTTACCTTGTCAAGCTCATTGTTTTGTCGCAGAGGATCGCCTCGATATTATCAATATTGTCGCAACTCATCGAACGAACCAACAAGAACCAATAAGGCGAAACATCGAAAGATGCAACAAGAAACTCAGCAAAAGGCCTCCAAATTTTACAGTAAAAAGAACATAATTTTATGAACTAAAGCAACAAGAGCCAATTGATTTGGATTCTTAATGCAAAAGTTATGGCCAAAACATTTTCAGTCGGCCAGAAAAAGAAAAACAATACTATTCACCTAAGCAAAGATTTTAGTAAAATTTTCTAAAATGACACAGCTACTGAAATTTTTATGATAAAACAAGCACCTCATAAGATGAACAGCCCCACTGGATTCATCTCATTTGGAGCTTGCAATAATTAGTTATGAGTTTTCTAAGATTCACTATTTTTCATGCAAAGATAATCGCTTAATGCTTACTTTCAAAATAAATCTTTTCTACTATCGGATAAATGAGCAACCTATACTGAAATAAGTTTACTAAGAATGAAAAATAATGGCACCGGTTTTATCATTTTGAAGCTACGTAAAAATACTTATGAATTTTGGAAGATAAAACTATTTTTTTCAGCTTGATAAATAACTCTACCCGAAAAACAACTCGATAAACGACGTGGACAAAATCGGGCCAAGATCCGAAACAAACGCCCAAACACGAGCAACAGTAACTCACGCGCGACCCTAAGCACTCACCGCTGATCCGGATCCAACGAACCGATGCCAAAGAGTTTCGCCGTCCGAACGCTTGTTCCGACCGCACTGCCGATCTTGGATCCAACGGTTAACGCAGATCGACGTCCGGTGGTCCGAACGCCACACGCGATAGGAACCGCTGATCTTGGATCCAACGATCCACACGCGCAGCGAATAGAGCGAACGTGCAACCCTAATCACCACCGCTGGATGAAAAACTAACGAACGAGATGCCACCGAAGTTCGGGCGGTCCGAACGTTCATCCAGATTCGACCGCTGATCTAGGATACAACGGTCCACGTTGATCCGAGCGCGCTGGCTGGTCCAACGCGCCACGCACGCGAAGCCGCTGATCCGATCCAACGCCCCGCGATCCGGATCGATCGAACGCCTTCTCTATGGGCCGCCGATCAAGATCGATACCCGATTCATCGACAAAAGACGCACTCGCGCTCTCGTCCGGCAAAATTAACAGAGAGGATCTCGCTAATCGCCGGCGATCTAGAGCACGCTAAGCTAACCAAGAGCACCAACATGATCCTAATACTAATGCGCATCTACAACAAAGAAAGAATTGAGCAATGGACGACTTACCCGAGCCGAGACGAATTGAAGGTTTTCGCCAATTTGGGGAAAATCAAATTGATAAGATCCTCGCGCCAAAGGTGAAATTGATTGAGGGCTAATGCGCACCAAGATGAGAGTAAGCGGAGGAGCAAGGAGTTTGAAAATGGTGCACTTACCGAGCTAAAGAAGAAGATCACCCTTATACCGAAGGGGAAACAGAAATTGAGTCGCTTTCTTCACAAAGGCAAAATTGACAGAGGGTTAATATTCTATGAGATGCCAAGTAACTGAGGAAGCAAGGGTTTTGAAAGAGAAGGCCCGGAGCACCACTTTCACCGAAGGACCCGAAGCTTCAACAATGGCGGCCAAGAGCAAATTTTTGAAATGGAGCTCACTCAGTGTACTAGAAGCAATGCTGAAGCTCAAAGGTGTTCAAAGAATGCTAAGGAAGCAATGAAGAAGCTTATATAGGCCGAGAGGGCAAAGGATGGAGCAATGCAACTTTCGGTCAAAAGCTTGTCATCCAAATCGGCCAAGAGATGGGGCAGTGCACAGAGGTAGAAGACGACTCAACAGTCGGCAAAGACTAGCATTTAATGCTCAAAGACGTTGGTCGAACGATGGAGGTGACAATGCACCGTGGTTGCCGATCGCACGATCTCTCGCTGACTTCGCCGACGACGGAGCGAGAGGAAGACGAAAGAGGACGGCCGCTCGATCACATAGGATTCCAATCGTGCGCTATTCCGCGGTGGCCCGAAATGCTCCATCGCTTGTCGACCGCACGATCAAGATCCGACGCTGGTGATCACCGCACCTTCGGATGGTCCGAACATCCCCTTCTATCGCGCCGCCGATTTGGATCCTACGGTTCACGCGCGCGAGACGCTCGGACGGTCCGAACGCTCACGCCATCGTGGGCCGCTCGATGTCGATCCAACGACGCACAACGCTTGCGCCAACGATCGAGCCGGTGCGCTTAGTTGATCGAGCGAGTCAAGTGGCTCAACTCGAGTCCGACTCAACCCAAGGAACAAAGAAAACCGCTAGGGCTTGAATTTGAATAATCGATATTTGAGGAATTATTCAAGGTAGCAAACAAGCTCCAAAAATTATGAAATTTTAACTTGAGGTTGCTTACTGAGGGAAGAACCTTATATACAATTTTCAGAGACTTTTATGCACTGCATTTTTCTCTAAAAATTCCAGAAGGCTATTTTAGGAGTTTGACTAATGTTTGTCTTGTCTCAAAATTATCAAATAATTTCAAAATTATGAAATAATTCTGAGGTGTTAAACATCACTCCTAGGTCCAATGAAAATTATTTTGAGGGGTTGGGCACCAGATTTTCATTGAGGAGATTTATGACCTGAATTTAATTGGGGAAATTTTGAGTTTTAATTTCCACCAATTAAAGGAAAGAGGTTTCAACCACTGTAACAACACATGAGGCAACAAAAGTTTTAATTTATCCTCATTTTTATTACATTTGAAACACAAACCCAATTTGGGATGTTACAGATCTGCTACCAAAGCTAAATTATCTTTCTTGGGATGATCAACTCTTTTAATTTCATGAGTCTTGAGTTTACTATAAAGCAATTCTAAAGTAAGACTTGAAAGATCAACATTTTCCTCTATAGCAGTAGCCTTCATCTCCCACTCCTTGGTGTTAATTGCAGCCAAGAGATGGGTGGCATTTTCAGATTGAGAATATTCAATATCAACAGCTTTCATTTGATTGATTACTTTATTAAAGCGATCGAAAATATCATCGATGCTCTCTCCAGACGATCTCAATTTATTGTATTCACGCTTGTAAACCTGCTTGGCGACCTTTTGATTTGGGACGAACCTCATGATATGTTTCGAGAGTGTTCCAAATTTCATGCGCAGCTGAAAGATTGCAAATTCTATCATATTCTTGTCTACCAAGTGCACCATATAAAAGATTCTTAGCCTTATTGTTGTTAGCCAAAAGAATTGCGTAAGTGTGTAGCAATTTCAGAATAACCAATGGGCTCTAACAACATCCCAAATAGCTTGTCCTCGCTCTCAAGAAAGACGCGCATACGATTCTTCCAATAGGCATAGTCGTGCCCATCAAGATATGCGTTTAGTAGAAAACTTATCCATCGCCAAAGTTCGGTGACCTGTTAACATCAAGATTGAACTAACTGCGCTCGATACCACTTGTTGGACCGAAAAGGCGACTAGAGGGGGTGAATAGGAGCACGCCACTTTTTCACAAAATATGAATTCAACACAATTTCACCCAATAGCTATGATGAAGCTATGAAGATCAATATATCAAGACAAATGAAGACTAGTATTGAATCCAATTAAAACCCCTAAGCAATGTGATAAAATCAGCAAGAATCAAAACTAACAGAGATCGCCGGTTCGATCACGTTATATCAAGGCGGTCCGACCGTACTAAATCGGTCCGACTCGTGTGGGGCGGTCGGACCGCACCAAAATTGGTCCGACTGTGTGGGGCGGTCCGACCGGCAGTTCCGCAATAAAGAAAAATGTACCGATGACGGTTGCAATTAGGTCTAACTTTTGATTCTCAACTCCAAACTTCACGAAACATTGCACACACCTTCTCTATGCTATTGAGGACCTATTCCAATCGAATATTATGATAATTCTTGGAATGATCTTGAGCAATTGTCAATTGATTAACAGAAAGTCTAAAACCGGGCAAGAACGAAAACTTGATCCTAATGCTTGTTCGTGAGAGATTGATGATCAAGATGATGCTAGATAGATTCACACATATCACAAAGAAGCTAATCCACGGAAAGAATCATTCACAAACTCGCGGATCAAAGGAAGCCCTAAAATCACCAAATTGAAAGCAAGAACGAAAAGAGACTTATCTCAAGCAAACCTTGCATAGATTGATAACGAGATCATTGCTGGATTACACCCACGCCATCATGGATCAGTGGTCAATCCAAGATCACGAAATTCTCCTCAAACCATGAAAAGCCCTAGCCTCCACCTCAACTCCCCCTAAGCCAATTAGGGTTTTGCAAGCAACAAAAGAGGTGAAAATAGCGAGGGTGAAAGGTGCAGCCACCACCTCCTCCTATTTATAGTGGAGGCCTAGAACTCCTAGGGTTTGACTCAATTGGGCTCCCGTTAAGGCCCACTAACAAACGGGTCACACACGCACGCTTCGCAAAGCGCCGTCTTTAACCTTTTGACCTAAACCGCTTCACCATGCATCATGGGTTTGCCAATAGGTCACCATTGCCCATCTTGTGTCACGCTTGAGTCGTTGACTCACCCGCATCGCCGATCGCTCGACCTCAACTCTCCAAGTCTAGTCCCGATCCTCCTCGCCGCTGACCGTCGTGACCACCAAGCAACCCGCACAACCACGCATAAGCAAACACGACCGGAACAAGTTCTTCACAACTTGAACCATGTTAGTCAAAACATGCATCATGCAAACCATATGCCACGATACCAATGACTTTGACCTAACAAATCAACATCGCCACGGTTGGCCGACGTTCAGTCATTACACGGCCCGACCGCCCAGTGAGCTGGTCGGACCGCCTCGGGACTTTGCCGAATTTCAACCCCAAAATCAAACCTTCGAAATTAAGAACCAATAGAACCTTTATCGAGACTCAAAAATTATGAGACCAAGTGCATTGGGATCCTCACTTGCCTACAACACCTATTTTTGGCCCAAATTGTTTTGACCACTTTGGTCACCTCCGGTCCGATCACTTCACATGGCCGGTCCGACCGATTTGGGACCGGCCGGATCACCGTGCAAGGGCGGTCGGACCGCCTCGCCCAAGAAGCTCAGAACTTTGTCGAAAACACGTGAAACGACAAACCGTAAACGCCATTGCCAATTGTCACATCATCCTAAGATCTGGAACATATCCCCATGAAATCCACAGTAGTTGACCTGGTCATAGTAGATCTTATGACCATAGGGTGGTCATGACCCGAAGTGGTCATAGCCTTCTCTGGTCATAATGGGTATTTTCGATCAGGGGTATATTCAAGAATTATTAATAATACTATTATGAGAGCCACCGGGCGATTTAATTTGTAATGCTTAACCTTTCCGTTGGCCCTAGCATCACAAATCAAATATCCCCGCTCTCAGTGAATATGTACTTCCCAAAATTGCAGTACACATACACCTTACCAAAAATTAAGTAACATTTCCATACACAAGCTTGTACATTATTGAAAACTTCATAATTTACATAAGTTCAACAACATTGAGGTTTCACACCAAAGGTAGAGTTTGTAGCGGAATACGTAAGCCATAAAGATGGCATAAACAAAAGCCAACCAGCCGCCCGTACCCACAAGGCAACCGACCGAAAATGCCCAAGCTAGTCGCCAAGAGTGAAATCAGCCTCACATTTGCCAACCCCTTGGGGGTCAGCTTCCTCTGCAACAAATACACAATGCAGTTGAGTACAAAAATGTACTCAAAAGACTTACAAATAACAAACCTATAATTAGCTACATGCAGTCTTAATTCAAAGGAGATGGCCGTAGAGTTTATTTTCAGCGTAAAGCCACAATTTATTTGCAATACTGTAGTAGATTGAAAGCAATTTGCTAAACCAGTTTTAACAATTCGAATATTAGTGACATCAATAATAAAAATAAATATCATCCTAGAAGTGACTAACCTTAGTCACCACAACAATAGCACGAATTACCCATTCGTACCACCCATTCTCAAGTTTTACCAAAATCATAGTCTAACTCTCGAACGATATTCCCAAGCGTGTCCGTAACCTAGGACGAGGCTATTCGAATAGTTTAAAACCCTGCAGGGGTGTACCAATGTACCCACACGCCAGACCGCCTCTTTTTCCACCGGATGAAACACACTTCCTTATGAATGCCGGCAAGGTTGAGTCCTACGAGACATTTTCCAATATTATATATTAACTACGAGTCGCCCGTATGGATAGAAACCCATACGTTGTGTCGGGGTCATCGTAAAGCCTCGGTCAACTACCCCTCACAGGTAAAGCCTTGGACAACTACGATGCCCCTCGAGGTGGAGAACCTACCCAACTCTACCACCGCACACCCAACACACAGATCCTTTTCCACACAACACACATAACCCTCCTCCTGCGACCCGGAGCTAACACACTCCAAAGTACTAAGTCAAGAGGGTTTCCAATACCCTCATGTGGTTAGCACGCAATAATGCTTGGTTTAGTGGAACAAAATGTTCGGTCCTTGTTGACTCGGGCACGCTACCACATACCATTCAACTAATGTGCCCAAGTCTAAATCTTTTTGTTTTTATTTTTAATTTTTTCAAATATGATACATACATGAGGATCATGACTCAGTTATATACGGTGGTGTTGTAATAACCATCGCTAATGCGATGATTCCGAGTCTACCGTGCTAAGCATACTAAGCGACACAACTCGTATACTTAATATAAAGTGACTAGAGCCCATCCAGCGAGCTCTAAGTCACAACGAATATAAACCTAGACTCAGTGATAAAGGATGGATATTTACCTACAGTTCAAGTAACTACTAGGTAAACTATCGCGACTGAGAAATAACTTGCCAATATAGCATGCATACATACAGTTGAAACTTTCAAATATTAGTATGCACAAATAATAGGATCAACGTGCATTGAAGGAAGAATCTGCTTACTGAATATGTAATCCTCAATTAAAAAGCGGCGGTACGACAACGAGAGGCGGCGGCGCACTGCGAAGACGGCCTGGCGAAGCAGAAGGGATCTGGGATCGGAAGTATTACCTCCAGGTGCACACGCACTTCATGAAGCTGATGGCAGCAATGTGGTTCCTTGAGGTTGCCGGCGGTGAGCTGGCAGCTGCCGGAGGCGAAGGTGAAGACGCGACTCATGTGAAGGAGACACCTCGGAGGATGAGAAGGATTGGGAAGATGCGCCTCGGGATCGTAGTGACTCCAGGAGCGAGGCGTCCCAGCCAAGTGCGACGAAGGAAGTCAGAGGCGTCTGGAATGAGCACGACGGCGCTCGGCCGAGCTTGGAGAAGAAGATGTCGCCCGATCTCAGTGATGCACAAAAATAAAATCAATTTGGCTAGAAGAATCACTAAGGAGATGTGATCACACAGGAACAGGTGGCGATGGAAGGGACTCACCAGAATGCCCGAGTGCTCACGGGGTCATAGCCGCCAAAGTGAGAACGAAGAAGGGGCTTCAGCGATTCCGTGTACTATGAGGTCTGGGACTGGCCAAAATGGATGTGGCGTGCAGAGAGGAGCTCAGCGCGGCGATCGCCAGTGCTGGAGCGGCACCGAGGCGGCGGCACTACCTTCGACTTGCGCTCCGACCGGAATAGGGAAAGGGGCGGGAATGGCTAGAATGCGCGAAAGAGATCGAGTGGACAAGTCCAGGGGTATATGAAACCCCGGCAATTACCCTCCGATGGACACGAGTGCGTGAGGTGGTGATCGGTGGTCGCTGTGGCGCACATGCGCGCAGCCCGGCCTTCATGCGCCGGCGGCGGGAGGTAGGGGCGGTCCGACGGGTGGGGCCGGGAGTCGATGTGATGGTGGGCGACGCGGCGGTGAGTCGCGTGCGAAGAAACGGTGTGTAATACCCCGGTCTGCTCATAGTGTGGCCCATGTGGCCTATGAGGAGTTGTGTGGTAGGATTAGTCCCACATTGCTTGTCTCAAGTGAGTTGTAGTAGTATATAATGCTCGTTGATCCAAACATAGCACCTCCGTTAACCTTTTACACGGCGAGGACGAAAGTGTAAGTGGGTGCTATGTGTGGGTGGGTCCGCCTACGGTGGTCGGGCATTGAGCCGATTTTGGGTCGTGGTGTTACAGATGGTATCGTGAGCATCAACTCACAGCACGGCGTGCGCGGATGTGGGCGCGCATATGGCGATGGCGATGTGGGCCCTGGAGCGACACATGGCATGGCATATGTGCCGCAGACCGACGCACGAACGGTACCGAGGGGTGGTTCGGGCATTTGCCACAGATGCGGTATGTCGCCGAGGGCGCCACTTAAGGGGGTGAGTGTAATACCCTACCGCTTGCTAGTGTGGCCCATGTGGCCTATGAGGAGTTGTGTGGTGGGATTAGTCCCACATTGCTTATCTCAAGTGAGTTGTAGTAGTATATAATGCCTGTTGGATCCAAACGTAGCACCTTCGGGTTAACCCTTTTACACGAAGCGAGGACGAAAGTGTAAGTGGGGTGCTATGTGTGGGTGCCTCGGAATCGAATCGGGTAATTAGACTATCAGCCGGGAGATGAAACGGCAAAGAAAGGAGTACAAATTCTGAAATAAGAAGGGGTTTTTCACATTATTTCGACAACCTGGGCCCTGGGCTGCAGCCCAGGAGGGGCCCAAGAGGGGGCCGGCCATGAGGGGGCATCCCACTCCCAAAAACCCAAAACCCCCTCCCCTCCTCCCCCTATTCCCCCTAGTGGCCGCCGCCTCTCCCGACCTCTTCCCTGCGCCACTGTTGATCGTCAGTTTTGGGTAAGTTCTGTATGTTTTCTGATCTTCTCACCTCTTAGCAAGTTGTAGCCCTTTGTCTTAGCTTTCTTTTGGAACCGAGATCATCTGATTTGGAGTTACGGTTTAGGAGATATGGTAGTTTTACCGCAACTGTCCAGGAGAGCTGACGTGATTTGGCAGATTTTTTTGTCGGGCTATTATGATTTACTTAGAGGCCGAATCTGTTATTTTCGTCTTCTAGAGTTTTGTTCCTGATGTCTTTATATTTCTTTTGGCACCAAGATCACTAGATTTCGCCTTACGGTTTAGGAGATATGAATTTTTAATCGCGCACTGTCCTGTCTGCCTGAGAATTTGGAACTACTGGTTTGCCCCTCGGTTTTGGTCTAGTTAGAGTCCGATTCAGAACTTTCACCCAACTAGGTTTTTGTAGCCCTTGAAATTAGCTTTCCGAGTTGATAAAGATCACCTCAATTGGATCCGTATATTGAAAGTTACATCATTTTCTTTGCTACTGTTCTGTAATCTGGACAGTTATCTGTTTGTGTTTTCATCTGTTGTTTAGGCCACTGTTTTGGCCGAATCAAAAGATCCAGTCAACTAGAGTTTCGTAGTGTTATGCGTTAAGAGTATTTGAGCACTGGTTTCAAGTCATTCGGAGTTACAGATATTTAATTACGATTTTTCTCGTACTGCTGTTCAGAAGGGCTGATATTGGCTGATTAGTTAATTCGTCATTTTGAGTTTTTGGTTTTGTTGATTAGATAGAGGGTTATGGTAAAACGCTTGTAGCCACGCCCCGCCTTGTTATTCTTATTTCAATGAATATTTGTGTAGGCGGTGGGGCAGGGAGTGGAGAAATTCGCCGTTGCCTCCTAACTCGCCACAACAGCGGAAGGCAAGTACATGGTAGAGTGGTGAACAATGGGTTGTTCACCATGATCATCGTTGTTACTTATCATGCTATTTATTATGCTTTGCTCAGCTTATTCTTATACATGATATTGATGACCTTGAGTGAATGAGATTATGATATTGAGATAATGAGGAGGAGATATTGAGTTAATGAGATGGACTATGTTGATGAATAAATAAAGATATCGCATCATTTACATTCATCATGACAGGGATTGCATGAGCCAGGTCGGTGAGAAAATCATGTAACTATTCCGGTGAGGTCGGTGAGAAAGATACATGGCTAGTCCGGAGAGCTCTAGATAAAATCCTACTTTGGTGGGGACTTCACGGAGTGAAGGATAGAGTGTGTCATCGACGGTGAACACTCCGCTATACCGATCACCGATGAGATGCATATGAGCATGAGCATGTTAGTGCATTCGCATATCTAAGTAAATTGTTAAATTGTGCAACTTTACCTATATGGAATATGGCTTGGTTGTTTGAGAATGACAATAGCATTAACTAAATGGATGATGATGATAACTATTGATTATGGTTAATAAACTATTGTTTATGGTTTTATTATGTATTTGCTGGGTCTTGGACTCATTCTTGCTCTATTGTTGTTTTTAGGTGACCAAAGGATGACGCTTTTACTCTGAAGGGCTAGCGACTTGGAATCATGCACTTCACCCAATTATTTGATTCATTGGACATGAGAAACTTTTAGAATAACCTGAATATTTATATCTAGGACATGATGGTATTGAATAACCATAGATGCTTGGTTTATTTTAATCTTGGTTTATTATTTTGCTATGCTCCTAGGTCTAATTTATCTATGATTGTCATAGTGTTATGCTTGTGTTAATGCGACCCGTGGATGGGTTTTAATGTTGTTATGCTTGCTGAAATTTTATAGTATGTTGATGTAAATTAGATGGTTATAGTAGATTAGTGGCATTCTAAGCTCAATGATGGGATGGGGTGTTACACGGTGCACGTTGGAACAGTAGAGTCTGGTTCGGCCGGTTGGACAGTGAACTTGAATTTGGAAATAAGATTTGACCGGAAGCACACTAGTTTGACCAGGCAGTTTCGAGTAGAAATAAGCTTCCAAAAATTATGAATTTTTTTGGGTGTTCCCAGGTTCAACTAGGACTTATGAAAATTGGTTTTGGATACTGTTCATTTTCCATTTGTCATATTTAATTCATTCTTTGAATCTGTTTTAGTGACTTAGCTAGTATTTTAATGAGGTCAAGTTAACTCCCAAATTTTTTTGAAAATTTAAATTAAATCATGATAATTAATCTAGTATTTTTAAAAATTATTTCCAGAAACTTTTGTACACATATATTTTTGGATTTAATTTGAATTTGATTTCAAGTCAAAATGTTGAAACTTTTAATACAACTTATGAGTTGGAACAAAAGTTTTTGAAATTCCACACTTTTATACATTTGAAACACAAACTAAATTTTTAGGATGTTACAACTATTATCTATAATGAATATTACAAATAAATAGTTTTATTAACTAAGGATGATTAGATCCTCGTCATCTAGCCCTCCAACTTCAAGTGGAAATAACCTACTCGAAACATGGTCGTAGGGTAGTAGTTGGAAGGAAATATTTTCCACGGTGGTTCGGCGCTTCTTCAGTGCTGGCAATTTCACGAGGTAGCTGTTTAGAAACTATACTAGGGATTGATGGGCATAATACCGAAAGTACTCTTGGTGGGTTTAGTCTAAAAATAGAACATTTCTTGTACATAGAAAGATACATCAATCAATAAAGGGGTTACTGTTGGACCGAAAAGGCGACTAGGGGGGGGGTGAATAGGAGCACGCTCACTTTTTCAACCAAGATTATATTCAAAATAAATTTCACTCCAATAGCTATAGAAGCTATGAAGATCGATATACCAGTACAGCGGAAGACTAGGATTGAATCCAATCAAAACCCCGAAGCAAAATAACCAAAATCAACCGAAACTTAATTTCCAAGTGTAGGGCGGTCTGACCTCTATTTTTGGCGGTCTGACCGGTCCATGGGCGGTCTGACCTCTATATGGGGCGGTCTGACCTCCAGCCTAATGAACAGTGAAATCAGCCCGAAAAACGAAGTTGTAAATAGGTCTAACTTTTGATCTACAACTCCAAACTTCATGAAACTTGGAACACACCTTCTCTAGGATGTCAGGAACCTATTCCAATCGAAGATCGTGGAGATCCATGGAAAAGTTATGATATTTTTTAGTTTGAGAGGAGGATGGTTCAAAACCGAGTCAAAACGAAAACTAGATCCAAAAACTTGCTCGTGGGTGATTGATGATCAAGATGATCCTAGATGTGTTCTCACATGTCACAGCAAGCTAAATCACATGAAGAAATTAATCAAAAACATGTGAATCAAAGAAAGACTCAAAATCACCAAATAGAGAGAAGAAAGGCAAAGAGACACATCTTTGAGCAAACTTTCTTTGGATTGATTTGATAGGGTTTGGGTTTACAGCCACTCCATCAATGGAGAAAAAAGCTCAATCCAAGAGCATGAAATCAAATCAAAACTCTCTAGAACCCTAACCTCCACTAATCCTCTCCCTAAGCCAAACTAGGGTTTCAACAATAATGAAAGGGTTGAAGGGGGTGCAGCCATCTCCCTCCTCTATTTATAGTGGAGACTTAGACCTTCTAGAAGCTTTAACTTAAATGGGCTCCCGTTAAGGCCCAACACAAACAGGTCACACACGCACGCATTTTAAAGCGCCGTCTTCAACACCTCTTGACCTAAACCGCTTCTCTTTGAGTCGTCTTGCGCCGCGGGTTGGTAAAAGGTCACCAAGGTGGTATTTGGTAAGATTACCAAAATACCCCTTCTCGGTCCTTCTCCGAAGACCGAGTCCATCTGTGCGAAGCACTTCGCCTGCTCCGCCACGTGTAGCTTGATCAACGACTCTCTCCGTGTCGGCAAGTCTCTCCCATCCGGCTCCCACCGAAACCACCATGGCACTTGCACCGACTCCCACGCCGCTTGATCAAACCAGTCGCACCGAACTGTCCGTTCGGTCATCCTTGTCTATTATGCACCACACTTGAGTTCATTGACCTCACCAGGCATCGTCGATCGTTCTGGACCTCAGCTCTCCAAGCCTAGTACCGATCATCCTCACCGTTGACCGTCGTTGACCACCAAGCAACCTGCACAACAATAGACAAGCAAATCGAATCCGGGAATAAGTTCTTCACAACTTGACCCACGTTAGTCAAAACATGCATCATGCAACACATATGCACTGAAACTCATGACTTTGACCTAACCAACGAACAACGCCGCCACGACGGGCGACGTTCAAGTGACAACCGGTCGATCGCTCCTCGTGGTGGTCGACCGCCCTACGGGCCTCGACCGCACTTACAGTCGGTCGGGCGGTCAATGGGACTTAGCCAAATTTTGGCCCCTCAAATCCCAGACCCTACTGGAATTTTATATCTCTAATAACTTTTTACTAGAGACTCCAAAAATTATGAGACCAAGTGCATTGGGATACCCTCACTTGCCTACATCCTCTATTTTTGGCCCAGCCTGTTCTAACTAATTTTGGTCACGGCCGGTCCGACCGCCGCACACGGCCGGTCCGACCGATTTGGGACCGGTCGGACCGCCATGCCATGGCCGGTCGGACCGCCCCTGTCCAGAAAGCCTGAAACTTTGTCGAAAACTCGTGAAACGATAAACCGTTAACGCCATTGCCAATTGTCACATCATCCTAAGATCTGGAGCATATCCCCATGATATCCACAGTTACCTGTAACACCGCAGCCCAACACTGAGCCTAGAATGCCACCACACTACTCTCTAAACTAATAATTATCGACACACTATAAAATTACAGCAAGAAAACAACCATAAACATATCCATGGATCACAAAAGAACATGCATAATAATGGAACAAACGATAATAAATAAGCAAGGGGAATATAACCAGGTAAATAGTCCAAAATAACAGCAACCAATGAATCCAAATCATTAAAACAAATAATCTAGTCCAAAACATTGTCCTAAACTTTATTCAACCTCTAACATGTCCAAGAGTAGTCTAATTTTTGAATGAAAGGATTCTTATGGCAAATGATCATGTGATTGAAGTATAGATCTAATCCATGTGCTCTACTCGCTCTCACCACGGCCCCTCAAGATCACCTAAAGACAACAAAAGAGCAAGGGTGAGTCCACGACTCAGCAAACACATCAATACACAACGAACAATAATAAATCAACAGCATTCAATAACTTCATTATCATCACATGCACTTCTATTAATATTCTCATGCTGTCAACTTCTCTTTGTTTCACACCCATTAATCTCATATAACAATGCAACCCTAATCTACATGTCCACATGCACTTCTTTCACAGATACAGATAGCATGAGTGAATGCTCGCGACAACATTCACTCTCAAGCCCGTTCCTCCATAAGGATCGGGGACCTCCTCCACTCCCGTGGAGTTGTGATCATTCATGATCACCTGCTCATATGCAAAGATGCTTATGTATGAAAAATGCAAACTCCATCATAAACATCATATCCAACATTTCATCATGCTTGTCAACAAAGATATAAACATACCAATTCCTTGTTTGCAATTAAACAAAATAAAAGCACAACAATAATGGTAATAGAAGATAAAGAACCACAGTGATCATCATTGATCGCTGTCTACCATGCACTTGCATGGCGGTTACCACCCCAGACAACATACCTTGCATCAGCTTGAAAGTGCATTGCATCCTTTGGTTATCTTCGAAGAGCAATACACTCGTTAACTCACAGCAATAAAACTGGAAATGTAACCATGGCAGAACGCAACTACACAATCCGGCCTACATTATCTAACCAAGGCAGAACTTTTACTCACCTACTCAATCGGCCGGCTCCTTCACACACGCACAAACGCAGCAGCAGACCAACCAATACTTGGCCGAGCTAGCAACGCCTGCATGCGGATGCACGGGCAGCAGCAGACATCAGCACGCGTTGGCTCTTCACTTGCATGGCGACCGGGCGCCAGACTCCACGCGGCGGGGCGTCACGGCAATCACGCACAGCAACCGAGTACGCGGGCGAGCGGCAAGGCGTTGACGCGGCGGTAGCAGTAGCAAGATGTTGGCGGTGGGAGAAAAACATGTGGAGGCGGCTGCGCACGAGGAAAAAATGTTGCTAGGGTTTCTAGAACCAATGCTCCCCACGATTTATATAGCTCTTAAAAAAACTCTGAAATATCCTATTTTCACGTATTCTATTTATTTAATTACGCACAAGTCCTTAAAGACGTTATTATTATTGATTTAATTATTTTTCAGAATATTACATTACCCATATTATATCTCCATCTATTATCTCTCATTGGTGATTGACTTATTTTATCCTGCAACGACTACGTTATGCAACACGTTATCAGCACAAATCGCTCTACACGGCCACCCTCATTCTCGCTATTAGATTAATCTAGTACATTAATTATAAGTCTATAGATCCCTTACATGTGAACATGAGGTAAGGTCGTGATAGCCATGATTGTCATCCTCCTATAATTGCTGCCTACTCAAGACTGCCGATGCGTCCTTGCATCGTGTCCAAGGACACGGTTTGGTTCGTGGCGATGGGGTAATTATGAAAATTATTTATAGACCTCAATAATTAGCAAAAAAATCATGATATTTGCTAGGAAAATTTTGGAAATTTCATAAACAATATCTGCTAAATAGATGAAAACCAATCTTTACTGATTTCGCAATGTTCATGCTTTGGATTATATTTTTACCTGTAGCGAAACTGAACATTGCATGAACCTAATGTAGGAGACACCAGACATTGCCAATAAAGAATTCACTGAGCTTGCCCTGAATGACAATAACTACCTCACCTGGTCGATGTATGCAAAGATTTGCCTGAAGTCTCGATCTCTTAGATCCACCATCACTGAGCTAGAAGCTGACGCCCCTGCCATCCCTGAGGTCACCAAGTATGTGACCCTGCACTTCCTGAGGCACCATCTCCACGCAGACTTGAAGTCTGAATACTTAATGGAGGAGGATCCACTAGCATTGTGAAATTCCCCGAGGGAATGCTACAACAAGCCAAGATCTATCCTACTCCTAGAAGCACAACGAGAATGGACTCACCTACTGTAACAGCCCAAAAACTTTAAGTCGGATTAGCCAAGCATCTGCTGTACATTTATGAAATTTTGGACTTTTTAAAACCTTTTGTTGCAGCAAATAGGTTTCAAGTATGGGAATATTTCAGTTGAATTCTAAATTCTTTTATATGTTTGTTTGGACTTTCTGGAATTTATTGGAGGTTATTTGGTTTCCATTTTATTTGCATACTCAATTTGAAATTGAATTTAAAGAACAAAAAAATCAAATGAAAAATGCATGGAAATATTTTTCCTAGGTTCTGGAACATATGTTAGACCCACCCTAAAAATTTCATAATTTCTAGAAATTATTTGCTAGGTTAAAATAGCTAGTTAAACCAAGAAAATCGAAGCTTCAAAACAAAAACAATAAGTACTTATGAAATTCTTTGGGAAATAATTTATTTAAACCTTACAATATTTATCATGAATAAATATTATTTTTGTCAAATTTTTAGACCTCCAAATCAACCTTTACGATTTGACCGACTGAACCAATAATTAATGTAGAGACTTGGGCCATCGGTCTTGACTGAACCCAACCCTTTCACCGTGCTGCGCCGCTCACTGTTCCAAACCGCACTGCTTTGCTGTCTCTACCGGCGGGCCCTACCTTGACTCGGCGTCGTCTTCTTCCCGAAACAATGCCACGCAGCTGCTCTCCTTGACCGCACACCGCGTGGACGCCATGCAAGAGTCGCCGCCCTCGCCTGGGACACGCGCCAACGCGGCCGGCCCTGCATGCCATGCATACCGCCACGCCTCCCCGTGCCATTTCCCAGAGCTAACGTTAGCCGAGTGCCCGAACTCCTCTTTTACTTCCTGTCGTCACTCTTCTTCCCTTCCCCCTTTCCTCTCCAACGAGAGCTACCCCGTCCCCTCCTGCCCTAGCATCGGCCCCGTCTCCCTCGGCCCCAGCTGCACCACCGCCAGCTCGCCCAAGCCCCGCCCAAGATGCACCTCCTTTGTCCCTGAAGCTACCCCACTCGGCCGCCATGCCTACTTGCCAATCTTGGTCGCACAAGCCGCCGAGGCCGCGCTCGTCGTTCCGGCCGTTCGTTGACCACCTCTCACCGCCAGCCGCGTCTCGGCACATCCCACACCACTACCATCAAAACCCCTCTGTCAATTTGGGATTAAACCCGCTGGAGCTCCTCGTGTCGGCTTCTTCTTCCGCACTGTCTGAAATCGCCGCCGCCGTCGTCCTGCTTCAACCTGGTGAGCATCCTTCCAATTGCTTTCGTGTCTAGCATCCCCTCACCTCCCTTTATCATTACATGCAGCTCAAGCCCTCTTCCGCATTCCCCAGCGCCGCCGCCTTGGAGCACCCTCGGCGCCGCTCGTGGTGTGCGTCGCCGGCTTGCCACAGGCCACCATAGCCGCCACCACCGGTCCTGGTGAGTTCCCCTGGACCCCCTCATACTCATGCGCGTGCTATTTTTCTTCTTCTCCCTCTCTGACGCCGACGCTCCCTTTCACCTCCACAGCTGGCCGCCACAGTGCCGGCCGAGCCCCATGACCACCACCTCTAGCTTCCTTGTACTCCGGGCAACCCATTTTTAGGCCCGCCTTCGCCTCGTCGCCGCTCCTTCGCCGGCGGCAAACCAGGATCCAAGCCGCTGGCCACCTCCCATATGTCGGCCTCCCTGTTCTCTGTCTCTGATATCAAGAATCAAGTGTAGGAGAATTAATGTTAAGTGTTGTGCCTAACTAATTGATCACCCAAAATGTGGTTGACAAGCAGATGATTGAAGATTGAATGAAGTAGTACCTTAGTTTAGATGGTTGCGCTGTTATAGAATATGTGACCCGAATCTGACAAATTTCAGTTTGGGCAAAAGACTAATAACCTCACTAATTCAAGTAGTTAAAAGTCTTTTTCAATACTGTAATAAGTTGGTCTTTTAGCTGTCAGTAGCTTTCCAGCTTAGAGTTTTGTTCTTTTGCTAGATGCGAGGTTAGTTGAAGCAACTCATTTCATACAAAATTTCAGTGTAAGATATTGAACTGAGAGGAGAAAGGATTAGAAGAAAACTTGACCTGTCATTATAGCCTTACGGTGAAACATCTATCTTTTGCTTTCAATTATTGTATATGTCATCTAGGTCACTTTAGTGAGTTAACAAACTGGAAGGTTGAGTTTAGAGGAAGTTTGGTTAATAGCACTGTGGTTCAGAAAAACTTGCTATAGTAGGTTTACGAACTGTAAACTGAAGATAATCAGAATTGTCAATAGTCTTATAACAATGCTAATGTAGTAGTTAGAGTTGGTCTTAAATCAATTAGTCAGTTGGGCAATTAGTGTTCAGTAGCAACTAATCTGAAAAACCAATAGGCGTTGGGTGTATTCGAAGATTAATCGAAAGAGTAATCTATAGGTGATAAAAATTGGCATGAGGTTAATAACTTTACTAAGATTAGTAGTAAGCTATTTGTGGATATCATGGGGATATGCTCCAGATCTTATGATGATGTGATAATTGGCAATGGCGTTAACGGTTTGTCGTTTCACGAGTTTTCGATAAAGTTTCAGAACTGTCAGGTGATAGGCGGTTGGACCGGCCATAGCATGGCGGTTCGACCGGTCCCAAATCGATCGAACCAGCCATGAGCGGCGATCGGACCGGCTGTGACCAAATGTGTCAAAATGAGCTGGGTCAAAAATAGAGGGTGTAGGCAAGAGAGGGGATTCTATTGCTCTTGGTCCCATAATTTTTGGAGTCTCCAGTCAAAAGTTCAATTGGTTTAAAGTTTCTAGTAGGTTTCGGATTTTCAGGGGTAGAAAATCGGCTAAGTCCTTCGGCGGTCGGACCCCTATGGTGTCGGTCCGACCAAGCAAGGTCAAGGGTTCGACCGCCCCGAGGCGGTCGGACCGATTGTCACTTGAACGCCGGCCTTCGTGGCGGCGTTGTTCATTGGTTAGGTCAAAGTCATGAGTTTCAGTGCATATGTGTTGCATGATGCATGTTTTGAGTAACGTGGGTCAAGTTGTGAAGAACTTGTTCCCAGATTCGATTTGCTTGTCTATTGTTGTGCAGGTTGCTTGGTGGTCAACGACGGTCAACGGCGAGGATGATCTGGACTAGGCTTGGAGAGCTGAGGTCCAGAACGATTGACGATGCCGGGTGAGGTCAATGAACTCAAGTGTGGTGCAGAATAGACAAGGATGACCGAACGGACAGTTCGTTGCGACTGGTTTGATCAAGCGGCGCGGGAGTCGATACAAGTGCCATGGTGGTTTCGGTGGGAGCCGGATGGGAGAGACTTGCCGACTTAGAGTGAGCCGTTGATCAACCTACACGGCGAACAAGCGAAGTGCCACAAGAATGGACTCGGTCTTCGGAGAAGGACCGAGAAGTGGTATTTTGGTAATCTTACCAAATACCACCTTGGTGACCTTTTGCCAATCCGCGGCGCTAGACGACGCAAAGAGAAACGGTTTAGGTCAAGAGGTGTTGAAGACGGCGCTTTGTAATGCGTGCGTGTGTGACCCGTTTGTGTTGGGCCTTAACGGGAGCCCATTTAAGTTAAACTTCTAGAAGGTCTAAGTCTCAACTATAAATAGAGGAGGGATGTGGCTGCACCCCCTTCAACCCTTTCATTATTGTTGAAACCCTAGTTTGGTTTAGAGAGAGGATTAGTGGAGGTTAGGGTTCTAGAGAGTTTTGATTTGATTTTGTGCTCTTGGATTGAGCTTTGTCCTCCATTGATGGAGTGGCTGTAAACCCAAACCCTATCAAATCAATCCAAAGAAAGTTTGCTCAAAGATGTGTCTCTTTGTCTTTCTTCTCTCTATTTAGTGATTTTGAGTCTTTCTTTGATTCATGAGTTTTTGATTGATTTCTTCATGTGATCTAGCTTGATGTGACATGTGGGAACACATCTAGGATCATCTTGATCATCAATCACCCACGAGCAAGTTTTTGGATCTAGTTTTCGTTTTGACTCGGTTTTGAACCATCCACCTCTCAAACTGAAAAAGGTTATAACTTTTCCAAGGATCTTCACGATCTTCTATTGGAATAGGTTCCTGACATCCTAGAGAATGTGTGTACCAAGTTTCATCAAGTTTGGAGTTGTAGATCAAAAGTTACATCTATTTGCAACTTCATTTTTCGGGCTATTTTTACTGTTCATCAGACTGGAGGTCAGACCGCCCAAGGTGACCGGTCCGACCGCCAAGGTGACCGGTCCGACCGCCATTAACACAGAGGTCAGACCGCCCAACGCTTAGAATTTTAGCCCGTGTTGATTTTGGTTGTTTTGCTTCGGGGTTTAGATTGGATTCAACACTAGTCTTCCGCTGTACTGGTATATTGTTCTTCATAGCTTCCATAGCTATTGGAGTGAAATTTGGATTGAATCTGATCTTGGTTGAAAAAGTGAGCGTGCTCCTATTCACCCCCCTCTAGTCACCTTTTCGGTCCAACAAGTGCAATACTGTAAAGTAGTATGTGTACATTTTAATCAGGATAATTAGTGATTAAGTAACTAGAATGAGAATATAAAAGGGAGAGAATTTAAGAGGATTGATTTTGACTGTATGATCATCGTAAATGTATACATAGAATGCTTGGAGAGAGTTCTTGTGAGTACTAGGTGTTCTGATAAGGAAAACAACCATTTTTAATAAGCAAGAAGTTTAATAAAATTTCACAAATTCCTAATTAATTGAAATGAACTCCAATTGAACCAAATATTATGACCTATATACATCTAAAATCATTCTCTATCTTCTGTTTTAATTTCATAATTTTTGGAGACTCTTGGAATCTTGGTGTTTATTCGGTGTTTTCACTTTGTCAGTTCTTATCGTTAGACGACGATGATTCAGAGTGCAATTAAGAAGTTTGTGTGAATGTCCAGAGTTCCAGCAAATAAAGGCAATCGGTTCTTCCTTTGACGCACGTTGATCCTATTATTTGTGCATACTAATATTTGAAAGTTTCAACCGTATGTATGCATGCTATGTTGGGAAGTTATTTCTCAGTCACGATAGTTTACCTAGTAGTTAGTTGAACTGTAGGTAAATATCCATCCTTTACCACTAAGCCTAGGTTTATATTCGCTGTGACTTAGAGCTCGCTGGATGGGCTCTAGTCACTTTATATTAAGTATACGAGTTGTGTCGCTTAGTATGCTTAGCACGGTAGACTGGGAATCATCGCATTAGCGATGGTTATTACAAGACCACCTTATATAACTCAGTCATGATCCTCATGTATGTATCATATTTGGAAAAATTAAAAATGAAAACAAAAAGATTTAGACTTGGGCACAGTGGTTGAATGGTGTGGTTATTGGTATGTTGTAGTGTGCCCGAGTCAACAAGGACCGAACATCTTGTTCCACTGAACCAAGCAATATTGCGTGCTAACCACATGAGGGTATTGGGAACCCCTCTTGACTTAGTACTTTGGTGTGTGTTAGCTCCGGGTCGCAGGAGGTGGTTTGTGTGTGTTGTGTGAAAAAGGATCTATGTGTTGGGTGTGTGGTGGTGGAGTTCCGCGTAGGTTCTCCACCTCGAGGGGCATCGTAGTTGTTCAAGGCTTTACCCATGAGGGGTAGTTGACCGAGGCTTTACGATAACCCGACACAACGTATGGGTTTCTATCCATACGGGCGACTCATAGTTAATACATAATATTTTAAAACGTCTCGTAGGACTCAGCCTTGCCGACATACCTAAGGAAGTGTGCTTCATCCGGTGGCAAAAGAGGCGGTCTGGCGTATGGGTACATTGGTACACCCCTACAGGGTTATAAACTATTCGAATAGCCTTGTCCTAGGTTATGGACACGCTTGGGATTGTCGTTCGAGAGTTAGACTATGATTTTGATAAAACTTGAGAATGGTTGGTACGAATGGGTAATTAGTGCTATTGTTGTGGTGACTAAGGTTAGTCACTTCCAGGATGATATTTATTCTTATTGTTGTTGTTACTGATATTTGAACTGTTAAAAACTGGTTTAACAAATCGCCTTCAATCTACTATATTATTGCAAATAAAGTGTGCTTTACGTTGAAAATAAACTCTACAGCCATCTCCTTTGATTCTGCTTGCATATAGCTATGTATAGGTTTGTTATTCGTAAGTCTTGTGTAGTACATTCGTGTACTCACTGTTTGCTTTTATTTACTAATCTGGACATCAGGTATTGAGATCAAATCAAATAAGGAAACATGCGCAGGAACGTCGATTTGCTAAGGTTTCAACCCAGTCGGTTGCCCTGTGGGTTATGGCAAGCCATTGAGACTTCATTAATTGTTAATTCATGATTTTATTTCAGTTTATTTATTGATTTCTGCTGCGTACTTGATATTTATCTTGTTATTTGGCAAGTCGGCCATTTTTATGAAACTGAACCTTGTAAGTTCAATATGTTGTAAATTATGAAGTTTTTAATTTGTAAGCACTTGTGTACGGATTGATATTGATGTTTGTGATGGTGTATGTGTACCGCTCCTGGGAGGTACATAATACACCGAGGCGGGGGATATTTGATTTGTGATGCTGGAGTCAAGTGGATGGCTAAGCATTATAAGCTAAATACCCCGGGTTCTCACAAGGTTACCTACTCTTTCAAGATTTTAAGACCATGGCAGCATATAACTCTATCATGCACAAACTTATCTCTAAATTGAGGTTCTATAACCACACCGTTACAGAAACTGATATGATAGAAAAGACTTTGTGCACTTTCCACCCTAATATGAGGGTACTGCAGCAATAGTAAAGCAATGCGAAGTACTTGAAGTACTCTAAGCTGATGTACACTCTGCTGGAAGCAGAGAAACATGTATAACTCCTAATGGAAAATCAGCAGATACGCCCCCCTGGTACAATGGCTGTGTCTGAAGCACACACCAATGCCCAGCAGGCTAGCAAGAGCCAGGACCATGAAAAAGGTCCAAAACAAAATGGGGGTAATTAAAAGAAGGTTGGAATGCAGAAAAGCAAGGGTAAACCCCATGGTAGAATAAAAGGCAAAGGGAAACCCCAAAAGCAAGACTAAGGCATCAAGACTTCTCATCCTGTACAGACTTTTTTCAAATGTGGTTGCACTAGCCATTGGTCATGCACTTGCCGCACCTCGCAACATTTGATGAATCTTTACATGAAATCCACTAGTAGAGTCAAGAAGACTCGGGGCAACAAAGTCGAGGCTCACTTTGCCACTCAACCTGTTCTGACTGGACCGTGTCCTAGCTAGGACATCGAGAAGAATGATTACATGATTCTTGACGACGTGGCCCAGGGAGAGGACACCTCCATTGATCACCATGATCTTCTTGGGTTGGACCTCTTGGGCCTCCATAAGAAGAACCAAGACCTATATGGAGACCTAAAGTAGTTTCCTCAAACAAATTTTGCATATCAATTTAGTTTTAGTTCTCGATGAACATTGGTTTATTCATACTCATGTTGAGCATTTATCTTTCATTATTTGCTTAGGCTGAACTCTTGACATTGTTATTTTTCCATATTATTCAATTCATTATTTTATTGGTCCATGCTTGTTCTACATTTCGAACTATGTTTCCTGATGAATAAATGTTTGATAATAAATCATGTTTTATATATAGAGCAACTCAGTACGATCCAATGGCAGAAGAGAAAATCTGTCTTGTAGACAATTGCATCACTAATTCAATTTTTAGGGAAACTAAATATTTCCTGACCTTAACTAAGAAAACTGAGAATATCATGACCATCGCCGGAAGCGATGCTCTCATAGTCGACACTGGAAGGGCCATCATAGTTCTCCCTAGGGGTACTCGTATAACATTAGAGGATGCTCTCCTGTGTCATGAATCTAAACGTACCCTCCACAGTTTTAAATACATTCATTTGAACGGATTCCATGTAGAAACTGATAATAAGAATGGTATAGAATACCTACTCATGACTAAGTCTAACAGATACTAGAAGCAACTGGTCGAAAAACTCCCTTCTTTCTCACCATGATGGTACTACACATATATATAAAACCTGAAGTTTATATTGAGATGAAAGCAATTTTTAAACACCCAAAAATATTTAAGATCTAGCATGATTGTCTAGGTCATCCTGGTTTGGGTATGATGCGAAAAATCATTAATAATTTTGTTGGCCATAACATAAAAACCACAGACTTTCCTAGACCTAAATACTTTATGTGCATTGCTTGTGCCAAAGGAAAGTTGATCACTAGACCCTCTTATCTGAAACTAAGAAATGAATCACTTAGCTTCCTGGAGAGAATTCACGGTGATATTTGTGGACCTATCCAACCCCTGTCGGACCCCTTTCAATATTTTATGCTATTGTTAGATGCCTCTACTAGATGGTCCCTTGTTTGCCTATTGTCTACAAGGAACCATACTTTGGCAAAGTTAATTGCCCAAATAATCAGATTGAGAACAAATTTTTTAGAGGACCGTATTAAGTCTATTTGAATGGACAATACTGGTAAGTTTACCTCAAAGGCATTAAAGTAGAGCACTCAGTACCACATGTCCACACCCAAAATGACCTTGTAGAGTCATTAATTAAAAGAATAAAACTTATTGCTAGATCACTCTTACAGAATTGTAGGCTACCCACTAGCTATTGGGGCCACAAAATGTAGCACACTACTGCATTAATCCATCTCAGACCAACTGCATATCACCCAATTTCCCCTTACAATTAGTGCGTGGAAAAGTGTTTGATCGAAAAGACGACTATCGGGGGGTAAATAGAGCACGCTCACTTTTTCACAAATAATGGATATATAAAACTTTACTCCAGTAGCTATAGAAGCTATGAAGATCAGTGTAATACCCCGGATTCGGATCGGGTAATTAGAAAAGCAGCTAGGGAGGGAAAAGGCAAACAAGAACTGAAATTTCCTGAATCGGCGGGGGGTTTTCAGCGATCTTTCGACAACCTGGGCCTGGGCCACAGCCCAGGAGGGACCCATGAGAGGGGCCAGCCAAGGGGGGGTTTTTCCTCCCCCCCAAACCCTAGCCTCTCCCCTCTCTCTCCCCACTCCCCTCCCCAAGCCGCCACCCCCTCCTCCCCCTCTCCAACCGGCCGCCACCTTCCTCCCTGTCATGCGTCAGATTTGTTCATCGGATTTGGGTAAGTTCCGTATGTTTTCTGATCTTCCCACCTCTTATAAAGTTGTAGTCCTTGATCTTATCTTTCTTTAGGCACCGAGATCATCTGATTTGGAGTTATGGTTTAGGAGATATGGTGGTTTTACCACGACTGTTCAGGACAGCTGACGTGTTTTGGCAGATTTTCTTGTCGGGGCATTATGAATTACTTAGAGGCCGAATCTCGGAGTTTTGTTCCTCGTTTCTTTAGCTTTCTTTTGGCACTGAGATCACAAGATTCAACCCTGTGGTTTAGGAGTTATGAATTTTTTAACCGCACACTACTCTGTCTGTCAGAGATTTTGAAGACTGTCTGTTGCTCCTCGGTTTTGATCTAGTTACATTCAGATTCAGAACCCCCACCCAAATAGGTTATTGTATCCCTTTAAATTATCTTTCCATGTTGATAAATATCACCTCCATTGGATCATTAGAATAAAAGTTAAGTCATTTTCTTTACCACTGTTCGTAACTGACAGATTTCCGCTGTTTTCAGTGGCTGTTTAGTCCTCTGTTTTGGCCGAATCAGAGAACCCCGCCAACTAGAGTTTCGTAGTGTCGTGCGTTAAGATTCATTGGGCACTGGTTTCGGGTCATTTCGAATTCCAGATAATTAAATATGTTGTTTCTCGTATCGCTGATCGGAAGGGTCAAATCGGGTCAATAGTTTATTTTCAATTCGGTCTCATGCGGTATATTGGGTAGTCGGGAGATATTGTAGAACACCGTAGCAATGTATTTCCACGTTGTTCTTATTTCGGGAACACTTGTGTAGGCGTGAGGCATCGCGTGTGGGAACACCTTCATTGCTTGCTAGCGCCGCAACGCGAAAGGCAAATACATTGAATCCTTTACATTGATGAATGATGTGTTTGTGTTCATGCTAATGTTTCTATGATTCATGTTTTCAATCAACGAAGTTACTCAACATTCATATTCCAGTACAGGCAAGTATTGCATATTAACTTGTGGTGATTTCAATTGAATGCATGATAATGTGATGTATACGTGTATGTTCTTGCACTTGTTCATGATGTTGATATGTTTCAAATTGATAATTGAGAAAAGATGATGACATTCATATTACTTGCTTCATTCCATTTATACATGCTTTAATTTCCGTCCACGGAGTGGAATTTTGAAAGACCCATCAATTCCAAGATGGGCATTTGAAAGACCCATCAATTCCAAAGATGGGCATTTGAAAATCCATCAATTCCGAATGGGTACGTGTGATCCACCATTCCAATGTGGGCCACGTTGGACACCCGTATGAAACGCTCTTCATGCGGTAACTTTAAGTGAACACCGACGGTGTTACACTCGCTATACCGTATAAGTCGTGATTAGTCCATTCCTTCAGTGCATTCTTTCATTCCATCTATTCATGTATTCATTCCATTCAATCATGTATGTGGTGCAAGATTTGTTCATAATTCAATTGATTTGATTTATCCACTATTTGATTGATTATTCTAATATGGTACTTGCTGAGTTTCGACTCACCCTTGCTTTCAATGTTATTTAGGTGATCCACCCGATGTTGATGATTTTGGGAAGGAGTAGACCAACACGCTGCAATACGTAACATTACTCGATAATTTTCATTAATGGTTTCAATTTTGATATTCCTTGATGAGAGAAGGACTGTATTAAGTAATGCTTAAACTTCATGTCATGTCGTTCCATGATTAGTTTCTTGATTATTCGTCACTGATGTATTGACTGCTTTCATCTCGTTATCCTGTTATTGATATTTGGATAGATGCATATTGAATCTTATTCCGTAAATTGTTCATATGTTGTATCCTTAGGTGGCATCTTGGCTTCCAATAGCCGTGGTGTTACAGCTTGGTATCGTGAGCGGCTTTAGGTCCGTGGTTCATTCAAATATATTAAATTGACACACTGTGCACACTAGGAGGGTTTGGGTAAACTATTGCTTCCGCATTTTGATTGTGGTGGCACGAGTAATGAGTCGTTGTTAAATTGTTTTGTGCTATGATGTGTTAATCCACGATATGATGTGATAACCTCTATCTATGAAATTATTCTATGATTGCCATGAGATGATCCGATATATATATATATATATATATATATATATTTATATTCATAATTCATTGCATTAGTTATGCGTTTCGTAGCGGACGTCGAGAAGTTGAGTTCGTGGTTGTTGTCCTGGGTTTTGCCAGGCTACACCACTGTTTGTGGTATGAAATTAGAGAAGTTCTTACCTCTGTTCCATAAGCTCTGGGTTGATGATACGGATCAACGTGTGTTGATGCGTAATGTGGCCCAATCTTTCACGGTACTTGTATTTCAAGTCTGAATGAAGTGAAACTCCCCCTTTTCTCTCACTTGATTTGGCAAAATAGAAGAGCAAGTATATCTCCAAACCAAATAACACTTGGTTGATGTTGAATCAATCCAAAGAGAGAAACAAAATCAAACCGGAAGAACAACACCAAACCGTGAGCAATTGAGGATGCTACGAATTGGTGAGATGATCCACAAGGAATCACGGATCTTGGAAGAACAACCTCCCTCCAATATTCACGCAATCACAAAACCCTAGATGAGAATTTCCGAAACGCATGTATTCATTTTGCGCCACATAAACCTGTGACTTTTCTGTATTTTATTCAACTCAAACTTCCTTACAATGGGGGCTCTACCCCTAAATATATAGCCATGAACAAGAAATCCGCCTCGGATATCAGAGCATGAATAATCCCCAGTCTGCCATCGTAGCAATGAATAAGAATCACTCTTCATCGTATTGAACAAGACCAATCGGATTTTTTATTGCAAACTTTTTATTCAAATTTAAACTACTCTAATTGCTGAAAATAGATTAAACTATCCTATTACAAGTAATTTATAATTAACTTCTTTTAAAGAATGATCCGAATTGAATTGCACCAATCCAAACCCATTTTAGATTCTTAGGTCAAAATGTATTGATTTCGAATAGAGTTTGAATTTGGTTCTTCCGTCTTTTCTTGGCGGAATTCTCTTGTATACTTTGCAACATGCAAAGTCCTTTGTTTTGTGTCTTCCCATGTCCGCTAAAGCTCCTCGGTCGGCATTCCTCCCTATCCTTGCTCTTTGTCAACTCGGTTCTTGTTTTTTTCTCCATTGATGCATAATAGGTTCAACTTGAGGCTTAATACACACTTGCCGCTTAGGGATATTGACTCACCGTAGTAGATGCACTTAGGGCCTCATCATCCTCCCTTCTTGAAGCAAAACCGTCCTCGGTTTTAGTGTAGTCTTTACGGCCTTCTTCTTGCTAACCATAACCAAATCACTCTTGATTTCTTCATCCGCCTTTGACACCAAAGCATGGAACTCTCCTTGTGCATGAATGTATATCGGTTGGACCGTCCTTGATGTGTAGCATTCAGATCAAATTGCCATGGACGTCCCAATAGAATATGACCAAGATGCATTGGTACCACATCACACTCCACTTTATCGACATAGCTATCAATAGTAAGTGGCACTCTCACCTTGTGTGTGATCTTGACTTTGCCGACGTTGTTGAGCCATTGGATATAATATGGTTTAGATGCCTCCATGTGGACAATGAGAGTGATTCCACCACATTCTTGCCAATCATGTTGGTCGAACTCCCATTATCAATAATCAACTTACACACCTTTTCTTTGATCTTGCAATCGGTTTGAAAGATATGATGTCGCTCTCCTTCCTCACAATAACGGTGTTATCACACCGCACCGCTTGAGCCATCAAGCTAATACCTTGTTCGGGATAACAAATGATTTGCTCTAGCTTCTCGATTCATCAAAAGGTTCAGATTTATCATTGTCGCTCTCTGTTGCATAGCCATCATGTGTAAGCAACACCGCCTTCATGTTTGGACAATCCTTCTTCATATGACCTCGCCCTTGCACTTGAAACATTCAATATTGCTAGTTCTAGCCGTAGAGAATGCACTCAAATCAGCATGATCTTTGCCCGCAACACTAATAGGTTTCAAGCTTCCTTGAATGTACTACGAACCCAGTATAGTGGATGCAACCGGTTTAGGAGTTGATCCCGCATCTCCATCATGCGGTTGCACGCCTCAAAGTGCTATGAGTGGTACGCCAACCCTTGCTTGAGTGTCCTTCACCCATTGTTCAAGACGCTCCGCTTTATGAAGTAATTCTTGCACAAGGTTATATTGCATTAAATCAACACGGTTTCGCACATCTTCATTCAGCCCTTCAAAGAACGTGTCATGGTCGCCTCCGCCGACTCACGCACACTTGTACGGATCATGAGCACTTGCATCTCTTGATAGTACTCGCCACCGCCTTAGCACCTGTAAGTAAGTCGTCGAGCTTTGTATGCAATGTCCTTGTATAGTATGCCGCACAAATCGCTCCGCATAGCTTGTTTCATTACTTCCCAAGTGTTAGGACGTTCCCAAGACGATTCAATTGATCCCACCAAATAATAGCATATTCGTGAACTCAATAGAGGCAACACGAACCTTCTTCTCTCGGAGTAGTGGTGGTTGTCAAAATTTGATTGACACGCATCTCCCACTCCAAATAAGCCTCCGGATCGATCTGCCCTTAAACTCCTAGATGGTGATCTTGATTCTCCGATACCGCCATCTTCATATTCACCTCTATTATGACGATCACCATGTCCAAAGACTCGACGATCAAAGTATTCACGTCGTGGGCGCCGCTGATGTCTTTCACGATCATCAAAACGACCTCCTCCGAATCGCAAAGATAGAAGTCATCTCCAAAGATGGCGCATAACACGCTGTGCACGCCCATGTTGTGGTTGGGCAGCACCGCACATTTGCTCCTCGTGGCGGTGGTATCCTCTCCTCCAAACGAAGGATAGCAAGATTCAGACGGTCAAAACCTTCCATCATACGACGCTCATTTGTGTTGAGACGATCGCTCAAAGGTGTCTTGCACTCCTTGGATTTGAGCTTCAAGTTGATGGCGAAACCTTCTCGCGACGAAGAAAATAGCCGGTAGTAGCATCAAACTGAGCACGTACGTCTGGTAATAGTGTATCTCCGCACGTAGGCTCCTCATCCGATCCAACATTAGAACCATATTGGCTAGTTTTTGACATGATGATCAACCTCAATGTACTAAGAAGAAAAATTCCACGTACCGTGATCAACCACGCCCGATACCAAGATGATACGGATCAACGGTGTTGATGCGTAATGTGGCCCAATCTTTCACTTGCACTTGTATTTCAAGTCCGAATGAAGTGAAACTCCCCCTTTCCTCTCTCTTGATTTGGCAAAATAGAAGATCAAGTATATCTCCAAACCAAATAACACTTGGTTGATGTTGAATCAATCCGAAGAGAGAAACAAAATCAAACCGGAAGAACAACACCAAACCGTGAGCAATTGAGGATGCTACGAATTGGTGAGATGATCCACAAGGAATCACGGATCTTGGAAGAACAACCTCCCTCCAATATTCACGCAATCACAAAACCCTAGATGAGAATTTCCGAAACGCATGTATTCATTTTGCGCCACATAAACCTGTGATTTTTCTGTATTTTATTCAACTCAAACTTGCTTACAATGGGGCTCTACCCTAAATATATAGCTATGAATAAGAAAAACCCTCTGATATCAGAGCATGAATAAGACTTTAGTCTGCCATCGTAACAATGAACAAGAATCGACTTGCCATCAAGTATTGAACAAGACCGACCGGATTTTTTTATTGCAAACTTTTTTATTCGAAATTTAAACTATTCTAATTGCTGAAAATAGATTAAACTATCCTATTACAAGTAATTTATAATTAACTTCTTTTAAAGAATGATCCGAATTGAATTGCACCAATCCAAACCCATTTTGGATTCTTAGGTTTGAAAATGTATTGATTTCTAATAGAGTTTGAATTTGGTTCTTCTGTCTTTTCTTGGCGAATTCTCTTGTATACTTTGCAACATGCAAAGTCCTTTGTTTTTGTGTCTTCCCATGTCCGCTAAAGCTCCTGGTGGCATTCCTCCCTATCCTTGCTCTTTCTCAACTCGGTTCTTGTTTTTTCTCCATTGATGCATAATAGGTTCAACTTGAGGCTTAATACACACTTGCCGCTTAGGGATATTGACTACCGTAGTAGATGCACTTAGGGCCTCATCAGTTGAGCATGAGCTCATTGATGAACTTGTCGCCTGTCTAGAACTGGTATCTGGTTTCCTGGTTGTAGTTTGTGGCGTCGTGAATTTCTTTTGAATTTGGAGTTTTAATGAAATAGCAAGCTCCGTGAGGTTTCTCGACCGCTCTTTGAACCAGCTTAGGGTTCTTTTGATTCTTGTGAAATTTCGCTCCACGTGGGCATAGTTCCATTACAAGATTTATCTTTTCACAAAAGACCTGTTTTACCCCTGTTGGGGAAATTTAACTCATTCGTTCGTTTGGAATCTCGGTACTGGAAGACTTCTTTTGCGCCATCTTGCGCCTCGGATTAGCTAATAGGTCACCCTTGTCCATCTTGTACCACGCTTGAGTAGATTGACCTCACCCGGCATCGTCGGTCAGACCGCCAGCTGGGACTTAGCCGTTTTTCCTCTCTGGAAAACCGAAACCCACTGGAATTTTCAAACCAATAGAACTTTTGACTGAAGACTCCAAAAATTATGAGACCAAGTGCAATAGAATCCCCTCTCTTGCCTACACACTCTATTTTTGGCCCAGCTCAATTCTCACTTTCTGTAACTGGCCGGTCCGACTGCCACCAAGGCCGGTTAGACCGGCCATGGATCGGTCAGACAGGCCACCCTGGCCGGTCAGACCGATTCTGGCCTGACAGCTCTGAACTTTGTCGAAAACACATGAAACGACAAACCGTAAATGCCATTGCCAATTGTCACATCATCCTAAGATCTAGTGCATATCCCCATGATATCCACAATCTCCCCCTTGATGAACACATTGGCAATAATCCAGAAAATGTAATTTAGAGATTTGAAAAGTAAAATACTTTCATTTTCGCACAAAATCACAACTTGGTCCATAAGCAAGAAAAAACAATAAAAATGACCAAGCTGGCATCAGAATAGCAGAGGCAAGTGAGATAAGGCAAAAGAAAGTATAAAAACTTTGATTTCTAGAAAAGAGTCAAAAATCTCACTTAAGGTCCATATGAAAGAATAATTGTTCTATTGACCTATGATCATTGTGAGGATTAATAAATGCAATTCAAGTTCAGAAGAATCAATAAGACAATAAGAATGCAATTCAAAAACTCCCCCTCACTATGATCCTCAAATTTTAGGAACTTTCAAAATTTCAATTTCTCCCCCTTTTCATCATTTTTATATATCTTCTCCCTCTTTGTTCAATAAATGATATATTTATTTTCTCCTCCAACATTGAAATATCTTCTCCCCCCTTTGACAATGGAGTCATCAAGGAATCACGTCTTCCTCTCATCCAGAGATAATAAATGCATAATGAAGAAAGAAGTATAAAAAGGAGTATGCATGAAGTGCAATGGAGTGGCTTTATTTTTGTATTTTTTACTTTTTGATTACAAGAAGCTTTGGAGATTACCCAAAAGAACAAGCCAGCATTTCTAATATTTCACCAACAACATATTAAGCATAACAGCACTTGCAAGATCATGATAATACATATATATCAAAGCTAAGCACGAAGGCTCAAAAGTAAAGCAGTAGATTTGATTAATTTAAGCAAAGCTTCAAATTCAGCAAGTTCATCAACAGGGATCCTAAAGTGAAACTGGCCATGTCAAAATGTTAAAGTGAGATAAAAAATCTAACAAAGACCACATTAAGAGTCAATCAGGTCCTGTATTGAATCATTTTGCTCATTTTTCTCAAAAGCCCATTTGTCAACAGTTTTCTCATTTGCACTGAATATTGAAGTTGACTAATGATCTAACTTAGTGACAAGATCCTGGACTAGGAGCCATCCACAAACTCATCCTAAGCTTCGACCAGAAGTTGATTAAAGGTATATCTTAGTGAAGAAGATCCTGGACTATGAGCCATCCACAAACTCTTCCTAAGCTTCTACCAGAGCGACAAATCTTGAGGTTCATGTCATTTCTGATAAGCAGTCCCCATGAGATCATCTGGATCATCAAACTATCTCCAAGTTCATGTCGTTGACAAGCAGTCACGTAAGAATAGTTTGGCACAATTTAAGCATAAGATAATCTTAATTTTTCATGTTTCAGAAGAGTAGTTTTAGAATCTCAAGAACACAAAAAGCTCAAGTAATGGTCAATTTTAGATTCAAGAGCTAACAAAGCAATTCTGACAGGGCCAATGTCACAAAAGGAGCACTAATTGCGCAACTAGCTAAAACATCCACAAATTGTAATTTTTAGTTCGAGTTGTTTTAGAGTTCTAGCTCATACAGCAAAGACTTATCTGTATATGTGAAAACATGATAATTATAGCAAGTCAAAGAACTAGACATGGCATTGAGCAAGAATTGAAATACTAAAGCTCCAAAGGGTAATAGGCAAAGCTTCATCAATTTTAAAAGATAAGCAGAAAAACTTATACTACAATGCATCTTTTTGGATTTTTCATACCACTTGTTGTATTTTTCATATGAATGCAATATGATACAATGAGATGCAATAAAAAGCCTAAAAAGTTCAAAAAGATCAATAAGTTCAGAAAAAGAACAAGAAAAGATCAAAAGAACAAGGTAGGATCAGAAAAGATCGAACCCCCCCTCAAACCAACCCATAGGGATAAATTACACCTAACTCGCTTATCAAGGTGGCAAACCTAGTTGGTTCTAAAGGCTTGGCGAGGATATCAGCTAGTTGAGCTTCGGACTCTACAAAGTGTAGCACCATATCACCTTTCTCGACATGGTCTCTAAGGAAGTGATAGCGAATATCTATATGCTTGGTCCTAGAGTGTTGCACATGGTTCTTAGCAATATTAATGGCAGAAGTGTTTTCACAGAAAAGAGGAACACTGGCAAAATTTAACCCATAATCCTTAAGAGTGGTTACCATCCACAAAATCTGACTACAGCAACTAGCAGCAGCTACATATTCAGCTTTAGCATTGGATTGTGCAACAGAAGACTGCTTCCTAGAAGACCAAGATACAAGAGAAGTGCCTAGAAAGTGACAAGTGCCTGAGGTACTTTTCCGCTGTCGATGGCAACCGCAAAAATCGTAATCGAAAACCCCGAATGGACAAAGATGAAGAACATGAATACAAAATGCCATATAGAAGGGTAGAGTGTAAATACCTGAATATGCGCTTATCGGCTTGGCGATGGGAAGTCCTCAGAGACGCTTGAAACCTCGCACAAAGGCAGACCGTGAAGTGGGTGTCCGGTCTCGAGGCCGTCAGGTACAGAAGGGAACCACTGGGATCTATGTAGGTTTTGAATCTCTGTCAATTATTAAATACCTAGAGCCTATGACAGGGGATCTGCACACAACTCGATACACTGATTGTATTTTTGATGAGGATAATTTCCCGGGATTAGGGGAAGGAAGGTACCACTCTAAAGAATGCCGATAAATAGATTGGAATGTTACTGACATTTAGTCCTTAGACCCATGCACTAAAGACTCAGAACTGGAAGTTCAAAGAATAATAAATTTGTAACAAATAGCTAATAATCTACCAGATGCCTTCACTAATCTTAAGGGAGTGACAAAATCACAAATACATGTAGTAATCTTAAGGAAGTACCCCAGATGGATACTGAATCCACTTATACCCGTCATGCAAAGAAGAGGGGGAGACCTTCGGGCGTACAAGACTTAATTCCGCGGAGACGCCTATAGAAAAAAGAATCGAATAAGACAAATTACTCCATAAGATAGTTGAAGGAATTCAACTTGATATTGAGAAAATCCCTAAAGTGATCCATCCTGAGGATAGTAACCCCAGAGAAACTTTGCGTGCACAATCTAACGCTGGGAAATCGGAACACCCGGACTCCATCGTTGTGAGAAATCATGAGGAGCTGGAAGAAATAAATGAAGAAATTTGCACAAATTATGTGGACTCAGGAGAGTCATATAAAAGATAGACTACAGTTGTCGACACATATTTTGCCTTTAAAATTGCTAAAACTGTAATACCTCATTTATCCGGTTAGGTTGTATCGTTGTATTTGTCTGGGAATTTTATTCGAAAACGAGATTTACAACTCGTCGGAAACGGTTCGGTAGAAAGAAAGAGGTCGGAGAGAGTAAAAGAAATTGTTTTCAGCAGAAAATTCCAATCTTCGGGGTCGTTATTGCGGACAACTTTGGGCGCGATCTGCGACCAGTGGCCCATGAGGGCAGTAGCCCAAGTAGGGGCCGCCAAAGGGGCACCACCCCCCAAACCCTAGAGCCTCCACTCCCTCCCCCTTGAGCCGCCCCCATTCCCTTCTCCCCTCCTCCTAGGCGCCTCCCCCTCCATTGGTGGCTGCCATTGGTGATCCCCGGAGCTGCACACCCGGTCTCCCACGCGTTCACCTTCGTTTCTTCCTCCACGGGCGCTGCATTCCAATCGGGTTTGTGGAGTTGGGGCTGGCCAAAGAAGGAGAGGGGAAGCCTTCGGGAAGTTGATCTTCATCGTTCTTCGGGTCTACAAGGGTAACGAGAGACCCCATCTCTGTTTGATTGCGTTAGAGTTGTCGATTCAATGTTTTTGGTAGTATCGCGTAATCTCTGTCAGTAGATCGGTTCTGTACAGAATGTTGCAACTCGGTTTTGGGTGTCTTAGAGGCAGAATTGGATGTCCTCGCCTTCTAGAGATTTGTTCCTTATTTAATTAGCTTTCTTTTGGCACCTGGATCACGAATTTTCACCCAGTAGATTAAAAGTTATGACTGTTTTACTACGTTCTGGGCTGTCTGTCAGAAATGTTGGGTATAGTCGGTTGCACCTAGGTTTTGATCTAGTTAGAGTCAGCATCAGGTCGACCACCCAACTAGGTTTATGAAGATAATGTCACCAGCTTTCCAGGCTGATAAAAATCACTTTATTTGGATCAGTGGTTTAAAAGTTAGAGCCTTTTCTTTAGGGCTGTTCTGAATTCTGGGCAGACTGCAGTTAATGTTTTTCATTGGATGGTTAGACCTCTGTATTGGCCTAATTAGAGTTTACCATCAACTAGAGTTTTGTAGCCAGTTAAGTTAAGAAAATTTGAGCACTGGTTTCAGGTCTTTTGGACTTACGGTATTTTATTGGTGAATTTTCTAGTAAAACTGCCAGATTAGGGATAATTGAAATGTTTGGGTAAATTGATCAAATTGAACTTTTATTTGGTTAGTTTGATTAGAGATTGAGGGAGGACTCGTGTAGTATTGCCATATTCGTTTGCCCTTATTTCGATTATGTTATATTGTAGGCGGTGAAGCGGTGAGTGGAGGGGTATCCCAATTACCTCCTAACCCGTTCTGTTGGCAGCAAGTAATTTGTATTCTATGATTGATGCCATGTATGATGTGTGAATGCATGATTACCTTTGTTCGTATTTGTAGATGAATGCCATGTGTTCTTTTCATTTATGAGTACAATTTAAATATTGACATGGGATCACATCATGACATGCATACATTACTTTTGTAAGACCCATCAATTCCAAATGGGCACTTGAAATCCCATCAATTCCAAGATGGGTACGTGAGTCCACCATTCAATGTGGGCCACGTTACGTGAGTCCACCATTCCAATGTGGGCCACGTTGGGCGATTGTATGAAACGTTCTTCATACGATTACTTTAAGTGAACACCGACGGTGATTCACTCGCTATCTGAGATATGTTGCAATATGTCCATTTCCTTCAATGCACCATTCCACTTCATTCATTCATAAACTCGTTTCAAAGAAATGTTCCAAATATGATTGTGATATATTGTTCATAGTATGTTTGATTGTTACATCTGATTGTTTGTTTGAGTCTTTGGCTCATTCTTGCTTTATTGTCTTATTTAGGTAAATGACAAGGAAGAATGATCTCGTGGAGGGTAGTTCATCACGATGCACTCACTACCTTATAACAAACAATTTGAGGACTTTTACTGTCATTAATTATGACTTGCGTGCATTGTAATAAGCCATCATGGCCTTGTTTACTATATCTTTCTGAATTGTTTACTTCCATTACGTTGATTAAAACTGGATGATGAATGCTTGTTTCCGTATAATCTTAATACTTGCTTCACCTTATCATGCGTTATGATGTTATTCAATTGAAGAGTAGTGGTTGTAGGTGACATCTTGACTTCCTTATAGTCAGGGTGTTAAAAAAACTCTTGAACTAGATCCAGAACCTAACTCCATGAGAGAGTGCCAGAAGTGCTCAGATTGTGTCAAATGGAAAGAAGCAATTGAGGCAGAATTACACTCGCTTAATAAAAGGAAAGTATTCGGTCTTATTACCCAAACACCTCCTAAAGTGTTCCGTGTGGGATCCAAATAGGTTTTCATCCAAAAGAGAAATGAGAACAACCAAGTGGTAAGATATAAAGCGAGGCTTGTAGCACAAGGGTTCAAGCAGAGACCCGACATCGATTAGATTGAAACCCACTTTCCCGTGATGAGTGGAACCACGTTTGGATACTTAATATCAATGGCTGCTTGCATAAATTTAACAATGCAGTTGATGGATGTACTGACCGCATATTTATATGGGTCATTGGATACTGATATCTATATGAGAGTCCCTGGAGGAGTCAAAATTGCGGATCCTAATAAAAGTAATCGCAACATGTACAACATCAAACTACAAAGGTTGTTGTACGGATTACAACTGTCAGGAAGAATGGGTACAACTGATTAAGTAACTTTCTCCTGATGAAAGGTTACTCAAATAATGGTGATTATCCCTAAGTGTTTATAAATAAGTCCTAGAATGAATTTTGTATAATCTCAGTTTTTGTCGATGATCTGAATATCATCAGAACCACGAAGGACATAAAGGAAGCAAGTTCTTACCATGTAACGGAGTTTGATATGAAAGACTTGGGTAAAACCAAGTATTGCTTAGGCCTGCAGCTAGAGAATTTCTTTGAAGAAATCCTAGTACACCAGTCTACCTATACCAAGAAGGTATTAGAGAAATTCAACATGGATAAATCTCATCCTTAAAAGACCCCCATGGTAGCAAGATCTCTAGATGTGGATAAAGACACATTTAGACTGAGGATAGAAAATGAAGAAGTTTTAGGGCAAGAAGTTCTGTACTTAAGTGCCACAGGAGAACTGATGTACCTTGAAAACTGCACTAGGCCTGATATTACATTCGTAGTCAACTTATTGGCTAGACACAGTGCAGCTCCAACCAAAAGGCATTGTGCCGGCGTTAAGACTCTTCTTAGACACCTCCAAGGTACATAAGTTCTTGGCTTATTTTATTGGAAGAACCAAGACTTCACCATGGTGGGATATACAGATGTTGGTTATTTGTCTGATCCCAGAGTGCCAAATCTCAGATTGGTTTGTATTTCTGTGCGGTGGTGAAGCCATCTCTTGGTGGTCATTTAAGCAAACCTTTGTAGCTATTTCTACCAACCACCCAGAAATTATTGCACTATATGAAGCCTCATGTTAACACGTTTGGCTTAGAAATGTTATTAGCCATATCCAGAAGTCATGTGGTATTAACACCATTGATACCCCCACAATTATGTATGAAGATAATGCTGCTTGTGTTGCACAAATGCAAATGGGTTATGTCAAAAGTAATATCACGAAGAATATCGCTCTCAAATTCTTCTATCCTCATGAACTCCAGAAGAATGATAAAGTGAAGATCTAGCAAACTAGGTCTTTTGAAAATCTACCTGATCTATTCATTAAGTCTATGCCTACATCCAGTTTCCATCGATGCGTTCGTGGTATTAGAATAAAGGGGCTTGGAGAGTTGCAGGGAGCAAGGGGAGAAACCCCTAAATCATAATCCATTTATGGTTATGAAGTTTTACCTTAATCATGAAGATTAAGCCAGAATGTAGAGAGGTTGCACTCGTTTTCCTTTAGTGAGTTTTTCCTATAGATTTCTCACATAAATGTTTTTAACGAGGCAACAATGCAATACAACTTACAGATGCAATGCACTATTTTCTTCAATTCCTTTTTTCCCACTAGGTTTTTCGAAGGAGTATTTAATGAGGTATGTGCATCAAGTGGTATTCGCCCAAGGGGGAGTGTTGAGAAACCCTGAAAGCATCTAGGCCCCTAAAAGATATTTTGGTAATTAATGACAACAATGTGTTATAGAAATAATATATGTTCTATGTTGTTCTAAAGGCTTAGTCTTGGAGTTTGAATGGTGACATGGAAATGGCAATGCAAAGATGATGAAAAGATCACCGTGGCTCAAGACAAAGGTACTATGTAATCTGAGGATCATTTTATAGGTTTTACCGGTCTCGGTGTTTGGTGAAAAGACCAGATTAATAGACTAGATGCCGTACTATAAAGAGAGATCATGGTTAGTAGCTTGAGGATTTATTTGAGCCATTTTGATCAACCAAATGTCATTCATTGCATTTGGAAACAGTTCAGTAAAATCGGTATGACCGCAATTGATGAGCGATACTACTGCAGAGCGGTAGGACCAGATTCTAGTTGGTGGTAGGTAATTTCCAAAGAGCATGTTTTTGGAATTCTTTTATCCTCTGGAAATCGGCAGTACCGGACCTTTTGAGTGCAACACCACAGCTTAAAAAAGCATGAGACGTCACCTACAACTACTATTACTAATAATTTTAACCATTAAACAAGAATCGTTATCAGCTAGACTACAATAATAATCATTCTACAATATAACAAGTCATAATTTTCAGCAACCTAATTGCTATAAACCGAATAGAATAAATAACATAACCAAGTGTCAAATAGAAAAGACAACGTATACAATAAGCAGAACCATACAAATAAACGAAATACCACCAGTGATCCACTGATTACAATAAAATTTGCAACTGAACTTTTAATCAAGGAAATAAATGTCTAGTGATTTGAAGTGCACAATAGTGCTATTATTCCATGATCTACTTCCACCCGATGCATGTCGTCTTCAACGATCACCTAAAATGACAAATGACAAATGACAAATGACAAATGACAATGGTGAGTCCAAGACTCCGCAAGTAGAAGCAATAATAGCTGTAATACTCCGAAACTTAATCAGGTAATTAGAAAAGAAGCTGGGAGGAGAAAATCCAATTAACAGAGTGGAATTTTCTAAAAAAAAGGGGATTTTTGTAAATTTTTGCCAACCTAGGCCGCAAGCCGCGACCCTGGAGGCCCAAGAGGGGGGAGCCGACCCAGGGGGTAGGGGCCAAAAGGGGGCGGGGGCGCCCCAAATCCTAGCCGCCCCCAGTTCTCCCCTCCCCCTAGCCGCGACCTCCCGTTCCCCTCCTTTGCTAGCGCCTCCACAACTCCTCCCTGGTCCAGCACCTCGCCGGGGACACACTGGGTAAGTTCGTCTCCAAGGGTAAGTCCCCGAGTTCCATTCGAGTGGTGGTATATTTTCATCGAGCTGTTGCGCAAGTATCCAGAATTTGTATGTGTTCTTGTGCATCTGTTTTCCTATAGTTAGAGGCCGAATTGGGGAATCTCGTTTCTTAGAAAGTTCTAGTTCTCGTTCATAGCTTTCTATAGGCGCAAAGATAACTCAATTTGGTGTTACAGTTTAGAAGTTATGATGGTTTCTTTACGACTGTCCAGAAGCGCTGACGAGGATTAGACGTTACTTTGTGTGGGCAATATGATCTAGTTAGAGGCCGAATCAAAAAGTTTACCCAACAAGAAAATTGTAGGCAATCCAATAATATTTCCATAATAGTAGAGAACTTGATTTTTGGTTGATCCAATCAAAAGATACTAAATTTTCTTCTACCGCTGTAGATCTGACTGATAGATTGAAGGAGCAGAAACTTCACCTCATCATTAGGTATATTAGAAGGCCGAATCAGAAAACCTTTCCAGCTAGATTAATGTAGATGATTTGGTCGTGTTTCCAGAGAGTCCAAGATCACTCCATTCCGAGATTTGTAGTAAAATATATGAGGATTTTAGTACTGCTGTCCCGTGGAATCTTCTGGTAGACTGTCGGAAAAATTGAGTAGAACCCTTATTCGAACCCTAGGCTTCGAGAAGTCTGGTTAAGGGGAGTGAGTGGAGTCTATTTTTCCTCAGCGTTCTTATGTTAGTGATATTCTTGTGTAGGAGAAGTGATTCCGGAGTTAGGGGCATCGTCCTTGCCTCCCCGCACGTCGTAGCGAAAAAGGCAAGTACAAATGTATGTTTGTGATTGATATGTGTTCTTCCTTGTTCGATGATTATATGATGAATAATGTTTGATACGTACTTGTTCATAGTAGTATCTGATTACCATGGTTATGTTAATGATGTTACTTTATTCATCGGATTCATTCATGCATGCAAGAATTGTTCTTGCTACACCCACGGGAGTGGGTATTGTAGTCCCATCATTGCAACATGGGCAAGTAAGACCCACCATTTCAATGTGGGCAATTTGAATCCCCATTTTAAAATGTTCTTCAAATGGGCCTTGAATCCCCGTATTTTGGATAATGCGGGCATAAGTGAACACCGATGGGTGTTCACTAGCTATATCAGTATGAGCAGAAGTGAAGAGCATGCACATTCATTTATTCATGTCTTTTCCATTATTTCATATTTTGGCTTCACTGTATGCTTGACGAGTTATACCTGTCTTGTTCAAACTATTCTTTTGTACTTGCTGAGTCATGGACTCACCGTTGTTGTGTTCCTTGTTTTTTCAGGTGAACCACGATGACAACATTTATGGGAGGTAGTAGACACATGGTTGCACGCACCTTTGAAATAAACATTTGTTATTAATCCGCATTTTGGAGTTTGGACTGTAATAATAAATAACCCTTTTGATGATCGTTATTGGTTATTATTATGTTTAGGTTATGCGAGATATGGATTCATGCTCTCCAATTATAGTCTTAATATTTTTATTTCGAATGGAATATCATGTTCGAGTTATTTGTTTATTGCAGAAATTAGGCTGTTTATTATGCTGGATCCCTTTCGGATAGAACCTATTTTTGCTCTTTATTGTTAGGATGTTAGAAATTATTTAGATTGTTGATTTGTGATAGAGGCTTTAGGTAACATCTTGGCTTTCGCATAGCCAGGGTGTTACAGTTGGTATCAGAGCGGGCTTTAGTTCCGTGGTAGCTAGAAATATTAAATTGACACACTGTGCTCAATAGGTGGGAATGGGAAAAATCATTGCATCTGCGATTCTGATAACCTGTTTAATTATGTTGTTTTGTATTGATTTAATATGGTACTATGGCTCTTTCCTGTTCTAAGGCTAAGTGGTTAGCTTACTATCTTTGGTGTTCAGAATGGCGAGAGGTAGGGGACGTGGACGTGGTGCGGCCCGTGGCCGAGGTCGTAGATGCGGCTCAGCTGCGTCCTCATTCCCGACCGAGGAGGCTATTGGCGGAGTGGCGGAGGAGGTTGCATCCTCCGCTCATCCGGTTGCTGATGCCTAGGCCGCGCTGGCCGCTTTACTTCAGGAACTTCAGAGGGAGGCTCAACAGCTTCGTCAACAGGTGCAGGCAGCTCCTCCTGCTGTGGGTGCACTTGTTGTTGCTCCGATGGTTGCACCAGCTCCTCCTGAGGCTAGAATGAGCCTCCAGAAGTGGATGTCCCTTCGTCTTGACACCTTTGACGGAGCGGGCACTCCGGTACAAGCAGCTGACTGGCTTCGGTACATGGAGAGGCAGTTCAGTTCATTGGAGATGACTTCAGCGCAAAAGGCGCGTTTTGTGGCTTTTCAACTGAAAGGCCTAGCAGATATTTGGTGGGAAGGAGTTCTATCAGCCAGGACTCTACTGCAGGGGCCAGTTACTTGGGAATATTTCTTGGAGCAGTTCAGGGCTAAGTTTTATCCTGATTCTTTCCTTGAGAGGATGGAACATTCATCGACAACCTTTGTTCAGGGGAAGTTGTCTGTGGCGGATTATGAGGCGGGATTCAACAATTTAGTTCGCTTTGTGCCAGTTGTGGCTGGTAATGATCGGGAGAAGGCAAAGAGGTTCCGTAGGGGACTGAACCCTGAGTATCGCCATGTCCTCGGGGCGACCAGCTTGCTTGACTTCAACCGCGTGGTCGATCAGGCCAAGGGTATGGAGTTGGAGCGGGAACTTACTAGAGAGAGCCAGACTCCTAGCAGCTTTACCTCTACTGGATGATCAGTCAGTGGTCACAAGAGGAGTTTCGATGGTGGGGTTGGGTCTTCTCAGTGACCTACTTCTAAGAGATTTCAGGAAGGCCATCGCTCTCAGCCGTCTGAGCGTTCTGGCCAGCAGAGGCATGCCACTTCCCTTGCTCAGCATATTTCTTCGCTAGCCTTGCGCCCAGTTCCAGGACAGGGTATGATATGCTTTAAGTGTGGTGGTAATCATCGTGCTTTTGAGTGTTCCTTCACGGGAGATTATCGCTATTGTGGCCTGTCAGGCCACAAGATGATAGTGTGCAAGAAGAACCCAATAGGCATTATCAACTGGGAGTCAGCTCCTGCAACATCTTTGGTCACTACTCCTCAAGGTTCAGTTTAGACTCTGGTAGCTACTACCATGTCTCAGTACCCTTCTGGTTGGGTTCCACCTGTAGCGTTCTCTCCAGTGCTTCCACCAGGGTTCTACTGGAACCCTACACCGTCGGCGTCACCGTCGTTTGCTCCACCAGCGACAGTTCCTGTTCATCCTTCACTGAGTGTCGGAGCGTCTTCTACACCGACGCCACAGGGAGTCTACACCATGCCTACACCTGTGACCGTAGGCCGTCCTAACGTGGTGACAGATACCCTACTAGTCGATTCCCTTGAGGCTTTTGTCCTTTTTGATTCAGGGGCTACTTATTCGTTTGTCTCACGGCGTTTGCTAGAAGGGCGAATTTGAGTATGCAGTGGATTTCTTAGTCAGTGTTGGTTAGTTCTCCTGGGGGTATTATTGCGAGTTCAACTGTCTATCATGGGTGTTCTGTTGTTGTTGATGGAGAGAAGTTCACGGCGAACCTGATAGTTATTCAGATGGAGCCGTTCGACGTTATCTTGGGCATGGATTGGTTGCACACTTACCGAGCGGTGATATCCTGTTTCAGTGGGACAGTCTCTGTGCAGACCCCGTCCAGGGAGACTCTAACCTTTCAGGGGAGTGCGCCTCCGCGCTCTCTTTCGATGTTGGTCGGATTGTTCGCAGGTTAGCGTGCAGTGAAAACTGGACTTCTCTTAGCTCTTGCTGAAAAACCAAGCGTGGCTTCGCAGATTGAGGAGATTCCAGTGGTGAGTGACTATCCAGATGTGTTCTCGGATGAGCTTCCGGGCTTGCTGCCTGCGCGAGACGTGGAGTTTTGCATCGACCTTGTTCTGGGTACTCGGCCCATCTCGATGTCCCCATATCGCCTGGCACGTCCATTTCAGGACTAGTTGAAGAAGCAGTTGGATGAATTGTTGGCTAAGGGTTTGATCAGGCGTAGTGTATCACCATGGGGAGCTCCTGTTCTGTTCACAGAGAAGAAGGATAGGAGTTGTGCATGTGTATTGATTACCGTGCGCTTAACGCAGTTACAATCAAGAAGAAATATTCTTTACCCCGCATTGAGGATTTGTTTGATCAGTTGAAGGGAGCCCAGGTGTTCTCCAAAATCCATCTCCAGTCTGGGTACAATCAGATTCGGGTGCGTGAGCAGGATATAGAGAAGACTGCATTCTCCACCAGGTATGGGCATTATGAATATACAATTATGTCCTTTGGATTGACTAATGCACCTGCCATTTTTACGGAGACTATGAATAACATGTTGCATGAGTATTTGGATGACTTTGTGGTGGTGTTCATGAAGGGAACACGGCAAGGCTACAATAGCACAAACAAATTTTTTACCGCGCAACCAAGGAACCACCGCTAGAAATAGATCACGAGATTACCGCTAGACGCGCCGACTCGTAGCGGAAGTAGAGTCATTGCGACGAGTTCATGCTGTAATATTCTGAAAAAATAAATGGTAATAATAAATAAATATTATTAACGTCTTTAAGGGCCTGTGTGCAATTAAATAAAATAGTACATATAAAAATAGAATTTCAGAATTTTTAAGAGCTATATAAATAGATGGTGGGAATTTTAGAAAACCCTAGCCATTTTCTTTGTTTTTTTCTTTCCATCCGCCGCCACCGTCAGCTATTTTTTGCCTCTGCTGATTCTTTGCGTCGCCGCCACCAAGGATCGCTGCGTTGCTTTGCTTGCGTGGTGCTGCACTTCTTTGCCGCTTCTTGGCGTTCTTCTTCTTGCTCTGCTTTTAGCAGCGTTCTTCTTCTTTGCCGCTTCGCGTTCTTCTTCTTGCTCTGGCCTCGCTTCTTCGCCTCTGCTCTGTGCGACTGTTACCGCTTAAAGCTGTAATGCTTCTTTGTCTTGTTGCGTTGCCGTCTTATTCTTCTGCGTTATTCTTATTCTTGCATTTGAACGCGCCACGAGCGGCTAACGCCGATCACTGCGTGGAAGCTCTGCATTGCCTTCCGATCTTCTTGGCGCCGATTTTCTTTAAGCGGGCGGTTTGGCGGTAATCGATTGGATGGTGCTTGTCGCGCGTGAAGCCAAGCCGCCGCCGAGTCTTCTTCTTGATTTCTTTCTTTGTCTTGTAGGCGCGAAGAAGATCTCGCCTTGCGTGCGTGTGAAAAGAATTTCCTGTGATGCATGCATGCGCTGAGGCGCTATCACAATTCCAGTAAGTATTAGAGATTATAATCTAGATTAATTAGTGAGGTTTTATAATTTTCTAATAGAGAGGCCGATTAATGAGTTTGTTTAACTTTCTGTCCGTTGTATGCGATTTATTCGGATATCTTAATGGCGAATTTTGGAAATGTTATCTACTAGTTAATTGTAGATAATTTCGATATCTTTCTATAGCATTTTTAATCACGTCAATCGGACGAGTAGAATTCGAGTTATGATTTTCGGAAGGCTGCTGTCCTTGGGGTTGTCGCCGTTCGGCGCTGGTTTGATAGATCGGATATTAAAATAGTAAATCCACTAATTAGAGTTTTGATCTACATGAAAGATGTAGATAATTGTCCAATGGTTCTGTAGAATCTAAGAACACGCATTTTGGTTGAGTAAAACAAAAGTTATGAATTTAGTAAGACTGCTGTTCGGAAGCGGACAGACCGGCTTTCTGGGCTAAATACGGAGGGTTAGATGATTTAATTAGAAGACTTTGTAATCTAAGAAAATGTGGATAATTTTATGAAGAATCCAGAATGGGGTGGTTTGTGGTGATCGGACTTTCGAGTCAAAAGTTACGTTCGTTTTAGTATCAAGACAGCAATGGGTAACTATTCGGTACCGGAGTAACGTGGTATATTTGGGGACGGGTAGGAGCGAAGTATATTGATTGCTATTCTTGTTGCTGTAGCTTGTATTGAAATTTGTGTATTTAATGTAGGAGAGGCGTCGTACTTGTTGCCATCTGCTAGCCAAATTGTGCGTCGCAACTAGTAAAGGCAAGTGCATGGTAGAGCGTGATCAATGATCGATCAACGCTTTATTTATCTTCTATTACCATTATTGTTGTGCTTTTATCTTGTTTAATTGCAAACAATGGAATGACCTGGTTATATCTTTGTTGATAAACATGATGAAAAGTTGGATATGATGTTTATGATGGAGTTTGCATGTTTGCATTCATAAGCATCTTTGCATATGAGCAGGTGATCATGAATGATCACAACTCCACGAGAGTGGAGGAGGTCCCGATCCTTATGGAGGAGCGGGCTTGAGAGTGAATGTTGTCGCGAGCATTCACTCATGCTATCTGATATCTGTGAAAGAAGTGCATGTGGACATGTAGACTAGATTTGCATTGATACATGAGATTAATGGATGTGAATCAAATAGAAGTACACATAACGATAATGAAGTTATTGAATCTCATTGATTTATTATTGTTCGTTGTTTATGGATGTGTTTGTTGAGTCGTGGACTCACCCTTGCTCTATTGTTGTCTTTAGGTGATCTTGAGGATCCGTGAATCGAGAGCGAGTAGAGCACATGGACAACATATGATCATTTACCTTCATAGTCTTTTCATTCAGAATTGGATTACTCTTGGACATGTTAGAGGTTGAATAAAGTTTAGGACAACGTTTGGACTAGACTATTTGCTTTATTAATTTGGATTCATTGGTTGATGCTATTTTGGACTGTTTACCTGGTTTTATTCCCCTTGCTTATTGATTATCGTTTGATCCATAATTATACATGTTCTTTTGTGATCCATGGATATGGTTATTGTTGTTTTCTCGCTGAAATTTTATAGTATGTCGATAATTATTAGTTTAGAGAGTAGTGTGGTGGCATTCTAGGCTCAGTGTTGGGCTGGGGTGTTACAGTTGGTATCAGAGCGGGCTTTAGGTCCGTGGTGAATAGATTAACAACTTAGGCAAACTAAAATTGTTAAAATTTGTTTTAGTATTAGTAAATCAACTAAAATTTGCTAATGGATAACTAACCTAAAATTTGACACACTAGTGCACAGTAGGTTAGAGAGAGGTACGAATATAGTTTTTACGCTTCCGTTATGTTGTTTATTGATGCATGAGTTTATTTTGACCTTTGAACTCATTGTGTATTGTTGATTGTGGTTGATAGCTATGCCGAGGGGTAGAGGACGTGGTCGTGGTGGCGCGATGCGTGGAGGTCGTGGCATGGCGAGGTTCCGTGGAGCCACCTCCTGTGTGAGATGAGTCGATGGTCGGGGGTTGCCGTTGACCCGCCTCGGTTGTAGTCGAGATGAGACCCCGCTTTCTTGAGAGAGTTGGTGGGAGAGATCCGTGCTCTTCGTCAGCAGGTAGCGCCAGCCTTCTTCGCGACATCATTGTTGCTCTGCCGCACATCCACCGGTTCTGAGGCGCGGATGACACTTCGAGTGGATGGGGTTGAGGTTGGATCCGTTTGTGGGTCAGCACACCGGTCCGAGCGGTGGATCAAGTTGCGCTACATGGAGAGGCGCTTTGGAGCTTTAGAGATGTCTTCACCTCGAGGGTCCGTTTGTAGCCTTTCAATTTGAAAGGGCAAGCTAATATTTGGTGGGGCGTGTTGTCTTCGAGGACCGCCACTCAAGGGCTAGTCACTTGGGAGGACTTTGTTGATCGCCTCAAGGGAAGTTCTACCCCTACTCATTTGTTGAGAAGATGGAGATTGCCTTGACGACCTTTGCTCGGGGAAGAGGTCTATTCTTTGAGTATGAGGTGAGTTCAACAACTTGGTTCGCTTTGTCCCTTGATGCTAACGATGATCTTCGAAAGCCAAGAGGTTCCGTCGGGTCTCACCTGAAAGTACCCAAGCATGTGTTGGGAGCTACTCCACTCCGTGATTACAGCTCTGTTGTGGAGCAAGCTAGGGGCATGGAGTTGGAGATGCACTCAAAAAGGCGCAAGCCTCGGTGGATCGGTAGTTTCGGTGGTGACCGAAGAGGAGCTCTAGTGAGGGAAGTGGGTCATTGCTCACACCTTTCAAGAAATTCAAGGAGGACCGCATCCTTCAAGTCTAAGCACTCGAGGCCGTTCCTTCTTGGCGCCTCGTCCTTTGCAGTACTCCAGCTCTTCGTCTGTCCTGTAGCGGGGCATGCTTTGCTTTAAGTGCGGTGATGGACACTGCCGCTTGAGTGCTCTTGGACGGAGATTGCCGTCGGTGTGGCCGACCGGGTCACAAGGAGCGGTGTGTCGCGAACCCGCTTAGCGTGATCAAGTGGGAGCTGTGCCATCTTCTTCTTCTTGATGGGTCCCGCCGAGGATCTTTCCAGATGATGATCGCTCCTCCAACGATGCCATTTCCTTGACTTGGGCGCCTCGGTGGGTACTCGGCACCGCCACCTTCGCACCGCTTCAGTCGCACGACCGCTTTACTCGCACCGCCACAAGAGATTGTCGGGGCTCTCGCCGCCCGCCATCGTCTTCTTTTCGCCATGGCGCCACCGAGTGTACGCCATGCCCACAGTGAGTCCGCGGGTCGTCTGGCGTGGTGACAGTACTTTGCTTGTGGATTCGCTTGATGCTTTAGTCCTTTTGATTCAGGGCTACCTTTTCGTTTGTGTCGACGGCGTTTGCTAGGAGAGCGAACTTGAGTATCAAATGGATTTCTCGATCGGTGTTAGTTAGTTCTCCGGGGTATTATTGCTAGTTCTACTTTTTGCATCCCGGTGTTCTATTATTATTGATGGAGAGAAGTTCACGGCGAATTTGATAGTTATTCAAATGGAGCCGTTCGACGTTATCTTGGGTATGGATTGGTTGCATTCTTATCGAGCCGTGATATCTGTTTACAGAGAATGTCTGCGCGCACCCGTCTGGGAGACTTTGACCTTTCAGGGATGCGCCTCGCGCTCTCTTTCGATATTGGTGGATTGTTTCCGGTCGTGCAATGGAAAATCGGGCTTCTTTTAGCTCTTGCCGAGAAACCGAGTGTGGCCGCAGATTGAGGAGATTCGGTGGTTAGTGATTATCCGATGTGTTCCCGGTGAGCTTAGGATTGCCACTGCGCGAGACGTGGAGTTTCGCATTGATCTTGTTCCGGGTACTCGTCCCATCTCGATGTCTCCATATCGACTAGCACGTCCGTTTGTGACGAGTTGAAGAAGCAATTGGATGATTTGTTGGCTAAAGGTTTGATCAGCGTAGTGTATCGCCGTGGGAGCTCTGCTCATTCACGAGAGAAGAAGGATGGGAGTTGGCGTATGTGTATTGATTATCGTGCGCTTAATGCAGTCACAATCAAGAACAAATATCCATTGCCCCGCATTGAGGACTTGTTTGATCGGTTGAATGGAGCTCAAGTGTTCTCCAAGATCGATCTCCAGTCAGGGTATAATCAAATCCGTGTGCGTGAGCGGGATGTAGAGAAGACTGCTTTCTCCACCAGGTATGGGCATTATGAGTATAAAGTTATGTCCTTTGGATTGACTAATGCACCTGCATTTTTATGGAGACCATGAACAACATGTTACACGAGTATCTAGATGACTTCGTGGTGGTGTTCATTGATGATATTCTTATCTATTCCAAGACCAATGAGGATCATGAGCGTCATTTGAGGCTGGTTTTAGATACTTTGAGAGAGCACAAGTTCTATGCTAAATTAAAGAAGTGTGAGTTCTGGATTTCAGAAGTGGGTTTTCTGGGTCATGTGATTAACCCTCAGGGTATTGCTGTTGATCCTAGCAAGGTCTCCACAGTGGTGGATTGGAAGAGGCCGACTAGTGTGAAGGAAGTGAGGAGTTTCTTGGGATTGGCTGGTTATTATCGGCGTTTTGTGCAGGATTTCTCTATCATTGCCAAGCCGATGTCTCAGCTTACTCAGAAAGGTGTGAGATTCCAGTGGACCGATGAGTGTGAGCGCAGTTTCTGCACTTTGAAAGAGAGGTTGGTGACCTCTCCTATTCTCACTCTTCCCGAACCAGGGAAGCGGTTCACAGTCTTTTCGGATGCGTCTCGAGTGGGTCTTGGCTGTGTTCTCATGCAAGACGGTAAGGTGATTGCTTATGCGTCGAGACAGTTAAAGAAGCACGAGCAGAATTATCCCACTCATGATTTGGAGTTGGTCATGGTTGTTTTTGCTCTCAAGATTTGGAGGCATTATCTATACGGCGAGCCTTGTGATATTTTCACAGATCACAAGAGTCTCAAGTATATCTTCACTCAGAAGGATCTGAATTTCAGGCAAAGGAGGTGGTTGGAATTGATCAAGGATTATGATCTTTCTATTCAGTATCATCCAGGCAAGGCCAATGTTGTTGCAGATGCTCTTAGTCGCAAGGCGACTCCTGCTACTCTAGATTGCCTTATTGCTGATTTTGATCGTATGGGAATATCTTATTGTTATGCGGGCACATCACATGTTGAGACACGCTTGATTCTTGAGTCATTATTCGGGCATCGTGTGCGGGAAGCACAACAGAGTGACCGGTTATTACAGGAGGTTAGGAAGCGTCTGGATGAGGGCAAAGAGAGTGATTTTAGCATGGACGATTCTGGTACTTTGAGGTTTAAAGGACGTCTTTGCGTGCCACAAAAGGCGGAGGTCAAAGATGATATCTTGAGGGAGGCACATCGCACTCCATAATCGCTTCATCCCGGTGAGACTAAGATGTATCGAGATCTGAAATGCGAATTTTTGGTGGAAAAGAATGAAGGTGGACATTGCTAATTATGTGGCTTCTTGTGGTATTTGTCGCAAGTGAAAGCGAGCACAAGCGTCCCGCAGGTTATTGCGACCTTTGGAGGTACCCAGTGGCCTTGGGATGATATCTCTATGGACTTTGTGGTGGCGTTGCCTCGCCGCCGCGAGGAAGGATGCGATTTGGGTAGTGGTGGATCGATTGAAGAAGTCTGCACAAGACTTCATTCCTATCCGCACGACAAATTCAATGAGTGATCTAGCTCCTATTTATGTGCGTGAAATAGTAAGACCGCATGGTGTGCCAAAGACCATCATTTACGACGAGGACGCCAAGTTTGTCTCCAAGTTCGGGAGAGTCTGCAGAGTGCATTGGGCACGCAGCCCGCCTTAATCAGCGTTTCACCCATTGCATGATGGGCGATCGAGCGTACTATTCAGACTTTGGAGGACATGTTGCGATCTTGCGTTTTGTCTTGGAAGGGTAGTTGGGAGGACCAGTTTGCCACTTGCGAGTTTGCTTATAATAATAGTTACCATTCCAGTATTAGAGCCGCGCCATTTGAGGTTCTCTATGGGCGGAAGTGCAGATCGCCACTTTGTTGGGATGCGATTGGAGAGAAGGCGCTTTGGGTCCGACCGATTCAAGACCGTTGAGCGTGTGGCCATGGTGAGGCGAATCATTAGCGGCTCGAGGCGAGCAGAAAAGTTATGCTGATTTGAGGAGGCGTGACTTGGAGTTTGCGGTGGGTGACCAGGTGCTCTTGAGAGTGTCTCCCACTAAAGGTATTGTCCGATTCGGTACCAAAGGGAAACTTAGCCCGAGGTACGTTGGACCGTTCTCAATTATTGCAAGAATTGGGAAGTTAGCCTACCGCTTGGACCTTCCCGAGTCCATGCGTGGAGTTCACAATGTGTTTCACGCCTCGATCTTTGAGAAAGTTTTTGAGAGACCTGAACATAAGATTTCATTAGAGCCGTGACTATTGAGCAAGACCTCACAGCTTGAGTCGCGTCCGTAGCGCGATTCGGAGAGGTCGGAGCGAGCCGAGGCACAAGACGCTGGTATACGCAAGGTGCCGTGGACGATCGACCGAGAGAGAAGCGACTTGGGAGTTGGAGTCTCGCATGCGCGAGCAATACCAAAGTTGTTCACGCTCGGGTATGTGTTATTTTGTTGTTTAATTTCAGCGATGTAGTTTTTATTTGAGTAGCACGCGAGTAGAATTCGGGGTCGAATTCCGTTAAGGGGGGTAGAATGTAATATTCGAAAAAATAAATGGTAATAATAAATAAATATTATTAACGTCTTTAAGGGCCTGTGTGCAATTAAATAAAATAGTACATATAAAAATAGAATTTGAAATTTTTAAGAGCTATATAAATAGATGGTGGGAATTTTAGAAAACCCTAGCCATTTTCTTTGTTTTTTTTCTTTCCATCCGCTTGCCAGTCGGCTATTTTTGCCTCTCGCTGATTCTTTGCGTCGCCGCCACCTAAGGATCGCTGCTTCTGCGGCGTGGTGACTGCCGCCGCTGCTGCTGTTCTTCTTCTTGCTCTGCTGCTGCTGCGTTCTTCTTCTTCTTTACTGCTTGCGTTCTTCTTCTTTGCTCTCGCTGCCGCTTCTTGCTTTGCTCTTCTTGCGACTTCTTGCCGCCGAAATAAGGTCGTCTTTGTCTTGCTAACGTTGCGTCGTTATCTTGCTGTTGTTCTTATTCCGCATTTGGAACGCTCGCCGAAGCGGTTAACGCCCGATCGCGTGGGAAGCTCGCGCTGGCCTTCTTCTTATTGCCGATTTTCTTTAGCGCGCCGGTTTGGCGGGCGGGTGGCGTTCGATTGATGGTGCCAGTCGCTGCGTTAAGCCAAGCGGTAGCCGAAGTCTTCTTCTTGATTTCTTTCTTTGCCGAGTCAAGATCTCGCGCCTTGCGTGCGTGTGAAAAGAATTTCCGTGATGCATGCATGCGCTTGAGGCGCCATCACAATTCCGAGTAAGTATTAGAGATTATAATCTAGATTAATTAGTGAGGTTTTATAATTTTCTAATAGAGAGGCCGATTAATGAGTTTGTTTAACCTGCTGTCCGTTGTACGATTTATTCGGATATCTTAATGGCGAATTTTGGAAATGTCATCTACTAGTTAATTGTAGATAATTTCGATATCTTTCTATAGCATTTTTAATCACATCAATCGGACGAGTAGAATTCGAGTTATGATTTTCGGAAGGCTGCTGTCCTTGGGGTTGTCGCCGTTCGGCGCTGGTTTGATAGATCGGATATTAAAAATAGTAAATCCACTAATTAGAGTTTTTGATCTACATGAAAGATGTAGATAATTGTCCAATGGTTCTGTAGAATCTAAGAACACGCATTTTGGTTGAGTAAAACAAAAGTTATGAATTTAGTAAGACTGCTGTTCCGAAGCGGACAGACCGGCTTTCTGGGCTAAATACGGAGGGTTAGATGATTTAATTAGAAGACTTTGTAATCTAAGAAAATGTGGATAATTTTATGAAGAATCCAGAATGGGGTGGTTTGTGGTGATCGGACTTTCGAGTCAAAAGTTACGTTCGTTTTAGTATCAAGACAGCAATGGGTAACTATTCGGTACCGGAGTAACGTGGTATATTTGGGGACGGGTAGGAGCGAAGTATATTGATTGCTATTCTTGTTGCTGTAGCTTGTATTGAAATTTGTGTATTTAATGTAGGAGAGGCGTCGTACTTGTTGCCATCTGCTAGCCAAATTGTGCGTCGCAACTAGTAAAGGCAAGTGCATGGTAGACAGCGATCAATGATCGATCACTGTTTTCTTTATCTTCTATTACCATTATTGTTGTGCTTTTATCTTGTTTAATTGCAAACAATGGAATGACCTGGTTATATCTTTGTTGATAAACATGATGAAAAGTTGGATATGATGTTTATGATGGAGTTTGCATGTTTGCATTCATAAGCATCTTTGCATATGAGCAGGTGATCATGAATGATCACAACTCCACGGGAGTGGAGGAGGTCCCCGATCCTTATGGAGGAACGGGCTTGAGAGTGAATGTTGTCGCGAGCATTCACTCATGCTATACCGGTATACGCGAAAGAAGTGCATGTGGACATGTAGACTAGATTTGCATTGATACATGAGATTAATGGATGTGAATCAAATAGAAGTACCTGTAACGATAATGAAGTTATTGAATGCTGTTGATTTATTATTGTTCGTTGTTTATGGATGTGTTTGTTGAGTCGTGGACTCACCCTTGCTCTAGTGTTGTCTTTAGGTGATCTTCGAGGATGCCGTAACTGAGAGCGAGTAGAGCACATGGACAACATATGATCATTTACCTTCATAGTCTTTTCATTCAGAATTGGATTACTCTTGGACATGTTAGAGGTTGAATAAAGTTTAGGACAACGTTTGGACTAGACTATTTGCTTTATTAATTTGGATTCATTGGTTGATGCTATTTTGGACTGTTTACCTGGTTTTATTCCCCTTGCTTATTGATTATCGTTTGATCCATAATTATACATGTTCTTTTGTGATCCATGGATATGGTTATTGTTGTTTTCTCGCTGAAATTTTATAGTATGTCGATAATTATTAGTTTAGAGAGTAGTGTGGTGGCATTCTAGGCTCAGTGTTGGGCTGGGGTGTTACAGTTGGTATCAGAGCGGGCTTTAGGTCCGTGGTGAATAGATTAACAACTTAGGCAAACTAAAATTGTTAAAATTTGTAAACATTTTTCTGAGTTCTAGGGAGGCTTGGTAACACCTCTGAATTATTTCATAATTTTTAGAAATTATTGGATGATTTTGGAGGCAAGTCAAACCAAGTCAAAACTTGGTCAAACCCTAATTCACACCTTCTGGAATTTCTGGAGAAAACTGCAGTGCATAAAAGTCTCTGCAAATTTCATGTGAGGTTTATCATGCAGTCAGCAACCTCTAGTTAAAATATCATGATTTTTGGAGCTACCTTAAGCAAATTCCCCAAAAATCAGTTGTTTAATTCAAACCCTAGCTGGTTTTCACTGTTCCTTGGGTTCGAGTCAAACTCGGGCTCGAGCCACTTGACTTAGTTCAATCAACTAACTGCACCGGCGCGGTCGCTCGGGCGCGAGTATCGTGGATCATTGGATCTGAGATCAACGACTCATATGCGCGTGAACGTTCGGACCATCCGAACGTTTCGATCAACGAGAGTCGTTGGATCTTAGATCAACGGATCGGATTGAAGTAAATGATCGGACCGTTCCAATCGTCTCGTTCATTTTAACCGTCCGATTTCAATCCAACGGTGGACGAGTCGTCTCCTTCCTCGAGTCTGAGCGTGCGTTTGAGTCAAGCAATGACGTGAGCAGAGGAGAAGAGCGCAGCGTTGAATCACCTCGGTGGTCACCTTTAAACGACTCTCTCTGCTAGCATTAATTGTCCGTTGTGCACCGCCCTCAAAAGTCCATTGCTCAACTGCTCCGTCACTCTCAAGTGCTCCCATGGCAGTGTTGACTCGAGAGGGTTTATTGCCATTGCTCTCTGCCATTTTCTCTATTTAAGCTCCATTGCTTCCCCTTTGGCTTCCTTTAGCATCCCCACAACTCTAGCTAGCACTCCAGTGTTCGTTTGAGCCGCGTTCATCCGAAAGCACTTCTACCGCCATTGTTGAGCTTCGAGCTTATGATGAAGGCGGTACCACAATGGCTCTCTTTTCCATTTCTTACTCCCTCTGCTCCCTCTTTAATCTCTTGAGCTTAACCCTCGCTCAATTTTGATTATCTTCCTCAGGGCTGAGCTGAATTGGAAATTCCCCATTTTCAGCCGAAAGAACCATTTTTCATCACCAGAGCAGCTCCAACTTTTTCTGTGTCTTTCCCATGCTCAGGTAACTCCACATTAGTCCCTAGTTGCTTGGCACACAATTAATTGGACCGCAGCGGAGCTTCTTTGCATTTTTCGTTTTTCGGCCATTCTTGGTCATCTCTGTCAACTCCAGCTTGCCGGCGCTCTAGACCGCCGCAGCCGCGATTTTTGGTTCCATTGGGTGCGCAAAGTTATTGTGGACCCATTTTGGGCTCTTGCTCGCACCGCCGTGACCAGAGTCGCCGGCGGTGAGCCTCCTTTCGCCGTCGTTTTGTCGGACAAAATTGGAGCGAGCTTTTGAGCGTACTTCGATGTGGACCATCGATCCTTAGATCAACGGCCTACAATCGCGTGAACGTTCGGACCATCCGAACGCGACGATCCTTGTGTACCGTAGGATTTTAGATCAACGACTAAGATTCGAGTGAACGTTCGGACCGTCCGAAATTCTCGATCTATATGGACCGTTGTATCTAAATCCAACGGTGAACGTATGAGCCGCGCGCGCTGTGCTCTGCGCGCGTGGGCCGTTGGATTTTGAATCTACAGCTCAGATTCACGCGAACGTTCGGACCGGTCGAAGGTTCGTTTGTTGTGAGCCGTCCATCTCTAGATCAACGACCCACATCGATTTGAACGTTCGGACCGTCCGAACGTCTCCATCCACGTGGACCGTTGGATCTAAATCCAACGGTGGGGTTTGTGAGCCGCTGGAGCGCGCGTTGTCCCGTGGACTTGGACTGTTGGATCCAAGATCAACGATCCAAGTTCGTCCACATCGATTTTATTTTAGTTTTTCCCGAGAGGATTATTTGTTAACTAAAAAATGAAATTAACCTGTAAAATACATAACTATTTCATTTTAATTCCTTTTTAGTTGATTCAAATTTTGCTAGTTATTTTTTTAATTGAATTTTAATCTAAAAATATTTCTAACCTCATTATAGCTCCAGAAATTTTTGCTAAGATGTTAGTTACAATGAATAGTAGCATTTGTAACTTATAAGGTTGAGCAGATTTGTTTTGCTCATATCTTTTGAATTAAGAATCCAAATCCATTGGTTATTATTGCTAAATTCCTTATAAATCATGCTCTTGCTGCTGTTAAAATTTCAAAACATTTGGAGAAAGTTTGCTGTTGAGTCTTTTTGTTTTCTTCTTTTTCGCTTTCTCGTTTGGTTCCGAAGAGCACATTGATCATCTAAGTGATCCTTCGCAATATCTTGAACAGCAGCAACTAGGCAAGCAGTTTGATCATAAATTTCCCATTATTTGCAAGTATAATATCTTGTTTACAAATCATATGTATGCATGCTTTTGTGTCAAATTAATTTTCCCGATTAGAGGTAGTTACTCCTATTGCATTGTTGCCCTCAAATTGTTATCCCCTGCCACAAACATAAGTTACTAATATCGCTGGTGAATTAGAGCCCGGTGATTTAATTATGCTCTTTTATTGTCTTTTCGATATCATGCTTAGCAATTCTTAGCTACCGGCTTGATCACACAAATCATGTTATTACTCTTTGTCCAGCACCTTGTGCTAATTTGTTTTGAAAATAAAAAGTGCAAATGTAATGATTTAGACTTGGGCAAGTGGTTGGATGGTGGGTTATTGGGTTTGTGGATGTCTTGCCCAGGTCAACAAGGACCGAACATCTTGTTACACTAAACCAAGCATTTTTGCGTGCTAACCACGCGAGAGGGATATGGGACCTCTCTTGACTGAGTACTTTGGCGTGTGTTATCTCCGAGTCGCAGGAGGGGTTGTGTGTGTGGTGTGAAAAATGATCTGTATTCTTGTGTTGGGTGTGCGGTGGTGGAGATTCCGGGTAGGCTCTCCACCTCGAGGGGCGTCGTAGTTGTCCAAGGCTTTACCCGTGAGGGGTAGTTGACCGAGGCTTTACGATGACTCCGACACAACGTATGGGTTTCTATCCATACGGGCGGCTCGTAGTTAATGCATAATATTGGAAATGTCTTGTAGGACTTAGCCGTACCGGCATACCTAAGGAATTGTGCTTAATAGCTTGGCAAAAAGGCGGTCTGGCGTGTGGGTACATTGGTACACCCCTGCAGGGATAAAACTATTCGAATAGCCTTGTCCTAGGTTATGAACACGCTTGGGGAGGTCTTCCAAGAGTTAGACTACAACCTTTTAATTAAAATTTGACATGGTTGGCATGAATGGGTAATTCATGCTATTGTTGTGGTGACTATGGGTTTAGTCACTTCCAGGATTGTTGTTGTCATCTATCTATTGTTATTACTGTTGTCGTCTATTATTTGAACCTTAAAAATAGATTTGCCAACTTGCTTTTACATGTACTACAATATTGCAAATGAAAACTTGCTTTACGCTGAAAATGAAACATACAGCCTCCACTTAAATAAACTTGCATGTAGCATATGTATATGCCTGTTATTCTACACGTAAGTCTTGCGGAGTATAATTTTTGTACTCATTTGCTTTGCTTAACTATTTGTTGCAGAGGAGGAAGGTGAGCCCCAAGGGCCTCATTTTTGTGAAATATGCTGCGGGTTCGACGACTAGCTTGGCGGTCCGGTCGGTTGCCTTGTGGGTTAAAGGCACACTGATTGACTCTTTTGTTTATGGCCATCTTATGGCACCTTTGCTTCCGCTATTCAATTTTTGTATTTGTATGTATTTGGCCGGTTGGCCTCTCTTTTGTAATAACTATCCTTTATGTATTTTAACTTCTGGTTTGTTACTGTGCTTCGGTTCTATGTGAATGAATGGAATTGATGGATGAATTTTATAAAGGGGTGTGTATACTGCATTTCTGGGAAGTATACATGTCTCGAAGATACGGGTTATTTTGTTTGTGATGCTAGGGTCAAGTGGTGACTAAGCATTACCAGCCCAATAATCCGGGGTCCTCACAAAGTTTGGTATCAGAGCCATGCTGACCATAGTAACCCAAGCTTGGTGGTTTTAGGATATTTTAGAAAATCTTATTTTCAAAGTATCAAATGATTTATGAAAGCTTAAGTGATTCTCAGGTTTTACTCCTTACCTATCTTAGCTTTCTCCTCTCATCTTACTCTAATTTGAGTTTTAAAAATTGTTTACCTCTCCTTCCTTCAAAGATAGTTGTTATCGTTTAATTGGGTTTTGGGAACTAATGGGTTTGGCAAATTGAAGTGTTGGCTGCCCTCTACAAGGTTTTGAAGTTTCTGGAATGGATAAATTCGACTAGGAGCTTGGATGCAAAACCTGGACAGCGAACTTTCAGTTTTCGGACAGCAAGCTCAAAGGTTCTAAAGGGGGTGGAAAATGAAAGGTTAATCAACTAAAACTTTGTGGGAGTAGAAGGGTAAGATGTGATACTAGTTAGCTATGTATCTAACACTAATTTCACTGATTTAACTTTGCTCTTTAGTGGTATTAGATCTTACGTTATATTCTGATTTTTATCTTCTCAATCAATTACTCGTTCATTCAATACGGGTTAGTTGCATTGGGAAGTTGAGCTTTGGTTTGGTGATTCCTTGCTATTTTTGGAGTATTTTTATAAGCCTTTTTAAGTTTATATACTTGCTGTTTTTGGTTTTCGATTAGGGTGATATTCCATTCCCCGAGTCGTTAGCTTTTTGCTTTCTTTCGGCTTTGTTTTTCGGGTCTAGTTCTTAACCAAAGTTCCTTGTAACAGGAGGCACCCGACGTCATGCTGGGTACACTTTCTGTAAACTCTCATTCTGCTACTATTTTGTTTGATTCAGTAGCATCTCATTCTTTTGTTTCTGAGTCTTTTGCTGCTATTAGTGAGCTCCTTTTTACTCCTTTGTTGGTCCCGTTGCTCATTCGCTCTCCTGGTTCGGAGTTGAGAGCTGAATCTGCGTGTAGCGATGTCCCAATTGAGATTGAGGGGGTAGAATTCTTAGCAAATCTTATCCTCCTCCATTCAGCAAGTCTAGATGTAATTCTTGGCATGGATTGGTTGTCCCAGCACAAGGGACAAATCAATTGCGCCAAGGGACAAATCCTCCTCCATTCAGCAAGTCTAGATGTAATTCAGCCAGGTATTTCTTGCAGTTCCTCTTCTAGTGTGCTGTCTCCTTGCAGTAAAAGCATTCATTCTCTTGAGTCGGGCCGAACTTGGTCTTGGGTTTAGGCTTGATAGCTTGGATCCCATCCGAAGCCTTGCCCTTACCTTTGACCCAAGTCTTAGCCTTCTTCTTGAAGCAAGTATTGATGAGGGTATCCCTACAACACCTTCTTCTCCTCCACCTAATGCTCATGATATACGCCTCGAGTTGCCGACAGGACCAATAACAAGAGAACGTGCCAAGAAACTACAATCTCAGGTGAACTTGCTACTTAATGAATATGTCATTGATTTTAACGAGAATTTTATACTACCTAAAAACAATGTTTTACTTGTGCTCTAGTTTGAAGAGCGAGCGATGGACGGAGATCAAGGATATGCGGCTGTCATCCAAGGAAGCACAAGTCCACGGCATGAACAACGATCGGCCCATAAATAGTGTCGTGCATGAATAGTACCACGAACAGTGCCGTGCTACAGTGAGATGAACATTGCTATTCTACAGTACGGTGAACAGTGCTATGCTACAGTACCATAGCCCAATGAACAGTACGCGCTACAGTACCAACTCATGAACAGTCGTGCGTGTGAATAGTACCACATGGAAAATTTAGTGCTGAATAGTCTTAGGCTGAGACTATATATTGAGGGGTGGACCCCCATTGTAAACCAGACCACGTTTATGCATAAGAATAGAACACAAGTTATTGTTTGTTCTTTCATAACAGAATTCACGCGGGGACTTCTGAGAGAGAATTAGGCGATCAATTGTTCATTCTATTTTTTAAGGTCAAGTTTGCTTTTCCGCTGTGAATTAAGGGCTTGACGATCTCCGCTCGTGGTCTAGCGGCGATCAACCAGGTGCGTGTTGGTGAATATCCATAGAGCTGCAAGTCCGTGCACTGGCGTGTGGTGCACAACTCAGCATTATTCGTCATCAAGCGCCATTTATCTACGGTTCTACTCGAGAAGATCGGGACACCCCGTATCATCGTGGTATCGGATTCCAGGCCACTCGGTAGAATCTCTTTTTCCCTACATTTCAGTAGATTCTTTTTCCGTCCTATACACCGAAAAAGCCACAAAAAAATATATCTGTAATACTCCGAAAAATAATATTAATATTAATAATCGCGTCTTAAGGGTCGGAGCGTAATTAATTAAATAGTAACAATAAATAATTAATTAATAACATTTTAAGGGTCTGTGTGCGATTAAATAAAATAGTACATATAAAAAAATAGAATTTCAGAGTTTTTAGAGCTATATAAATAGATTTTGGGTTCTCTAGAAACCCTAGTTTTTCTTTTTGTTTCCACCGCGCCGCCAATTCTCCCTGCACACACATTGCTTTTTCTTTTCTTCCTACTGCTGTTTCTTTGCATTGCCGCCATGTGTGCAGTCTTCTTGTTTGTCGCTGTTTTTTCTCTGCGTTGCTGCTTTTCTTCTTCTAGGCTCTGCTGATCATTCTTTGTTCCTGCAACCGAACCGGCCAGTGGTCTTTGTATTCTTCTGCCGTTTGTCCTCGCGGCGTGGAAGCCAGTCTTCTGCATTGTTTTCTCAGCTCTTGCCGAGATTGCGTGGAGGTTCTTTGCTGCTTGTTTCCATCATTGCGTTCTTCGCCTTGCTGATTCTTGGTCGCACCGATCTAGCTGCGTGGGAGCCACCGCCGCCGATTCTTCGCCGATCTGCTTGGTTTCTTTGTTCTTCTTGTCTTGCGAGCCAAGAGAACGCCGGAAGGGCCCAAAGAATTCCTTTGCACAAGACGCCAAATAGTGGGTAACGATCTAGTATTTTTTCCCTCGATTTTGTATATTTAATTAGTCAGATTTTATAATTTCCTAATAGAGAGGCCGATTAATGAGTGTGATTAACCTGCTGTCCGTTGTACGATTTATTCGGATATCTTAGTGGCGGAATTTGGAAATCTCATCTACTAGTTAATTGTAGATAATTTCGATATCTTTCTATAGAATATTTTATCATGTCAATCGGGCAAGTAGATTTCGAGTTATGATTTTCGGAAGACTGCTGTTTTTACGGTTGTCGTCTTTCGGCGATGTTTTGGTAGACTGTAGATTAAAAATAGCAAATAGCATAATTAGAGTTTTTGATCTACATGAAAGTTGTAGATAATTGTCCAATGGTTCTTTAGAATCTGAGAACGCGCATTTTGGTTGAGTAAAACAAAAGTTATGAATTTAGAAAGACTGCTGTTCCGAAGCGGACAGACCGGCTTTCTGGGCTAAATACGGAGGGTTAGATGATTTAATTAGAAGACTTCGTAATCTAAGAAAATGTGGATAATTTTATAAAGAATCCAGAATGGGGTGGTTTGTTGTGATCGGACTTTCGAGTCAAAAGTTACGTTCGTTTTAGTACTAAGACCGCAATGGGTAACTTTTCGGTACCGGAGTAACGTGGTATATTTGGGGACGCGTAGGAGCGATGTCGATTGATTGTTGTTCTTATGATGCTGTAGCTTGTATTGAAATTTGTGTATTTAATGTAGGAGAGGCGCCGTACTTGTTGCCATCTGCTAGTTAAATTGTGCGTCGCAACTAGTAAAGGCAAGTGCATGGTAGACAAATGATCAATGATCGATCATTTTTTCTTTATCTTCTATTACCATTATTGTTGTGCTTTTATCTTGTTTAATTGCAAACAATGGAATGACATGATTATATCTTTGTTGATAAACATGATGAAAAGTTGGATATGATGTTTATGATGGAGTTTACATGTTTGCATTCATAAGCATCTTTGCATATGAGCAGGTGATCATGAATGATCACAACTCCACGGGAGTGGAGGAGGTCCCCGATCCTTATGGAGGAACGGGCTTGAGAGTGAATGTTGTCGCGAGCATTCACTCACGCTATACCGGTATACGCGAAAGAAGTGCATGTGGACATGTAGATTAGAATTGCATTGATACATGGGTTTAATGGATGTGAATCAAAGAGAATATAACTGCATGAGAATATTATTGGAAGTACCTATGATGATAATGAAGTTATTGAATGCTGTTGATTTATTATTGTTCGTTGTTTATGGATGTGTTTGCTGAGTCGTGGACTCACCCTTGCTCTATTGTTGTCTTTAGGTGATCTTCGAGGGTGCCGTAACTGAGAGCGAGTAGAGCACTTGGACAACACATGATCATTTACCTTCATAATCTTTTCATTCAGAATGGGTTTACACTTGGACATGTTAGTTATTGAATAAAGTTTAGGATATCGTTTGGACTAGACTATTTGCTTTATTAGTTGGATTCATTGGTTGATGTTATTTGGATTATTTACCTGGTTATAATTCCCATTGCTTATTTATTACCACTTGATCCATAATTATGCATGACCTTTTTGTGATCCATTGATATGATTATCGTTATTTTCTTGCTGTAATTTTATAGTGTGTCGATAATTATTAGTTTAAAGTGTAGTGTGGTGGCATTCTAGGCTCAGTGTTGGGCTGGGGTGTTACAATATCATCTTTCGCCATAGTTTAATTTAGCATGTTTAGTGTGTTTTGTTAGGTCTTAATCCACTCGTTCATAGTGTTTAGTTGCTGGTCGTGTTCCGTTGCGTCTCTTTTAGTTTTCCCTTCCACAAATTTTAATGTTCGTACTTGATTCCTGATTTATGCAACTAAACATTACTTATATCTTGTGGATTGCACGTTGTTTTATTCATGAACCCTTCGATCCGTTCGTGTGTCGTACCTATTGAGACTAGTTTGTTGTTGTGCTCGACGAACTGCTCTTAGGATTTTGAGACGCCAAGTTTTCGCAACTGGTACTGTTCGCATAACTTGCTATTAGTAGTTGGCCGTGAAAGAAACAAAAAAAGGGGTTGATTGATTAGCGCTGGCCGTGAGTGAAAAAAAGAAGAAGAGAGCAAAAGAAAAGGAGAAAAAAAAGAGAAACAAAGAACAAAAAAAACAGAAGGCAAACTTTTCGGCTATAGTTTTCAATCCTTTTATTTGTGCCAGTTTATATACTTGTATCCGCTGCTGTTCACGTACCATAATTTTGAGCAATCTTGTTCCCTCATATACAACTTTTGAGCACTAGCTAGCGTCTCTCCTTGAACTGTTGCAATACGAGCGTTCGCCTTCATACAAAATTGTTCATGTTATCGCTAATTTCTTTGATTGCAATAGTCCCATTATCCTTATGCGTGTGTTGCTGTCTACTCCTCACATATATTTATCGATCAGCAATTAGGCATTGTGAGTCTCGTTTGGATTGCTACCTAGCTCGACAATCTTTAAATTCTGAATTTGTTAGGTTGTTTTGCTCACCTAGCTCCACCAAAAACATCTGTGTCATGTATTGACTATCGTTCTTGATATTTGCTCGCACAATCTTGGTTGGTCGTTCGCTGCTATGAGCGTAAGTTTTTGTGGTCTTAATTTACATCGAACGGTACAACTTGCTTTGTTTCAGAGTAGTTGAGAGATTCCCACTTATTTTCCACATATATTGTCACTTGGTATTTTTGCTTCTGTAAATATGTCAAGAAGCGAGCAGGACAAGGATCTGGACGACAACCTTACTGATCCGGTCACCAAGATGCACTACCATACACTTCGTGCCACGCTTCAGGAAGAGTTCCGGGCTGAGGTTGACCAGGTGCGCGGCGACCTTGGGCGTGTCCAAACCAACTTGGACGACTTGGGGACAGATTTCCAGAAGCTATCTCGTCACTGTCGATCCTAACATCCAAAACTCCTACAATGAACTTTTGGTATAAATGATAGGAAACTCTTAGATTCGATTACCAAAATTTCCCACAATCCAAACAATATCCTCAGTCATTAATGTCAACATTCCTCACTAATCAATTAACTACCCAAAAACGATTAACTTTGCCAATCTTGGACCCTTAATAGACCACACCATTCAATTTCACCTACATAACCTTGTAAATTACACAAACGCAATACCCTAGCTATTTGATAATTCTAATATTCCACCAATATGAGCAAATATTTATGGATCACCATTCACTATAGGTTGTACTAGTTGTAACAACATAATCGGTTTTGCCCCGAACAGCCAACATTCCTTTTAGATCCAATTTTCTATAAGATTTATATCACAAAATCAATTCATCATCAAATGCTCCTCGATTAACTTGCAACCCAAGGTCTCACAACATCATATACTTCATCACTACTAACCAAATGCCACTATATACTCTATAAGGTTTTGTAAAATAAATCGATTATTTTTTTCCAAAAGAAGAGACAAATAAAATAATTTTTCAGCATAGAGAAAAATATTTTCTTTTCGCAGTAAACATAAGACCGAAAGAAATAGTCAACTAACAAGGACATTGAAAAAACCAAAAGCGGAGACCATAGTTGAGGACACAAGTCCCACCAAAAAGAGAATATCAAACCTCGAATAAGAATAATGCATTGTTTTTTTTTGAAACTGGAGGAACTATTATGTGGCTAAACAACAAGCTTAAGTATGGTTCAATAAGTTACAAGTTACCAACTTGACTTCAACCTCAAGTACTCTTACTACACTCTTTCTTTTAACACGGAAAACAGCTCTTTGACTACAAAAAAACTTTACCAGCTCGTACAAGATAAGTTCTTAAGACCAGACTACATGAACCACTTAAGAACCAGTAAAATCCTTCAACACGTCATTTTTCTTAGAACAATTTCAACTACCACATAAATCATGAGGCCCAAATGATCACAGCCGCAAAACTCAAAATATTTTCATTTACAGGTTATCAGGAATGGCAGACGCATTATTCTCCTCTTAAAGGAATCAACATCACTCTCACAACCATATACTGTTAACCTTTCTAACATCATATAATGCACTCCTGGTAAGAATCAACATATCTTAATATTCCATCATAACCATTCCCAAAAGGAACACAATAAATTATTTCATACCCCTTTTTTATCTCAATAAGATTGCAACCATCAACTTGTTTTAGAGAATATCTAATGCACAAACCACTCTATCGAAGCCAACCTCTTTTGACAAAGGCATGCTACCACAAGTCATCCCTGCAAAGCACATATGTATAATTCACTTTTAAATTTTAACCCTTCACCTATTGGCAATGCTCAACTGTAATATCCCGAAAGTGAATCGGCTTTTCGGAAGAAGTCTCGGGAGAGGGAGTGAAACAAAAATCCAGAATTATCTTTTTCATCGGGGGGTTTTCAGCATTTTTCCGGCAACATGGGCCTGGGCCGCAGCCCAGGAGGGGCCCATGAGGGGTGTAACACCCTGACTATAAGGAAGTCAAGATGTCACCTACAATCACTACTCTTTAGAATAATAACATCAAAACGCATGACAAGGTGAAGGAGTTAATAAGGATATACGGAAATAAGGATTCATCATCAAGTTTAATCAACGGAATGGAAACAAACAATTCAGAGGGATACGGTAGTTATGACCAAAATGACTTCTTACAATTCAACACAAGACATAAATAACGACAATAAAAGTTCTCAAAATATTTGGATTATGGTAGTGAGTGCATCGTGTTGAACTACCCTCCACGAGATCATTCTTCCTTATCATTTACCTAAATAAAACAACAAAGCAAGAATGAGCCAAAGACTCAGCAAGTACTTGTATGTAACTGTAACACCCCAGCCCAACATTGAGCCTGGAATGCCACTAAACTACTATAACCATCTAATTTACATCAACTTACTATAAAATTTCAGCAAGCATAACAACATTAAAACCCATCCACGGGTCGCATTAACACAAGCATAACACTATGACAATCATAGATAAATTAGACCTAAGAGCATAGCAAAATAATTAACCAAGATTAACATAAACCAAGCATCTATGGTTATTCAATACCATCATGTCCTAGACATAAATATTCATGTTATTCTAAAAGTTTCTCATGTCCAATGAATCAAATAATTGGGTGAAGTGCATGATTCCAAGTGTGCTAGCCCTTCCCGAGTAAAACATCATCACTGGTCACCTAAAAACAACAATAGAGCAAGAATGAGTCCAAGACTCAAAGAAATACATAATAAAACCATAAAAATAGTTTATTAACCATAATCAAAGTTATCATCATCATCCATTTAGTTAATGCCATTGTCATTCTCAAACAAACAAGCCATATTCTATATAGGTAAAGTTGCACAATTTAACAATTTACTTAGATATGCGAATGCACCAACATGCTCATGCTCATATGCATCTCATCAGCTGATACCGGTATAGCGGAGTGTTCACCCGTCGATGACACACTCTATCCTTCACTCCCGTGAAGTCCCCACCAAAGTAGGATTTTATCTAGAGCTCTCCGGACTAGTCATGTATCTTTCTCACCGACCTCACCGAATAGTTACATGACTTTCTCACCGACTGCTCATGCAACCCCTGTCATGATGAATGTAAATGATGCGACATCTTTATTTATTCATCAACATAGTCCATCTCATTAACTCAATATCTCCTCCTCATTATCTCAATATCATAATCTCATTATCATAATCTCATTCACTCAAGGTCATCAATATCATGTATAAGAATAAGCTGAACAAAAGTATAATAAATAGCATGATAAGTAATAACAATGATCATGGTGAACAACCCATTGTTCACCACTCTACCATGTACTTGCCTTCCGCGCTGTGACGAGTTAGGAGGCAACGACGGAATTCTCCACTCCCCCCCACCGCCTACACAAATATTTATTCGAAATAAGAATAACAAGACATGATGTGGCTACAAGCGTTTTACCATAACCCTCTATCTAATCAACATAACCAAAAACTCAAAATGACGAATTAACTAATCAGCCAATATCGGCCCTTCTGATCAGCAGTACGAGAAAAATCATAATTAAATATCTATAACTCCGAATGACTTGAAACCAGTGCTCAAATACTCTTAACTTAACAGGCTACGAAACTCTAGTTGGTGGGGTTCTTTGATTCGGCCAAACCAGTGGTCTAAACAACCGTTGAAAATAACTGACAGACATCTGTCCAGAATACAGCACAGCAGTAAAGAACACGGCATAACTTTTACTCTACAGATCCAATTGAGATGATCTTTATCAACTCAGAAAGATACTTTCAAGGGCTACAAAAACCTAGTTGGGTGGAAGTTCTGAATCTGACTCTAACTAGATCAAAACCGAGGGGCAAACCGACAGTTCCAACTTCTCAGGCAGACAGGACAGCGCGCGATTAAAAATTCATATCTCCTAAACCGTAAGACGGAATCTAGTGATCTCGGTGCCAACATAGAGATAACGACATCAGGAACAAAACTCTAGAAGACGAAAATACCAGATTCGGCCTCTAAATAAATCATAATGACCCGACAAGAAAATCTGCCAAATCACGTCAGCTCTCCTGGACAGTCGCGGTAAAACTACCATATCTCCTAAACCGTAACTCCAAATCAGATGATCTCGGTGCCAAAAGAAAGCTAAGACCAAGGGCTACAACTTTCTAAGAGGTGAGATGATCAGAAAACGTACGGAACTTACCCAAATCTGACGAACAAAAGCGCTGGCGCAGGGGAAGGTGGAAGTGGCGGCTCCAAGTGGGGGAAAGGGGAAAAGAGGAGTGGGGCTAGGGTTTTGGGGGGTGGGGTTCCCCCCTTATGGCCGGCCAAACACATGGGCTTCCCCACAGGCGCTGCCCAAAGTTGTCGAATAAAAGTGGAAAACCCCCTATTTTTCTCAGAATTTCTATTCCTTTCTTTGCATTTTTCTCCTCCGACTGAATCTCTAATTATCGATCCATTTCCGGGGTATTACATTCTACCCCCCTTAACAGAATTTGACCCCGAATTCTACCAATGAAACGAATACACGATTAAAAATATCACAGAATTGCAATCAACGAATTAGCACATATCAGAAACGAACATGTCTAAATACTACTCGCACATGCGAGACTCTAGCCCTGAAGTGGCCTCTCTCTCGGACTAGAGAAACCACAACACAAAAATGTAACACGATGACTGACCTAACGCCCAACCTGAACTTTCTAGGTTCACTCATTAGAAGAGGATCGAAGGTAAGACCTTACTTCACGGTCAACGCCTTTTACTAAATCTCAAACTTTGAATGGCTCACCGCTCACTCACCTTTAATACAACAGACGTTGTGTACTTCGCGAATGAACCCAAGACGGACAAAACGATATGCTAACTTCCCAATTTCTGCTAGTTTCGGGAACGAAGAGAATCCAATTGGAAATAGAGAGTCCTCATCGCATCCACGCAATGCTAACTCTCCACCAAAAAAGGTAAAATCCCAAAATTTGACATTTCAACACGAAAATAAATCTATTTTCTAAATAGGCGCTTCTTAATGAACACCACGACAAACTAAAGAAGAAACCACTCGAATGCCCAAATTAAATACTTCTTTTGGTTTGTCCGAATTAAAATGAATCATACATGCCAACACAACGCCAACTCAGATTATGGAAACAATAAAACAACACATAACTCAAACGAAATCAGAAAACGCTTCACTAACCGAGGAAACATCCATTTCCTCGCCTTTCCCTTTAGGAGTAAAACTTCTCTCGAACCTTGGAATTAGAATTCATCGCATACCACATGAGCTAAAACCTTTAATTGAACATCCTCAAATTATGCTCAAACTGAAATACATCATTAACACCATTGTGAAGAGTCTCCATTTAATCCTCCAATTACTCTAGGCATCTCATTCTACTAATCAACATTAATTTGATTGAAGGCACCCAAAGCGCCACAAAATAGACCCACACAATCACATTACCTCTAATTTTCAAGAACAACTCGAGAATCATCAAGACACACGCCATGTACTACATCAGAAAGGTTCTATCAATGATCATTCCACTGCTCAGGAAACTCTATTATTCCACTTTCTTTACACACACTCATTGTGTGACCAAAGGTCTAGCATAAAAATGTAAAGCCCAGATTCAACCTCTAAGACTCTTACAATGAACTTCTGGTATACTTGATAGGAAATTCTTTGATCGGATAACTAAAATTCCTGGAATCCAAACAATATCCTCAATCATTAATATCAACATTCCTCACTAATCAAGTAACTGCCTAATGTGATTAGCTTCACCAAACTTGAACCCCCTAAACCACACTATTCCATTTCACCCACACGACCGCAACATACACATTCGTAAGACTCTAACTAATTGACCAAGTTCTAAACTTTTGAATATTTCAATATTCCACCGACATGAACAAGGGTTCTTGAATTACAATTCACTACTGGTTTTACTAGTTGTAACAACATAATCAGTTTTACCTCAACGACCATCATTCCTTTTGGATCCAATTCTCTACAAGATTTATATCACAAAATCAATTCTTCCTCCAATGCTCTTGAAATAACTTACAACATCAGGTCTCACATCAACATATACTTGACCACTACTAACCGCATGCCACTGTATACCTCATAAGGTTTTCTAAAACAAATTGATGAAGTGGCAAATAAAATGTTTTTTTTTTTAGACCCGAAAAAATGTTTTCTTTTCGCAACAAACATAAGACCGGGAGAAATAGACAAATAACAAGGATCTCAGAAAAGCAAAAGCGGAGACCACAATTGAGGGCACAAGTCCCACAAAAAGAGAATATGAAATCTCAAATAAAACAAAGCACCACTTTTGAAAATCGAGAAACTCCTATGGGGCAAAAATAGAAAGTTTAGGCACACTTCAAGTAAACTGTGAGTTACAAAACTTGACTTCGATCTCGAATACTTCTACTTCACTCTTTCTTTAACAAAGAAAGTAATTCTTTTTTATTATAACGTCACGTTGCCCACTCAAACAAGAAAAGTTGTAAGACCAAATCACATGAATCACTTAAGAACCAATAAAGCTTTCCAACAAGCCACTTGCTCAATCCAATCCCACTACTACATAAACCATGAACTACAAAAGATCACGGATGCAAAACATGAAAATTTTCATTTGAGCGATACCACAGTGACGATCAAATTACCTTCTTTCTATAAGAATCGACAACAGACTACCAATCTATTGTCGATAATCTTACTAACATCCGTAATAATACATCGTTAACTAAAATTCATCATAGTCTAACCTTCCATTGTACAGACTCTCTAAAACTCACCAAATTATTTCATACTACTTTATCATCTCGTCCTCAAATCGAGAGTCCACCAAAAGCTTACAAACTACTACAACAACAGCTTTATTTTAGCAGAGATCTACTACACAAATCAAAATGTTACACCAAAACCCTTTCATTATGGACATGCTATCGTCTGACAATTCCACTATCATGAAAGCATAGGCCACCAATTAAATCCCATAGTTCAACTCTTATAGATGCTCAACACCAAACGTCAACACACAATTGTTGCACTCCAACCACTGTTGCTATCAACTGGCTTCATCAAGAAATCTAGATGCTACCTAATTTCCTTTTCAAATCACATGAACAATCGCAAATACATGTTCAACTGTCCATCCTCATATTCATATTTCGGTGCAAAATCCCGACAAAACTTCCAAAATCATAGCCTTCTATCGATCAAAAAGTCTCAACAACTCTGCAACCAAATTCGTCCAATTATTCTAGTTAAAATAACTATCTAGAAACTCCTTCCATAATATAAAATCATCTAGTATCTACAGATAAGATAACTCCAAGATTAATATCCACTATAGTAATAATCTAGCATCTCCCCAACTTTTCCTTCCCACACAGTAAGATTAATCCACTGAGACCAACTAATCCAACAAGTTTAGCAAAACTAAATAATTTTAATGATCATACCGGTCATCAATGTTCTACAATTCTTAATAACTCCTTTTAATCCAATTAGGTATAGCCATACTATTAATCATAGTTCATCAAGAACTACCACATGACACCATCAAGTTAATCAACTTTCCTTCCAAGGTTCTTGGTTAAGATTAATTATACACCACACTACGCACTCCAACTTGATAACCCATACCATATCCATTAATTTATTTAATTACAACCTTTAACTTAACCACAACAAGACATTGCTAAAGGGTTTTAATATTTTCTTTTATAACAGAGAAGCATTCAACTTCAATACTCAAAATACCCAAAAGAAATACATTGGATCAAAGCTTCCACATGTTAAAGGACTTGAAAAGAAAACTTTCGTTATCCAAAATACCAAGCTAACAAATGAGTCATTTTTTCCCAACAAGAAAGGCAGATCTCGTGAAAAGATCAACATTGCAAATTAACGACGTTCACAAGAAACAACAACAGATCAACAGTCAGGAGAACAAATAATAACTTAATAGAACCAACAAAGACCAATGAAAATACATTAATCGCATTGTAAATACTAACCAAGAAAATTCATCAACCGCAACTATAACATGAATAATCAAATTCAAACTCAAGGAAGAAAACAACTTTTCTAAAGAAACATAACCTCAACACTGTAACTAAGTTACCCGATGTAAACACTTCACCACTATCATACAACCAACAGTGATATAACTTGGCCATGCCTATGGCCACAACCACAATCTCTACCTCTCGACTATCATGACCCATAACAATCACATAATCAAATCATAAGTAGTCAGAACCAATTCATAACATAAATCATCAATACAACATAACGGAAGCGTAAATGCGATACTCATCCCATTCCCATCCCATGCACCAAAGGTGTCAAAATTTTAAGTTAATTAACCATTATCAAATTTGGGTTTATTTTACAAGTCCTAAAACAAGTTTTAGCAATTTTAGGTTAACTAAGTTATTAATCTATTCACCACGGACCTGAAACCCGCTCTGATACCAACTGTAACACCCCAGCCCAACAATGAGCCTGGAATGCCACTAAACTACTATAACCATCTAACTTACATCAACTTACTATAAAATTTCAGCAAGCATAACAACATTAAAACCCATCCACGGGTCGCATTAACGCAAGCATAACACTATGACAATCATAGATAAATTAGACCTAAGAGCATAGCAAAATAATTAACCAAGATTAACATAAACCAAGCATCTATGGTTATTCAATACCATCATGTCCTAGACATAAATATTCATGTTATTCTAAAAGTTTCTCATGTCCAATGAATCAAATAATTGGGTGAAGTGCATGATTCCAAGTGTGCTAGCCCTTCCCGAGTAAAACATCATCACTGGTCACCTAAAAACAACAATAGAGCAAGAATGAGTCCAAGACTCAGCAAATACATAATAAAGCCATAAACAATAGTTTATTAACCATAATCAAAGTTATCATCATCATCCATTTAGTTAATGCCATTGTCATTCTCAAACAAACAAGCCATATTCTATATAGGTAAAGTTGCACAATTTAACAATTTACTTAGATATGCGAATGCACCAACATGCTCATGCTCATATGCATCTCATCAGCTGATACCGGTATAGCGGAGTGTTCACCCGTCGATGACACACTCTATCTTTCACTCCCGTGAAGTCCCCACCAAAGTAGGATTTTATCTAGAGCTCTCCGGACTAGTCATGTATCTTTCTTGTGAGGACCCCTGGGTTATTTCCGTAAGACCGAGGTTTACCTGGTCTTAAGGAAATAACTCTGGGCCTCAAGTAAATGAATTCCATCTTAACTCTATCCAAGTGAGGAGCCCTACCGAAACTAGAGCCCCGGTAATCATGCGCGTTGCTCCTCTGCAAGCACCACATGATTATCGGTTCTCCAAACGGTCAAAGCCAACACTTAGACAAGTTAAGGTGGGATTCATCACAGCGAGTATGAGGCCGTGTTGGCTCCCAGGATCAGCGACCAACACGCTCATACTCTCATTCAACGTTGATCACATCCATACAACAACGTACATTAACAATCCAAAAGACATACAACATAATAGTTAAGTCTACACTATTACATAACGGCCGACCGGCCAAGTTCAAATAAGAGTGATAAATAACAGCGGAAGCAAAATAAATAAACCAAAAGTCCAGCAAGGTATGCCCATAACCCAAGGCAACCGACTGGGGTTAAAAGATAGCACAACTCGTCGAGTTAATCGCCTAAATCGCCTTCGCCGAGCTCATCGAGCTCAAAACCGTCCTCACCGAAAAGAAAACAAAAGGCCAGCCAACATCTGGCTGAGTACAAATGCACTCGCAAGTCTTACACAAAGAAAAAGTAGTATGCTAGAGGTTGTTCCAAAGGATGGCTCATATTGGCTTAGTTTTGCAAAAGAGACGCAACAATTAACAACCTACACATACTAGTTTCCAAGTGCCCATTTATAAATCAGATTTGAAGTAGAAGTAAAGCTCATGAATAAGTAATAACATGAATCACAAATGAATCATAAAAGTGTCAAAGTGGCGGTCCACTTTGATACAACAACAAGTACACAATTTAACAAAGTGGTCATGTCCACTTTGCTACAACACAAGCATGAATATCCCATTCGTGACAATCCCAAGTTTTTCCACAAAACAAATATGTCAAAGTCTAACAATAGTAACTCCCGAACTCAAGTGTTGTCCATAACCTAGGACGAGGCTATTCGAATAGATTTATACCCTGCAGGGGTGTACTACTTTACCCACACGACTTGATTAGCCCGTTAAGCCTCCAGATGCCTCCGAAAATAGCATACTTCCTATGGTATGCCGGCCGGGTAAATCAAGATATGGTCATTTTTAGCAAGAAGATTTCATTATGCTAAGTCCCTCAACCTTGGGCTCCTAGGCGACATAAGACGTTACGGTCTATATGCCCTATCGGCCCGCAAGGAACATAGGGTTTAACGGCCCTATGGCCTCACAAAACCACCGTGGGGCTCAACACAATAAAACCTTCCCCCTACTTAACCATACGGCTCCCAACCCGCATGTGATAGCACGAATGTACTTGAATCAACGACGTTACCAAAGTTCGGTCCTTGTTGGTCTAGACAAGACAATCCACATACCCAATCTCGTGCACGAAGGCACCTTCACTAGCATCCACTTGTCCAGACCCAAATCTCATTTTAAATGACAAAATTTTAACTCTTGAAACAGATACGAAGATCTGAAATAAACCAAAAAGTTATAAAGTTTGTATATCCCATGACTGTCGGGCTATTCCCGCCAATCAAACTATCGTTCTAGACTTGCATGGCTAAGCAACACATACCACGTAAGTCACACAACTTATCCTAAGTATTTCAGTACTGGAATAATTTAAGGATAACCACAATGACAAGACAATAGGATGTATCTAACTATTCAACACAAAAATAGCGACATTAATAAAATAGCATGCAAGCAAATATCATTGCACTAACTTAACAAAAACTGGGATCAAATATGATGCAAAAGAAAGTTCAAATGATGCTTGCCTTGCTGGGAGTTCACTTGCTCACTCTCGGTTACGTAGTCGTTCATTTGCGACAACTCGGACTCTATAGAAATAGCGATATCGAATGAACACCGAGAAAAGCCAAAAATTCAAAGTTCTCAAAAATGAATGAAATTTTCACAGTAGCTAGATTATGATTTTATATGAATTTAGGTGAAAGAATTATTTCATTTGGATTTCGTATGTGAAAGTTATGACAGTTTGAAAATCGGTTTTGGGAAAAATGCTGAAAAATGGGCTTCGGTTACTGTTCATCCGAAATCCAAATTTTAGCACAAATTTGTAGAACAGTGGTGAAGAAAATGATTACATATATAAATATATGATAACATTATATGACCAAAATAAATTGGTTCAACTCATTAGGAGTTTATATGAATTAGTTATGAATTTTCAAAGTTAAAAACATTTTGTAGTGTTAATTCTTTTCTGAAATTTGTACCACATAAAAATACTTTTTAACTCAATCTAACCTCGCCTCGTCATAATCAAAGTAACCAATCCAACCACACAATGCCCTTTATTAATGATTTTCCAACTATACAACATATTCGATAATTGTACAAAATCCACCGACTTGTGGGCATAAGACCATGCCTAAATCCATCAATCATTCTCTGATAAATTATTTAAGCTAATACTAGCTATCTAGCTCTACTAGTCTCACCTCGGAAATTCATATTTGCATCCATCCAAAATTTCCACAGACCGAGGTTTATTTTACCAACCGACTCCTAATGGACTTAACAATCTAATAACACACCCATCATCCAATCGCTCACTTACCGATCAACTCATATTCATACCACCGAACTTAGTCGTGCACCACCTCTACCAATCCAATCATATATGTGCCACTACGATCAACTAATAATCCTTTATCTAGTAATCTAATTAAGGGTACAAATATATCAACTCGACACATAGGACTTAACTACTACATACACGGTAATCCAAATATTTATCCGAAATCAAAGAATCCAATCATACCTTCTCCCAATTGTAGCATGTATAACTCACATAGATATTAATTAAACCATCCAACCAACTTGCTCACGATTAAATAAATTGTCCGATTCAACATTCATATTTCCTTAATCATCATCACAAGACCTATCCCTCAAGTAATAATTCATAAAATCCTCATACGTCATATCTCCTAAAACGACTAATCCAATGTGACATGAAACCTCCAATTAATGTCTCATCCAAAGATCACGACTAACTTCCATGCGACTTTATATTAATACCGTCTGATCAATTAATCGACTCGTATATTTTATCTAGCATCCACCGATCAAAGATACATATTCCGCTACGACGATAAAATTATTTGTATCTATCGACATACATCTCATGAACACGCCTACGCACAAATACAACCTAACCGGATAATTATACCGGTCATAAGCCACCAAAATATTTTTATAAATATATATGTAAAAATAGATGCCATGCTCATGACTAATATTCAACATGCACAACTAATATCGTAAACGTGATTGAACACTAAAGATTTTTACCGCGGCACTAGGCGTGCAAAATATCATCGGACTTCTTCTCGGCTACACGTCCACGTCCACCGTAGTCGTCGCCGTTCCTGCGTCCGTTTGGCCTCTCGTCCGTGTCCACCGTAGCCGTCGCCGATCTCGGCCACGCCCACGGAGCCGCCTTGCGGATGCCGCCACCGGTCTTGATGCCTCGTTGTCCTCCGTTGCGGCTCCCCTCGGCTCGGTCGGGCCTTGGCGTCCGCATCCACGGCCGTGCCGCTCACCCGCTGCCTTACCTCCTCGCCACGACACCATCGTCTTCGTGCGGTGTAGCGCCACCTTCACGCCGGTTTGTCATTGCCGGCTCGACTTTGGCCTGTAACACCCCAGCCCAACACTGAGCCTAGAATGCCACCACACTACACTTTAAACTAATAATTATCGACACACTATAAAATTACATCAAGGAAACAATGATAATCATATCAATAGACCACAAACTAGCATGTAATTATGGATCAAGCAACAATGAATAAGCAATGGGAATTATAACCAGGTAAATAATCCAAAGTAGTAGCAATCAATGAAGCCAAATTAATAAAGCAAATAGTCTAGTCCAAATGATGTCCTAACTTTTATTCAACCTCTAACATGTCCATGTGTAAACCAATATTGAATGAATAATTATCATGGCGAATGATCATGTGATGTCCATGTGCTCTACTCGCTCTCAATTACGGCAGCCTCGAAGATCACCTAAAAACAACAGTAGAGCAAGGGTGAGTCCACGACTCAGCAAACGCATCCATAAACAACGAACAATAATAAATCAACAGCATTCAATAACTTCATTATCATCACATGCACTTCTATTAACATTCTCATTCATCAATCTCAAATATCAATGCAACTCTATTCTATATGTCCACATGCACTTCTTTCGCGTATACCGGTATAGCGTGAGTGAATGCTCGCGACAACATTCACTCTCAAGCCCGTTCCTCCATAAGGATCGGGGACCTCCTCCACTCCCGTGGAGTTGTGATCATCGTGATCACCTTCTCTTATGCAAAGATGCTTATGAATGCAAACATGCAAACTCCATCATAAACATCATATCCAACTTTCCATCATGCTCATCAACAAAGATATAAACATACCAATTCATTGTTTGCAATTAAACCAAATAAAAGCACAACAATAATGGTAATAGAAGATAAAGAAAACAGTGATCGATCATTGATCGCTGTCTACCATGCACTTGCCTTTACTAGTTGCGACGCACAATTTGGCTAGCAGATGGCAACAAGTACGACGCTTCTCCTACAATAAATACACACATCTCAATACAAACTACAGCATCATACGAATAACAATCCATATACATCGCTCCTACACGTCCCCAAATATACCACGTTACGCCGGTATCGAAAAGCTACCCATTGCTGTCCGGTTACTAAAAAGAGCATAACTTTTGACTCGAAAGTCCGATCACCACAAACCACCCCATTCTGGATTCTTTATAAAATTACCCACATTTTCTTAGATTACGAAGACTTCTAATTAAATCATCTAACCCTCCGTATTTAGCCCGGAAAGCCGATCTGTCCGCTTCGGAACAGCAGTCTTCCAAATTCATAACTTTTGTTTTACTCAACCAAAATACGCGTTCTCAGATCCTACAGAACCATTGGACAATTATCTACAACTTTCATGTAGATCAAAAACTCTAATTAAGTCATTTACTATTTTTAACAACTGATCTACCAAAACAGCACCGAAAGACGATAACCCTAAAAACAGCAGGCTTCCGAAAATCATATCTCGAAACCTACTTGTCCGATTGACAGGATAAAATATGCTAAAGAAAGCTATCGAAATTATCTACATTTAACTAGTAGACGATAATTCCAGGATTCGCCCTTAAGGTATCCGAATAAATCATACAACCGAGCAGCATAATAAACAAATCTATTATTCGACTCTTCGATTAGAAAATTATAAAACCTCACTAATTACTCTAGATCATAATATCTAATTAACAGCACAAAGAAATCGGTAAAAGAATTACCAACCAAAACACGTCGGCCAAGCAAGGAATGGATGACGTGCGGCCGCAGCCTTCGGACTCGGCGACGTCCACGCGCCCGGCAGGAAAAACAAAGAAGCGGAGATCAATCTTGGTAGAACCGACAAAGACAAAGAAAGCGGCGGCAAAGAAAAAAGGCGACGCTGCGCAGCCTTCGGCTTCGGCTTTACGCTAGCGGCGCATGCAATCAATCGGCAGTAGCTTCACTCGGCGCAGGATGGCAGCAGCAGAACCGATTAACCGGCTCGGCGAAACAAAAAAAAATAAATGACCGACAAAGACTGCAAAGAAGACAAAGATTAGGCGGCGATGGCGCGATCCACGCAACGCAGGCAAGCAAGCAGACAGGTAATACTGGCGGAGCGGCAAAGAAAGCAATGATTGGCTTGGCTACTGAAAAGTCAAGCAGAATTCCAGCCAGGGCTTGGTCGCAAGAGACGCATGGCAAGAGGATGCCCGATCTGCAGACGGCCCAGCGCGCGGCAAAGAAGCGACAGCGAGAATCAGGCGGCTTCGGCGTGAGGCGGTCTGCAATCGCAGACCTCGCAAGGCGCAGGAAAGCGATGCATCGGCTCCAAAGACGCGAGAAAGCGATCTGGTCTTCAGCGGCGACACGCAGGCGCGACGCGGCTAAGAGGCTACGATGCACGCGCAGGAGAGCGAAAAAACAACCGCGGCGGCGGTTTTGGAAAAAAAAAAAAGAAAAGAAGCTAGGGTTTTCTAAAGACTCCACAATCCATTTATATAGTCCCAAAAATTCCGAAAATTCTATTTTCCAAAATTCTTTTTATTGAATTACGCTCAAGACCTTAATTCTTTAACTAATTAATTTACTTATTGATACCATTTAATTAATTACGCTCCGACCCTTAAGACGCGATTAATAATATTTATTTATTTTTCGGAGTATTACATTCTACCCCCCTTAACGGAATTCGACCCCGAATTCTAATCGCCGATCTACTCAAACAAAAACTACACTGCTGAAATTAAACAACAAAATAACACGTACTTGACGTGAACAACTCCGGATACTGCTCGCGCATGCGAGACTCCAACTCCCAAGTCGCCTCTCTCTCGGACTGATGCGTCCACAGCACCTTGACGTATGCCAACGTCTTGTGCCTCAGCACTCATCTCGTCAATTTTTGGTACACTCAACTGACAGAAGTCGAAGGTACGGTCTTACTTGGTGGTCAACGGCTCTAAGAAAACCTTGTAATCCTGATCTCTCAAATACTACCTTGACATCGGGTTATACAAAATGTTGTGTGCCCTACGCATGGACACGGGACGGTCCTAATGATACACTTTCTTCCAAAAATCTCCACAACTTCCAGAAACAAACTAATGTAACTTGGGCCAAACTTCGTTTTGGTACCAAACCACACAATCTGTACATAACACACGGAACTCCTGTCCTGTCTCCCAATCAACCACTTCACATTTGCAAGGAGTACCTCCTTTAACCAGGAACGCACAACCAAGCTAGTTTCAAACAAACTCTTTTATAAATAGAACCCAACTGAAAACAAAGGATTCTCATCGCAATCACGCGTTACCAACTCCCCATCAGAATAGTCAAATCCAAAATCAAAGATTCATCACAAAAACCTTTCCATTTTCCAAATAGGCTGTTTGCAAATAAACACCACGTAAGCCAAAAGAGAAAACATTCGAATGCCAAAATCAATCACTTTTTTTTTTTTAAATTAGAAAGAATCACATGCCAACGTAACGCCAACTCAAATTGTAAATGACCTCTGTCATAAACACACTGCTCAAACAAGGATCAAGAGGGCATTTCACTACCCGAGGAATCAATCTTTTTTTTTTCTCAATTTTTTTCTTTTAGGAATAAACTCTCTCTCAAATCATAGGATTTCAAATCATCACACTAACTCATTCCTCTTAATTAGTAATCTCAAAGCGATGCTCAACCTGAGAGCAACAACCGCGCCCATTTAGAGAGACTCTACTAACCCATAAAAAGATACTGTAGTCCCCTCCTCTACCAAAGAAACTATTTTGACAAATGATTCCCAACACCTCAAATAAAATCTACACCCCCAATCACATCACCTCAATCTTTTAGGGATAATCAACTTGAAATTCTCTACACACACACACTGATTTAAAACCAAAGGATTCTATCAATGATCATCATACTATTTGGAATCCACTTTTGTTCTACTACTTCTACACATGATCATTGGGCAACCAAGATTCTAGCATAAAACACATGCTCAATTTCAACAGCCAGGACTCCTAAAGTGACTTCTGGTATACTTGATAGAAATCCGCATACTCGCTGTCTAGAATTCCCACAATCCAAACAATATCCTCAATCATTAATATCAACCATCATCACTAATCAATTGACTGCCCAAAACGATTTACTTCCCTAATATTGGACCCTCAAAAAAACCACACCATTCAATTTCACCTACATAACCTTGCAAAGTATACCATCACAATATCCCAACTATTCGATAAATCCAATACTCCACCATCATGAACAAATATTCTTGGATCGCTATTCACTATAGGTCCTACCAATTGTAACAATATAATCATTTTTGTCCCAACGACCATAATTCCTTTTAGATCCAATTCTCTATGAGATTTATATCATGAAATGAATTCATCCTCTAATGTTCCTCAATTAACTTGCAACCCAGGGTCTCACAACATCATATACTTGACCACTATTAACCAGTTCCCAATATACACTCTTTAAGGTTTTGTAAAACAAATCGACTATTCCTTTCTCAAAAGAAGAGACAAATAAAAAGATTTTTTTTTTTTTTTTTTAAGACCAAATCACATTAATCACTTAAGAACCAATAAAGCTTTCCGACTCGTCACTTGCTCAAACCAATTTCATCTACCAAATAAATCATGAACTCCGAAAGTTCATGAATTCAAAACTCCAAACCTTTCATTCAAACGATATTACGAAAGGCGATCAAATTACATTTTTTTCTAAAAGAATCATCACCACATGAAGCCACAATCCCTTACAGACAATCTTTCTAACATTAAGAATAATACACTCTTCACATGATTCAATATCGTCAACTCTTCCATTAATAAGCCCCGGAAAGTTCACCAAATTGTTCCGTACTACTTTACCATCACATCTTCAAAATGAGATTATACCAAAACCATGCAACCTCCCTACAACAACTACTTTATATTAGAAGGGATCCACTACCCAAATTAAAAGGTTTTATCAAAACCCTTTCATCACGGATATGCTATTATCTGACTATTCCACAATTGTCTAGGTATAAGCCACCTATTAAATCACACCAGCTCAACTCTTAGTGATGTTCAACACCAAACTTTAACACTCAGCAATTGCACTCCAACCATTGTTGTTATCAACTAGCTTTCTTATGATGTCTAGCTGCTACCTATTTTCATTTGCGAATCACTTGAATATTTACCAACACATATCCAGTTGTTCCTCCTCACATTTAGTTTTCAACAAAATCACCCTAAATCTTCAAAAGTCAAAATCTTCTCTCGATCAAAAGTCTCAACAACACTATAATCAAATTCATCGTGTCATTCCATAAAGAAGAACTATCCGAACTCCTCCTCAGAAATTCTAGATCCACCGGTATTCAATCCCTTCAACCTTTTGTACACAATTCCAATAATTAATCATACTAAGGTATATGTAAAGCTATCAACCAAATATGATCACCAAGTGTCTACAATGAAGATAACACCACAAATAATATCTATTAAGGCAATAACCTAGCATCTCCTCAAGTTTCCTTTACACACAATTAGTTTAATCCATTGGTACCAAATCCAATAAATCCAACAAACTAATCAATTTTAATGTCCAAGCCGGTTCATCAACGTTCCATACTTCTTAATAACTCTTATGACTCCAATTAGGTATGGACATACTCTTAGTCACTACTCAACTCGTAATTACTCTATGACAATATCAAATTAATCAAGTTCAATTCTAAGAATTTGGGTTAAGACCAATCATGCATCACGCTCTGAGATCCGACACGATACTCATACCTTATCAATGAACTTCTATGTTTACCACCTCTAGCTTAAACATAACAAGTCAACACAAAAGGATTTTAACTCTTTTCGTAAAAAAATAGGCATTAAACTTCAAAGACTAAATAATCCAAAAGAAATACATAAAGCCAAAGTTTTCACATGTTAAAGAACTTGCAATAGAAAACTTTCAGTATCCAGAATACCAAGTGAATAAATAGGTCATATTTTTCAATAGGAAGGGCGGAACTCCCACGAAAAGATCAATCTTGTTGTTAACCGATGTTCACACAAAGCAACAATAGATCAACAAATCATGGGAACAAGTAATGGCTTTATGGAACCAAAGGAGACCAATGAAATATCCCCCGCTGTATTGTAAACACTATCTCAAGGAAAACTCATCAACCGCAACTATAACCAGAATTGCCCAAAATTCAAGCTCAAGGAAGAGAACAACTTTTATAAAGAAACTCACACACAATACCTATAACTACTGTAATCAAAGTAGCTACCTCTCTATTCCCATACCACGAATGGTGGTGTAACTCGTAAAACCTGGGCCACAACCACGATCTCAAGCGCCTCGGAGGGGCCCCACGTAACCACGCCCGCGGCCCCGACCTCCACGACCGTGGCCACCACGACCACGTCATCTATCCCTCGACATAGCTATCAATCACAATCAACATTATATAAGGAGTTCAAAGCTCAAAATAAACTCATGCATCAATGAACAACATAACGGAAGCGTAAAACGATGATCGTACCTCTCTCTAACCTACTGTGCACTAGTGTGTCAAATTTTAGGTTAGTTAACCATTAGCAAATTTTAGTTGATTTACTAATCTAAAACAAATTTTAACAATTTTAGTTTGCCTAAGTTGTTAATCTATTCACCACGGACCTAAAGCCCGCTCTGATACCAATCAGTAACACCCATTTCAACACCGAGCCTAGAATGCCACCACACTACACTTTAAACTAATAATTATCGACACACTATAAAATTACATCAAGGAAACAATGATAATCATATCAATAGACCACAAACTAGCATGTAATTATGGATCAAGCAACAATGAATAAGCAATGGGAATTATAACCAGGTAAATAATCCAAAGTAGTAGCAATCAATGAAGCCAAATTAATAAAGCAAATAGTCTAGTCCAAATGATGTCCTAACTTTTATTCAACCTCTAACATGTCCATGTGTAAACCAATATTGAATGAATAATTATCATGGCGAATGATCATGTGATGTCCATGTGCTCTACTCGCTCTCAATTACGGCGACCTCGAAGATCACCTAAAAACAACAATGAGAGCAAGGGTGAGTCCACGACTCAAAAACGCATCCATAAACAACGAACAATAATAAATCAACAAAGATTCAATAACTTCATTATCATCACATGCACTTCTATTAACATTCTCATTCATCAATCTCAAATATCAATGCAACTCTATTCTATATGTCCACATGCACTTCTTTCACAGATACGGTATAGCGTGAGTGAATGCTCGCGACAACATTCACTCTCAAGCCCGTTCCTCCATAAGGATCGGGACCTCCTCCACTCCGTGGAGTTGTGATCATCGTGATCACCTTCTCTTATGCAAAGATGCTTATGAATGCAAACATGCAAACTCCATCATAAACATCATATCCAACTTTCCATCATGCTCATCAACAAAGATATAAACATACCAATTCATTGTTTGCAATTAAACCAAATAAAAGCACAACAATAATGGTAATAGAAGATAAAGAAAACAGTGATCGATCATTGATCGCTGTCTACCATGCACTTGCCTTTACTAGTTGCGACGCACAATTTGGCTAGCAGATGGCAACAAGTACGACGCTTCTCCTACAATAAATACACACATCTCAATACAAACTACAGCATCATACGAATAACAATCCATATACATCGCTCCTACACGTCCCCAAATATACCACGTTACGCCGGTATCGAAAAGCTACCCATTGCTGTCCGGTTACTAAAAAGAGCATAACTTTTGACTCGAAAGTCCGATCACCACAAACCACCCCATTCTGGATTCTTTATAAAATTACCCACATTTTCTTAGATTACGAAGACTTCTAATTAAATCATCTAACCCTCCGTATTTAGCCCGGAAAGCCGATCTGTCCGCTTCGGAACAGCAGTCTTCCAAATTCATAACTTTTGTTTTACTCAACCAAAATACGCGTTCTCAGATCCTACAGAACCATTGGACAATTATCTACAACTTTCATGTAGATCAAAAACTCTAATTAAGTCATTTACTATTTTTAACAACTGATCTACCAAAACAGCACCGAAAGACGATAACCCTAAAAACAGCAGGCTTCCGAAAATCATATCTCGAAACCTACTTGTCCGATTGACAGGATAAAATATGCTAAAGAAAGCTATCGAAATTATCTACATTTAACTAGTAGACGATAATTCCAGGATTCGCCCTTAAGGTATCCGAATAAATCATACAACCGAGCAGCATAATAAACAAATCTATTATTCGACTCTTCGATTAGAAAATTATAAAACCTCACTAATTACTCTAGATCATAATATCTAATTAACAGCACAAAGAAATCGGTAAAAGAATTACCAACCAAAACACGTCGGCCAAGCAAGGAATGGATGACGTGCGGCCGCAGCCTTCGGACTCGGCGACGTCCACGCGCCCGGCAGGAAAAACAAAGAAGCGAGATCAATCTTCTAGAACCGACAAGACAAAGAAAGCGGCGCGAAGAATGAAAAGGCGACGCGCGCTGCGATCTTCGGCTTCGGCTTTACGCGCAGCGCATGCAATCAATCGGCAGAGCTTCACTCGGCGCGAGATGGCGGCGAGAACCGATTGGCTGGCTCGGCGAAACAAAGAAAAAAAGCGGCCGACAAAGACCGCAAAGAAGACAAGGCGGCGATCAGCGCGATCCACGCATCACGCAACGCAGGCAAGCAAGAGACAGGTAATATCTGGCGAGCAGCAAGAACAAAGATTGGCTTTGGCTACCGAAAAGTCGGCAACAATTCCAGCCACAGGCTTGGTCGCAGCAGTACGGCCAGCAAGCAGCGAGACAGCGATCTGCAGACGGCCCAGCGTGGCGGCAAAGAAAGCGACAACAGAGAATCGGGCGGCTCGGCGTGAGCGGTCACGAGATCAAAGACCTCGCAGCACAGGGAAAGCGAATCAATCGGCTCCAAAGACGCGCAGGAAAGCAGATGCAGTCTTGGCGCAAGACACGCAGGCGCGACGCGGCTAAGAGGCGCAGCGGCACGCAGCAGGAGGAGCGCGAAAAGCAACCGCGGCGGTTTTGGAAAAAAAAAAAGAAAAGAAGCTAGGGTTTTCTAAAGACTCCACAATCCATTTATATAGTCCCAAAAATTCCGAAAATTCTATTTTCCAAAATTCTTTTTATTGAATTACGCTCAAGACCTTAATTCTTTAACTAATTAATTTACTTATTGATACCATTTAATTAATTACGCTCCGACCCTTAAGACGCGATTAATAATATTTATTTATTTTTCGGAGTATTACAGGCCCGCTCCGGCTGCTGCTGCTCGCTTCCGGGCCACTGCCTCCGGCCAGCTCACCGAGCTGCTGCACTACTGCAGCTTGGAGCTGCTGCCGCCACTTGCTGCTGTGCATGGAGCTGCACTGCCGTTACTACTAGCACTACTGCCGAATGGAGCTGCTGCCGCAAGCGTGCACTGCTACTGCCGGCCAAGCTCCCAGCGCCGGCTGCCTCAAATGCTGCTGCTAGCACTACCAATAGCCACATGAACAACTAGTTGCTACAGTGCGTGTCTTCTTCCTCCTCCTTGCAAAATACTCAAACCAACTTGCATGCAAAAACCGATTGTATGGATGGGAAGCTTAGGTGATGGGGAACGCGATGGTATAACATGCATCGAGAGTTTTCTGGTTTTGGGTTGAGATTTGGAAGAGAGAAGGTGAGGGAGATGAACATGTTCTAAAGTATTTACTTGCGAATGACTAGAAGTGGCTGATCTGTTTGGGCAAAAGGAGTTGGCGTGAGAGATAGAAAGAAAAGGCAGTGAGGAGCTGGAATAGAGAAATGGCAGTGCATAGCATTCGGATTGGAGAGGAAATGGTTTGGCTGGGAGGGTAGGATGCTTTGGCTGCACAAGACTTGGCAGGGGAAAAGATGTAGTAGTGGGTGCAGCAGCTGCTCTGCTGGTGTTCGGTTAGAAAAAAAATAATTTTCGAATGAACAATGTGTTCAGACTTTGCGTACCGAAAAAGCTGACCGTGTTACGTAATTTTTAGACATAGTTTCTTAGCTCCAAAAATTACGAAATTTTTAGGAGACGTTCCTGACATAATGTAGATGCTTAGGTAAAATTTTCAGAAATTTATCCAGAGTGTAATGCTCTCTAAAAATCTTTAAACCTTCTGCTTGTTTGGGAGATGAGTAGCAGTATAGTTTTTCATCTCTTTTTCTTTTGTGTCGCTCAAACAACCTTGCATGTGAAAACCGATTATAGAAATGGCATGTCCTCGAGACAACGATCACGATGACATAACATGCGTTGTCAAATTCTTGAATTTTGCTAGTGATTGCGAGGAGAGAAGTTAGAAAAATAAAGAATAGACACGCAGGTATTTCATCTGCTAATTCTATTCTCCATTTTGCGAAATCACTCAAACTGCTATGCATGCGAAAACAAATTATAGAAATGGATTGCTCGTGCGATGACGATCGCGGTGGTATGACATGCATAGCTTGGTTTTGAAGTTTCGGCTGAGATTTGAAGTGGAGAAAACGACAGGAGTTAGCAGGGTCAGAAATTGGAAGAGATGACGAGAAGAAGGGACACGCGATCGTTTACCCCATGGTCGGTTGAATTGGAAAATAAGAACGGCGATACTAATGTATGCATCATGATTTTTGAAATGCATGCGGGAACGAGAAACAAAATATTTAATTTAATTACAGTCGCTCAAATAATTTGATTAAATATTGGTTATGATTATTATTGTTTCTTTTTAATGCATCTCTTAAACAAATTTGATTTTAGAAACAATATTTTTAATTAAACATGGGAAAATTTTAAAACAATGCCAAATATTAATTAGATCGCTTAATTAAATATTAACATCCCGATTTTGAAAATCAGGATGTTACATTTCTCACCGACCTCACCGGAATAGTTACATGACTTTCTCACCGACCTGGCTCATGCAACCCCTGTCATGATGAATGTAAATGATGCGACATCTTTATTTATTCATCAACATAGTCCATCTCATTAACTCAATATCTCCTCCTCATTATCTCAATATCATAATCTCATTATCATAATCTCATTCACTCAAGGTCATCAATATCATGTATAAGAATAAGCTGAACAAAAGTATAATAAATAGCATGATAAGTAATAACAATGATCATGGTGAACAACCCATTGTTCACCACTCTACCATGTACTTGCCTTCCGCGCTGTGACGAGTTAGGAGGCAACGACGGAATTTCTCCACTCCCTGCCCCACCGCCTACACAAATATTTATTCGAAATAAGAATAACAAGACATGATGTGGCTACAAGCGTTTTACCATAACCCTCTATCTAATCAACATAACCAAAAACTCAAAATGACGAATTAACTAATCAGCCAATATCGGCCCTTCTGATCAGCAGTACGAGAAAAATCATAATTAAATATCTATAACTCCGAATGACTTGAAACCAATGCTCAAATACTCTTAACTTAACAGGCTACGAAACTCTAGTTGGTGGGGTTCTTTGATTCGGCCAAACCAGTGGTCTAAACAACCGTTGAAAATAACTGACAGACATATGTCCAGAATACAACACAGCAGTAAAGAACACGGCATAACTTTTACTCTACAGATCCAATTGAGATGATCTTTATCAACTCAGAAAGATACTTTCAAGGGCTACAAAAACCTAGTCGGGTGGAAGTTCTGAATCTGACTCTAACTAGATCAAAACCGAGGGGCAAACCGACAGTTCCAACTTCTCAGGCAGACAGGACAGCGCGCGATTAAAAATTCATATCTCCTAAACCGTAAGGCGGAATCTAGTGATCTCGATGCCAAAAGAAAGATAACGACATCAGGAACAAAACTCTAGAAGACGAAAATACCAGATTCGGCCTCTAAATAAATCATAATGACCCGACAAGAAAATCTGCCAAATCACGTCAGCTCTCCTGGACAGTTGCGGTAAAACTACCATATCTCCTAAACCGTAACTCCAAATCAGATGATCTCGGTGCCAAAAGAAAGCTAAGACCAAGGGCTACAACTTTCTAAGAGGTGAGAAAATCAGAAAACGTACGAAACTTACCCAAATCTGACGAACAAAAGCGCTGGCGCAGGGGAAGGTGGAAGTGGCGGCTCCAAGTGGGGGAAAGGGGAAAAGAGGAGTAGGGCTAGGGTTTTGGGGGGTGGGGTTCCCCCCTTATGGCCGGCCAAACACATGGGCTTCCCCCTGGGCCGCGGCCCGCGGCCCAGGTTGTCGAATAAAAGTGGAAAACCCCCTATTTTTCTCAGAATTTCTATTCCTTTCTTTGCATTTTTCTCCTCCGACTGAATCTCTAATTATCGATCCATTTCCGGGGTATTACAGTAACAATCAAACATACCATGAACAATTTATCACAATCATAACTTGAACATTGATTGGAAACAACTTTATGAATGGATGAAGTGAAATGATGCATTGAAGGAATTGGACATATCGCAGCATATACCGGTATAGCGAGTGAAACACCCGTCGGTGTTCACTTAAAGTAACCGTATGAAGAACGTTTCATACGGCCGTCCAACGTGGCCCACATTGGAATGGTGGACTCACGTAACGTGGCCCACATTGGAATGGTGGACTCACGTACCCATTCTGGAATTGATGGGATTTTCAAGTGCCCATACTGGAATTGATGGGTCTTACAAAGGTAATTTATGCATGTCATGATGTGATCCCATGGCAAGATTGAATAGTACTCATAAATAAAAAGATACACATGGCATTCATCTACAAATACGGACAAATATAATCATTCATTCACACATCACATAATGCATCAATCATAGTATACAAGTTACTTGCTGCTGCACAAGCGACGGTTTGGGAGGTAATCGAGGTACCCTCCACTCACAGCTTCACCGCCTACAATATAAAATGATCGATATGAGGACAACCGAGTGCGACGATGCTACACGTGCCCTCCCACAATCTCTAACCAAACCAACCAAACAAAAGGTTCAATTTGATCCTCTACACAAAAAGTCTAGATTACCTAACTTCTAGCAGTCGTACGAGAAAATTCACCATTAATTGTCTGTAACTCTAAAAGACATAAAACTAGTGCTCACTGATTCTTAACTGATCAGGCTACAAAACATTAGTTGATGGAATCCCTGATTCGGCCAAAACAGAGGGCTAATTATCGCTTAAACACAACCCATCTACGTCTGTCCGAATACGGATCAAGTAATAAACAAAATGGCATAACTTTTAGCCTACTGATCCAATGAGAATGATCCTTATCAACTTGGAAATATAAATTTGATAACTACAATAACTTAGTTGGGTGAAGGTTCTAATTCGGCCCTAATTTGAACAAAACCGAGGACAAACCCATCGACCCCAGTTTTGGCAGACTGAACAGATCGCAATCAAAAATTCATATCTCCCAAACTACAGATTGGATTTTCCTGATCTTGGTTCCAAACGAAAGCTAAAGTTCCCAGGAATAAAACTCTCGAAGGGCAAAACCCCAGATTCGGCCTCTACAGTAGTCTAAACAATAGATGAAAACGCTAACATTTATCTGCCCAGAATTCAGAACAGTGGTAAAGAAAATATCATAACTTTCATTATACAGATCCAATGGAGATGATCTTTATCAGATTTGCAAGCTAATTTAAAGGGCTACAATAACGTATTGGGGTGGAGGTTCTGGAAATGCCTCTAACTAAATCAAAACCTAGGATCAAGCCGACATATCCTTCTCGTCAGACAGACAGAACAGCGCGCACTAAAAAAATCATATCTCCTAAACCGTAAGGCGGAATCACGTGATCTCGGTGGCTATGGAAAGATAAGAAGAATACCTACAACTTTCTAAGAGATGTAGAGGACAGAAAACGAACGCATCTTACCCAATATCGATGTACAAGGCGGCATACAGCAATGGGGAAAGGTGGCGGCGGCTCCAAGGGGGGGAGGGGGAGAGAAATGTGGAGTTTAGGGTTTGGGGGTGGGAACCCCCCCTTATGGCCAGCCACCACATGGGCCCCTCTGGGCCGTGGCCCGAGCCCAGTTGCCGTGAAATCACGAAAAACCCCGGTGAAAAGATGATTACGGTTTTTCGATTAGCTCCTCTTCCAAACTTCTTCTAATAAGCCGAATCACCTTCGCGGTATTACATTCTACCCCCCTTAACGGAATTCGACCTCGAATTCTAACCGGCAACTAATACCAGAACGAATTTCCAAGGAGTTGAAATCAACGGATTTAACTGTACGAAAACAAGCGGTTCGATCTTTGCTCGCGCATGCGAGACTCTATCTCCCAAGTGACCTCTCTCTCGGAATAGAGAAACCACAAAGCAAAGATGTGAAGCAACGTCTGACCTAACAATCAACTTGAACTTTCTAGGTACACTCATCAGAAGAGGATCGAAGGTAAGACCTTACTCGATGGTCAACGTCTTAAACTGAAACTCGAACCTTGAATGGTTCAACTGCCCACTCAGCACTAGAACACACCCGACGTTGTGTACTTCGCGCGTATACCCGAGACGGTCAAAACGAAATACCAACTTTCTAATTTCTGCAACTTTCGAAAACGAAGAGAATCCAATTGAAAATAGAGAGTCCTCATCGCGTCCACTCAATGCTAACTCTCCACCAAAAGATTAAATTCCAAATTTGACAATTCATCTCAAAACAAATCCATTTTCTAAATAGGCAGTTTACAAATGAACACCACTACAACCAAAGGAGAAATTATCGAACGCCTAAACCAAACATCGGCGGTTTATCCGAATTGGAAAGAATCTACATGCCAACACACCTCAACTCAAATTGCGAAAAACACGGTCAACAATACCAAACTCAAGCGAGAATCAAGAAAACACCTAATTATCCGATGAACATTTCTTTCCACAGTTTCTCTCTTCTAGGGATAAAATTTCTCTCGAACCTTGGAATTTGACTTCATCGCATACCACACGAGCTTAAACCTCTTAGTTAAATATCCTCAAATCATGCTCAAACTGAATTAAATCATCCACACCATTGTGAAGAGACTCTATGAAATCTACCGGATACTCTAGGTAATACAAAATCGATTTGATTGAAGGCATCCATAACACCACAATAGTAGGCACCACGCAATCACATTACCTTCAATTTCCAATAACAACAATTCAAGATCCTTAGCACGCATACGGACATGTATTACATCAGAAGAGTTCTATCAATGACCATTCATTGCTCAGGAAACTCTATTATCCCACTTCCTCTACGCACAATCATCGCGTGACCAATGGTCTAGCATAAAAATGCACAGCCCAGATCCAACTTCCAAAACCTCTACAACAGATTGCTCTTATAACCGATTGTGAAATCATCGAATTAAATCTCCAACATTACCACCATACTAACATACTCACTCATTGACATCATCAGAAATCCCCCACACCATCTCGCAATGCTATCCAATTGCGTTACTCTAAAAATTCAATGAAGGTTTCCATACCTCCGATAATCACCAACCTTTCAATGCTGAATTGAAGTTCTAGAATTTCACTATACCAGGTGTTAATCAGCCGTAACACTTTTCAGACTTACTTCGAAGTCAAACATCTCAGGTGAATCAATTTCCCTCCAAGGGATACAGATCAAAACTATTTCACATTCTACTACTCCTCCGATAACTTGGTAGCAAAATATCGTCGCTACGATTACTCATGCACCACCAAACAGTTGCCAAACTTTCCCTTGCAAACACTTCGCAACACGAAACTGTGATCGTTTCTCAAAAGGAAGAGGCGAACAAAAACAAGTTCATTCATACAGGGAAGCGTTGCTCACCACGGCGGCCAAGAAACCAAAAGAAATATTCTGCTAAAGGTGATCATAGAAAACGAAAACTAAGTTCGTAGTTGAGGGAACACATTCCTCGGAAGATAATAGCAAATAACAACCGATAAGAAAACGGCATTACGATTGAAACTCGAAATCTTTGGAGTGAAAAGGGCGAAAAATTTAGGCATGTTTTAAAACCTCAAGTTACAAAACTTGACTCGGACTATGACTACTTCTCATGTACCCTTTCCTTTAACACAACAATTAGTCCTTGAGCGAATAACACCTTGCCACATGAATAAGGTAAGTTCTTTAGTCCAATCCACGGAACTACTTAAGAACCAATAACATTTTTCAACCCGCCAAATTTGTTCTAATAGTTCATCTACTCATGAAACATGAGATCCAAATGCCTTGACCACAAAATTGAAGCATTTCCCTTTACAAGACTTCAGGGGAAAACAAGCGGATTCTCAACGAATCGACGATAATTTACTTTGATTGTAACCTCTCTTAGCGAACCCAAACCAAGGAGCCTTTAGGGCTAAATCACACGAAACTCTTAAGAAGCAATAGGATAATCCTATACCTCAAGTTACCCAAAATATTTTCAGTTTCGAGATGATTCATGAACTCCCAAAGGTCACGAAAACTAAACTCAAGTATTCTCATGTTAAGCGATATCACCAAGGGCGATCAAATTTCCACATGTATCAACATCAAACTCACTACAACATTTAGAAAGTATTTCGAAAGACCCATGTGGAAAGAATGGGTTGATTCTTTCTCAAAAGAAGAGGCAAATAGAAACGATCTTCACCAACTAGAGAATTGCTTACCACTCGCAGTGAACACAGAACCAAGAGGAAAACCAATTACGCAATGAACTCATTGAACATAGGTGGAGTCCACAATTGAAAACATGAGCCTCACAAGAAGAGAATATCGGATCTTTACAGATAAGAACAACGATCATTCAAGATCAAAACGATCGCATCACTGAAGAACCATTATAACTCTGCACAAATCGTTTTACGTGGCAAACTTCGTTTATCATAATAAATCGGGACCTCCAACAGTCATGAACACAAAACTCGAAATTGAATCATTTTGGAAACATCAAGAAGGTGGTCAAACTTCTTTCTCTACAAAGAATCAACCTTACTCTCACATTACTGATCGTGTCAATAAACCTTCTAAAGGAAACATGATAAATCGGGTCATAAAAATTTTCAGCATCACATGGAATTATAATAACAACTTGTTCTAGAAAAGAATTCTGGTACGAAAACCACAAAGTTGAACAAACGTCACACCCAGCACTTCAAAACTCTAGAGAAAGGGGGTTTCGACACTTTTCTTTTCCAAAGGGAGGTTCTAAACTCCAACACTCCAAATATTCCAAAGAAATGAACATAGTCGAAATTTCTTCAATGAACTTTGTGAAAGGAAATTTTCATTCTCGAATCACAAGCGGATAACCGAGCTGCCCTTATCAACAAGAGAGATAGGGCTAACATAAGGAGATCGATCTTGTCAAAAATAACGTTCACAAACAGCAATGAGAGCTCAGCAGCCAGAAAGGCAAGAAACTATTTTGAAAAACAAATAGGGTCTAATAGAAACCCGTAGCCCACAATCTTTGTTTGGGTACAACCCCCGACTTAAGCATAACCAAGCACTCTAAAAGGGTTTTAACGCTTTTCTTCAGAAAAGAGATGCATCAAATTTCAACAAGCAAGAGGTTCCAAAAGGAATACATTGAGCCAAAGCTTTCTCGTGTTAACGAACTTGCAACAAGAATTCTCATTAGGCAAACCATCAAACGAGTAAATGAGTCGCTCTTTTCCAATGAGAAAGAAAGAACAACCATGAAAATATCAATGTTGCCAATTTACAAAGATCATTCGTAGTAAAAGCAATTCGACAATAGAAAAACAATAATGTTTTTGGAGTACCATTAAAGGCCTTTTTAAACTCGTCTACCAAAATCATGAACCCAAGAGAAATTCATCAATCGCCACCGGACAAGAATTTGTCAAATTCGAAAATCAAGGAAGAGAACGACTTACTAAAGCAAACTCAAGAGAAATATGCAAGATCAATACACACTTGATAAAGAACTTGCAAAAGAAGTTTTCAATACCGAGATTCCAAACGAGCGAATGAGTTAAATTTCCCCAATAGGGTAAAACAAGTCTTTTGTGAAAAGAGGAATCTTGCATTTGAACTATGCTCACGTGGGCGTAAATATCACAATAGTCGAAAGGGCAATATTTATTCCAAAGAACGAATCGAGAAGCTGCTGGAGCTTGCCTTCTTCATTAAAACCCCAATTTCAAAAGAATTCACGAATGCCAGAACCACAACGAGAAAACCGGATATCGCCGAGAAAGGCAACAAGTTCATCAATGAGCTCATGCTCAATCTGAGCTTATGGAGCAGAGGTAAGAAGTTCTCTAATATCATACTACAAGCGGTGGTGTAGCTGGCAAAACCTGGACATCAACCACGAACTCAACTGATCAACGCCCGCTAGCGAAACGCATAACTAATGCAATCAATTATGAATATATATATATATATATATATATATATATATATATATATATATATATCGGATCATCTCATGACGATCATAGAATAATTTCATAGATAGAGGTTATCACATCATATCATGGATTAACACATCATAGCACAACACAATTTAACAACGACTCAATACTCGAGTCACCACAATTGAAATGCGGAAGCAACAGTTTACCCAACCCCTCCTAATGTGCACAGTGTGTAAATTTAATATGTTTGAATGAACCATGGACCTAAAGCCCGCTCTGATACCAACTGTAACACCCTGACTATAAGGAAGTCAAGATGTCACCTACAATCACTACTCTTTAGAATAATAACATCAAAACGCATGACAAGGTGAAGGAGTTAATAAGGATATACGGAAACAAGGATTCATCATCAAGTTTAATCAACGGAATGGAAATAAACAATTCAGAGGGATACGGTAGTTATGACCAAAATGACTTATTACAATTCAACACAAGACATAAATAACGACAATAAAAGTTCTCAAAATATTTGGATTATGGTAGTGAGTGCATCGTGTTGAACTACCCTCCACGAGATCATTCTTCCTTGTCATTTACCTAAATAAAACAACAAAGCAAGAATGAGCCAAAGACTCAGCAAGTACTTGTATGTAACAATCAAACATACCATGAACAATTTATCACAATCATAACTTGAACATTGATTGGAAACAACTTTATGAATGGATGAAGTGAAATGATGCATTGAAGGAATTGGACATATCGCAGCATATACCGGTATAGCGAGTGAAACACCCGTCGGTGTTCACTTAAAGTAACCGTATGAAGAACGTTTCATACGGCCGTCCAACGTGGCCCACATTGGAATGGTGGACTCACGTAACGTGGCCCACATTGGAATGGTGGACTCACGTACCCATTCGGAATTGATGGGATTTTCAAGTGCCCATCTCTGGAATTGATGGGTCTTACAAAGGTAATTTATGCATGTCATGATGTGATCCCATGGCAAGATTGAATAGTACTCATAAATAAAAAGATACACATGGCATTCATCTACAAATACGGACAAATATAATCATTCATTCACACATCACATAATGCATCAATCATAGTATACAAGTTACTTGCCTGCCGCGCTGCGACGGTTTGGGAGGTAACTGAGGTACCCCTCCACTCACAGCTTCACCGCCTACAATATAAAATGATCGATATGAGGACAACCGAGTACGACAGTGCTACACGTGCCCTCCCACAATCTCTAACCAAACCAACCAAACAAAAGGTTCAATTTGATCCTCTAAACAAAAAGTCCAGATTACCTAACTTCTAGCAGTCGTACGAGAAAATTCACCATTAATTGTCTGTAACTCTAAAAGACATAAAACCAGTGCTCACTGATTCTTAACTGATCAGGCTACAAAACATTAGTTTACGGAATCCCCTGATTCGGCCAAAACAGAGGGCTAATTATCAGTTAAACACAACCCATCTACGTCTGTCCAGAATACAGATCAGTAATAAACAAAACGGCATAACTTTTAGCCTACTGATCCAATGAGAATGATCCTTATCAACTTGGAAAGATAAATTCGAGAACTACAATAACTTAGTTGGGTACAGGTTCTAATTCGGCCCCTAATTTGAACAAAACCGAGGGACAAACCTACTGACCCCAGTTTTCAGGCAGACTGAATAGATCGCAATCAAAAATTCATATCTTCCAAACTACAGATCGGATTTTTCTGATCTTGGTTCCAAAAGAAAGCTAACGTTCCCAGGAATAAAACTCTAGAAGGGAAAAACCCCAGATTCGGCCTCTACAGTAGTCTAAACAATAGATGAAAACGCTAACATTTATCTTCCCAGAATTCAGAACAGTGGTAAATAAAATATCATAACTTTCATTATACAGATCCAATGGAGATGATCTTTATCATCTTTGCAAGATAATTTAAAGGGCTACAATAACTTATTAGGGTGGAGGTTCTGGAAATGCCTCTAACTAAATCAAAACCTAGGATCAAGCCGACAGATCCTTCTCGTCAGACAGACAGAACAGTGCGCACTAAAAAAATCATATCTCCTAAACCGTAAGGCGGAATCACGTGATCTCAGTGGCTATAGAAAGCTAAGAACAATACCTACAACTTTCGAATAGATGGACAGGACAGAAAACGAACGTATCTTTTCGAAAATCGACGTACAAGGCGGCGCACAGCAATGGGGAAAGGTGGCGGCGGCTCCAAAGGGGGGGAGGGGGAGAGAAATGTGGAGTTTAGGGTTTGGGGGTGGGAACCCCCCCTTATGGTCAGCCACCACATGGGCCCCTCCTGGGCCGTGGCCCAGGCCCAGGTTGCCGTGAAATCACAGAAAACCCCCCGGTGAAAAGATGATTCTGGTTTTTCTATTAGCTCCCTCTTCCGAAACTTCTTCTAATAAGCCGAATCACCTTCGGGGTATTACAAGGGGGGCCGGCCATGAGGGGGGTTTCCCTCCCTTAAACCCTAGCCCCACTCCCCGCTCTCCCCACTCCTCCCCCCAAGCAGCCACCCCCCTCCTCCTGGGTGCGCCGCCCCCTGTCCCTCTCGCCTTCCCTAGCGCCTCCACCACCCCACTTTGGTCCAGCGCCTAGCCGGGGACACGCCGGGTAAGTTCATCTCCAAGGGTAAGTCCCCGAGCTCCATTAGAGTGGTGTTATATTTTCATCAATTTGTTACGCAAAGATCCAGAATCTATAGGCGTTCTTGTGCATCTGTTTTCGTGCAGTTAGATGCCGAATTTGGAACTCTCGTCTCTTAGAAAGTTGTAGTTCTCATTCACAGCTTTCCATAAGGGCAAAGATACCTCGATTTGGAGTTACAATTTAGAAGTTATGATAGTTTCGTTGCGACTCTCCAGAAGGGCTGACGAGAAATAGCAGTCACATTGTCTAGCCAATATGACTTACTTAGAGACCAAATCAAAAAGTTCAGCCAACACGAATTTTGTAGAAAATCTAGTAATCTTTCCAGATTGGTAAAGAACACGATTTTTAGTGGTGTTAACCAAAAGTTATGGATTTTATACTACCGCTACATTTCTAACTGACAGATTAAAGGAACAGAAAATTTACCTCATCATTAGATTTATTAGAATGTAGAATCAGAGGATGTTGCCAACTAGATTATCATAGAAGGTTTTGTCGTGTTTCCATAGAGTCCAGGATCACTCCGTTCTGAGTTACGGTTTGGGAGATATGATGAATTCTTTCCTGCTGTCCTGAAAACCTAACGTGAATCAACTGTCAACTTGTCTATTAAGTTATGACTAAGTTAAGGATAGAATCAGGGTTTCCACCCAACTTGGTTGTTGTAGAATTTTTGATAACCTTTCTGTATTGAAAAATACCACTCAATTTGGATTTGTAGAACAAAAGATATGATTATTTCTCTAGTGCTCTGTGGTTTTGTTAGAGATTGAATGTTCGGCTTTCATTGGATTATTAGCCTAGGGTTTTGGCCGAATTTGAAGATTCCGCCAACTAGACCTTTGTGGAGTATATCATCATCTTTCCACATGATCTGAGAAAACTTCGTTTTGAGTCTTAGAGAAAGAGTTGTGTGGCTTTTAGTACCGCTGTCCAGTTTACTGTCCTTCTAGACTGTCGATTTAATTGGGTAGATCGACTATGTGAACCTTGGGTTTAGGATGCTGCGACTAAGCGTTTCGAGTAGCTTCCTTTTCACGTTTTTACTTATTTAAGTAATTAATTTGTGTAGACAAAGGGAATTCGAGATTAGTGGCTTCGTCCTTGCCTCCTAACGCGTCGCAGTTCGAAAGACAAGTACAATTGATTTATCTTGTTTGTTGTTTGTTCCACTTGATTAATGAATGTGAAATGGGTAATTTCGGTATTCCTTGTTACCTTTCATAGTTGATATACCATGAATCTTCAATAATAAGACTACGTTCATTATATTCGTTCGTTCCTTCGTTCCTTTTCGCCCACGGGGGTAGGTAGTGAAGTCCCATAATTTCAATATGGGCAAGTTCATGGTAATTCTTTATGTTGATAAATGATGAGTGCTTGTGTTCATACTGTTATTTCTATGATCCATGATTACTTTCAATGCTTCATGTTCCTTTCATATCTGTTAATCCATGTTGAAAGAGATGATGTCTTTCATTATTCATGTTTCATTCCATTCATTCATTTGTTTATGTTTCTTTCACGGGAGTAGAAAATAAAGACCCATCAATTCTAGTATGGCATGGAAGACCCACCATTCCAATGTGGGCAGATTTGGACACCTGTATGAAACGTTCTTCATACGGGATTTGAATCCCCGTATTTCGTTAAATGCGGGCTTAAGTGAACAACGACGGGTGTGTCACTAGTTATACCGGTATATGCATGAGTGTAGTCCTTTCATTTTATTCATTCCATTCATTCATATGTTTCTGTCAGTTCTATGTTCATATTCTTAATGATATTGTATAGTTCATGTTCAATGCAGTTCAAATTATTCCTTGTACTCTATTGGGTCAATGCTTTGTTTGATTATTTTTTAGGTTATCGTTGATGATGACTCTATTGGGAGGGAGTACACACACTATTTATTCACTTCACCACACTCTATTTTCAATAATAAGACTTGGTATGTCTTTCATTTGTTAATTGAAGAACTGTAATAAATAAAGTTAGATGTGGTTGATAATTCTCTCCATATTATGGTTGCTTAAGTACTGCTTGTGGTCCTTGATTACCCCTTGGATATAGTTATTTGGATTCAGTCTTTATTCCTGTATTTGTTTAACTATATGTTGACCTCTATGTATTAGATGAGTTATTATTTTAAATTCTTCGAATTATGGTTGTTTGTTAGATCCTTTAGGTAACATTTTGGCTTCCAAATAGCTAGGGTGTTACATTAACACCAATTTTGTGCACACTAGTTCCAATTCAGACGTTATCATAAACAATTGGTGATTATTAAATTATGGAAGAATTTATGTTCCTTTCTTTACTTGCATTCCCTCTAGCATATAAAAGATCATCAAGTAGTCATTTAAAGAAAATTTCAAGATTATATTCACTAAGGCAACAGTCGAACACAATCATGTCTTTCTTTTCCTACTCAATTTGTTTAATCCACTGAGACCAAATAATCCAGCAAGTTTAGCAAAACTAAACACTTTTGATGATCAACCATTCATCAATGTTCCACACTTCTTAATCACTCGATTGATTCCAATTAAGTATAGTCATACTCATAACCACAGTTCATCAAGAACTAATAGAGGACAACATCAACTTCATCGATTTCACTTCCAAAGATACTCGTTAAGGTTGATGTAACACCCTGGCTATTCGGAAGCCAAGATGTTACCTAAAAAGAACTAACATGCAATCAAATTGTGGAAGAACTTAAACTGTAACTCCTCTAAGTACATGAAGAGACCAACTTTAATAGAAGCATGGCAGGAATTAAGACTGAATACATCAGAATATGATCAAAGAGTAATTTAAAGAACTACTCGCAACATCTAACAAACGAAGTAACCTTCAGTCTTAGACTTATTTATTACAGTTTCTTAGTTAACAAATGAAAGATGTAATCGAACGTAATCAATGAAGAGGAATAATAGTGATCTGAGTGAAATGTGCTTGTCTAATCCCTCCCAACAAAGCCATCATCAACGTTCACCTAAATAAAGACAGAAAACAAGAATGTGTCGAAACTCAGCAAGTACAGTAAACAATTTGAACACACCATGTTATGAACAAGCCAATCTCAATACGAATTATGAATTAATCCCTTAAAACTTATGTGTGTGAATGGAATGAATGGATGCATTGAAAGAAATGGACTAACACATGGTCATACCGGTATAGAGAGTGAGACACTCGTCGGTGTTCACTTAAACCCGTACTTAACAAAGCCCGGGGACCCAATTACCGTATGAAGAAGGTTTATACGGGTGTCCGAAACTGTACACGTTGAAATGGTGGGTCTTACATGCCCATACTGAAGTTGATGGGTCTTTACAAATCCATCACATGAATGGAATGAACATATGCAATGAATATTATCACTTTCTTCCTCATGGATTATCAAATAGGAACAGAATGTATAACATGGAATATGAACATGGATCATAACATTACCGGCACATCAACCATCAATGAGCATCCAACAGAAAATTAATATATCTTAACACGTTGCACTTGCATGTAATGGAATATGACTATTGATTAACATCTTTGATTGAAAACATGGATCATTGAAATATTAGCATGAATACAAATACACATCATTCACCAATGTAAAGGATTTCAATGTACTTGCCTTTCGCGTTGCCGCGCGTTAGCAAGCAACGAAGGTGTGACCACACGCGATGCCTCGCCGCCTACACAAGTATGTTCCCGAAATAAGAATAACGTGATATGACATTGCTATCGGTGTTCTACAATATCCCCTGACTACCCAATATAACACACAGACCCGAATTGAAATCAAACTATTCAGCCAGCTTACAACTCTACTGGGCAGCAGTACAAGAAAAATCATAATTAATTCTCTCAGACTCGAAACGACATGAAACCAGTGCCCAACGAAACTTAACTCCACAAAATATGAAACTCTAGTTGACGGGTTCATTGAATTGGCCAAAACAATTGGCTAAACATCAGTTGAAACTACCCGACAGACAACTATCCAGACTACAAAATAGCCGTAAAGAAAATGGCATAACGTTCATTCTACAGATCCAATGGAGGTGATCTTTATCAATTTAGAAATATTATTTAAAGGGATACAATAACTTAGTTGGGTGGAAGTTCTGAATCTTACTCTAACAGGGTCAAACTTAAGGAACAAGCTGACTGTTCCTTCTCGTTAGACAGACAGAACAGCACAAAGAAAATACCATATCTCCTAAACCGTAAGGCGGATTCTCATGATCTTGGTGCCTGTGGAAAGATAAAAACCAGGGCTACAAAAATCTAGGATACAAAAATACCAGATACTGCTTCTAAGATGCCGAAACTAGGTGCACAACCCACTGGACAGATTGGATCTAAAACAGAGGCAGAACGAATCCACTAATCAAATCGACTTCTCGTATCCTATGGAATCAAACAGCAAGGAGAGGCCATGGTTACCCTTGTAGACCTGTAGAACGACGTTGATCCACCTCCCAAATATCTTCCTCCCACCCCCTCGCTTCCCTGTCCCATGGCCGGCCACGAGGAGGGCGACGAAGGCGGTGACGACGGCAGGAGGAGGTGATTTGGAGGAGACCTTAGGGAGCAACGCCGGGGATCACCGGAGATGGCACCACAGTAGCGAGGGCGCACTAGGGAGCAACAGGGTGCGGCAATGGGAGGGGAGAGAAGGTGGCGGCTGGGGGAGGGAATGAGGGAGTGGGGGGAGGCAGCTAGGGTTTGGGGCGCCTCCCCCCCGTTGGTCGGCCCCCCTAGGCCGGCCATCCCCTCTTGGGCCTCCTGGGCCGCGGCCCGCGGCCCAGGTTGTCAAAATTTTATGAAAACCCCCTCTCTCAATAAGAAATTCCATTTCTTTAAATGCCTTTTCGTCCCCGGCTTCTTTTAAATTCTCCCAATTCGACTCCGGGTTATTACAGTTGATTACGCATCACGCTACTGACCCAACTTGACATCTCGTACATTATCATTTATCTTTGTTGGACCGAAAAGGCGACTAGAGGGGGGTGAATAGGAGCACACTCACTTTTTCACAAAATATGAATTCAACACGATTTCACTCCAATAGCTATGAAGAAGCTATGACGATCAATATACCAGTACGGTGGAAGACTAGTATTGAATCCAATTAAAAACCTAAGCAATGCGACAAAAATCAGCAAGAATCAAAACTAGCGGTGGCTGGCGGTCGACCATCATTATCTTGGCGGTCTGACCGGTACCAAATCGGTCTGACCGCTGGTGTGGGGCGGTCCGACCGGTAGGCTCCAGAACCGATCTGAAACAGTAAAACAGCCCGATGACGAAGTTGCAATTAGGTCTAACTTTTGATTCTCAACTCCAAACATCACGAAACTTTGCACACACCTTCTATAAGCTATTGAGGACCTATTCCAATCGAATATAATGATAATTCTTGGATAGATCCTGAACAGTTGTCAATTGAGTAACAGAGGGTCTAAAACCGGGCAAGAACGAAAACTTGATCCTAATGCTTGTTCGTGAGTGATTGATGATCAAGATGATCCTAGATAGGTTCACACATATCACAGCAAACTAATTCACGTGAAAGAATCAATCACAAACTCGCGGATCAAAGAAATCCCTAAAATCACGAAATTGAAAGCAAGAACGAAAAGAGACTTATCTCAAGCAAACCTTGCATAGATTAAGAACGTTATTGCTGTTGGATTACACCCACACCATCATGGATCAGTGGTCAATCTTAGATCACGAAAATCACCTCAAACCATCAAAAGCCCTAGCCTCCACTTCAACTCCCCCTAAGCCAATTAGGGTTTTGAAACATCAAAGAGGTGAAAAACAGCGAGAGAGATGGTGCAGCCACCACCTCCTCCTATTTATAGTGGAGGCCTAGAACTTCTAGGGTTTGACTCTATTGGGCTCCCGTTAAGGCCCACTAACAAACGGGTCACACACGCACGCTCGCAAAGCGCCGTCTTTAACCTTTTGACCTAAACCGCTCCACCATGCGCCATGGATTTGCCAATAGGTCACCCTTGTCCATCTTGTGTCACGCTTGAGTCATTGACCTCACCCGGCATCGTCGATCGTTCTGGACCTCAACTCTCCAAGTCTAGTCCCGATCCTCCTCGCCGTTGACCGTCATTGACTACCAAGCAACCTGCACAACCATAGACAAGCAAACACGAATTTGGGAATAATTTCTTCACAACTTGACCCACGTTAGTCAAAACATGCATCATGCAAACCATATGCCACGATACCAACGATATCGCGGGGTTCAAACGAAGCAACAAAAGCCGAATGAGAGTAGAGATTTGGATCATTATACCTGGAGCGAGTGACTCGCTCATGTAGATTACCTATTATCTGTTCCGGAGGATGCTGTCTCTGAATGCGAAGTGGGCGCCGGGTGAGATGTCGTTTCTTCGACCTCCGCAGTCTGGCGATGATGATGATGCAGCAGGAGCCTCAATCAAGGTGAAGTAGGCGTGGCGAGTTCTTGTATCAATATGGGCGCTTGATGGCGGCGAGATGAAGGAATGATATTAGCCGTCCTCATCTTCCTCCACAAAAATACTTTCATCACTGTAAATCATCAGAGCAATTGATCTAGCTCGGGGCTAGTCTCATCAAAAGTGACATTACAAGTCTCTGAATAATGTTAGTCTCGATATTAAAACCCGAAAACCCTCGAATGAGCGGGATAACCCGAAATAACCCATCAAACGTTCTTGATTCAAATTTATCTAAGTTGCTGTCTTAAGAATAAAACATTTTGATCCAAAACTCGAAAATGCGAAGCAGAGGGTTTTCTACCAAAGCGAAGCTCATAAGGAGTCTTGCCTAAAGAAGGTCTCAAAAAGACACGATTGGCAATATGGCAAGCGATAGCAATAACCCGCCCAAAATCTCCTCGGTGTGTTATACTCGTCTAGCATCGTCCTAGCCATTTCGACCAAGGTCCTATTCTTCCTTTCCACCACGCCATTTTGTTGAGGGCGTGTGGAGAGGAGAATCGATGCTCAATACCACGCTCGGCACAAAAAGAAGCAAAAGAAGCATTTTTGTACTCCGTGCCATTATCACTGCGAATCGCTCTCAAAGCACCAGAAGCTCGAAGCCAAGCGAAGAACAAGGTCATGAAAATAACCAAAAGCTTCATCTTTTGAAGTAAGAAAGAACACCCAAGTATATCTAGAAAGATCATCAACTATAACAAGAATATACCATTTTCCACCGATCGATCGGACTCTAGCGGGACCAACAAGATCCATATGAAGCAAGCTGTCACAGTCCGTCGGTCATAACCATAGTCCTGAGAAGGGTGTGGGCGGCAACTTGTTTGCCATGCCTACAGAGGCGCACATCTGACATCCTTGATGACTTTGAGTTTGGGCAAGCCTCTCATGAGATCAAGGTTGCTAACTCGTGTCAGATGATCAAAACCAATGTGCCCCAAACGTCGATGCCAAAGCCAGAAATCAGAAGAAGATGTAAGCAAACATTTAAGAGATCCAGCAAGAGATTCTGAAAAATCAGCTCCAAAAATTCTACCAACTCTAGAGATTCCAAACACAAGCTCACCAGTAGAATCAAGCACACGACAAGCATTTTTCTTAAAAATGTCTCATAACCATCATCAAGAAGTCGAGAAGCGAAAGGAGATTATACCTAAGCTTGTCCACAAGAGCGACATCCTTTAGAATGAATTTGTTGTTCACCCTAATTGATCCTGTTCCTTCAATTCGCCCTTGTGTATCATCTCCAAAGGTGATGAAGTCACCACCTGTTGCCCGCGTGAAAGAGGTGAACCATTTTGAGTTTCCGGTCATGTGGCGTGAACATCCGGAGTCAACGAACCACGTGTTCTTCCCCTTTCCGCGGTAATCCTGAAAATCAAGGAACAAAAGAACGATGTGTCTCAATACTGGGGTTAGATAAACATGATTTAGGAATCCAGTACTGAGACACACGTCTGCAAGGAGTATACAAACCAGAAGTACTATCCTTGATTTCATCTAACATTCGGTTATGAGCAATGTTTAAATTAAAATGAGACTTGAACTGTCCATGGGCGGTCTGACCGGCGTTGGGCTGGCGGTCAGACCGGCGACCAAAACGGTCAGACCGGTGACCACCAGCGGTCAGACCGCCAGTCTGATAAACTTTAGAATTAGGATATCTAGACACATAATGATTTGCATGAGAGAAAAATCCTAATCCAGGTTTATTCTTTTCAGTGTTACCATGTCTCATAGAAGCTCTAGGTTGCATGAATGAAATTCTATCAAAATTTTTCCTATCATTTTTCAACCTCGCCAATGAATTCAATCAAATGTCCACCTTTCTTGCAATAAGTGCAATGGTATTTGGTACCACTAGAAGAAGCACCATTTGAATTAATACAAGGTTGAGCAAAGCCCGCAGATTTAAAAGATGTTTTTGCGAGTTGGGTTTTGAATTCAATTAAACCTTTTCCAAGACTTGAATGACTTTTGGGTTTGAATTTTCTTGAAAAGAATTGAATCCTAAACCTTGCTTCTTGTAAGGAGTTTTAGACTTGTCAAGAATCATGTTTAATTGTTTCTTACCTTTAGAAAATTTCTCTAATGTATCATGAAGGTAAGCATTTTCTTTTCTCAAGTTAACACAAGCATCACAAGTTTTATTCATAGATTTCTCCTTATACGAAGCAATTTCAAGCTTAAGAGCGGAACATGAAGCACAAGTAGTATTTTCAATATTGTCCTTAAGCTTAGCATATTTGACTCTAGCAGCTTCTAAGATATCTTTGATTTCACGTTCCTTTTCTAAACATGAAGTGCAAGGGCTAGATTCAAATACATCAAAAGCAATCAATTTACTAGATTCTAAACATTTTTCACAAGGAGCACTTTTAATTTCATTTAGTTCAGATCTAGCATTCTCAAGTTGTTGTACAGAAATATTATGAGCAGATTGTAACTTGGTAATTTCTGAATGCATAGCATGACAAGATAAACATTCATCAGGTTCAAGAGTCTTAGCATTTTAAGCTCTACTTTTAGTTTGTGAATCTTTGACTCTAATTTCTTATTCTTTGTCATGACAAATTCTAGCGCTTCATCTTGACTAAGCAATTGCTCAACTATAGAATCATATTTAGCAGAAAGCTCATCATAAGAAAAAGATACCTCATCATCATCAATGTCGCTTGTCGACCATGAAGCACATGCCGCTTAAGTCTTTGGCCTTCCCTTTCTTTTTGCCTTGAGGAATCTCCTCCTCCTTGTCCTCCTCACTCCCGGTATCCACATCGCTCAAGGATTGATCCTCAAAAGCGGCAAGGACCGGTGGCGGCTTTCACAAGCTTATTAGCCTCATACCTTGATTTGTTGAAAGGAGGCTTCTTCCAAGTCGGCTTTCCTTCCTTATGATTGCTCTTACCTTTCAGCTTGGGGCAATTTGCCCGGATATGATTTAGCTCACCACATTCATAGCATGTCACCGACCACCTCTCTTTTGTTTCTCACGTTATTATAGGCCCGTGTGAATTTTTTAGCTAAAAGAGCTAACTCTGATTCAGAATACTTTCAAGCTCCTCTTCATGAATAGCGGATAAACAAGCAAATGAAAATCCGTAAGAAGATTCAAAAGAGTCATCAAAAGCCTTTTGAGAGGATGCGCTACCAAAGCTAAATTATCTTTCTTGGGATGATCAACTCTTTTAATTTCATGAGTCTTGAGTTTACTATAAAGCAATTCTAAAGTAAGACTTGAAAGATCAACATTTTCCTCTATAGCAAGAGCTTTCATCTCCCACTCCTTGGTGTTGATTGCAGCCAAGAGATGGGTGGCATTTTCAGATTGAGAATATTCAATATCAACAACTTTCATTTGATTGATTACTTTATTAAAGCGATCGAAAATGTCATCGATGCTCTCTCAGGGCGCATCTCGAATTTATTGTATTCACGCTTGTAAACAGTTTGGCGCACCTTTTTGATTTGGGACGAACCCTCATGATATGTTTCGAGAGTGTTCCAAATTTCATGCTGTGATTGAAAGATTACAAATTCGATCATATTCTTGTCTACCAAGTGCACCATATAAAGATTCTTAGCCTTATTGTTGTTAGCCAAAAGAATTGCGAAGCGGTGTAGCAATTTCGGAATAACCAATGAGGCTCTAACAACATCCCAAATAGCTTGTCCTCGCTCTCAAGAAAGACGCGCATACGATTCTTCCAATAGGCATAGTCGTGCCCATCGAAGATATGCGGTTTAGTAGAAAACTTATCCATCACCAAAGTTCAAAGACGGTTAAGATCAAGATTGAACTAACCGGCTCGATACCACTTGTTGGACCGTAAAGGCGACTAGAGGGGGTGAATAGGAGCACGCTCACTTTCTCACAAATTATGAACTCAATACAATTTAACTCCAAAGCTATTAGAAAGCTATGAAGATCAATATACCATCAAATGGAAGACTAGTATTGAATCCAATTAAACCCCTAAGCAATATAACAAAATCAACTAAGATTACCAAGACTCACAAAGACGGGCGGTCGACCGGCGTTGTCTTGTGATCGGACCGCTCAAAATCGGTCCGACCGGTGATGACGGCGATCCGACCGCCGACTCGAACCGATCTGCAATGATAAAATCAGCCGATGACGAAGTTGCAATTAGGTGAAACTTTGATTCTCAACTCCAATCTTTATGAAACTTTGCACACACCTTCTATATGCTATTGAGGACCTATTCCAATCGAATATTATGATAATTCTTGGAGCGATCTTGAGCAATTGTCAATTGATTAACGAAGGTCTAAAACCGGCAAGAACGAAAACTTGATCCTAATGCTTGTTCGTGAGAGATTGATGATCAAGATGATGCTAGATAGATTCACACATATCACAGCAAGCTAATTCACGTGAAAGAATCAATCACAAACTCGCGGATCAAAGAAAGCCCTAAAATCACCAAATTGAAAGCAAGAACAAAAAGAGACTTATCTCAAGCAAACCTTGCATAGATTGATTTCGTGATTGAAGCTGGATTACATCCACACCATCATGGATCAATAGACAATCAAGGATCACGAAATTCACCACAAACCATCAAGAGCCCTTGCCTCCACCTCAACTCCCCTAAAGACAATTAGGGTTTTGAAACATAAAAAGGCGAGAGAGAGAGAGTGCAGCCACCATCTCCTCCTATTTATAGTGGAGGCCTAAAACTCTTAGGGTTTGACTTAATTGGGCTCCCGTTAAGGCCCACTAACAAACGGGTCACACACGCACGCTTCGCGAAGCGCCGTCTTTAACTTTTGACCTAAACCGCTTCACCATGTGCCATGGATTCGCCAATAGGTCACCCTTGTCCATCTTGTGTCACGCTTGAGTCGTTGACCTCACCCGGCATCGTCGATCGTTCTGAACCTCAACTCTTCAAGTCTAGTCCCGATTCTCCTCGCCGTTGACCGTCGTTGACCACCAAGCTACCTGCACAACCACGACAAGAAAACACGATTTGGGAACAAGTTCTTCACAACTTGACCCATGTTAGTCAAAACATGCATCATGCAAATCATATGTCATGAAACCAATGACTTTGACCTAACAAAACAACATCGCCACGAAGTTGGCCGACGTTCAAGTAGAAACCGGTCTGACCGCTCCAGGTGAGCCGGTCGGACCGCCCCATGGCCGGTCGGACCGCTCCCTGTGAGCCGGTCGGACCGCCCCTTGGGACTTAGCCGAAATTCAAACTCCCAAATTCAAACCTTACGAAACTTTAAACCAATAGAACTTCTTCCTGGAGACTCCAAAAATTATGAGACCAAGTGCATTGGGATCCCCTCACTTGCCTAAACACCTATTTTTGGCTCAGCTCATTTTGACCACTTTGGTCACCACCGGTCCGACCGCCCTACATGGCGGTCCGACCGATTTGGGACCGGTCGGACCGCCGTGCAAGGACCGGTCGAACCGCCCGACGATGCTTTGTCGAAAACGCGTGAAACGACAAACCGTAAACGCCATTGCCAATTGTCACATCATCCTAAGATCTGGAGCATATCCCCATGAAATCCACACTTTGTCGAAAACTCGTGAAACGACAAACCGTAAACACCATTGCCAATTGTCACATCATCCTAAGATCTGGAACATATCCCCATGATATCCACAATCTCCCCCTTGATGAACACATTGGCAATAACCCATAAAATGTAATTTAGAAGTTTGAAAAGTAAAATACTTTCGTTTTCGCACAAAGACACAACTTGGTCCATAAGCAAGAAAAAGCAATGTGAATGACCAGCTGGCATCGGAATAGTATAGGCATGTGAGATAAGGCAAAAGAAAGCATAAACACTTTGATTTCCATAAAAGAGTCAAAATTCTCACATGAGGTCCATATGAAAAAACAATTGTTCAATTGACCTATGATCATTGTGAGGATAAATGAATGCAATTCAAGTTCAGAATATTCAATAAGATCATAAAAATGCAACTCAAGAACTCCCCCTCACTATGATCCACGGATTTCAGAAAATTTCAAACTAAATTCTCCAACTTTCTCCCCTTTAATATAATCTTCTCCCCAACATTGAAATATCTTCTCCCCCTTTGACAATGGAGTCATCAAGGAATAACGCCTTCCTCTCATCCAGAGATAACAAATGCAGAATGAAGAGAGAAGTAAAACGAAGAAGTATGCATGAAGTGCAATGAAGTGGCTTCATTTTTTTATTTTTACATTTTTGATGACAAGAAGCTCCGGAGATTACCCAAAAGAGCTAGCCAGCATTTCTAATATTGCATAAACAACATATCAAGCCTCACAGCGCTAGCAAGATCATGGTAAGATATATATATCAAAGCCAAGCACAAAAGCTTAAAAGTAAAGCAATAGATTTGATCAATTTAAGCAAAGCTTCAAATTCAGCAAGTTCATCAACAGGGATCCTAAAGTGAAACTGGCCATGTCAAAATGTCAAAGTGAGATCAAAAATCTAACAAGGACCACATTAAGAGTCAATCGGGTCCTGTATTGAATCATTTTGCTCAATTTTTTTTAAAACCCATTTGTCAATATTTTTCTCATATGCATTGAATTTTGAAGTTGACTAATGATCTAACTTAGTGACAAGATCCTGGACTAGGAGCCATCCACAAACTCATCATAAGCTTCGACTAGAAGTTGATTAAAGGTATATCTTAGTAAAGAAGATCCTGGACTAGGAGCCATCCACAAACTCTTTCTAAGCTTCCACCAGGGCGACAAATCTTGAGGTTCATGTCATTTCTGACAAGCAGTCCCCATGAGATCATCTGGTTCATCAAACTATCTCCAAGTTCATGTCATTTGACAAGCAATCTCGTAAGAATAGTTTGGCACAATTTAAGCATAAGACAATCTTGATTTTTCCTTTTTCACATGAGCAGTTTTAGAATCTCAATAACACAAAAGCTTAAGTAATGGTCAATTTTAGATCAAAGAGCTAATCAAAGCAATTCTGATAGGGCCAATGTCACAAAAGGAGCACTAATTGCGCAACTCGCTAAAACATCCAAATTGCAATTTTTAGTTTGAGTTGTTTTAAGGTTCTAGCTCATATAGCAAAGACTTAGCTACACATGTAAAAGCATGATAATTCTAGCAAGTCAAAGAACTAGACATGACATTGAGCAAGAATTGAAATACTAAAGCTCCAAAGAGTAATAGGCAAAGCTTCATCAATTTTAAAAGATAAGCAGAAAATCTTATATTACAATGCATCTTTTTGGATTTTTCATACCACTTGTTGTATTTTTCATATGAATGCAATATGATACAATGAGATGCAATTAAAAAGCCTAAAAGCCTAAAAAGTTCAAAAAGATCACTAAGTTCAGAAAAAAGAACATTAAAAGATCAAAAGAACAAGGAAAGATCAGAAAAGATCGAACTCCCCCTCAAACCAACCCATAGGGATAAATTACCCCTAACTCACTTCTCAAGGTGGCAAACCTTGTTTGATCTAATGTCTTGGTGAGGATATCCGCCAATTGAGCATCGGACTCCACGAAGTGCATCACAATATCCCCTTTTTCGACATGATCTTTAAGGAAGTGAAAGCGAATGTCTATGTGCTTAGTCCTAGAATGTTGCACTGGGTTTTTAGTAATGTTAATAGCAGATGTGTTATCACAGAAAAGAGGAACACTAGCAAAATTTAACCCATAATCTTTCAAAGTGGACGTCATCCACAAAATCTGGCTATAGCAACTAGCAGCAGCAACATACTCCGCTTCAGCAGTGGATTGTGCAACAGAAGACTGCTTCCTAGAAGACCAAGATACAAGAGAAGTGCCTAGGAAGTGACAGTGCACGAGGTACTCTTCCTATCTAACCGACGACCGCAAAATCGAATCAAAAACCCTAATGGACAAAGCTGAAGAGCAGGAATACCAAATGCCATATAAGAGGGTAGAGTGTAAATACCTGAATATGCGCTTAACGGCTTGGCGATGGGAAGTTCTCGGAGACGCCTGAAATCTTGCACAAAGGCATACCGTGAAGTGAATGTCCGGTCTCGAGGCCGTCGAATCTGTAAGAGTCGATCATCTTTGTGGTACTCGCGTTGATCCACGACTTCTCCTTCCTCATCTGGATCCAAAACAGTCGAAGTTGCCATGGGAGTGGAGATTGGCTTGCAGTCACCCATGTCAAAGCGTTTGAGTAGATCTTTAGTGTACTTTGTCTGATGGATAAAGGTTCCTTCCTTGCATTGCTTGATTTGAAGTCCCAAAAAGTAATTGAGCTCTCCCATCATACTCATCTCAAATTCCCTGGACATAGTCTCAGAAAAGCTGGAAACAAGAGCATTAGAAGAACCACCAAAAATAATATCATCTACGTAAATTTGAGCAAGCAGAAAGTCATTTCCACGCCTAAGAATTAATAGAGTTTTATCCACTTTACCCATCTCAAAATTATTTTTAAGCAAGAAGGTCTTAAGTCTATCATACCAGGCTCTAGGGACTTGTTAAAGACCATACAAGGCTTTGGATAGCTTGAAAACACGATTTGGATACTTGGGATCCTCAAAACCAGGGGGTTGCTTAACATACACTTCCTCCTCTATGAAACCATTTAAAAAGGCACTTTTAACATCCATCTTATATAATTTAAAACCTTTTGATGCAGCAAATGCGAGAAAAATGCGAATAGCTTCTAGTCTAGCAACAGGATCAAATGTCTCATCAAAATCTAACCCCTCAACTTGGCTAAAACCCTGAGCTACCAATCTGGCCTTGTTTCTAACCACAGAACCATCCCCACCTTGTTTATTCTTGAACACCCAACGGGTTCCTATAACATTATGACCACTAGGAGGTTCTACTAGGTTCCAAACCTTGTTTTTTTTTAAAATTCTCTAACTCCTCATGCATGGCATTTACCCAGCTAGAATCAGATAAAGCATGTGATATATCGCGGGGTTCAAAAGAAGCAACAAAAGCAGAATGAGAGTAGAGATTTGGATCATTATATTTGGAGCGAGTGACTCGCTCATGTAGATTACCTATTATCTGATCCGGAGCATGCTGTCTCTGAATGCGAAGTGGAGCGCCCGGGTGAGATATCGTTTCTTCGACCTCCGTAGGTACTGCTGATGATGATGCAGCAGGAGCCTCAACTGAAGGTGAAGTAGACGTAGCAGGTTCTTGTATCAATATGGGCGCCTCAGCAGCATCAGATGAAGGACAGATATCAGCTTCGTCCTCATCTTCCTCCACAAAAATGCTCTCTGTCACCTGTGAATCATCTGTAACAACGGATCTAGCTCCAGGTCTAGTCTCATCAAAAGTGACATTACAAGTCTCCTGAATAAGGTTAGTCTCAGTATTAAAAACCCAAAAACCCCTCGAATGAGCAGGATAACCCGAAATATCCCATCAAAAGTCTTTGATTCAAATTTATCTAAGTTTCCTGTCTTAAGAATAAAACACTTTGATCCAAAGACTCAAAAGTGCGAAACAGAGGGTTTTCTACCAAAACAAAGCTCATAAGGAGTCTTGCCTAAAGATGGTCTTAAAAAGACACGATTTGCAATATGGCAAGCTGTAGCAATAGCTTCGGCCCAAAACCTCCTTGGTGTGCTATACTCATCTAGCATCGTCCTAGCCATTTCGACCAAGGTCCTATTCTTCCTTTCCACCACGCCATTTTGGTGAGGGACGTGTGGAGAGGAGAACTGATGCTCAATACTGCGCTCAGCACAAAAAGAAGCAAAAGAAGCATTTTTGAACTCCGTACCATTGTCACTGCGGATCGCTCTCAGGGCACCAGGAAGTTCAGAAGCCAAACGAAGAACAAGGTCATGAAAACAACCAAAAATTCATCTTTTTAAGCAAGAAAGAACACCCAAGAATATCTTGAAAGATCATCGACTATGACAAGAATATACCATTTTCCACCGATCGACGGACTCTAGCGGACCAACAAGATCCATATGAAGCAACCGTCACAGTCCGTCAGTCATAACCATAGTCACAGAATGGTGTGAGGTGGCAACTTGTTTGCCATGCCTACAGGGCGCACATACAGCATCCTTGACAGTTTTGAGTTTGGGCAAGCCTCTCATGAGATCAAGGTTGCTAACTCGCGTCAGATGATCAAAACCAATGTGCCCCAAACGTCGGTGCCAAAGCCAGAAGTCAGAAGAAGATGTAAGCAAACATTTAAGAGATCCAGCAAGAGATTCTGAAAAATCAGCTCCAATAATTCTACCAACTCTAGATATTCCAAACACAAGCTCACTAGTAGAATCAAGCACACGACAAGCATTTTTCTTAAATACAGTCTCATAGCCATCATTAAGAAGCTGAGAGACAGAAAGGAGATTATACCTAAGCTTGTCTATAAGAGCAACATCCTTTAGGATGAATTTGTTGTTCACCCTAATTGATCCTGTTCCTTCAATTCGCCCTTGTGTATCATCTCCAAAGGTGATGAAGTCATCACCTGTTGCCCGTGTGAAAGAGGTGAACCATCTTGAGTTTCCGGTCATGTGGCGTGAACACCCGGAGTCGACGAACCACGTGTTCTTCCCCTTTCCGCGGTAATCCTGAAAATCAAGGAACAGAAGAGCGATGTGTCTCAATACTGGGGTTAGATAAACAAGATTTAGGAATCCAGTACTGAGACACACGTCTGCAAGGAGTATACAAACCAGAAGTACTATCCTTTATTTTATCTAAAATTCTGTTATGAGCAATATTTAAATTAACATGGGAATTAACCTGTCCAGGGGCGGTCCGACCGGCGTTGTTCTGGCGGTCAGACCGGCGACCAAATCGGTCAGACCGGTGACCACCAGCGGTCAGACCGCCAGCCTGAAGAACATGAGAATTATGATATTTAGAAACATAATGATTAGCATGTGCGAAAAATCCTAGTCCAGGTTTATTCTTTTCAGTGTTACCATGTCTCATAAAAGCTCTAGGTTGAATTAATGAAATTCTATCAAGATTTTTCCTATCATTTTTCAACCTCATGTGAAATTCAATCAAATGCCCACTTTTCTTGCAATAAGTGCAATGATACTTGGTACCACTAGAAGAAGCACCCTTTGAATTAACACAAGGTTGAGCAAAACCTGCAGATTTAAAAGATGTTTTTGCAGGTTGGGTTTTGAATTCAATTAAACCTTTTTCCAAGACTTGAATGACTTTTGGGTTTGAATTGTCTTGAAAAGAATTGAATCCTAACCCTTGCTTCTTATAAGGAGTTTTAGACTTGTCAAGAATCATGTTTAATTATTTCTTACCTTTAGAAAATTTCTCTAATGTATCATGCAGGTAAGCATTTTCTTTTCTCAAACTAACACAAGCATCACAAGTTTTATCCATAGATTTCTCCTTATATAAAGCAATTTCAAGCTTAAGAGCGGAACAAGAAGCATAAGTAGTATTTTCAATATTGTACTTAAGCTTAGCATATTTGACTCTAGCAGCTTCTAAGATATCTTTGATTTCACGTTCTTTTTCTAAGCATGAAGTGCAAGGGCTAGAATCAAACACATCAAAAGCAATCAATTTACTAGATTCTAAACATTTTTCACAAGGAGCAATTTTAATTTCATTTAGCTCAGATCTAGCATTCTCAAGTTGTTGCATAGAAATATTATAAGCAGATTGTAATTTGGCAATTTCTGAATGCATAGCATGACAAGATAAACATTCATCAGGTTCAAGAGTCTTAGCATTTTTAAGCTCTACTTTCAGTTTGCTAATCTTTGACTCTATTTTCTTATTTTTTGTCATGACAAATTCTAGCGCTTCATCTTGACTAAGCAATTGCTCAACTATAGAATCATATTTAGCAGAAAGCTCATCATAAGAAAAAGATAACTCATCATCATCAATGTCGTCAGTGTCAGCCATGAAGCACATGCCAGTGAAGTCCTTGGCCTTCCCTTTCTTTTTGCCCGGAATCCACATCGCTCAAGGATTGATCCTCAAAAGCGGCAAGAACCCGGTGAGCGGCCTTCACAAGCTTATTAGCCTCATACCTTGATTTGTTGAATGGAGGCTTCTTCCAAGCTGGCTTTCCCTCCTTATGATTGCTCTTATCTTTCAGCTTGGGGCAATTTGCCCAGATATGATTGAGCTCACCACATTCATAGCATGTCACCGGACCGCCTCTCCTTTTGTTTCTCACATTATTGTAGGCCCGTGTGAATTTTTTAGCTAGAAGAGCTAACTCTGTCTCAGGAATACTTTCAAGCTCTTCCTCATGAATCGCAGATAAACAAGTAAATGAAAAATTAGAAAATGATTCAAGAGTACCATCAGAGGACCTTTTGAGAGGATCACTAACAATGTCATGTTGTCTTTCTTAGGATGATCCTTTTGAGAGGATCATACACTAGTCCAGATAACAATGCCATGTTGTCTTTCTTAGGATGATCAACTCTCTTAATTTCATGAGTCTTGAGTTTACTATAAAGCAATTCTAAAGTAAGACTCGAAAGATCAACATTTTCCTCTATAGCAAGAGCCAATACTTCATCTCCCACTCCTTGGTGTTGATTGCAAGTGGAAATAAAGTCCAAGAGATGGGTGGTATTTTCAGATTGAGAATATTCAATATCAACATTTGCAAGGCTTTCATTTGATTAATCACTTTATTAAAGCGATTCGAAAATGTCATCGATGCTCTCTGAGACGCATCTCGAATTTGTTGTATTCACGCTTGTAAACTTGGTGGCATTGGCGCACCTTTTTGATTTGGGACGAACCCTCATGATATGTTTTGAGAGTGTTCCAAATTTCGTGCGCAGTGGCAAGATTGCAAATGCGATCATATTCTTGTCTACCAAGCGCACCATATAAAAGATTCTTGGCCTTGTTGTTGTTTGCCACAAGAATCGCTGAAGCCGGTGTTGCAATTTCAGGAATAACAAGCGGGGCTCGAACAACATCCCAAATAGCTTGTCCCTCGCTCTCAAGAAAGACTCGCATACGATTCTTCCAATAGGCATAGTCGTGCCCATCGAAGATATGCGGTTTAGTAGAAAACTTATCCATCGCCTAAAGTTCAGTGACCGGTTAAGATCAAGAGTGAACTAACCGGGCTCTGATACCACTTGTTGGACCGAAAAGGCGACTAGAGGGGGGGTGAATAGGAGCACACTCACTTTTTCACAAAATATGAATTCAACACAATTTCACTCCAATAGCTATGAAGAAGCTATGAAGATCAATATACCAGTACGGCGGAAGACTAGTATTGAATCCAATTAAAAACCTAAGCAATGCGACAAAAATCAGCAAGAATCAAAACTAGCAGAGGCTGGCCGGTCTGACCACTGTTGTACTGGCGGTCTGACCGGTACCAAATCGGTGTGACCGCTGGTGTGGGGCGGTCCGACCGGTAGGCTCCAGAACCGATCTGAAACAGTAAAATAGCCCGATGACGAAGTTGCAATTAGGTCTAACTTTTGATTCTCAACTCCAAACATCACGAAACTTTGCACACACCTTCTATAAGCTATTGAGGACCTATTCCAATCGAATATAATGATAATTCTTGGATAGATCCTGAACAGTTGTCAATTGAGTAACAGAGGGTCTAAAAGCGGGCAAGAACGAAAACTTGATCCTAATGCTTGTTCGTGAGTGATTGATGATCAAGATGATCCTAGATAGGTTCACACATATCACAGCAAGCTAATTCACGTGAAAGAATCAATCACAAACTCGCGGATCAAAGAAATCCCTAAAATCACGAAATTGAAAGCAAGAACGAAAAGAGACTTATCTCAAGCAAACCTTGCATAGATTAAGAACGTGATTGCTGTTGGATTACACCCACACCATCATGGATCAGTGGTCAATCTAAGATCATGAAAATCGCCTCAAACCATCAAAAGCCCTAGCCTCCACTTCAACTCCCCCTAAGCCAATTAGGGTTTTGAAACATCAAAGAGGTGAAAAACAGCGAGAGAGATGGTGCAGCCACCACCTCCTCCTATTTATAGTGGAGGCCTAGAACTTCTAGGGTTTGACTCTATTGGGCTCCCGTTAAGACCCACTAACAAACGGGTCACACACGCACGCTTCGCAAAGCGCTGTCTTTAACCTTTTGACCTAAACCGCTTCACCATGCGCCATGGATTTGCCAATAGGTCACCCTTGTCCATCTTGTGTCACGCTTGAGTCATTGACCTCACCCGGCATCGTCGATCGTTCTGGACCTCAACTCTCCAAGTCTAGTCCCGATCCTCATCGCCGTTGACCGTCGTTGACCACCAAGCAACCTGCACAACCATAGACAAGCAAACACGAATTTGAGAACAAGTTCTTCACAACTTGACCCACGTTAGTCAAAACATGCATCATGCAAACTATATGCCACGATACCAATGGCTTTGACCTAACAAAACAACATCGCCACGAGGTTGGCCGATGAACAAAGTGGAAGCCGGTCCGACCGCTCCCTCTGAGCCGGTCGGACCGCCCTCTGGCCGGTCGGACCGCTCCCTGTGAGCCAGTCGGACCGCCACCAGGGACTTAGCCGAAATTCAAGTCCTGAAATTCTGAAACCTTCTAGAAACTTAAAACGAATAGAACTTCTTACTGGAGACTCCAAAAATCATGAGACCAAGTGCATTGGGATCCCCTCACTTGCCTACAACACTTATTTTTGGCCCAGCCAGTTCTGAACAGTTTTTTGTCACCGCCGGTCCGACCGCCGCACATGGCCGGTCCGACCGATTTGGGACCGGTCGGACTACCATGCTATGGCCGGTCGGACCGCCCCTGTCCAGAATGCCTGAAACTTTGTCGAAAACTCGTGAAACGACAAACCGTAAACACCATTGCCAATTGTCACATCATCCTAAGATCTGGAACATATCCCCATGATATCCACAATCTTCTAGGATTACAACTTCTCACTTAACACCCCAAAACATTGCAAAAGAGTTTTGGCACTGTCTTTCTTGAAGAAGAAGTACCAAACTTCTACACTTCAACTACTACAAAAGAAATGTGTAGAGTCAAAACTTTCACAGGCTAAAGAACTCACAAAAGATAGTTCACATTATCCACAGTACCAAGCGAATAAGCGAATCATATTTTCCCAACAAGAAAGGCAAAACCTCACAATAAAATGTCAACATTGCGAATCAACAACGTTAACAAGCAGCACAACTCTCACGTTAATAAGCAGCACAACATTGCGAATCAACAACGTTAACAAATCTTTTCTTTATGGAACCAATAAAACCAAGGAAAAACATCCAACTGCATTGAAACCATTAACCCAAGATAAATTAAACAACCACCAGCGGTTGGTCAGAAAATCCTAGTACAACCAAAGGAAGACAATAACCTTCCCAAATAAATCCATTCTCGACAACTGGAACTAGTTTACCCAAGGTAAGCACTCCACTATTCTCATACCCCAACTGGCGGTACAACCTGGCCATGCCCAAGGCCACAACCAAACTCTACCTCTCGACATCGATTATCCCCCCACATAACAATCATATAATCAATTAATAAGCAATCTTACTCAATTAATATCAGCAATCATCAATACGATATAACAGAAATGTAAATGCAATGCTTTGCCCATTCTCATCCTACTGTGCACCAGTGTGTCAAATTCTTAAGTTGATTAACCACTAGTAAATTTTAATTAATGTATTCACCATGGACCTAAAGTCCGCTCTGATACCAATTGTAACACCCTGGCTATGTGGAAGCCAAAGTATTACCTAAAGTCTAACACCAAGCAATACCATGAATCAATTTATAATAATCTTTCAACTAAAAACATAAAAGACCAACATCTAATAAAATGAGTATATGAATTGAACCATAAATCAACAACATATCAAAACTCTAAATACCCAATCATGATGAATCACTTATGATAAATCTATCAATAGACTATATGAAGATGATTAAGCAGTACTAATTCAACCATAACATAATGAAGGATAACTTCAACCATCAAACTCCGATTATTACAATTCAATATTTATCAAATGCAAAATAATGACAATTTCATCTAATTAAAAGTGAATAGTGTGAAGTGAATGAACTAATCCATGACTAATCCCTCCCAAGGATGCCGCCTTCAAGGTTCACCTAAAACAAATAAACACGACAAGAGTGAGTCCACGACTCAGTAAGTACAAAAGAATACCATGAACAGCAACAAGAAGAACATAACATACACATAATGGAACAGAGAATGAAGTAGTAGAAAACATATCAATGAATGATAATACTTGTCCTTCTCTTCTGCTTATACCGATATAACCGGTGAACACCCGTCGGTGTTCAATCATACCCGCATTATTCAAAATGCGGTGATCCAAGGCACGCTTGAAGAATGTTTCAAAATGGGGATCTAAATTGCCCACATTGGAATAGTGGGTCTTACATGCTCATGTTGGAATGATGGGACTTCACTACCCACTCCCGTGGGTGAAACATGAACAATGCTTGCATGAATGAATGCATATGATGAACATAACTTAATGTCAAGGAACCATGGTAAATCATTTATGATGGTGAACAAGTAATATCAAAGTTATCCATCACGCGTTCATTGAACCAGGAAGGCACAGATCAAAACCCGACAATTCAGATGTACTTGCCTTTCGCGCTATGACGCGTTGGGAGGCAAGGATGATGCCCTAAATCCCAAAGACTCTTCTCCTACACAATTGAATCACTAACATAAGAACGATGTGAAAAGAGAATACTACTCGCACCGCTATAACCCGTCTCCCCAAAACCCAGGGATTAAATATTAGCTCTACTCATATTACACGACAGACTAGCGGAAGGTTACTCTGGATAGCGGTATTAAAACCTTTATAACTTTTGCTACTAAACTCGGAAAAGAGTGATCTTAGTCTCTCTGAAAACATAACAAAATTTTTCTACAATAACCTAGTTGGCAAAACTTTCCAATTCGGCCAACTTCTATGTCTAATGCTCAGATGAAATTCTGCATCTATAAGCTATCAGTCAGAAACTACTGCGGTAGAAGAAAATTCATAACTTTTGATTGGTCCAACCAAAATTCAAGTTCTTTAATAATATGGAAATCTTATTGAATTGCCTACAACATTAATTTTGGGTGAAATCTCTAAATCGGCACTTAACTAAATCATATTTGCTAATAAACGTAACTGTTAACCTTTGCCAGACTTTCTGCACAGTCGCAAGAAACCAACGTAACTTTTAGACCACAATCCCGATTTGGGTGATCTTTACGCCTATGCAAATATAAGAACGAGACCCTCAAATATCTAGGAGACAGAATTCCCCAATTCGGCCTCTATCTATGCAAAAACTGATGCACAAGAAATCCTACAAATTTTGAATCTTTGCGCAGCAACACAACGAAAATGTATCACCACTCCAATGGAATTCGGGAACTTACCTTTGGAGGAAAGCTTGCCCGGCGTGCTCCTGGAAAGATGGAGGACTAGGGTAGGGTGGTGGAGGTGCCGGCCAAGTGGGGAGGGGAGAGGAGGTGGCGACTGTGAGGGGAGGAGTGGTGAGGGGAGAGGGGTGGGGCGCCTAGGGTTTAGATGGGAGGACACCCACCCTTGGCCAACCCCCCTCTCTTGGGCCTCTTGGCTGCGGTTCAACCCAAGTTGCTGGGAAAACGCGGAACCCCCCCCCCCTCCACCCCCCGAAAAACTAAAAACTCTAAATTTCTGATTAACTCCTTCTCCCGAATTCTTTTCTTCTTTTTCGATTAAATTTCAGGGTATTACATTGAGACATGTTGAAGCTTGGTTGAAACTTCCCCCCACTTTCTCTATAGAAGATTAAAACTAGATTGAAACTTGCATGAAAATCTGTGAAACTACTATGAAACTTTACTCGAACATCTTGAAACTTGTGTAATACCAAAATTTTTGCGTCTTTTAATGGTTTTCTAAATGAAAATAATCATTTGGATTCTTCTCGAATAAATTCAGCTTAAATTAAAATTTAAAGTATTTATCTTATTAATCAAACATTAATCACGAGATGCAAGTATTTTATTTGGATCTTGCATATTAAAATATGTATCAAAATTTGTTGGAATTTTCTTAATTTATTTGGCATTTCCTTGGATTTATTTGAATTCTCCACATTTCTAATAATCCAAAATCAATCCTTAATCACATTTGTCCTCTGTGTGAATTCTCTATGGCCCATTTCCTTTCCCTCTTTCTTCGCAAGCTGCGTAGCCTAGCTGCCTTTTGTCGTCGCCCATCCCAAGGCCACCTTCTCCTCTCCTCTTTAGGCCTTGGCCCATTTCATTTCCCGTCGGTCTGTGCTCCCTCTCCTTTCCTCTTGCCTGTTTCACCACTAGACCAACCGGCCCAGCTCCACTCACAAACCCTAACCCTAGCACCTCCTTAACCGTGCTGCCACCGTCCTCGGTGTCCGTGAGCTGCACGTCTCAAATGGCCATAAATAGCCCGGCCAACCTCATTTCATGTGCACCACGTTCTACCACATTGATGCCCTAGTTGCCAGCATCAAAGGCATTGTCGTGGTGCCACAAATCTTCATCAGAGTTAGAGCTTCTCCGTCGCTGTAACACCCTAGTTATGTGTAATACCCCGACCTGCTCTTAGCGTGGCCCATGTGGCCCATGAGGAGTTGTGTGGTGGGATTAGTCCCACATTGCTTGTATCAAGTGAGTTGTAGTGGTATATAATGCCTGTTGGATCCAAACGTAGCACCTCCGGGTTAACCCTTTTACATGAAGCGAGGACGAAAAGTGTAAGTGAGGTGCTATGTGTGGGCGGGTCCGCCCCACGGTGGGCTGGGCATTGAGCCGATTTTGGGTCAGGGTGTTACAGATGGTATCAGAGCATCAACCTTCGTTGCACGGGCGCGTGCGGGACAGGGGCGCGGGCATATGGCGCATGGCACATGTGGGCCCGGAGTGGACACATGGCATGGCATATGTGCCGGCACTGGACGCACGGACGTGTACTGAGGGGTGGTTCTGGGCATTTACCGCTTATGCGGTATGCTGCCGAGGGCGTCAGCCCTTAACGGGGGGTGAATATAATACCCCGACCTGCTCTTAGCGTGGTGTAACACCCCAGCCCAACACTGAGCCTAGAATGCCACCACACTACTCTTTACACTAATAATTATCGACACACTATAAAATTTCAGCAAGGAAATAACGATAATCATATCAATGGACCACAAAGAGGACATGCATAATTATGGATCAAGCGACAATAAATAAGAAATGGGAATTATAACCAGGTAAATAATCCAAAATAGCATCAACCAATGAATCCAAATTAATAAAGCAAATGGTCTAGTCCAAACGTTGTCCTAAACTTTATTCAACCTCTAACATGTCCAAAAGTAATCCAATTGTGAATGAAAAGATTCTTATGTCAAATGATCATGTGTTGTCCATGTGCTCTACTCGCTCTCAGTTACGGCATCCTCGAAGATCACCTAAAGACAACAATAGAGCAAGGGTGAGTACACGACTCAGCAAACACATCCATAAACAACGAACAATAATAAATCCACAGCATTCAATAACTTCATTATCATCACAGGTACTTCTATTTGATTCACATCCATTAATCTCATGCACCAATGCAAATCTAATCTACATGTCCACATGCACTTCTTTCGCGTATACCGGTATAGCATGAGTGAATGCTCGCGACAACATTCACTCTCAAGCCCGTTCCTCCATAAGGATCGGGGACCTCCTCCACTCCCGTGGAGTTGTGATCATTCATGATCACCTGCTCATATGCAAAGATGCTTATGAATGCAAACATGCAAACTCCATCATAAACATCATGTCCAACTTTTCATCATGCTTGTCAACCAAGATATAAACATACCAATTATTTGTTTGCAATTAAACAAAATAAAAGCACAACAATAATGATACTGAAAGATAAAGAATCACAGTGATCAATCATTGATCATTGTTTACCATCTGCTTGCATTTACTAGTTCGACGCACGATTTGGCTAGCGAGATGGCAACAAGTACGACGCCTCTCCTACATTAAATACACAAATCTCAATACAAGCTACAGCATCATAAGAACAACAATCAATCGACATCGCTCCTACACGTCCCCAAATATACCACGTTACGCCGGTATCGAAAAGTTACCCATAGCTGTCCGGTTACTAAAAAGAGCGTAACTTTTGACTCAAAAGTCCAATCACAACAAACCACCCCATTCTGGATTCTTTATAAAATTATCCACATTTTCTTAGATTACGAAGACTTCTAATTAAATCATCTAACCCTCCGTATTTAGCCCAGAAAGTCGGTCTGTCCGCTTCGGAACAGCAGTCTTACTAAATTCATAACTTTTGATTTACTCAACCAAAATTCGCGTTCTCAGATTCTACAGAACCATTGGACAATTATCTACAACTTTCATGTAGATCAAAAACTCTAATTAAGCTATTTACTATTTTTAATCTACAGTCTACCAAAACAGCGCCGAAAGACGACAACCGTAAAGACAGCAGCCTTCCGAAAATCATAACTCGAATTCTACTTGTCCGATTGACGTGATAGAATATGCTATAGAAAGATATCAAAATTATCTACAATTAACTAGTAGATGATATTTTCAAAATTCGCCATTAAGGTACCCGGATAAATCGTACAACAAAACAGCAGGCTAAACCAATCTACTGTTCGATTTCTTCCCGACTAAAACATGCTAATATTAACAGAGAAATACGCCCACGAATCATGTAGCACTAACTAGCTAATGTCTCATCTCTACTTATTTAATTACGCATGCATGAAATGCTAGCAATGAAAGAAAAACTAACCAACACGGTGGAAAGGAAACGGCATGGCGGCGTGCGGCGGCGAAGAAAACTCACGCGGCGGCGGTCTTAATTTGGATTAGCAAGGAAAACAGCAATGCAGACCTCGCAAGAGAGCGAAGACACGCAGCAGCAGCGTTGCCGATTCCCTGCTGTTGCCGCGCCTCGGGTGCACAACTCGGCAGGCTTCGGCTTCACGCGCCGGGGCGGCGACAACGCTTCGGCCGGCGAAGAGCGTCCAGCGGCGCGACAATGCAACAAAAGCGGCGTAGCAAAGAACTCTCGGCCTTGAGACTCGGCGGTGGTTTGGAAGCGACCACACGCAAATGACGCAGAGGCGGCAACGCGCAGCAGGACTTGAGCGGCTCGGCACAGGAAACAAATTGGTGGCGGTGCGGCTTGGAAAAACAAAGGAAAAGAAAATGGGACTAGGGTTTTCTAAAAATCCACACTCCATTTATATAGCTCTTAAAAATTCGAAATAATCTATTTTCACAAATTCTTTTTATTTAATTACGCACAAGCCCTTAAGGCGTTTTTATGTAAACTATTCGATTAATTACGCTCAGGCCCTTAAGGCGTGATTATTAATATTATTATTATTTTCGAGTATTACATTCTACCCCCTTAGCGAATTCGACCCGAATTCTACTCGCGTTCTACTCAAATAAAAAGCGCACGGTGAAATTAAACAACAAAATAACACATACCCGACGTGAACAACTCCGGTATAGCTCGCGCATCACGAGACTCCAACTCCCAAGTCGCCTCTCTCGGGTCGATCGTCCCACGGCACCTTGGCGTATACCAACGTCTTATGCCTCGGCACTCGCTCGACCTCTCCGAGAATCGCGCTGCGGGGCGCGACTCAAGCTGTGAGATCTTGCTCAATAGTCGCGGCTCTAATGAAATCTTATGCTCGGATCTCTCAAAAACTTTCTCGGCATCGAGGCGTGAAACACATTATGAACCCCACGCATGGACTCAGGAAGATCCAAGCGGTAGGCTAACTTCCCAATTCTTGCAATAATTGAGAACGGTCCAACGTACCTCGGGCTAAGTTTTCCTTTGGTACCGAACCGAACAATGCCTTTAGTGGGAGACACTCTCAAGAGTACCTGGTCACCCACCGCAAACTCCAAGTCACGCCTCCTCAAATCAAGATAACTTTTCATCTACTCTCGAGTCGCTAATGATTACGCCTCACCATGGCCACACGCTCAACGGTCTTCTGAATCCAGTCCGGACCCAAAATTGCCTTCTCTCCAACTGCATCCCAACAAAGTGGCGATCTGCACTTCCGCCCATAGAGAACCTCAAATGGCGCGGCTCTAATACTGGAATGGTAACTATTATTATATGCAAACTCTGCAAGTGGTAACTGGTCCTCCCAACTACCCTTCCAAGATAGAACACAAGATCGCAACATGTCCTCCAAAGTCCGAATAATGCGCTCTGATTGCCCATCATGCGTGGGTGAAATCTTTGTACTAAGGCGGAGCTGTGTGCCCAATGCACTCTGCAGACTCTCCCAGAACTTGGAGACAAACTTCGCGTCCCTGTCAGAAATGATAGTCTTTGGCACACCATGCAGTCTCACTATTTCACGCACATATATAGGAGCTAGATCACTCGCTGAATTTGTCGTGCGAATAGGGATGAAGTCTTGTGAACTTCTTGAATCGATCCACCACTACCCAAACTGCATCCTTCCCTCGCGGCGAACGAGGTAACGCCACCACAAAGTCCATAGAGATATCATCCCAAGGCCACTTGGGAACCTCCAAAGGCTGCAACAACCCTGCAGGACGCTTGTGCTCAGCTTTCACTTGCTGACAAACACCACAAGAAGCCACATAATTAGCAATATCCACCTTCATTCTTTTCCACCAAAAATTACATTTCAAATCTCGATACATCTTAGTCTCACGGGATGAGCGATTATGCAGTGCGATGTGCCTCCCTCAAGATATCATCTTTGACCTCCGCCTTTTGCGGTACGCAAAGGCAACCTTTAAACCTCAAAGTACCAGAATCGTCCATACTAAAATCACTCTCTTTACCCTCATCCAGACGCTTCCTAACCTCCTGTAGTAACGGTCACTCTGTTGTGCTTCCACTTTGCACGGCGGAATAGCCGACTCAAGAATCAATCGTGTCTCAACATGTGATGTGCCCGCATAACAATAAGATATTCCCATACGATCAAAATCAGCAATGAGGCAATCTAGAGTAGCAGGAGTCGCCTTGCGACTAAGTGCATCAGCAACTACATTGGCCTTGCCTGGATGATACTGAATAGTAAGATCATAGTCCTTGATCAACTCCAACCACCTCCTTTGCCTCAAATTCAGATCCTTCGGTGAAGATATACTTGAGACTCTTGTGATGCGTGAAAATATCACAAGGTTCACCGTATAGATAATGCCTCCAAATCTTGAGAGCAAAGACAACGCGACTAACTCCAAATCATGAGTGGGATAATTACGCTCGTGCCTCTTTAAGCGCCTCGACGCATAAGCAATCACCTTACCGTCTTGCATGAGAACACAGCCAAGACCCACTCGAGACGATCTGAAAAATCGTGAACCGCTTCCACGGCTCGGGAAGAGTGAGAATAGGAGAGGTCACCAACTTGTCCTTTAAAATACGTGAATACGCTCACACTCATCAGTCCACTGGAATCTCACACCTTTTTGAGTAAGCTGAGACATCGGTTTGGCGATGATAGAGAAATCCTGCACAAAACGCCGATAATAACCAGCCAATCCCAAGAAACTCCTCACCTCCTTCACATTAGTTGGCCTCTTCCAATCCACCACTTGTGGAGACCTTACGGGATCAACAACAATACCACGAGGTTAATCACATGACCCGAAAACCCACTTCGAAATCCGAACTCACACTTCTTCAACTTAGCATAGAACTTGTGCTCTCTCAAAGTATCTAAAACCGACCTCAAATGGCGCTCATGATCCTCATTGGTCTTGGAATAGATAAGAATATCATCAATGAACACCACCACGAAGTCATCCAAATACTCGTGCAACATGTTGTTCATGGTTTCCATAAAATGGCAGTGCATTAGTCAATCCAAAAGACATAACTTTATACTCATAATGCCCATACACGTGGAGAAAGCGGTCTTCTCTACATCTCGCTCACGCACGGATTTGATTATACCATCGGAGATCAATCTTGGAGAACACTTGAGCTCCATTCAGCCGATCAAACAAGTCCTCAATGCGGGCAATGGATATTTGTTCTTGATTGTGACCGCATTAAGTGCACGGTAATCAATACACATCGCCAACTCCCATCCTTCTTCTCGTGAGCAGCAGGGAGCTCCCCACGGCGATACACTACGCTGATCAAACCTTTAGCCAACAAATCATCCAATTGCTTCTTCAACTCGTCACGAAGCGGACGTGCTAATCGATATGGAGACATCGAGATGGGCGAGTACGGAACAAGATCAATGCGAAACTCCACGTCTCGCACGGTGGCAAGCCCGGAAACTCACCGGAACACATCCGGGTAATCACTAACCACCGGAATCTCCTCAATCTGCGAAGCCACGCTCGATTTCGGCAAGAGCTAAAAAAGCCCGTTTTCACTTGCCGCGCGACCGGAGCAGTCCGGTAATCTGAAAGAGAGCGCGGGCGCCTCCTGAAAAGTCAAAGTCTCCCAGGGCGAAGTGCGCACGAGAGCTATTCTCTGAAAACAGGATATCACGGCTCGATAAGAGTGCAACCAATCCATACCCAAGATAACATCGAGCGGCTCCATTTGAATAACTATCAAATTCGCGTGAACTTCTCTCCATCAATGACAATAGAACACCCAGGACAAGCGGTGAGAGCTAGCAATAATACCCCGGAGAACTAACTAACACCGGTAGAAATCCACTTGCATACTCAAGTTCGCTCTCCTAGCAAACGCCGAGCGAAACAAGCGAAAAGGTAGCCCTGAATCAAAAGGACTAAAGCATCAAGCGAATCCACAAGCAAAGTACATCACCACGTCGGGGCGACTGCGGACTCCGCGATGGGCATGGCGTACACTCGAGTGGCGCCATGGCGAAGGAAAACGACGGCGGCGGCGAGCCCCGACAATCTGGCGTGGCGGTGCGGTAAGGCGGTCGTGCAACTTTGAAGCGGTGCGAAGGTGGCGGCCGCCGATGGTACCCTCTTGGGCGCCCAAGCGAAGGAAATGGCATCGGCGGAGGAGCGATCATCATCTGGAAAGATCCTCGGCGGGACCCATCAAGAAGAAGAAGATGGCACGAGCTCCCACTTGATCACGCTAAGCGGGTTACGGCGACACACCGCTCCTTGTGACCCGGTCGGCCACAGCGACGGCAATCTCCGTCCAAGTGCACTCAGCAGCCGCGTGTCCATCACCGCACTTAAAGCAAAGCATGCCACCTTACAGGACGGAGACGAAGAGCCGAGTACACGCAAAGGGCGAGGTGCCAAGAAGAGAACGGCCTCATTGCTTAGACACGAAAGATGCGGTCCTCCTTGAATTTCTTGAAAGCGGTCATTGAGCAGACCCACTTCCTCACTAGAGCTCCTCTTGGTCACCACGAAGCTACCATCCACCGAGGCTTGCCCCTTTGTAAGTGCATCTCCAACTCCATGCCCTGGCTTGCTCCACAACAGAGCTGTAATCACGGGTGGAGTAGCTCCCAACACATGCCTGCAGTACTCGAATTGAGACCCAGCGGAACTTCTTGGCTTTACGAAGATCATCGTTAAGCTCTTGAAGGGACAAAGCGAACCAAGTTGTTGAACTCAGCCTCATACTCAGCAATAGACCTCTTCCCCTGAGCAAAGGTCGTCAAGGCAACCTCCATCTTCTCAACAAATGAGTAGGGGTAGAACTTCCCCTTGAACTGATCAACAAAGTCCTCCCAAGTGACTGGCCCTTGAGTGGCGGTCCTCGAAGACAACACGCCCTCCCACCAAATATCTGCTTGCCCTTTCAGCTGAAAGGCTACAAAACGGACCCTCTGATGTGAAGACATCTCCAAAGCTCCAAACTGCCTCTCCATATAGCGCAACCAGATCCATTGCTGGACGGTGTGCCCAGGCAATCAAGCGGATCCAACCTCAACCCCATCCACTCTCGAAGTGACATCCGCGCCTCAGGAACCGGTGGATGTGCGACAGGAGCAACAACAGATGCCGCAGCAACAGGAACTGCCGGCGCCTGTTGACGAAGAGCACGGATCTCTCCCACCAACTCTCTCAGCAAAGCGGGAGTCTCATCCTGGACCCCAACCGGAGGCGGGTCAACAAAGACCCCTCGACATCGGCTCCTGCACACAGGAGGTGGCTCCACGGAACCTCGTCCGCGGCCCCGACCTCCACGACCGCGGCCACCACGACCACATCCTCTACCCCTCGGCATAGCTATCAACCACAATCAACAATACACAATGAGCTCAAAGGTCAAAATAAACTCATCCATCAATAAACAACATCACGGAAGCGTAAAACTATATTCGTACCTCTCCCTAACCTACTGTGCACTAGTGTGTCAAATTTTAGGTTAGTTAACCATTAGCAAATTTTAGTTGGTTTACTAAACTAAAACAGATTTTAACAATTTTAGTTTGCCTATGTTGTTAATCTATTCACCACGGACCTAAGCCCGCTCTGATACCAACTGTAACACCCCAGCCCAACACTGAGCCTAGAATGCCACCACACTACTCTTTACACTAATAATTATCGACACACTATAAAATTTCAGCAAGGAAATAACGATAATCATATCAATGGACCACAAAGAGGACATGCATAATTATGGATCAAGCGACAATAAATAAGCAATGGGAATTATAACCAGGTAAATAATCCAAAATAGCATCAACCAATGAATCCAAATTAATAAAGCAAATGGTCTAGTCCAAACGTTGTCCTAAACTTTATTCAACCTCTAACATGTCCAAAAGTAATCCAATTGTCAATGAAAAGATTCTTATGTCAAATGATCATGTGTTGTCCATGTGCTCTACTCGCTCTCAGTTACGGCATCCTCGAAGATCACCTAAAGACAACAATAGAGCAAGGGTGAGTACACGACTCAGCAAACACATCCATAAACAACGAACAATAATAAATCCACAGCATTCAATAACTTCATTATCATCACAGGTACTTCTATTTGATTCACATCCATTAATCTCATGCACCAATGCAAATCTAATCTACATGTCCACATGCACTTCTTTCGCGTATACCGGTATAGCATGAGTGAATGCTCGCGAAAACATTCACTCTCAAGCCCGTTCCTCCATAAGGATCGGGGACCTCCTCCACTCCCGTGGAGTTGTGATCATTCATGATCACCTGCTCATATGCAAAGATGCTTACGAATGCAAACATGCAAACTCCATCATAAACATCATGTCCAACTTTTCATCATGCTTGTCAACCAAGATATAAACATACCAATTATTTGTTTGCAATTAAAAAAAATAAAAGCACAACAATAATGGTACTGAAAGATAAAGAATCACAGTGATCAATCATTGATCGCTGTTTACCATGCACTTGCCTTTACTAGTTGCGACGCACGATTTGGCTAGCAGATGGCAACAAGTACGACGCCTCTACTACATTAAATACACAAATCTCAATACAAGCTACAGCATCATAAGAACAACAATCAATCGACATCGCTCCTACACGTCCCCAAACATACCACGTTACGCCGGTATCGAAAAGTTACCCATAGCTGTCCGGTTACTAAAAAGAGCGTAACTTTTGACTCAAAAGTCCAATCACAACAAACCACCCCATTCTGGATTCTTTATAAAATTATCCACATTTTCTTAGATTACGAAGACTTCTAATTAAATCATCTAACCCTCCGTATTTAGCCCAGAAAGTCGGTCTATCCGCTTCGGAACAGCAGTCTTACTAAATTCATAACTTTTGATTTACTCAACCAAAATTCGCGTTCTCAGATTCTACAGAACCATTGGACAATTATCTACAACTTTCATGTATATCAAAAACTCTAATTAAGCTATTTACTATTTTTAATCTACAGTCTACCAAAACAGCGCCGAAAGACGACAACCGTAAAGACAGCAGCCTTCCGAAAATCATAACTCGAATTCTACTTGTCCGATTGACGTGATAGAATATGCTATAGAAAGATATCAAAATTATCTACAATTAACTAGTAGATGATATTTTCAAAATTCGCCATTAAGGTACCCGGATAAATCGTACAACAAAACAGCAGGCTAAACCAATCTACTGTTCGATTTCTTCCCGACTAAAACATGCTAATATTAACAGAGAAATACGCCCACGAATCATGTAGCACTAACTAGCTAATGTCTCATCTCTACTTATTTAATTACGCATGCATGAAATGCTAGCAATGAAAGAAAAACTAACCAACACACGGTGGAAAGGAAGCGTCAGAGGCGGCGTGCGGCGGCGAAGAAAACTCACGCAGCGGCGGTCTTGGTTTGGATCGGCAAGGAAAAGCAGCCTTGCCTCGCGAGGCGAACCGCACGCAGCGGCGGCGTTGCGATTCCTGCATTGCCGCGCGCCTGGTGCACAACTCGGCGAGCCGGCTTCACGCGCGCGAGGGCGCAGCGGCGAACGCCTTCGGCCGGCGGCGGCGCCCAAATGGCGCGACAATGCACAACAAGCGGCGTAGCAACTCGGCGAGACTCGGCGTGGTGGAAGCGGCGACCAGCGGCGACGCAGAGGGCGGCAGCAGCCGCGGACTTCGGGCGGCTCGGCACAGGGAAACAAATTGGCTGGCGGCTGCGGCTTGGAAAAACAAAGGAAAAGAAAATGGGACTAGGGTTTTCTAAAAAATCCACACTCCATTTATATAGCTCTTAAAAATTCTGAAATAATCTATTTTTCACAAATTCTTTTTATTTAATTACGCACAAGCCCTTAAGACGTTTTTATGTAAACTATTCGATTAATTACGCTCCGACCCTTAAGACGTGATTATTAATATTATTATTCTTTTCAGAGTATTACACGTGGCCCATGTGGCCCATGAGGAGTTGTGTGGTGGGATTAGTCCCACATTGCTTGTCTCAAGTGAGTTGTAGTGGTATATAATGCCTGTTGGATCCAAACGTAGCACCACCGGGTTAACCCTTTTACATGAAGCGAGGACGAAAAGTGTAAGTGAGGTGCCATGTGTGGGCGGGTCCGCCCCACGGTGGGCTGGGCATTGAGCCGATTTTGGGTCAGGGTGTTACATTATGCGAAAGCCAAGATATTATCTAAAGTCTAACTCCAAGCAATGTTATGAATTAATTTCAAGAACCTTTCAACTAATAACATAAAAAGAGCAACAACTAAGAGAATGAATATATGAATTCAATAAGAATTCAATAACATTTTAAAACTCTAATTATCCAATCATATTGAATCATTTATGATAAATCTATCATTAGACTATACGAAGATCCTAAGGCAATTACTAATTCAACCATATCATAATAAAGGATAACATCAACCATCAAACTCCATTTATTCCAATAAAGTATTTATCAAATGGAAGGTAATGACAAGCTCATCAAATTAAAAAAATGAATAATGTGAAGTGATTGAAGTGATCCGTGACTAATACCTCCAAGCATGCCATCCGCATTGTTTACGTAAACAAATAAACACGGCAAGAATGTGTAACACCCTGGCTCTTCGGAAGCTAAGATGTCACTCAAACTTAATCAAAACACTAGGAACCGAACAGAAAAACACAAATAGCATTGATTCTATAACAATAAGTTATACGAAACTAACGATAACTAACAATTCCAAATAAAGATAGGAAAACATTTAAAACATGAGTGTAAGGTAACCATAACCAAGTTGGTTTATTACAATTCAACAATTATCAAATAGTTGTCATGAAACGGAAATATCCCTGAATTCCGATTTAAGATAAGTGGTGTGCATCGTGCTGGACTAATCCCTCCCAAGACTTGTCTTTCTCATAATTTACCTAAATTAAATAACAAAGTAAGGATGAGCCAAGGACTCAGCAAGTACAATACATAACAGTTCAAGTGAAGTAGACAAGTCAATCTGTAGGACCGGAAAGGCGACTAGGGGGGGTGAATAGGCGCTTTCTCAACTTTCTCGCCTAAATCAAATTCAACACGAACTTTACTCCTTTAGCTATGAAAGCTAAGAAGATCAGTAAGCACACAGTGGAAGCCTTGTGCTAAATTCGATAACCCCGATAACCACACGACACAAAAGTGGAGACTTAATCTCAAAGGGCAGATCTGGGCACAGGCGGTCGGCCGGCTACAGTGATCGGCCCGACCGGCTAACAAGCGATCGGACCGGCTACTAGCTGGCGGTCGGACGGTGGGCAGTGAGTTCGACCAATGATGCAATGATCTGAAAACACGGGCGGTCGGACCGCCGTTGCAACACCGGTCTGACCGGTTCAGTCCAGAACTGAAAAACCAATCCCAAATCCAAAACGAAATTTGATCCAACTTTTGATTCAACCAATGAATCTTGACCAAATTTCGAGCACACCTCCCTAATGATATTAGAGACCTATTTCTAGCGACGATCCTTCAGATCCACTTCGCAGAATCGATCTCTCAAGGATTTAACAAAGAAGTGCACAAACCCTAGAAATATGAAAAACTTGATTCAAGACTTGCTTGTGGGGGATGATGATCTAGATGTCTCTAGGAGGATTCCCACACATCAAAGCAAGATAAAATAGGCCAAGAGATCAAGCATAAACCTTTGAATCAAGGAAGCACCAAAATCATCCAAAAGGGAGAAGAACACAAAGGGAACAAAAGACCTTTCAATTAAGCATCACAAGATTGTTCGATCACACTAGATGCTTACAAAGCCTCTCCAACAAGGAGGACAAGAGCTCACACAAGGAGCACACTCCAAACCCTAGCTTCTCCTCTCGTCTCCTCCAAACCCTAGAAAAATGGAAGAAGGGGCCAAATGAATGCTTAAGAGGGTTTTCCATCTCCCCCCTTTCTATTTATACTAGAGACCTAGGGTTTCACTTTTGGGACCCAAAAAGACATGGGACCCACACACACATAACTACTGAAGCAATCGCCTGCTTCACCACGTGTAGGTTGATCAGTGGTCCTCATCACGTCGCCAAGCCTCTCTTGTCCGAATCCCATCGGAACCCCCCAGAGACTCGCACTGATATCCGTACCACCTGATCCAACCAGCTGCACCGAACCACCCGTTCGATCCATCTTGCCCATCCTGCACCATGCTTGAGTCACACGACCTCACCCGGTATCCGTGATCGTTCTGGACCTCAGCTCTCCAAGCGTAGTCCCGATCCACTCACCATAGATGTCGTTGACCTGCAAGCCACCTGCACAGTAATAGACAAACAAACCATTTCCGGGAACAAGTTCTTCACAACTTGACCCACGTTAGCTCCGCAATGCAATATACATCAATAAAGCATTGAACTCCATACATAAACCACAATCAATACAACTCAATGCAAAATTGGCTAACCTCCAAGTCAATCAGGTCCGACCGCCCACAAGGCGGTCAGACCGATTCAGTCGGTCGGACCGCTCCCTAACAATGGTCGGACGGTCAAAAAGAAGCAAAATTTCAGCCCAAAATTCGAAACCTTCGAAATTTCAATGAATAGAACTTTTGATGGGAGCTCCAAAATGATGGGACCACATCCGGAGACTCCTCACTTGCCTACACAACCTATTTTGGCTCGGCTCAAAACCAATTTTTAATATGGCGGTCGGACCGGCCACCATGGCCGGTCGAACTCCTCCACGGGCGGTCTGACCGCCCGACACAACCGGTCAGACCGCCTGTGGTCTGACAGCCTTGGAGCAAACCCGAAAACGCGAGATTTTGCAAACCAACAACGCCATTGCCAATTGACTCATCATCTTGAGATCGTGCACATATCCTCACGATATCCACAATCTCCCCCTTGATGAACACATTGGCAATTTTCAAGAAAATGTTGTTTTTTGAAATGAAAAGTAAAAACTTCGCCGTTTTCGCATAAAGGCACAACTTGGTCCATAAGCAAGAAAAAGCTTAGGAACCGACCAAGCTGGCTTCAAAATAGTATAAGCAAGTGAGATAAGGCAATGAAAGCACCAAAGGATTCAATTTCCAGAAAGTAGCCAAAAATCTCACTTAGGTCCATATGAAAAACAAAATGTTCTATTTTGACCTTTGATCATTGTGAGTCTTTTTCAATTGCAAATGAAATCAGGAACCAGCAATAAAACCAAGAGACTTAACTCACTATGATCACAACTTTTTTATGTTATGAAGTTCTTTTATATTAAACCTTAAGTATGAAACCAAAAGCTCCAAACAACATTTTCTTCACAATCTTTCTCCCCCTTTGACAATGAATTCATCAAGATGCATGGAAAAAGAAAGAACATGAAGGAATGACTTTATTTTTGAACTTTAGTAAAAAGGAGCCATGACCTTTATACAAGACGACAGTACAAGTATTATACCAAGCCATATAAAGAGTAGACGCTATATTCAATCATGGCAAAACATGTACTGCAAAGCTAAAACCAAAATAGCAGTTCTCTGAGATTAACAGAATTAAAATCATGAAAAGTTGCTCAATATCATAGTTTCACTAACAGCAACCAAAAATGAGTCAAGCCATGTCTATAAGTAAAAAGAGACTCAAAACAAGAATTGAGGCATTTTGAGCATTAAGAGAATTCTTTTGAAGCAAAGCTCAAGCACTTAGCCCTTTTTGGGCATTTTTTTTATATACTGTGCTAGATCTCAAGCCTTGCCGCGACCATCTCAAGCGATAAGCTTAAAAGAGTGGTCTAGGTCATCCAAAACTCCCCCTGAGTTCATGCCTAGTGCAATGGCAAGCCGTCTCATGAGAAAGGATTGGTGAGATCAGTTTTTTCGCACAGAGAATTTTTTCTTTTGCTTGACTTAAGAAGTTAAAAAGCTCATTTTTCATCTCAAAATAAGTTCAAGACTCAATTCAACCTGTAAGACATGGCAAGAATCATAAGAGGATCACTAGAGCAAAACTAGTCACAAGATCCAACAATACATGATTTGATTCAATTTGCTCACAGATATAAAGCTAGCAAGGCAAAAGCTAAGCCAAACACGAAGAGCCATAAAAGAAGTCTAGCAGACTATCACTTGATATGACAAGGTATAGAAGATGAAATCAAGTCATACAAGGATAATAATCAAAGCTCCACTAATTTTATTAACCAATGCAAGACAAATGAATTGAAACATGCATTATGATACAATGAATGCAAAAAAAACAACTTCCCCCCTCAAAACAGCCCAATAGGACTAATAACCCCTAACTCTCCCCGCAAAGCAGCAAAACGAGAAGAATCAAGAGCTTTAGTGAAAAGATCTGCAAGCTGTTGCTCAGACTCTACAAAGTGAAGCACAACATCACCTTTCTCAACATGGTCTGTAAGAAAATGAAATCGAATATCAATATGTTTAGTCCTGGAATATTGCACTGGGTTTTTGGCAATATTAATTGCAGAAGTGTTGTCACAGAAAAGAGGAACACTTCTCAAAGATAACCCATAGTCTCGCATCGTGGATAAAATCCAGAGAACACGAGGCGACCATCGGCGGCTACATACTCGGCCTCGGTGTGGGTCGTACAGCAGAGAGGACTGTTTTCTAGAAGACCATGAAACCAGAGATGTGCCCAAGAAATGACAAGTGCCAGAAGTACTCTTCCTATCCACTCTACACCCGCCGAAATCAGCATCAGAAAATGCTCGAATTGAAAGAGCAGAAGAAGAAGAATACCAGAGTCCAAAGTCAAGCGTATCTTGAAGGTACCTGAAGATGCGGCGTACATCTTGACGATGAGAAGCACGAGGAAGCTTGAAAGCGGCGCCGCGGACAAGCGGCGGTGTATGTCGGCCTCGTATTTGTAAGATAGAGGAGGGAGCCAATCATCTGCGGTACACCTTACGGTCCACGGACTCTCCATCCTCATCGAGGTCCGGCCACGGTGGTTGTAGCAATGGGAGTAGACATTGGCCTCTCGCTTCCCATATTGAAGCGAAGAAGGTCCTTTGTATACTTACTACGGTGAGCGAAGGTGCCTTCTTTCAGGTTGCTTGATTTGAAGACCAAGGAAGAATGTCGACTCTCCCATCATGCTCATCTCGAACTCACTGCTCATCGAATCTGAAAATCTGGACACCAAAGCATGAGAAGAACCACCGAAAATAATATCATCCACATAAATCTGAACCAACAAGAAATCACTGCCATGCTTGAGAGTGAACAAGGTTTTATCAACCATTCCCATTTTGAAATCATTTTCAAGCAAGAAACTCTTGAGCTGTCATACCAAGCTCTAGGAGCTTGTTTCAATCCATCTGAGGCTTTAGAGAGTTTAAAAACATGGTTTAGGAATTTTGATTTTCAAAACCGAGAGGTTGCTTGACAAAGACCTCTTCTTCTATGAAACCATTCAAGAAAGCACTTTTAACATCCATTTGAAAAAGCTTGAAACCCTTGGATGTTGCAAATGCTAAAAGAATGCGAATGGCCTCCAATCTAGCTCTTGGAGCAAAGGTCTCTTCAAAGTCTAAGCCCTCTACACAGGAATAACCTTGAGCTACGAGTCTAGCCTTATTGCGAACAACCAATCCATCCTCACTTTGTTTATTTTAAAATCCATTTTGTTCCAATAACATGAGAATCGGAAGGCGCTCAACTAAAGTCCGGACTTTGTTTCTTTCAAAATTCTCAAGCTCTTCATGCATGGCATTGACCCAAGAGGCATCGGATAAAGCATGGGTGATATCTCGGGGTTCAAAAGAGGCGACAAAAGCGAATGTGCATGAGAATCGGGAGAAATAAACACAGGCGAGTGACTCGCTCTTGAAGATCCCCAATCATCTGCTCGGTGGATGTTGTCGCGAATGCGAAGAGGTGCTCTGAGTGCGAGTGGCCTCTACCTCATGAGTTGTCGAGGTAGGAACAGAGGCACTCAGATCGTCGGTGGGGATAGGAGGAGGCTGCTCACCAAATCAAGTAGTAGTGCGGGCTCTCCACCCCTCTCGAGGTAGGCGGAGGATGGTTCGGTTCCTCATCCTCGAGTCATCATCGGCGAAGATGCTTCCTTGAATTTGAGGAACACTGTACACGAAGCATCGGGTCTAGTACCGGACTAGCCTCATCAAAAGTGACTTCGCAAGTCTCAACAATTTTGTTAGTATCAACATTAAAAACACGATAGCCACGAGAATGAGCGGGATATCCAAGAAATATGCCATCAAAACATCTAGACTCAAATTTATCAAGGTTGCCATGTTTAAGAATGAAGCACTTACAACCAAAAATCTTGAAATGAGAGACTTTGGGAGAATGACCAAATCTAAGCTCATAAGAGGTCTTTCCAACCACAGATCTCAAGAAAACCCTATTGGAGATATAACAAGCGATAGAGATCGCCTCATTAAAATCTCCTAGGAGTAGAATGCTCATCTAGCATGGTCAGAGCCATCTCTACAAGGGTTCTGTTCTTCCTTTCTACAACACCATTCTGTTTGGGAACTCTAGGAGAAGAAAACTTATGCTCAATTCCCTATCGGTCTGAAAGGTAGAAAAGAAGAATTCTTGAACTCATCCCATTGTCACTCCTAATGGCTTTTAAAGCTCGGGTATATCAACGACAATTCTAAGGACCGAATCTCTAAAGAATCCAAATGCTTAGTCCTTAGAAGCGAGAAAATAAACCCATGAATACAGGAATAATCATCCACAACCACCGGCACATACCATTTCCCACCAACCGGTGAACTCTAGAAGGACCAACTGTATCTAAGTGAAGAAGCTGTCCTGGTCCATCAGTCATTACCAAGGTAAGAGGTGGGTGGGAAGCAGACACCATCTTACCATGTCTACAGGGCGAGCACACAAGGTCTCTAACAGCCTTCAGCCTAGGCAAACCTCTAATCAAGTCCTTGCAACTGACTCTAGACAAATGATCAAAACCTATATGCCCAAGTCTACGATGCCACAAAACAAGATCATGAGAATCAGAGGCTACAAGACACCTAGGACTGGAAACTGAAGAGATACTGAAATTTGCACAGAAGATCTTCTCAAATCTGGAGATCTCAAAAACAAGCTCACCCGAGGAATCTAGAACACTACACTCTCCACTTTTGAACCTCACTTCTAGACCCTCATCAAGCAGCTGAGAAACAGATAGAAGATTATACCTCAGCTTACTTACCAAAGCGACATCTTTTAGCATGAACTTATCGTTGGCCGCGCAGTGCCCTTTGCGATCCGGGTCGGTGAAAGCATCCCCAAATGTAATCAATTCGTTGCGGATGCGTGTGAGGAGGAGAACCATCTAGAATCTCCGGTCATATGTTGAGAACACCGAGTCAACAAGACCATATGTCCTCCTTCCTGCACGACGGACCTAAAAGCACAATCGAAAACATCCGTGCCTCGATCTTGGGGTTAGTGATAAATGATCTAGGAATCCGATCTTGAGAAGCACGATGTCCAGGAGCAGCATAGAAATAGCGAAACCATGATCGAATAAAATCATAAGGATGTACATGAGAACCACCTAGACCTCTCCAAACGATCTACCAAAGATCGATACTCCCCTGTCTAGGTGCTACCCGTGGTCTCTCCTCACGATGTCCTAATCCAACACGCTGTCTAGACCCACCAAAAGAGTCTACAAAGTTCTCTACAAATCTAGGCCTATATGTGTTGTGATAAACAGGCTGCCTAGCTCTAGAGACTACAGCTGGAGAAGGGACTCCTCTAATGGATCTCAGGACGCTCATCCTCTCTTTTCTCTCAAGTTTTGCTCTCGAGCGAGAACTCAACAGTATGGCCTTCTTTCTTGCGAGAAGGTGCAATAGTCTTGGACCTTTTGAGAGGTGCTGCAGAATGAGTGAAAGCACCTTTTTTGCCAGAAAGAGTTTGAGCAAAACCAGCGGATTTGAAAACAACCCCGGATGGCTTAGGAGGTTCTAGCTCAAACAAACCATTATTCACAACTCTAGCAATTCTAGGTGGGTTTTTCTTGGAATGCTCTAGGGGATTGAAACCTAGACTACTATTTTTCACGCTCACCTTGGATTGATCAAGAATCATGTTGAGTTTCTTTTTCCCACTTGAAAACTTCTCAAGAGTCACCTTGAGGTAATCATTCTCTTTAATTAAACCCTCACATCTAGTGCACTTGCTAGACTTGATTACCTCATTACGCTTACTCTTAAGAAGGGCCACTTCCACTTTGAAGGCCTCACAAGACACACAATAGGATTCCCTAATCCTATTCAACTGCTCTTTAAATTTGACTCTAAATGCCTCTTGAATCTGATTAATCATGGTTTCAACTTCAGCATTTAAAGCACAAGAGTTAGAATCAATAACTTTCTTGGAAGCAGTAAAAGACATGGATCTTTCAATTTTAGCCTTTTCTTCAAGAGTCTTGTTTAAAGCTTCAATCTCAATTGTAAGCTTGGGACAATTTTCACAAGATGCAACTCTAGAGTAAACCAGCATTTCTTTCATCTCTTGCATCTTAATCCTATTATTCTTACAATGAGAGCATGTGTGACTAGCATCAAATTTTTGCAATTCTTTTAAAGAGCTATCCAGTTTTAATTCAAGCAAAGCACAATTTGAGCAAGTTAAAGGGATAGCTTCCATAGCAGTCACATCAAGTGAAATGGCATCTAAGCAAGCAGAACTAGACTTGAGAGATTCTAGTTCATCGAGAGCATCTTTTAGTTGATTAGTAAGAGAGGAATGAGCAGATTTCAAGCTTGTCAAGTCCTTAAGCAAGCTAGTGCAGGATTCACAAATATCATCTGGATTAATAGATTTAAGCCTAACAACTTCTAGGTTCAAATTATCAATCATAATATCACCTTCTTAATCATTTTTACTTGCTTATGCAATTTACATTCAAGCACCAACGCCCTTTTCATGTCGGCAATAGAAGGGCATACCTCATCAGGATCACTAAAAGGATCCTCATCGTTGGAGGAGTCGCTGGTCGTGGTGTTCTTGGCCATGAAACACATGCCTGTGAAGTCATGAACCTTCTTCTTGCCACGAGAGTCACTCTAAATCGTCCTCCGTTCTGAGTCCACATCGCTCATGTTTACATTTTCTAGGCGGCAAGGACCCGGTGACAAACTTCCGATAGTTTGTCTTCTTGGGTTTTGCATCCCTCTCACAGGGATGTCTTCGTGTCTCCTTCTCCTCCTTGCCCTTTAGCTTGGGGCATCTCGAGCGAATATGGTTTGGCTCACCACATTGAAGCAGTGATAGGTCCACTTCTCCTCCTATTCCTCACCTTGTTATACGCTCTTGTGAATTTGGCGGATAGGAGGCTAAGTCATCCTCGGCGATTTCTCAAGTTGCTCATCACTTAAAGAATGTTAAGCAGATAATGAAAAACCAGATGAGCTACAATCAAGAGACTCAGAAGAACAACCCTTGGATTTGTCGACCACTAATGCCATCGACTCTGTCTTGGGAGGCGAGATAAAATCAATCTCATCGTCTTCAACCTCGAGTAAAGATTATCCATGGTAAGCTCACTCATGTGATGTTGTCATTGATGGAAGTGATCTTCATTCCCGAGACCTTCACATCAAGAGCACCCAAAAGCTGGTGTGCATTTTCAAACTCAGAAAATACCAAGTCAACAGCGCGGAGATCATGAAGAATCTTAGAGAATCTTCCCCACAGCTCATCCAAAGACTCACGAGGCCTTTGCTCGATCTTAGAGTAAACCTTTTTGAGCTGGTTCTGTCTCACTTCCTTGATCGCGATGGACCCTTCGTGATAGTCACAAAGTGTCGCGGATCTCATGAAGCGGACCGCAAGTGAGCAACACGCTCAAACTCGGATCGACTAAGGCCTTGGATCAAGTAATTACGAGCCTTCTTTGTTGGCCTCCACATGCGGAGTGATCATATCGTCATCGGTGGCACGACATAAGGATTTTTCACCTTAAGCCAAATAGCGTGCCCTTGAGCCTCGATATATGCTTGCATACGAGCCTTCCAATATGCAAAGTCAACTCCATCAAAAATATGTGACTTGGTTGAGTACTTGTCAGTCGCCATGGCTCTAAAGACCGGTTAAGATCTATGAGAAGAGCTAACCGGCTCTGATACCACTTGTAGGACCGGAAAGGCGACTAGGGGGGGTGAATAGGCGCTTTCTCAACTTTCTCGCCTAAATCAAATTCAACACGAACTTTACTCCTTTAGCTATGAAAGCTAAGAAGATCAGTAAGCACACAGTGGAAGCCTTGTGCTGAATTCGATAACCCCGATAACCACACGACACAAAAGTGGAGACTTAATCTCAAAGGGCAGATCTGGGCACAGGCGGTCTGACCGGCTACCAGGGGCGGTCTGACCGACGGCTAACAAGCGGTCGGACCGGCTACTAACTGGCGGTCGAACCGGTGGACAGCGGTTCGACCCGGCAGTACAGCGGTCTGAAAACACGGGCGGTCGGACCGCCGTTGCAACACCGATCGACGGTTCGATCGAAGCGAAAAATCAATCCCAAATCCAAAGCGAAATTTGATCCAACTTTTGATTCAACCAATGAAACTTGACCAAATTTGAGCACACCTCCTAATGATATTAGAGACCTATTTCTAGCGGCGATCCTTGGATCCACTTGAATCGATCTCTCAAGGATTTAACAAAGAAGTGCACAAACCCTAGAAATATGAAAAACTTGATTCAAGACTTGCTTGTGGGGGTTGATGATCTAGATGTCTCTAGGAGGATTCCCACACATCAAAGCAAGATAAAATAGGCCAAGAGACCAAGTATAAACCTTTGAATCAAGGAAGCACCAAAATCATCCAAAAGGGAGAAGAACACAAAGGGAACAAAAGACCTTTCAATTAAGCATCACAAGATTGTTCGATCACACTAGATGCTTACAAAGCCTCTCCAACAAGGAGGACAAGAGCTCACACAAGGAGCACACTCCAAACCCTAGCTTCTCCTCTCGTCTCCCCCAAACCCTAAAAAATGGAAGAAGGGGCCAAATGAATGCTTAAGAGGGTTTTCCATCTCCCCCCTTTCTATTTATACTAGAGACCTAGGGTTTCACTTTTGGGACCCAAAAAGACATGGGACCCACACACACATAACTACTGAAGCAATCGCCTGCTTCACCACGTGTAGGTTGATCAGTGGTCCTCATCACGTCGCCAAGCCTCTCTTGTCCGAATCCCATCGGAACCCCCCAGAGACTCGCATGCGATATCCGTACCACTGATCCAACCACCGCACCAACCACCGTTCGATCCATCTTGCCCATCTGCACAATGCTTGAGTCACACGACCTCACCGGTATCCGTGATCGTTACGGACCTCGGCTCTCCAAGCGTAGTCGATCCACTCACCGTGAGCGTCGTTGACACGCAAGCCACACACGACAATAGACAAACAAACCGTTTACGGGAACAAGTTCTTCACAACTTGACCCACGCTAGCTCCGCAATGCAATATACATCAATAAAGCATTGAACTCCATACATAAACCACAATCAATACAACTCAATGCAAACTTGGCTAACCTCCAAGTCAATGCGGTCGACCCCCCACAAGGCCGGTCAGACCGATTCAGCCCGCCGGACCGCTCCCACAGCAGGCGGTCGGACGGTCAAACAGACCAAAATTTCAGCCGAAATTCCGAAACCTTCCGAAATTTCAACTGAATAGAACTTTTGACTGGGAGCTCCAAAAATGATGGGACCACATCCAGGAGACTCCCCTCACTTGCCTACACAACCTATTTTTGGCTCAGCTCCAAAAACCAATTTTTAATATGGCGGTCGGACCGGCCACCATGGCCGGTCGGACTCCTCCACGGGCGGTCTGACCGCCCGACGCAACCGGTCGGATCACGCGTGGTCCGACGACCTTGAAACAAACCAGCGAGATTTTGCAAACCAACAACGCCATTGCCAATTGACTCATCATCTTGAGATCGTGCACATATCCTCACGATATCCACACAATCATAACCGAAGTATGTAAAATTCTCAGAACATCTACATGAATGAATGGAATGAAGGTATGCATTGAAAGAATGGACTGCTCAACAGCTTATACCGGTATAAAGAGTGATACACTCGTCGGTGTTCACTTAAGCTCGTACTTAACAAAGTCCAGGGACCCCAAATACCGTATGAAGAACGTTTCATACGGGTGCCCAAGATTGCCCACATTGGAGTGGTGGGACTTACATGCCCATACTGGAATTGATGGGACTTATGATTTCCACTTCCGTGGTCAAAATAAAAACATAGCATGAATAGAATGGATGACATGAAATGAACTTTTATCACATGAAAATGAAGAATAATACTCGGCATATGAATATGGCTAGCAAGTCTAGCATTACATCCACGTACAACCATCAACATTCAATAGAATAAAACAATGTACTTGCCTTCCGCGCTGTGACGTGCTAGGAGGCAACGAAGGTGCTCCTCCACTCACCACCTCACTGTCTACACAAATATGTATTCGGAATAACGATAACAAGGTATGACATAGCTACGGTGTCCTACCATAACCCTCGAACTATCCAACACAATCAACGGGTTCAAACTGACAATTAAACTATTCAGCCACCTGACAACCCTCCTGGGCAGCAGTACGAGAAAATTCATAATTAAAGATCTGTAACTCATAATGACGTGAAACTAGTGCCCAATGAAGCTTAACGAACCAGACTACGAAACTCTAGTTAACGAGATTCACTAAATCTGCCAAAAAATTCGGCTAACCAGCATTTGAAAATGTATAGTAGACATCTGTCCAGACAACAGATCAGCAGCAAATAACATAGCACATCTTTCACTCTACAGATCCAATGGAGGTGTTCTTTATCAATATGGAAATATTATTAAAAATTCTACAATAACCTAGTTGGATGGACGTGCTGAATCTTACATTAATAAGGTCAAAATTAAGGAACAAACAGACAGTTCCTTCTCGTCAGACAAACAAAACAGCTCGCAAAGAATTAGTCATATCTCTTGAACCGTAAGGCGGAATCCCGTGATCTCGGTGGCTATAGAAATATAAAACCCGTGGCTACAAAACTCTAGGAGATAAAAATATCAGATTTAGCTTCTAAGACACCGAAACTGGGTGCACAACCGACTGTACAGAATGGATTTAATAACAGAGGCAAAATGTTCCAACCAATCGAATCGAATTCTCATCTTTTTTGAATCAAACAGCAAGAGGAAGCCATTGTTACCCTTGTAGAACGTCAAGAAAGACATGGATCGACCTCACAAAGAACTTCCCCTCTCCTCCCTCTTCCTCCCTTCAATGGCCAGCCAAGATGAGCAAGACGAGCAGCGGCGGCGGCAATGAGAGCGGCTTGGGAGACCTTGGGCGGCGTCGGGGATTGCGGAGAGGCGCACCAAGGGCGAGGCGCCAAGGGGTAGGGGAGGCGCTGGTTTGCGGATAGGGGGTGGCGGCTCAAGGGGGGAGGAAAAGTGTGGAGGGAGAGGGGGAGAAGGGGCCGGCTAGGGTTGGGGGAGGGATGGGCGCATGGGCGTTGGGCCTGGTGCGCCTCCCCCCTTCCTTGGCCCCCCTCTTGGCCGGCCATAGGCCGGCCAGGGTCTCACTACCCTGGGCCGGAGGCCCGGGGTCCAAAACTTTCTAAAAAAGCTTTGAATATCAAAAAGATTCTCTCTCCCGAATAAATTCTTCTCAAACTGAAATTCGGAGTATTACATTCTACCCCTCTTAACAGAATTCGACCCTGAATTTTAACCATCGAAACGGATACGAGAAAAGAATACCACAGAATTGAAAACAACAATTTAACACGTACCAGGAGCGAACAAATCTGGATACTGCTCTCGAATGTGGGACTCTAGCTCCCAGGTGGACTCTCTCTCAGTTTGATGAGACCAAAGAATTTTAACATACTTCGAGGTCTTGTTCCTCAGAACCCGTTCTGACTCTTCTAATATTTTCACTAGCCGGGACTCGAAGGTAAGATCTTGCTCAATACTCAGAGGTTCCAAGGGAATAGCATGTTCTGGATCTCTTAGGAATTTTCTCAACATCGAAACATGAAACACAGTATGAACTCCGCGCATGGCCTCAAGAAGATCCAAACGATAAGCCAATTTCCCAATTCATGCCACGATTGGAAATGGCCCAACGTACCTCGGGCTAAGCTTCCCTTTGGTACCAAACCGCACGACGCCCCTGGTAGGCGATACTCTCAACAGAACGTCGTCCCCCACTTTGAATTCTAAATCTCGCCTTCTAACATCTACATAGCTCTTCTGTCGGCTCTAAGCAGCCAACAGATTCTTCCTGATCTCCGCTACTCTGGTCACAGTCTGCTGACCCCAATCTGGGCCCAAAACTGCTCGCTCTCCAACTGCATCCCAACACAACGGGGATCTGCACTTTCGCCCGTAAAGAACCTCAAACGGAGCAGCTCGAATACTAGCGTGGTAGCTGTTGTTGTAGGCGAACTCTGCCAAAGCCAAATGATCTTTCCAGCCTCCCTTCCAAGACATAACACAACATCTGAGCATATCCTCTAAAGTCTGTATGGTGCGTTCGGACTGACCATCCGTTTGGGGGTGAAATGCGTTGCTAAGACGAAGCTGTGTGCCCAGGGCACTCTGCAAACTCTCCCAGAACTTGGAGACAAACTTAGCATCTCGATCAGAAATAATAGTTTTAGGAACTCCGTGTAACCGCACTATCTCTCGCACATACAGAGGAGCCAAATAACTTGCTAAATTGGTTGTACGGATAGGAATAAAGTGAGCAGACTTACTGAATCGGTCCACTATGACCCATAAAGCATCCTTCCCTCGCTACGTGCGAGAAAAACCAACTACAAAATACATGGATATGTCATCCCACAGCCATACTGGAACCTCCAAAGGTTGCAGCAAACCTGCTGGTCGCTTATGCTCAGCCTTGACCCGCTGGCAAACCCCACAAAAGGCTACATATTGAGCGATATCAACCTTCATCCTCTTCCACCAGAAACTCTTCTTCAAATCCATGTCCATTTTGGTCTCACCCAGATGCACGGTATACAGAGTACGATGAGCTTCCCTTAGAATCTCATCTTTAACCTGAGCCTCCTGTGACTCAAAGCATCTGCTACCACATTAGCCTTACCAGGATGATACTGAATAATGAGATCATAGTCTTTGATTAGCTCTAGCCATCTCCTCTGTCTCAAGTTCAAGTCTTTCTGGGTAAAGATGTATTTCAAACTCTTGTGATCAGTGAATATATCACAAGATTCACCGTACAAATAATGACGCCAAATTTTTAAAGCAAGAACCATTGCAGCGAGCTCTAGATCATGAGTAGGATAATTCTGCTCATATTTCTTCAACTGCCTCGATGCATAGGCAATCACTTTGCCATCCTGCATGAGTACACGACCAAGTCCAACTATAGACGCATCTAAATAGATGGTGAACCGTTTTCCAGGCTCAGGAAGGGTAAGAATTGGAGCGGTCAACAACCTATCCTTCAAAGTACAGAAACTACGCTTACACGCATTTGACCACTGGTATTTGACACCTTTCTGTGTCAGCTGGGACATCGGTCTAGCAATGGTTGAGAAACCCTCCACGAAACGCCGGTAATAGCCAGCTAAACCCAGAAAACTCCTCACTTCCTTGACATTGGTTGGCTTCTTCCACTCTACCACTGTCGAGATCTTACTAGGATCAATTGAAATGCCCTCTAGGTTGATTACATGGCCCAAAAACCCAACTTCAGAAATCCAGAATTCACACTTCTTCAGTTTGGCATAAAATTGATTCTCCCTTAGAGTCTCAAGTACTAACTTCAGATGTTGGGCATGATCCTCTTCCATCCTGGAATAAATCAAGATATCATCTATGAATACCACGACGAAATTATCAAGGTATTGATGCAGCATACTGTTCATAACTTCCATGAAAACTGCAGGAGCATTCGTTAGCCCAAAAGACATAACTTTATACTCATAATGCCCATACCACGTAGAGAAAGCTGTCTTCTCAATATCCTGCTCCCGAACCCGAATCTGATTATAACTTGACTGGTGGTCAATCTTGAAAAATATTTTAGCCCCCTTCAATTGGTCGAAGAGATCCTCAATGCGGGGCAAAGGGTATTTATTCTTCACAGTCGCCTGATTAAGAGCCCAATAGTCCACACACATTCACCAACTACCGTCTTTCTTCTTAGTAAATAGAACAGACGCGCCCCACGGCGAAACACTACGCTGAATCATACCTTTGGACAGAATATCGTCCGACTGCTTCTTCAACTCCTGTTGAAAGGGTGAAGCCAAACGGTAAGGAGACATCGATATGGGTCGAGTTCCCGAAATAAGATCAATCCGGAACTCCACTTTCCGTACTGGGGGCATTCCAGGAAGCTCCACAGGAAAGACATCAGAAAACTCCTTCACGACAGGAATCTCCTCGATACAAAGTGAAGAGTTAGTCTTCTCGTTGAGAGACCAAAGCAACCCAATGGTTGATGCCCGACGACTAGTAAACAGACTAGCCAACATGAATAATGAATCAGACGGTGCACTGCCCTAAAAAACCAGTTCTTCACCGGATGGGGCCTGCAAAGTAACCGTCTTCCAGAAACAACAGATCTTGGCACGGTAACGGAATAGCCAGGCCATACCCAGAATAACATCAAATAGTGACAATTGAATTACCATAAGGTTGACGGTGAAAACCTCATCATCGATAATGATGGAACAGCCAGGACATGCTATAGAGCTAGAAATAAGACCCCCGGAGAGCTGACTACCACAGACTCAGAAATATACTACAAACTCAACCCCGCTCTTCTAGCAAACTCCAGGGACACAAAAGAATAAGTAGCCCCTGAATCAAACAGAACGAAAGCATCATGCGAATCGACTAGAAGAGTACATGTCACCACGTCAGGACGGCCCATAGTCTCAGGGGTGGGCATGGCGTAGACCCCCGGTCGTGCCGGAGCAGAGGATGCAGCAACACTCGCTAAAGGATAACCAGAAATCGTTGTGGGAGGAACGAACGACGGGGGTGCAAACGGTACGAAATTCCAGTAGAAACCCGCAGAGGTGCGAGTGCAATGCGGGAGGGACCCACGGAGGAAATCGTAGTGCGAAACCGCCGCTAGGGTGCGAATCGAACCAGGAACATTGGAAGAAGATCTTGCTGGGGCCGACTCCCATCGATGATGCTCGGCTGGTTTGTTTGCACTCGACGACTTGTGGCCCTTCCGACCACACTGACGGTATGTTCCCTTGAAAGAACATTCTGAAGCTCGATGTCCCTCACCACACCGGAACACTTGATACCCTGACCTGGAACAGGGCGCATCGGTGGGGAGGAAGACGAAGAACGTGGCACCGAAGAGGAAGGCGACCCCTTCTTGAGCAGTAGAAATCTACCCCCCTGAAACCTCGGGGAGCAGGTCGTTGGAAAGACCCACCTCCCCCACCAAAACTCCGCTTCTGACCACTGCCAAAACCACCGTGATAACAGGACCATCAGCACCCTGCCTCTGCGAAGAGGGATCTTTCTCCAGTTCCATCCCTCTGGCCTGCTCGACCACCGAGCTGAAGTCACGCAGTCCTGTCGCCCCCAGAATTTGGCGATACTCCTAGTTGAGCTCCCGTCGGAACCTCTTAGCCTTCTCTCGATCATCATTCGCCACTGCTGGTACAAAGCGCACCAGATTATTGAACCCAGCCTCATACTCGGATACTGTCATCTTGTAATACCCCGGCCTGCTCATAGCGTGGCCCATGTGGTCCATGAGGAGTTGTGTGGTGGGATTAGTCCCACATTGCTTGTCTCAAGTGAGTTGTACTAGTATATAATGCCTGTTGGATCCAAACGTAGCACCTCCGGGTTAACTCTTTTACACGAAGCGAGGACGAAAGTGTAAGTGAGGTGCTATATGTGGGCGGGTCCGCCCCAGGGTGGGCTGGGCATTGAGCCGAATTTGGGTCAGGGTGTTACACATCTTCCCTTGCACAAATGTTAGCAGCGATTGCTCCATCTTCTCAATGAAGGAATCTGGATAGAACTTTGCTCTGAAGTGCTCCACAAATAACTCCCAATTGGCTGGCCCCTGAACGTAGGCCCTAGCAGACAGCAATCCTTCCCACCATATATGTCAGCCTGGCCTTTCAACTGAAAGGCTACGAACCGCGCCTTCTGCGCAGAAGTCGTCTCTAGAACCCCAAACTGTCTCTCCATGTACCTCAGCCAATCAGCAGCCTGAACTGGTGTACCCGCTCTATCGAAGGTGTCCAAGCGAAGCGACATCTACTCACAGAGACTCACCCTGGTCTCGGGTGGAACCACTGCAGCAACGGGTTCTGCCGCAGGTACAGCGGCCGCAGGAAATGCCACCTGCATTTGTTGGTGGAGTTGCTAGTTCTCCCTCAGGAGATTCTGAATGAGATCTGCTGACGTGGCCGGAGGCTCAGCGACCGGAGGCGCAGCTGAGGCAATCTCCTCAGTAGCAGCACCAGCCAACCCTTCAGACGAAGATGAAGAAACAGTCGGACCGCGTCCACGACCACGACCACGGATTGGTGGACGACCACGGCCACGGCCTCTACCTCTTGCCATCTAAGAACATCACAGCAAACAAAACCAAATATTTAACTTAACAGGAATATAAGTATGAAGCAATTCATCATCAGAGTAATAAGTGAAAGACATCAATGGAAATGAGAAAGTAATGAATTACCCAAACCCTCCTACTGTGCACAGTGTGTCAATTTAATATTTTTGTATTACCCACGGACCTAAAGCCCGCTCTGATACCAACTGTAACACCCTGGCTATTCGAAAGCCAAGATGTCACTCAAACTTAATCAAAACACTAGGAATCGAACAGAAAAACACAAATAGCATTGATTCTATAACAATAATTTATACAAAACTAACGATAACTAACAATTCCAAATAAAGATAGGAAAACATTTAAAACATGAGTGTAAGGTAACCATAACCAAGTTGGTTTATTACAATTCAACAATTATCAAATAGTTGTCATGAAACGAAAATATCACTGAATTCTGATTTAAGATAAGTGGCGTGCATCGTGCTGGACTAATCCCTCCCAAGACTTGTCTTCCTCATCATTTACCTAATTTAAACAACAAAGCAAGGATGAGCCAAAGACTCAGCAAGTACAATACATAACAGTTCAAGTGAAGTAGACAAGTCAATCATAACCGAAGTATGTACAATTCTCAGAACATCTACATGAATGAATGGAATGAAGGTATGTATTGAAAGAATGGACTGCTCAACAGCTTATACCGGTATAACGAGTGATACACCCGTCAGTGTTCACTTAAGCCCGTACTTAACAAAGTTCGGGGACCCCAAATACCGTATGAAAAATGTTTCATACGGGTATCCAAGATTGCCCATGTTGGAGTGGTGGGACTTACATGCCCATACTGGAATTGATGGGACTTATGATTTCCACTTCTGTGGTCAAAACGAAAACATGGCATGAATAGAATGGATGACACGAAATGAACTATTATCATATGAAAATGAAGAATAATACCCGGCATATGAATATGGCTAGCAAGTCTAGCATTACATCCACGTACAATCATCAACATTCAATATAATGAAACCAAGTACTTACCTTCCGCATTGTGACGTGCTAGGAGGCAACGAAGGTGCTCCTCCACTCACCGCCTCACCGCCTACACAAATATGTATAAGGAATAAGGATAACAAGGTATGACATAGCTACGGTGTCCTACCTTAACCCTCTAACTATCCAACACAATCAACGGGTTCAAACTGACAATTAAACTATTCAGCCACCTGACAACCCTGTTGGGTAGCAGTACGAGAAAAATCATATTTAAAGATCTGTAACTCGGAATGATGTGAAACTAGTGCCCAATGAAACTTAACGAACCAGACTACGAAACTCTAGTTGACAAGATTCACTAAATCTGCCAAAACATTCGGCTAGGCAGCAGTTGAAGATGTATAATAGACATATGTCCAGATAACAGATCAGTAGAAAAGAACATGTCATATCTTTCACTCTACAGATCCAATGGAGATGTTATTTATCAATCCAATGGAGGTGTTATTTATCAATCTGGAAAGACTATTAAAAATTCTATAATAACCTAGTTGGGTGCAGGTCCTGAATCGTATATTAACAAGGTCAAAATTAAGGAACAAACAGACAGTTCCTTCTCGTCAGGCAGATAGAACAGCGCGCAAAGAATAAGTCATAACTATTGAACCGTAAGGTGGAATCCCGTGATCTCGGCGGCTATGGAAATATAAAACCCGTGGTTACAAAACTCTAGGAGACGAAAATATCAGATTCGGCTTATAAGAAACCGAAACTGGCTGCACAACCGACTGTACAGAATGGATCTAATAACAGAGGCAAAACGATCCAACCAATCGAATCGAATTCTCATCTTTTGTGAATCAAACAGCAAGGGGAAGCCATTGTTACCCTTGTAGAACTTCAAGAAAGACGTGGATCGACCTCACGAAGAACTTCCCCTCTCCTCCCTCTTCCTCCCTTCAATTGCCGGCCAAGATGAGGAAGACGAACGGCCGGCGGCGACGGCAGGTGGAGGCGGCTTCGGGGGAGACCTTGGGGCAGCGTCGGGTATCGCCGGAGGCACGCACCAAGGGGCAGGGGAGGTGCCAAGGGGCAGGGGAGTCGCTGGTTTGGGGATAGGCGGTGGCGGCTCAAGGGGGGAGGAAAAGTGTGGAGGGAGAGGGGGACAAGGGGCCAGCTATGGTTGGGAGGGGGGTGGGGCGCATGGGCCTTGGGCCTGGTGCGCCTCCCCCCTTCCATGGCCCCCCGCCTGGCCGACCATAGGCCGGCCAAGGTCTCATTACATTGGGCTAGAGGCCTGGGGTCCAAAAGTTTCTGAAAAACTTTGAATTTCAAAAAGATTATCTCTCCCGAATAAATTTTTCTCAAATCGAAATTCGGAGTATTACAGAATGAATGAATTCATGGATATGAAAGACATAATCTTAAGAAGCATAGATTAATATCCATGAAAAGAAACAATAATTATTGGAATTACTCGAAATCCATAGAACTTAATTATAGCATGAGCATCAAGCATTACAAACAGATATCAGTCAATACATTTTTCATTGTACTTTTCCATGTTGCAGTGATGGGACTTCACTACCCACTCCCGTGGGTGAAACATGAATGGATGAACGAATGAACATGTTGAACGTAAACATATTACCAAAGAATCATGGCATAACAATTATGAATGAAACAAGTAATATCGGAATTATCCATTACACATTCATCAATCATGTGGAACAAATAGCAATCAAGATAATTCAATTCAACTTGCCTTTCACGTTGCGACGCATTAGGAGGCAAGAATGATGCCACTAATCCCGAAGCCTCTCCTCCTACATAATTAAATTACTTACATAAGAATGACGTGATAAGAAGACACTGCTCGCATCACTTTAACTCGTCTTCCCAAAATCCAAGGTTTATATATTTGTTTTACTCAAATTAAATGACAGTCTAGCAGGAAGCTATACTGGACAGCAGTATTAAAACCTTCATAATTTTTGCTCTGAAACTCAAAAAGGTGTGATCTTAGATTTTCTCGAAAGGTAATAAAGTCCTCTACGATAACCTAGTTTGCGAGATGTTCTAGTTCGGCCAACTCCTATGTCTAATAATCATATAAAACTCTGTAACTATAACCTGTCAGACAAAAAATACTGCAGTAGAAGAAAATTCATAACTTTTAATTGGATTAACCAAAATTCAAGATTTTTTAACAATCTAAAAATCCTAAGATATTTCCTTTAACAATCGTGTTGGGTGAAATCTCTGAATCAGCTTTTAACTTAATCTTAATTAATAAACAAGACGACTGCTAACATTCGTCAGGCTCTCTGGACAGCAATAAAGAAATTACCGTAACTTTTAGACCACAACTCCGAATTGGGTGATCTTTAAACCTATGCAAAGCTGAGAACGAGCCCCACAATTCTCTAGGATACAAAATACTCTAATTCGGACACTAATTATGTGAAACCTGACGATCAAATAGATTGCATATTTCTAAACCTACGCGCAACAGCACAACGAAAAAATCTAATCGGTAAAAACTAAAGATCAAACCGGCCTCAACCAGTGGAGAGATCATCATTACCCCTTGAAGACGTGGCCGAGGTTTGCTGAAGATCTCACATGAGGAGCTCCGCCTTCCCGACCCTCCTGCCTCTCTCCTTCGATCGGCACAGCCCGGCTTCTCCCTTCTTTGTAGCCCCGGACAGCAGCGAGGAGCAGGAACAAATGGAGGAGAGCCGCACTGGGGAGCTACTGGTCCAGGAGGATGGCGCCTTGGGGAGAGGAGGTGCGCAAGGGGGGAAGGGGAGAGGGTAGGGTGGTGGCTCAAGGGGTGAGGGGAGGGGGCGGCTAGGGTTTAGGGGAGAGGTGCACACCCCTCCCTTGGCCGACCCCCCACATGGGCATCCTGGGTCGTGGCCCAAGGCCCAGGTTGGCTGTTTTTCGTGAAAACCCCCTTGCAACTCCTGGTAATTCCAATTTTTCATTTAATTTTTTCTCCCGGATACTCTTCTAATCGTCTGAATAAACTTCGGGGTATAACACTCTACCTCCCTTAATAGGATTCGACCCCGAATCTAAACTTTGTTCTATACGAAAGAAATCTTGCAATTGGAAATTGATGACAAAAACACGTAACCGCTGCGAACAAATCTGGATACTGTTCACGCATGCGAGACTCCGGCTCCCAGGTGGCCTCTCCCTCCGATTGATGAGACCAAAGCACTTTGACATATTTCAATGTCTTGTTCCTCATGACTCGCTCTGACTCTTCCAGAATTTTCACTAGCCGGTACTCAAAAGTAAGGTCTTACTCGATACTCAATGGGTCCAATGGAATAACATGCTCTAGGTCTTTCAAATATTTCCTCAGCATGGAAACGTGAAATACATTATGCACACCGCGCGTGGACTCTGGAAGGTCCAAGCGATATGCCAACTTCCCAATGCATGCCATGATAGGGAATGGTCCAACATACCTCGGGCTAAGCTTTCCCCTGGTGCCAAAACGCACGATGCCTTTGGTAAGAGACACTCTCAGAAGAACCTGGTCCCCGACTTCAAATTTCTAAATCTTGCCTTCTCACATCTGCATAGCTCTTCTGTCAGCTCTGAGCAGCTAATAGATTCTTCCTAATCTCTGCTATTCTGGCCACAATCTGTTGAACCCAATCAGGACCCAAAACTGCTCGCTCTCCAACTGCATCCCAGCACAACGGGGACCTACACCGCCCATAGAGTACCTCAAATGGTGCAACTCGAATGCTGACACGAAAACTGTTGTTATAGGTGAACTTTGCCAGAGATAAGTGGTCCTCCGAACTGTCCGCCCAAGACATAACATACGACCTGAGCATGTCCTCAAGTGTCTAAATCGTAAGCTCGGACTGACCATCTGTTTGGGGTGAAATGCAGTGCTAAGGCGAAGCTGTTTGCCCAAGGCACTCTGTAGACTCTCCCAGAACTTAGAGACAAACTTGGCATCACGATCAGAAATAATGGTCTTAGACACACCGTGCAACTGCACTATCTCTTGTACATAGATAGGAGCCAAGTCACTCGCTGAATTTGTTGTACGGATGGGAATGAAGTAAGCTGACATGCTGAACCGGTCCACTATAACCCAATTAGCATCCTTTCGTCACTGCGTTCGAGGTAAACCCACCACAAAATCCATAAAGATGTCATCCCACAGCCATACTGGAACCTCCAAAGGCTGCAACAATCCTGCTGGCCATTTATGCTCAGCCTTGACTCGTTGACAAACACCACAAGATGCCACATACTGAGCAATATCAACCTTCATTCTTTTCCACCAAAAATTCTTTTTCAAATCCTTATACATGTTGGTCTCACCAGGATGTACGGTATAAGGAGTACAATGACTTTCTCTCATAATTTCATCCTTAACCTGGGACCCCTGTGGCACACAAAGACAGACCTTAAATCGCAATGCACCAGTCTCATCAATGCTGAAATGACCTTGCTTCCCTTCATCGAGGCGCTTCTTCGCCCGCTAGAGCATCTGATCCTGCTACTGTGCCTCTCGCACTCGATCTGGAATAGCTGACTCGAGAAGCAAACGAGTCTCAACCTAGGCGGTGCCCGCAAAATAGAATGAGATATCCATACGCTCAAAATTAGTAATAAGACAACTAAGAGTAGGAGGTGTCACCCTGCGACTCAAAGCATCCACTACCACATTAGCCTTGCTAGGGTGATACTGAATGGTGAGACCGTAATCTTTTATTAATTCCAACCACCTTTGTTGTCTCAGATTTAAGTCCTTCTGGGTAAATATATACTTCAGACTCTTGTAATCAGTGAATATATCGCAAGATTTACCATATAGGTAATGACGCCAAATCTTTAGAGCAAGAACCACTGTGGCGAGCTCTAAATCATGGGTAGGATAATTCTGCTCGTGTTTCTTCAGCTGTCTCGAAGCATAGGAAATCACCTTACCATCCTGCATAAGCACACACCGAGTCCAACTCGAGATGCATCTGAATAAAGAGCGAACAGCTTACCGGGTTCAGGAAGGGTAAGAATAGGAGCAGTCACCAACCTTTCCTTCAAAGTGCAGAAACTGCACTCACACTCATCTGTCCACTGAAACTTGACACCTTTCTGAGTTAGTTGTGACATCGGTTTGGTAATGATAGAGAAACCCTCTACAAAACATCGATAATAACCAGCTAAGCCGAGGAAATTCCTCACCTACTTGACATTGGTTGGCCTTTTCCATTCTAGCACCATCGAGATCTTGCTAGGATCGACTGAAATGCCCTCTTGATTAATCACATGGCCCAGAAACCCATCTTCAGAAAACCAGAACTTGCATTTCTTCAGCTTGGCATAAAATTGGTTTTCTCTCAAAGTCTCAAGGATCAACCTTAAGTGGGTCTCATGATCCTCCTCTGTCTTAGAATAGATGAAGATATCATCAATGAACACCACTACGAAATCATCAAGATACCGATGAAGTATGTTGTCCATTACTTCCATGAAAACTACACGTGCATTTATTAGTCCAAAAGATATAACTTTATACTCACAATGACCATACCTCGTAGAGAAAATCATCTTTTCAATATCCTTGTAACATCCCAAAGTTCTGTTACCAAAATTAAAATTAATAAAGCTATTATTTTATTGGATTTTCAAGCTGTCGAAGAATTTTCTCGATTTTCTGTAACCTAAAAGGAGTTTTCACTGTTAAAAAGATAATTAAAAATTAATTATTTAATTTCTTGATTTTAAAGTCAAAAAGAAAATTTATTGGATTTTCTGGGATTTTATTGGATTTAAAGTGAAAATTAATATTTTAATTAATTTATTTTTCTGGTATTTAAAAAGGTTTTTCCTATTTTCTAGAAAATAAAATTAAAAATGAAAGCCAACTTTAAGTGGTAATTATTTTTATTAAGTTCAAAATAATTCTAGGAATTTTTGTGAATTTTTATAGAATTTTTGAACTCTATTTACTATATTCTAAAAATGTATTTAATTTATGGCTCAATATGTATTTCGAAAATAAAAAAAAAATCAAAAATGGGAATTCCGATCGGGTCACCCATCCCGCCCCTACTCCCAGGCGTGACTCACTTATCATTGAATGAGCTACCAACCGACCACTTTCGTTTTACTGATTAGGTCTCCACTCCCTCTCTTTTATTCCTTCTTTACCCCTTCTTCTTGTACCTCGTGCCCGAGAGCACTTTCTCTCTGTCCTTCCCGTGAACTTCCATGGAACTACTGCCTCTCCACAAGCCGCCGGCTCTGGCCGCCGCCAACCCCGATCACCTCGCCGCCGCCGCCCCTCCCCCACCCCACCGCGCCACCACTCCACCCCTCTCCTTCCCTCTCCTGCCTCTCCCCTTGCTGCCATTGCAGAGCACCGAGCTCCAACACCAACAATGTCCGACCTTCACTCCCTCTCTCATTTCTTTGCGCACGAAGCGTCAAATTTGATTCCATTTGAAGCGAAATGTCCCCAATAAACTCACCCACATCATACAACCATCAATTTTATGTTTCCTCCATCAATTGCATTCAATTTGGCCGTTTCTTCCCGTTCTTCTTTTGCAAACCAAAAACTGAACTTTATTCCTCGGATGTTTCCCGTCAACTCAAGCACCTCCTTCACATTATAAATAGAGCATCACGTGTTCCCGTCTCTCATATTCGATTTTCCTCAAACCCCACCCCCTAACTCCCCTCCATTTCCCCGAAATGCTGATGTCAACCCACCTTCTTCCCGAAGTCCGGACACGACATCTTGGTGTTGATCTCCTTCTCTGGTGAATCTACCACCGACCACGTCATAACGTGTTCCCGGTATCACCCTTCTAATCCCCCACCTCATTTCATCTTCTTTGACACCGAGAAGCTCGGCCACCGCGAGCTCCTCAACATCAACAATGGCCGTCGTGGGCGTGGTACCACGGTCCTTCCCCGGCCGAACCGTCTTCACCATCGCGTTCCCCTCACCGAGGCACATCCCGTGCTCACCTCCTCTCGTCGGTGTTGTTCCCCGACCATCGCCACCCCGTGCAAGCCGCCACCACCGTGCGCCCCGGTCTTCACTGCCACCACCTCGCTCCGTCTCCGGCCAAACCACCACCACCATTGCGTAGAGGATGCCGATGGGTTTCCATTTTGGCTATTCTCCGACCACCTCGCCGCTAGCCTCGCCGGAGTCGCTACTGGTCGGAGCTCCATGCTACTGGTCGAAGATCTGCTCAGTTCGGTTTCTGGTTGGTCTGCTCCGTTCGGTTTCTGGTGGCCTGAACTTCTCGTTTACCTGCTTCACATATTTGCGCTCAGTATATTAGTCTGAACCACACGTTGGCTCAGTTGGCTAGACGAAGCAATCGGTTCTTCTATTGCCACAACAGATTTCGACGATTTCGGGCATCTGGATTTCGACGCCGTTTGAGAACATCGATTAACCTGAAACACCCCAGCCCAACACTGAGCCTGGAATGCCACCAACCTAACCGTATCAACCAATATACATCAACACACTAAGAAATATCAGCAAGCAAAGCAATAATAAAACCCATCCACGGGTCACAATAGAACATGAATAAAGATTGGTCAAGCAAGAGTAAAGAAGCGAGGGAAAGCATAACCAGGTAAACAATCCAAAACAACACCAAACTAATGAATCCAAAGCCATGAAACAAATAGACTAGTCCAAAACATTAATCTAATCTTATTCTATTTCTAACATGTCCTAGAGTAATCCGGCAATAATGAATATCAAGGTTCTCATGGCAAATTATCGTGTGATGAAATGTGAGGCTATCCCATGGTGGCGCCTCGAAGATCACCTAAAAACAACAGAAGAGCAAGGGTGAGTCCATGACTCAGCAAATACATGAATATTCAATGAACAATAATAAATCAACATCATTCAATAACTTCATTATCATCATAGGTACTTCTAATAATATTCCCATGATGTTATCTTCTCTTTGTTTCACACCCATTAATCTCATATATCAATGCAACTCTAATCTACATGTCCACATGCACTTCTTTCGCGTATACCGGTATAGCATGAGTGAATGCTCAATCCACAAGGATCGGGGACCTCCTCCACTCCCGTGGAGTTGTGATCATTCATGATCACCTGCTCATATGCAAAGATGCTTATGAATGCAAACATGCATAATTTCATAATACTCATCATATCCAATTTTTCATCATGTCCATTAATCATATAAATCCATACCATTCCATTGCTTGCAATTAAATAAAACAAAAGCACAGCAATAATGGTAATGGAAGATAAAGAAAATAGTGATTAATCATTGATCGTTGTCTACCATACACTTGCCTTTACTAGTTGCGACGCACGGTTTGGTTAGAAGATGGAAACAAGCACGATGCCTCTCCTACATTAAATATTCAAATTTCAATAAAAGCTACAGCATCAAGAATAGCAATCAATAGACATCGCTCCTACCCATCCCCAACTATACCACGCTTCTCCGGTACCGAATAGTTACCCATTGCTGTCTAGGTACTAAAACGAACATAACTTTTGACTCAAAAGTCCAATCACAACAAACCACCACGTTCTGGATTCTTCATAAAATTCTCCACATTTTCTTAGATTACGAAGACTTCTAATTAAATCATCTAACCCTCCGTTTTTAGCCCAGAAAACCAATCTATCCGCTTCGGAACAGCGGGTCTTACTAAATTCATAACTTTTGTTTTACCCAACCAAAGTTCGAGTTCTTGGATCCTACAGAACCCTCAGACAATTATCTACATCTTCTATGTAGATTAAAAACTCTAATTAGTCTATTTACTATTTTTAATCTCTAGTCTACCAAAACAGTACCGAAATACGACGACTACAAAGACAGCAGTCTTCCAAAATTCATATCTCGAATTCTACTTGGCCGCTCGACATGATTAAATATGCTATAGAAAGATATCGAAATTATCTAAAATTAACTAGTAGATGATATTCCCAAAATTCGCCATTAAGGTACCCGAATAAATCGTACAACAGAACGGCATACTAAACAGGTCTACTAATCGGTCCCTCGACTAGAAAATTCTAAAACCCTCTCTAATCTCGATTCTAATATATAATTAAATTAAAAAAAATAGAAAGAGAAAACCAGATTGTTACCACACGACGAAAAACCCAAATCTCGTCTTCTTCCTCCTAATCCTCTTCTCTTGTCTTTCTTGGCTTCTTCTTCTTTCTACTATTGCAAGTTTCATGGACGAGTATAATTCTTGAAGCCACAACTTTCTAGTCACATCAACACTTCAGCCTATGACATGTATTGCAAGCTAGCAGACAGCAGGAATAACTACCAAATATGCATGCGGCATGCGAAGCTAGCGCTACAGCAGCCCTGTGCTTACATGCACAAACGGTTCACCGAACAGCCATGTCCACGTCTTTGGCGAATCTGCGGCTCCCGCGTCCACACGCAGCCGATCGAATTGGTGAACATCACACGCAGGGATTGGCAAGTTATACCTTTGGATCCTTCTCTCCCCATGGCCCCTTTTCCACTACCCAAAACAACTTCTTATTTTCACGATTATACCTTTGATCATATTTGATCCCAATTTCTAAAAAATTTAAAATTCCATTTTAAATTAGTAATGCATGCGTATTTTTATTCAATGTAATTTAAATACTTGCTTTTTAAATTATAGTTATGCCTAAATCCTTTGTACTGCCAATCTTGACATTTAAATAAACATACCTTGATACCTTAGATGAAAATCTAGTTTATGCGATAGTATGAACTAGAACATTTTGAGAAAAATTATGCTTAGCGACGCTTAGACCCAAAATTATTTAATTTGTGAACTTTCAGCAAAAGATCAAATGTTGTTTAAATTGTATCCATAGGCATTTTTGTGCCATGGATGTTTGAAAAAGATTTGAAAAGCAAAATAAAGTTGGTTTGTACTTGGGCGAAGTGGATGCTTGGTGGGTGCAGGTTTATGCACGGGCTCAATCTGGGTAGGATTGAGGCCCAAGAGTTATTTTGGATGTTGCCCAAGTCAGTTAAGGACCAGTCTTCGAGCCGCATCTTACTAAGTCACATCGTACTTCCACATGTCTCGAATGGGAGGGACCTGGCTAACTAATTTGTAACATTTCACCGTGGTTGTGCCATATTGATGTGTGGGTGTCAGAATGATCTACTTTTATGTATTCCCACCTTGCGTAAGAGGGGGCCTGAACCCAGCGGGTTTCTATCCAAAGGGGGTGAATCCTTAGCGATGCAGGACTACGGTGGAATGGCGTATTGTAAAGGCCTTGACACGTGCTCTAGACTGCTTACCTAATGTAGTGAGCAGTGGTATCGACGGATGCCAAACAAACTAGAGAATTCATGTCTTGTGGGTAAAGTTGTACAACCTCTGCAGAGTGTAAAACTATTCGAATAGCCGTGTCCACGGTCATGGACATGCTGAGCAAAGCAACTCAAAGTTAGACTTTGATTTTGTTTTCAAAAGACTCTATCAAATGGTTTTGGATTTTTATCCAAATGGGAAGTTGGGCAGGAAGCCATGTGATAGGAGGGTATCCTTCACCGCTGTTGTGTGAATGTTATCTTACTATAAAACTTGAAAATTTATAAAATAAATTTTAGTTATAGAATAACTGCTTTAGAACTTAGTACAAATATTAAAGAAAACATTATTTTATGCAAATTAAACCAAAAAGCCTTCCTTTGACATATCCCTGCTTGCATTAAATCTGTTATTGGGTGTAACTTGTGAGCACGGTAGTTGTGCTCACCCTTACTTCATGCAAATAAATTTCAGAGGAGAAGGACTTCGGATCTCGACGACTAGGCCGCTACCCCAGTCGATTGCGTGTGGCAGATCAGCTGGACTCCACTACTTCTTCGTCTTCCGCTGTGTTTGTTTATTGTTGGCCTGTAAGCCACTTTTGTAATAAACTAGGTTGATTATTAATAAAGTTATGCGAATTATGGATGCTACCATATTTGTTTACTGTTTGAACTAGCTACTGATCATGGGACTAGTTCAGAAATGCATAGAGGATTCTGGCGTGTTACTCCCGGGTCCGACAATCTTGCTCCCGAACTCGAATTTGGTTATATCCTAACTGAAGGTCAATCTTGGAGAACACTTTAGCTCCTTTCAGATGATCAAAGAGATCCTCAATACGGGGCAAAAGATATTTATTCTTTATTGTTTCTTGATTGAGAGCCAGATAATCCACGTACATATGCCAACTACCATCTTTCTTCTTAGTGAAGAGGACATGCGCTCCCCAAGGTGAAACACTACGCCGAATCATGCCTTTAGATAACAAATCATCCTATTGCTTTTTCAACTCATCCTGGAAGGGTCGTGCCGAACGGTACGGAGACATAGAAATAGGTCGAGCACCAGGAATAAGATCAATCCAGAATTCCACATTCCGTACTGGAGGCATCCTAGGAAGCTCTGCAGGGAAAACATCAGGATATTCACATACTACAGGAATCTCCTCGATGCACATAGAGGAATCTGCCTTCGCGCTACAAGACCAAAGTAATACAATGGTTGATGCCCGTCTGCTAGAGAACAAACTCGCCAACACAAAAGGGAATCAGACGGTGCACTGCCCTGGAACACCAATTCTTTACCGGATGGGGCTTGCAAAGTCACAGTCTTCCAGAAGTAACAAATCTTAGCGTGGTAACTGAATAACCAATCCATGCCAAGGATAACATCGAATGGAGATAACTGAATCACCACAAGATTAGCTGTGAAATCCTCCTCATCAATGGTAATGGAACAGCCCAGACATAATGTAGAGCTAGAAATGAAACCCCCCGGAGAACTAACCACAACAGATTGAGAAATAATATGCACACTCAAACCCGTTCTCCTAGCAAACTCAAGTGACACAAACGAATAGGTAGCTCCTGAATCAAAAGAACAAAAGCCCCATGGGAATCAACTAATAAGGTACCTATCACCACGTTAGGATGACCTACGGTCCCAGGTGTAGGCATGGCGTAGACTCCCTATGGCGTCGATGTAGAGGATGCCCCAACACTCGGCGATGGATGAATAGAAACAGCTGCCGGTGGAGCAAACGATGGCGGTGCAGACGGCGCAGAGTTCCAGTAGAACCCTGTAGGACACGCTGGAGAGAACGCCGCAGGAGGAACCCAACCAGAGGGATACTGAGGCGGGGAGCAGCTACCAGAGTCTGAACTGAACCTCGTGGACTAGTGAACGAAGATGCTACATGCTAACTCCCACTTGATGATACTCGCTGGATTCTTTTTGCAAATTAACATTTTATGGCCTGACAGGCCACAATGACGACAATCTCCAGTGAAAGAGCACTCAGAAGTACGATTACTGCCACTGCACTTAAAGCAAATCATACCCTGACCTGGAATAGGACGCAACGCCTACGAGGAAGTACGATGTGCAGGAGGAGTCTGCCTCTACTGACCAGATCGCGCAGACGACTGAGGACGATGGCCTCCCTAAAACTTCTTGGAAACAGGTCACTAAGAAGAACCACCAAAACTCCTCTTCTGACCACTGCCAGATCCACCAGTAGGGGTAAGGCCACTAGAAGACTACCTCTCTCTAGTGAGCTCTCTCTCCAACTCCATATCCTTGGCCTGATCGACCACAGAGTTGAACTCAGGTAAGCTGGTCACCCCCAGGACGTGGCGATACTCATGGTTAAGTCCCCTACGGAATCTCTTTGCCTTCTCTCGATCATTACCAGCCACAGCTGGCTCAAAACGGACTAAGATGTTGAATCCTGCTTCATAGTCCGCCACAAACAGCTTCCCTTAATAAAGGTCATTAGGGAATGTTCCATCCTCTCAAGGAAAGAATCAGGATAAAACTTAGCCCTGAACTACTCCAAGAAATCCTCCCAGGTGATTGGTCCCTACAGTGGAGTTCTAGCTGATAGAACTCCTTCCCACCAAATATCTGCTTAGCCTTTCAGTTGAAAAGCCACGAAACGCACATTCTGCGCTGAAGTCATCTCCAATGCACCAAAATGTCTTTCCATATACCGAAGCCAATCAGCTGCCCTAACCGAGGTACCTACTCCGTCAAATGTGTCTAGACAGAGAGATATCCACTCTCGAAGGCTCATTCTGGCCTCAGGTGGAGCTGGTGCAGCAACTGGAGCAGCAACAGGTGCAACTACAGCAGGAGGAGCTCCCTGCACCTGCTGACGAAGCTGTTGAACCTCCCTCTGAAGATCCTGAAGTAAGGCGGCCGTCGCGGCCTGAGCATCAGCAGCCGGGTGAGCAGTTGAGGCAACCTCCTCAGCCGCCTCACCAACGGCCTCCTCAGCCGGGGACGAAGACACAGCCAGAACGCGTCCACGACCACGGCCACGGCCCGCTTCACTACCATAACCTCTACCTCTTGCCATTTCCGAACACCAAAAATATATAGCTAATCATTTAACTTTAGAACCATAATAACAGATGTTCAAATCAATTCAATAACAGTTCAACTCCAATATAATGAAACATACTATCAGAAGCGCAGATGCAATGAATTACCCAATTCCCACAACTGTGCACACTGTGTCAATTTAATAGTTCTAACTACCATAGACCTAAAGTCCGCTCTGATACCAACTGTAACACCCTGGCTATGTGGAAGCCAAGATATTACCTAAAGTCTAACTCCAAGCAATACTATGAATTAAGTTCAAGAACCTTTCAACTAATAACATAAAAAGAGCAACATCTAATAGAATGAATTATGAATTGAATCAGAATTCAACAACATTTCAAAACTCTAATTATCCAATCATATTGAATCATTTATGATAAATCTATCACTAAACTATACGAAGATTCTTAGGCAATTACTAATTCAACCATATCATAATGAAGGATAATATCAACAATCAAACTCCATTTATTACAATAAAATATTTATCAAATGGAAGGTAATGACAAGTTAATCGAATTAAAAAGTGAATAATGTGAAGTGATTGAAGTGATCCATGACTAATCCCTCCCAAGCATACCGTCCTCACTGTTTACCTAAACAAATAAACACGGCAAGAATGATTGCACGACTCAGCAAGTACAACGTAATAATATGAACAACAATGAATAAGAACCTGACGGCCACAATACATAATAAGAATGTAGAATGGCATAAATCATATGAATGAATGAAATGCATGACCTCCTCTTCTGCTTATACCGGTATAGCTAGTGAACACCCATCGATGTTCACACCTGCCCGCATTATCCTAAATGCGGGGATCCAAGGCCCGTTTGAAAAATATTTCATAACGAGGATACACTTTGCCCACATTGGAATGGTGGGTTTTACATGCCCATATTGGAATTATGGGTCTTTACATCCCACTCCCGTGGGTGAAACATGAACAATGACTGAATTCATGGATATGAAAGACATAATCTTAAGAAGCATAGATTAATATCCATGAAAAGGAACAAGAATTATTGGAATTACTCGAAATCCATATAACTTAATCATAGCATGAGAATCAAGCATTACAAACAGATATCAGTCAATAATTTTTCAATGTACTTGCCCATGTTGGAGTGATGGGACTTCACTACCCACTCCCGTGGGTGAAATATGAATGGATGAACGAATGAACATGTTGAACGTAAATATATTACCGAAGAATCATGGTATAACAATTATGAATGGAAACAAGTAATACCGGAATTATCCATTACACATTCATCAATCATGTGGAATAAATAGCAATCAAGACAATTCAATTCTACTTGCCTTTCGCGTTGCAACACGTTAGGAGGCAAGGATGATGCTATTAATCATAAGAAGACACTACTCGCATCACTTTAACTCATTTTCCCAAAACCCAAGGTTTATATATTTGTTCTACTCAAATTAAACGACAGTCTAGCAGGAAGTTATACTGGATAGCGGTATTAAATCCTTCATAACTTTTGCTATGAAACTCAGAAAGGTGTGATCTTAGATTATCTGGAAAGGTAATAAAATCCTCTACAATAACCTAGTTGGCAAGACTTTCTAGTTCGGTGAACTCCTGTGTCTAATATTCAGATGAAACTCTGTAACTATAACCTGCCAGACAGAAAATATTACAGCAGAAGAAAATTCATAACTTTTAATTGGATTAACCAAAATTCAAGATTTTTTAACAATCTGAATCAAGCATTACAATCGTGTTGGGTGAAATTTGAATCAAACTAATTAATTAATAAAAGACAATGTACTTACGCAGCGATAAAGAAATCAACATAACTTTTAGACCACAACTCCGAATTGGGTGATCTTTAAACATATGGAAAGCTGAGAATGAGCCCCACAATTCTCTAGGAGACAAAATCATCTAATTCAGACTCTAGCTACGCGAAACCTGACGATCAAGTAGATTGCAGATCTCTGAACCTACGCGCAACAGCATAACGAAAATCTAATCGGTAAAAAGTAAAGATCAAACCGGCCTCAACCAGCGGGGAGATCATCGTTACCCTTTGAAGACGTGGCCAATGTTTGCTGAAGATATCACATGAGGAGCTCCGCCTTCTCCCTTCTTTGCAGCCCCAGACAGTAGCGAGGAGCTGGCACAATTGGAGGAGAGCCACGCAGGGGAGCTGCTGGTCCAGGAGGATGGCGCCTTGGGGGAGAGGAGGTGCGCAAGGGGGGAAGGGGAGAGGGCAGGGTGGCGGCTCAAGGGGTGAGGGGAGGGGCGGCTAGGGTTTACAGGGAAGGAGCACCCCCCTTGGCCGGCCCCCCACATGGCCCTCCTGGGCTGTGGCCCAAAGCCACTCCTGAAAATTCCAATTTTCTATTTAATTCTTTCTCCGAATACTCTTCTAATCGTCCGAATAAACTTCTGGGTATTACAACCACTGCCATTGATGCCTACCCCGAGTTCCATCCTCGCCTTTCGTCACCATCGTAGCGTTCCTCATCCTCCCGGATTCGTCCACATTGGCATCGATCTAATCTCGAGGTGTCGTCCCTTCTCCTCGATCCAAATCGTCATCATTGTCGTCTTCAAGCTCGGGCGCCGCCGCCACTGATGTCGCTTCCGAACTCTAAACTCGTCAGTGAGCCTCTCCCCTCCACCGTGACTTATCTCCCCTCTCCGTGACTTCTACGTCCCCTTTCTTCTCTGATACCTGTGACACCATCCCCAACAATCCCACCAACGCCATGTTGTCCCCATCCTCTAACTGTAGCGTACCCCTCCTCACCCCGTCGACCCATGCCGCCACGGCCCATGCTGCGGCTGTCGTACCATTGTTGGAGCCATCTCCCTCCCACACGCTTGCCGAAGCCTCTCCCCAATGTCCTCTCATGCCGCCAAGTACCTGAGTTCGGCGTCACTCATCGTTGGCGAGGTTTCACCACAGTCCAACCGAGGCAGCCACCGTCGGCCATGGTCATCACTAGCCCACGTGGCTCACCCCCACCAAACCCTAAATCCAAAACCTGTGCACTTGATCCAGCAATAACCCTGTCATCGACATGTGGTCTCCACATGTCAGCCACTCAGCCGTGAACTCAGTTCACTGTGAACCAGAGCCGATTTCATGGACCGGTCCATAGACCGAGGGCTCACTTGTCAATCTATATTCCTTTTTAATTATTTAATTCGAATAGAATATTCCTCCCTCTCTTTTTCTAGCATTTTCCTACCCGACAAAAAATTCTAGAAGCCCGTTCTCTTTCCTACGAGCTCTGATTGAACCCGTTCTTGTTCCTAAATTAATCTAAATTCAATCTCTATATTCCAATGACTTATATTTCAATATTTGAGTAAGTCAAGTCGTACCCTTGATCATGCGGAACCTATGTTTGTGAAAGTTCTGTGTTTTACATATCAAATTGCATGCTACTTTTATATCAACTGTACTTACTAGGAGTAGCTAAATATCTAATTGTTCTGTATTCCACCTTGGTTATTGCATGCCATGTATCCATTGTTAACCTAGTCTTGGGTCATTATTAGTTGGATATAATTGTACTATCAACATGGGTTGATGTAATTATGTTTAGTTGTACGATGGGCTCACTCACATGATTAATTATGTTAATATTGACTTAATATGATATGGAATCGTGGCGGGTAGCCACTGTTATACAATTTGTGTGTCATGGAAGGAGATGTCATTTGTCTTGGTTAAATAAAATGGTTTCATACTTAGGCGAGTGATCGTTCAGTAAAGGGAGTGCGTTTGTACATTGGGATGAGGTTGTCTCACCTAGGTTGGTTAAGTACTTAATCTTGTGCAACATTGAGTTAAACCATACCGTACTACCACATGTCCAGGATGGGATAGAACTGGCTGATGAATTTGCAATGTCTTGACTATGGTTCTGCAATTTGGTGTGTGCATTCCGAGATGGACGAGTAGACTCACATGGTGCAAGAGGGGGCCTTGACTGTGATGGATGGAACCCTCCAGTGGTGATTGGTGAAACCTTAGCATGCGGGACTAGGTTGAGACATAGTGTAAAGGCCTTGTCATCTTCCAGCAAAGTAAATGCTAATCATATCCCGTGGGTAAAGTTGTACAATCCCTGCAAAGTGTAAAACTTTTCGAACAACTATATCCCCAATTATGGACAATGCATGGGGATTTCATATGAGGTATAGATTTTCATCGAATGTAGTTTGGTTGGAAAGTGAACCGGGAGTTCATTGGTGATTTTAACATCTAAAAGTAACACATGTGGGTATAGTGGTTTAATGAGCCTGTAGTTGGTTAAGGGTGATGCCTCTCCAAACTTTTTGTTTTGTCTACCATTGGTTTAAAAGTTATTTATTATTGTTTCTCAAATACGCTATGTATCTATTTACTGTATTTAGTTCAAGTTATTACTTTTTGCAAAAGAATACCATATGTCCACTCATTGTCAAGCCTCGCATAAATATATATGCATCATTGTTTTCACGACTTGCTGCATACTCTATGTACTCATGGATATATGTTGAAGAAGTTATCAACTAAGTGATGGTCATTGAGGATTAATACCTCGAGGTATCGTGGAGAACTAGATCGTGCTACCGCAGTCGATTGCCTATGATATAAGGATGAGCTACATTTGGAGATTACTTTATTCCTTTTGCTGTAGTTTACTTGTGCTGTTTAGCCTCAGAGGGTATTAATTGTAAAGTTGAACCATAAATTCGCTATTAAGACAATTAATAATATTGTCATTTCATAGTTATTTGTGTATATGATTGTTATTTCATCTATGTTGCCACTGTATACACTAATGTTAACCTAGACTAGTACAGAATACACAGAGAATTTATATTTGTAAATCTAGGTTCCCGCAACTTGCATCATGCTTATTGAAACTACTACTTTAAACTTGACTGAAGCTTATTGAAACTTGATTGAAATATCACAAAACTAGATTCAGACACGTTAAAACTTGCATGAAACTTCTTGTAACTTGTCCCCACTTTTTCTAGAAAAAAACAGAAACTAGATTGAAACATCTTGAAACTAGCATGAAACTACTAAGAAACGAACATCTTGAAACTTGCATCATGCTTATTGGAACTACTTGAAACTCGACTGAAGCATGTTGAAACTTGATTGAAATATCATGAAACTAGATTGAGACATGTTAAAACTTGGATGGAACTTTCTTGAAACTGGAACCTCTACTTAAAACTTGATCAAAACATTTTTAAACTTTAGTGAAACTTGATGAAATCACCGTGAAACTAGATTGATACATCTTAAAACTTGGATAAAACTTATTGAATCTTTTTTGCCCATGAAGCTTATCCTACGGAAAAGTGAAATTGGATTGAAACTTCCTGAAACTTGTCACAAGTTATTCAAACATCTTGAAACAGTGCAGGCCAATTTCAGATTAATACATAACAGAGAGAGAAAGTATGTGTCCTTGAAGGGGCAAGGGACTATCAGGGCCGGACAGGAAACTCCACAAATCCGCGAACCGCAATTTGTCTCCATTTATTTCATGTCACCGTACAGACCACGAAACTACGTAAATAAAACATGTCTCGTTCATGCAACGTTTTGCTATGCAACATCAAGAATTGCTCAGCTGTTTCACAGATGGCTCGACTCAAAAAGTAACAAATCCTTTCTCCTTCAAGCTCTCGATAGTCTCATTTATGCTTGTCTCCAGAGGAATCAACTCGATACCCAAGCTTCTTATCTTGTCCTTTGATACCTGGTAGGTTGGGAAAAATGGCTTGTCATCTGCGCACCTGAAAAAAAAACAAGAGAGTATTGCCACTCATTCTGAGTTCTGGGCAGACAGAAGAGAGGGAACACGTACTGAACCCCATACAGTGATTTTATTATAATGTTGTGACACGATAGGGAAACATTTATAAGATTTAGTGCCCCGACAACAGTGAAGAACAAAGTAAGAAACAAATAATATCCAACACAATACTGTCCTGGATTCGACTCCACAGGGCGTCACTTGAGAGAATGCTAGCAAAACATATTAACTTACTTGTCTGGCTGTTGAACGTTGGGGTACATCCCTCGTATGATCTTGACAACCTCCGAGTAGTGAGCAACTCTTTCAACCATGCAATATCTTCCATTTGCTGAAGGAACTTCATATGCAAGGATATGTGCCAGGGCAACATCTTTAACGTTTATCCATCCAAAGCTGAAATTAGGGTAAGTAGAAGATGACCCTGCAAGCAAATGAGAAGGATTTGGATTACATCTCCTCTATTTCTTGTTAAGGGTCCTAACAGAAATGTTTCCTTGTTAGAACACACTCCACTGCTATAACCGCTGTAATTTGGACAGTTCTTTTGTCCAGTCATAAGCATTTATTTGGTTCGTGCTTTTCATAAATATAAACCAGTCCAATATCCTTTCTGCTAGATACATACATGCTCATAACATTGACACAGAAATGAAGATCAACTCAAAGTGCCCAAAGAAATGGGAACAAAGCTACAGCAAAACATAGAGAAGGTACCATAGGCCATAAATGGGCCATCTACTGTCCCAATTATGTGGCTGCTTATTCACATAGGCCATAAGCTTGAGAAAATAAGTAACACATTCCAAGCCAATTTAACATAGCCTTCTTATTCACATTGCTTAGAAGATTCACGTAATTTACCATGAATGTAACCCGCGGCTTTAGGATACACAACTATTAGTTAGATGAACGGTTAGTTAGTTAGTAGAAATATTCCAGTATGGCAATATCTCACCCGCGGCTTTAGGATACACAACTATTAGTTAGTTAGTAGAAATATTCCAGTATGGCAATATCTCACAGTGCTTGCATCAGTTTACAAAAAAAGAAGAAAGAAACATAATTTAACATAGTTTGAAATACCTTGAGCTCGTTTGCATCTTTTATTTGAGTACTAGACACAATTGTCCTAATGGCTAATAGGTGTTTTTCTCAAACAAATGACAAAAGAAAGATAGGTGTAGGCATAACCGCATAAGAATTCGACAGTAGATACATCTCACTCCGGGAAATTTAATTGGTCAAGCAACATACGATTGATTAGCTTCAGGATTGCTTCAGCACTAGTATTCAGTGTAGGCTGCAGCAGGGGACCGATGACCATTGCTGGGTTTATTGTCACTATTTCAAAACCATTATCTTTTGAGAACTTCCAAGCAGCGTCCTCTGCAAGTGTCTTGGACAGGATATACCATTGCTGAAGCAGAATGAACAGTCAGAAAAAGTGTACAAAAATACTGTACAGTAAACTTCCAGAGATCATAAATATAAAAAGACAAAGTGAAAACTCTGTCTTCATCTGCACTTGTCAAGTCAGATTATTAAAAGATGGAAGAACTCTCTTGGAAGGCAAAAATTATAACTAAGCTTGCAATCAGTATAACGAATCAAATATATATCCCCATCAAACTAGAATTATGTACTGATAATGACAAGTGCAGGCGCCAGTTATATGGGAATAGTACTCAAGTGAATAAATATCCCTTAAACATTCATTACTGATGAATCATTAGACACTATGTTGTGTTCAGCACAACGCCTTGACTAACCAATGGGCTGAAGCAGAGGTTGTTCTGCAATTGTTTAGTAGCAATGGACAGAGACTATCTATCTATCACACAATGACGTAAGTGTTAATTTAACCAAGCAACTAAATTTATCCTAAATACACAGAACAAGATCAATTCACAGTGAGTTTTCTCTACCTAAACTTCTCATTATGCATTATGTATTTTGTAGGCCTCAACCTACAGACTGGTCTGAAACTACGAAAAAATACTGTATTCACAACGATGATATCACCCTCTTATCCTAGGAACCAAATCTATCCAAATTCCAGTGGAGGTGTACAAGTTTCCTGTACAGAGACCTTTTAAATAAAGAGAATTCATATGAAAAAGTCAGCGAATAAACAAAACAAGGGCATTTGAACGCAGGTAGAGTGGCAGTGGCAGACAGATAGAGCAACCAGAATCAGCGGTATTTATTTATGTGACTTGCCAATCCATATATGCCAAACAACCAAACCGCCATTTGCACAATAAAGGCATATTACCTGATTCTTTTCACAAAGCTCTGGAAGTGAAAACCATGTCTCATCAACTACTACATCAGGAGTTCTTGGTTTCCCATTGTAGGCAACAGCAGCCATGGATGATGTTACAACTACTCTTTTAATAGAAGCTTTCTTGCAGGAGCCCATAACATTAAGTGTTCCCTTGACTGCTGGGTCAAGTAACTCAGCCTGAAAGACATACATATATAAAACAAAAAAAACATAGAACTCCTTAGTGAATTAATAAAATTATATTACTTCCAGAGTACTTAGAAAGGTCGACACTTGGTCCAACTCCAACAAAGGTGAAATCATGTAGATTGTCAAGGAGCTCACTTGTTAATCATTTAGTTTGCCCAAAAAGTTGTAAATCTTGTTCTGAAATTCAATATTGCTCTGGCTGGGAAATTTTCGATTTGACTTATTGAAAATAAAATTATAAGTGGGGCATACATGCATAAGGCATAAACAAATAGGAGAGACATGGTGGTTGGTGGGCAATTTCGAAGAGAAACCATGGAGTTGTAAAAATGGACAATCCTTAACCAAATCTGTCATTAGGAAAGACATACTAAGAATAGTGCACATTAAAGTACAGTGCCGCAACATATCAATAGAAGAAATTGGCTGATTGCAAAACTAAAAATCTGAAAGGCATGTTGGTTCCTAAGTGACACAGAAGGAGTACAATGCATATATTTAATTATATTGCAGAAGTTCAGCATATATTAATATACTCTTTATCCTTAGAGCTCACTTTACCTAGAAACACTAAAATTATACATATCAATGCTTCCATGATGCAATACATCTTCAGGGAAAACGAAAGCGACATGATCTTTTGAATGTTGAGATCAACATCGAAACATATGACAATTGGGATTTTGCACTGAATGGTCATAATACTAACCTGAGGATCTTTGACATTGTGATAAAAGGGAGAGGCCGTATGGAACACACATTCACAACCGTCAATTGCAGCATCAAAAGAGCCCTCTTCCAACAAGCTTGCTTTAAACAAGTGCAATCTATCCTTGGCCCCATCCAGGGCGCGCAGGTGCGATGTTTTCTTTGGGTCAGCTGAAAAATAAAAAGGTAAATTGGCATTTCATATATTTCTAAAGAAAATAGCATTGCATAACATGATAACATACCAACTACAACTAGTCAAGTTCAAATTTCTCTTAACAATGTGAACTCCTGACATGTCAAAGCTATGGAAAAAAGATGCATGCATACTATTTACCGGGCAATAAGGAACTGAGTAAGCAACTCGAACGCTATTTCTTTTATTTTTCTTTGTTTTTTGAAACAGATAACACCCGATTTCATTAAGGAAACCACCAAGTACGTTACAAAAGTCCTTTAATTAGGGCCCTGTATTTTTTTTCCTTTTAAGATTATAAGGAAAGTGTGGCAAATTCTTATTCCCAAGAACACCGCTGGCTTGGGGACAAAGGGGACCAGAGAAAGAATGCAAAATTGATTCCAGTTTACCAACCCTAAAACCGGTCGGGATCAAACATCTGGTCCCCAAATTAATTGGTTCCTCGTCGTAACCAACCAATCCAAGCAAACACCATAACGATTCCACCAAATATTACTGGAACAATCCAATAAACGGCATGTGAACAGATTAGAGACGTCGGCACTCACCGGTGTCCCGCACGGTGGCGCGGACGGTGTACCCGCGTCCGAGGAGCAGCTTGACGAGCCAGGACGCGATGTACCCCGACGCCCCGGTGACGCACACCACCTTCCCCATCCCCGCCCCGCCCCGCCCCCCCCGCCGCAGAGCTCATCTCCCACCCTCGTTCTCGTTCCTCCCTGCTGCTTCTTGAATGGAGTGTCGGACAGCCAGGGGGCTTGGCGGGGAGAGGAGAGGACAGGCACTGAGATGGGGTTTTATAGAGGAAAGGAGTAGTAGAAGTACTCCTTCGCTGCTCAATACAAGTGCCAGAGCCGTGGGAAAAAGAGGAGAGGTGTTCGTCAGCGCAAACGTCAGGTTCACTCAGTTCGCTGCTCGTAGACGTGCCGGGTGGCGAGACCAAAAGTGTGGCCCGGTCTAACGTCACTGCAAACGCCGTCGATCGTCGAACACCGCGAGAGCGCTCTTGAAATTCACCTGTCCCGACCGACCCAGAGAGGGATGGATCGGCCTAAACCAAGAAACCAACTACTACTATCTAGGGGCCACTGGTTCGTGCTCCTCCACGGTGGTTCGGCGCTTCTTCAGCGCCGGCAATTTCAGGAGGTAACTGTCGACAAACCTCGATTAGGAGTTGATGGGCATAATGATATTGAAAGTACTTCAATTAGATTTAGTCTATAAACAGGATCTTCCTTATGCACAGAAAGATACATCAATAAATAAAGAGGTTACCCATATTATATCTCTATCTATTGTCTTTCATTGGTGATTGACTTGTTTTATCATGCAACGATTACGTTATTCAACATATTATCAGCACGAATAACTTTACACGACCAAATCAGTATGTCGCCAGGATTCCCTTCTTTCTGATCTATAATCTCACTATTAGATTAATTTAGTAGATTAATTATAAGTCTATAGATATCTTACATGCGAACATGAGGCAAAGTCGTGACAATCATGATTGTCGTCCTCCTGCGATTGCTGCCCACTCACCACTACTTGCATCCTTGCATCGTGTCCATAGACATGGCTTGGTTCGCGGTGACGGGAAAGGTCCCAAAGGTCGTCTACGATGCCAGGTAATTCGCTGGGTTTGAGTCGCATATGTCAGGGAGGTGGCTGTCATGCCAGCCTTTTGCTGGATCGTGCTGCCGCACCAGATGTGTGCCTCGCAGCCACGCTCGACACGTGTCCCGCCGCCAGCCCGAACGCCGAGCGCCGCCTGCTATCATGCGCCACCTAAGGCCGCTCGCCCGCCCGTCGTCGTGCGTGGCCTAACATCGCGCGCTGCCTGTCGAGGCCAAGCCAGGAGCGCCGCCACGCCAGCCTGAGGCCATGCCACCATGTGTTGCGTCTCCGTGTTCGCACACGTGTAACATTCCAATTTTTGGAGCCTTTTTGAAAATTTTAAAATAAAAAACACCATTTGATTTTTCTTGAATTGTTAAAGATTAATTTGAAATTTTAAAAAATAAAAGATATTTTAAATGATTACAATAAACAACAATTAAAATCAAAATTATTTTATTTAATCTAATTAGGTTCCAAGGAATTTTTGGTATTTTCTTGACTTTTTCTTAATTTATTTTGGTTTTTGGATTTTGTTTTATTCTTGTCCTTTCTTTTCTCTCTCCTAGTCATCGGCTTCTAGCTTTGCTCGCTTGCATCTGTGGCTATCCGAAAATCAGCCGAGCTTTTTGAAAGTCTTTAGTTTCTACATTTCTTCCATGTTCTCTTCATTCGATTCATCTTTTTCAAATCCGTCTGAAGCAATGCAAACCCTTCATCACCGCGCCAATTACCCCGGGCTGTCCATGCCTTCATTCCCGTAGCCATCCATCAATGTTTTGTCATTTCCTTCAGTTTCTAAACCGAGCCCAAAATTGCCGTCAGCATTCATTCACCTTCCCGGCAATTTGACTCACGGTTGAAGCTATAAATTGGCATGTCATCACCTCATCTATTCCTTTGCATCCCCTCAAAATTTTGGATCATCTGGAGCACCATCGGTTTTGCATTCTGTTTTCCCGAACGATGGTCGCTTCACCCAAATCGTCGATTTGTCGCCTCTGGTGAGCCAAAATTCAATTATTCGCTACTGCACGTTCACCATCATCTATTCATGGTATTGCTTACATCCATTTGTTCAATTTCCCGTTGTGTGCCGCCGCCACCGTGCTGCCCTTAATCCGGCCACCGGCCTTCATCAGGGATCGTCTCCTGCCTCCCCAAGCTGCGCCACACCACCACCATGCTGGCGCGCATCTGGTGCACGCGTGCCTGTCCCCCCCTCGTCGTTCACTCACCGGCGCCGCACATGGACGTGCACCACCGCCACCCATAGAGTCGCCTCTACAGTCGTTGTGGTTCCCCGGCCGAACCATCGCCTCGCTAGGGGTAGAGGGACCCCATGGGGTTCCATTTTTTGTGCTTGGCCGGCCAACCCTCCGCCACCTCCACTGGCGCCATCGCCATGGCCGGAGCTTCCCCTGTGTTGGTTGAAGCTCTCGGTTCCTTTGCTTCAAATATTTTTGCTTTGAGTATTGTTGCATGAGCAATTTAGCTCAGTTGGTTAGATAAGCATAGTTAGTAGCCTTAGGTCTTGAGAACCCCATTATTTTCTGGATTTTCAATTATTTCCCTAGAGCCGGGCCCCATGCGTCATACACTCATTTAAAACCAAATTCTAGCCAAAAAGAAGATTCTGAGGAATATTCCATCGTTTTGTAATTTTCTGGAATTTCCATTCCATTCGATCTTTCGATAGCTCGTTCTCCGTCGTCCGAACTACGAATCTAGTGATTTGAGTTTCTAAATTCTTATAAAATACTAATATTTCTTCCAGTATATATTATATATTTTTGTGATTTTATTTTTATTTATTTATCAGTATATCTTGTTTTGCATATAAAACCCATCGTCACCACAGAAGTTTCCAACCAACAGCAAGAACTTTCCACCGATGTCAACGAAGGCGAGCCTCCTTTGACTATTTTGAACCTAAGATTTGTAAATTATGTTTTCAATTTTAAAGTTATGCATTACAATTTTATTTAAATGATAAGTTTAAACTGTAGGTTGCTAGTTAAAAACCTAAAGTTTATTAATGTCTTCCTTGATATTTGATATCCTGCACCTTTGTAACCCTAGCGTGAAAATTTTGCATTATTGAATACAACTTTGCGGAATAGTTTTGTTTGGTGGAATTGCTTAGACATGTTGAGAGACCATGTGAGAGGTGTCCTCAAGCGAGTGATGAGTATTTGACACTTTTGTTGACAAGTTTGTGATTTGGTTCCTTCTTGTTTTGATTACATCTTGTCGGGAACTTCCGTCACAGGAATGCGGAAGTACGATCATCGAACTTCCGCCACAGGAAGCGGAACTTCCGATTGACCTGAGCAGTGTGTTTTGATTTGGTAATGTGCGGAGCTTCCGCCCTGGGATTGTGGAAGTACCGATCATCGGAACTTCCGCCATGGAGAAACCGGAACTTCCGTTTGTGTGCAGAACTAAGCAGTGAGCGCATAGTTTTTGATTTTGAGTTGTGTGGTTCATGAATGCTTTTGAGTCTAATGCAAATGTTGATTCTAGTATCTAGAGAAATGCTATGTGATGTGTTTCTTGTCTGTGCTGGTTGCAGGACGTCGCGGCGGAGTCGTGGCGAGACACGTGGAGACCGGACTAGACGCAGGTGGCGTTGAGGTCAGAACGGTCAAGGTGTGTCGAAAACTGTGTGCACTCGAGGTGGTTGCGATTCGTGGACAACAAGGAATGCGGGACCTTCCAGAAGGTGCACGAGGGGCGAAAGGGTAATTTCGCAAGGCGGCACAAGTGGAAGCAGGATCCGTTCGGGTTTAGCCGGCGTAACAGGTTGGAGACCCGTTAGCCAAGGGCTATAAATAGAGGTGAAGGCCTGGTTGTAAGGTGACTTTTTTTGAGAGAGAATTAGGGTTAGCTAGTCAAAAGAGGCTTTGAGAGTTTGTTTTGCTTTGGGGCTTTAGTGGTTGGGAGAGAAGGACATGTTCTTTCGTTGCTTCCTCTCTTCTTGACTTCCTGGCTCTCTTTCTCATTTTGGTCTTTGTGTGTTCTTGAGATGGAGAGGGAGAGGATGGATTGAGTCCTTTGTAATCATTTCTCTGTGTATGTCTCTGTAATCCATTGGTGCAAGGAATGAAAAATCTCTTGTTTACTTTCCTATTCATGCCTCTGTTCTTATTCTCTCGTTAAGGCTTGATTCTTGAGATTTTGGTTTTTGGCTTGATTCTTGTTGGGAAGTGCCAAAATGAGTTGCTTTTTGTTGGGATGATGCCACAAGATCATTTGATCGACTTTTCCTAAGAGCAAATCAACTGTAATCTCAGTTCTTGATTTTTGGCTTTCTCTGTTCTTCCTTCCCGTGCTTAGGTCTTGGATGAAAATCTTATTTCGCTTCTTGAGATGGCATGAAACTTGGCATGTTGAATCTATAGGCTATTAAGTAGCTACCGTCAAAGTTTCATCACTCAAGAATCCAAGAATCATGGGAATTTCAGTTTTTGATCTTTCTTGCCAAATATTCAAGAAATATTTTGCTTTGATTAATCGATCTTTGTCTGCGATTTCTTCTCAATGAGGTCAAGATGTTGTTTAGGATGATGTCCTGTGAGACTTGACCCGAGAAGAGCAGCAATTTGTGAGTATTTCAGATTTTTGGAAATTTCCAGTACGTTCTGTTCTTCTGTCCGGGACAATCGGAACTTTCGCATTTTACACGGCGGAACTACCGCAGTCCGGAACTTCCACCTGACTATGCGGAACTACCGATTATCGGAACTTCCGCATTGGAAGACAGGAACTTTCGATTTCCGACAGAACAGCCCATATTTTATTTCCCTTTTCTGATTTTGGTTCGTTCCTTTTCTCTTGATTATCAGACGGTATTGTTTGTCAGTATGGATACTTAGAAGGGGAGAATCTTAATTTTTAAGGCACCATTCACCCCCCTCTGTTGCCATTTCGGTCCTACAATTGGTATCAGAGCCATGTTAGCTCTTCTCGATAGATATTTAACTGGTATGTGAGCCATGGCAACGGATAAGTATTCCACGAAGCCTCCCGTCTTTGATGGCTTGGATTACCCTTTCTGGAAGAGCCGAATGGAAACATACATCCAGGCTCAGGGGTATGTCATCTGGCGGAAGGTGAAGGTCAGATTCGCTGTTCCTGCCAATGAAAACATCAATGTGGGGAACATGCCCGATGTTGAGGCCAATGCAAAGGCAAGAAACATTATAATCCAGGGGTTGAGCCGAAGCGAGTTTGATCGCATTTCTCATCTGACATCGGCTTTGGACATCTGGGTGACCCTCGATGCATACCATGAGGGTACCACCCAGATCAAGACAGTTCGACAGGACCAGTTCAAGCGAGATTACAACAAGTTTGAAATGCTCGCTGGCGAGTCCCTTGATGAGTGCTTTGCGCATTTTCACAAGATTTTGAGTAACCTCCGAGCGGTCGGTCTCACATATCCCGACTCAGACAATGCTCGTCAGATGCTCGCAGCTCTTGATTTGCGTGTTTGGGAGATGAAGGTGACTACCATCAAGGATACCACGGACCTCTCGACTTTGACTCTTGACGCACTTTACTCGCACCTCAAGACTCACGAGATTGACATAGTCTCTCGAAGGTCGAAGTCACAGTCGATGGCTTTAGTCACCGATCCCACTTCTGGATCATCGGTTTCTGAGTCGCTTTGCGGTTTCTCCCTGGCTGCTCTCTGTGGCATAACTGATGATCAGTTAGAGTAGCTTGCGGATGAGCAGTTAGCCCTCCTAGCTCGAAAGTTTTCCCATGCTTACAAGAGAAGGAGGGATGGAAAAAGAGGAGGACCCGTGATTTGCTTCGAGTGTGGTGGCCCCAACCACATCCGAGCAAGCGCCCTAAGGCGGGAAGGGCAAAGGTGACTCTGATGGTTCGGGCAAGAACAACTACATCGACAAGAACGGCAACACGAAGCCCTCAGCACCTGCTCAAGGCAAGAAGAAGTTCCGCAACTTTGGGAAGGCCAAGAAGCTCTTCCATCGCGTCCTCACCGCCTTCGCGACATCAACTTCAACGGCGTGGAGGGATGGAGCGGCGGCGAGGGCAAGGATGATCAAGATCCCAAGGGCGGTGGCGACTTCATCGGCAAGTGCTTCATGGCCAACGGAACCGGCGTCGTGACAATGAGCTTCTGGCGACTCGATGAGGTAGGTCCTCCTCGGCCGACTCAATGATGCATTTCTTAAGCTTGGAAATTTTTATGCTAGATCTAGAGCTAGGGTTGTTGATCTTGAGAAGGAAGTAGATAGACTATCACGGGAGCTTACTTCACTTAGATCTGCTCCCTCCCGTGATGATTGTGATACATGCTGTGTCTTGATTGGTGACATGGAGAAATTAAGGACATCGCATGATAGTCTGACTTCTGAGCTTGATAAACTTAAGGTGGAGAATGCTAGTCTGCTTGCTGAACTAGAAATGAGTAGGGGCCGACCGGCCAAATGGCAACTAAAGAGTCTTAATATAACAGCGGAAGCAAGGTGCCATAAGATGGCGATAAACAAAAGCCAATTAGTGTGCCTTCAACCCAGAAGGCAACCAACCGGGCCACCAACCTAGTCGTCGAAACCACCGCACATCTCGCAAAAGTGGAAGAACCCTTGGGGTTCAACTTCCTCCTCTGCAACAATTTATTAAGCAAAACAAATGAGTACAAAAATGTACTTGCAAGACTTACGTGTAGGGTAATAGACCTATACAAAGCTATATGCAAGCTTATTTAAGTGTAGGAGGCTCTAGACTTATTTTCAGCATAAATCAAGTTTTCATTTGCAATAATGTAATAGATTTAAAGCAATTGTACAATCTGTTTTTATTTGACAAAAACAGCGATATAAAAGTAACGATAACAACAAGACATCCTGGAAATGGCTAACCCAATAGCCACCACAACAATAGCATGAATTCCCCATTCATACCACCCACATCAGGTTTTAGTTAAACGTTGTAGTATAGTTCTCACGGGGCGTATCCAAGCGTGTCCATAACCTAGGACGAGGCTATTCAAACAGTTTGAACCCTGCAAGGGTGTACCAATGTACCCACATGTCAGACCGCTCTTTAATGCCACGCGATAAAGCACACTTCCTTGGTATGCCGGCAGAGCTAAGTCCTATGAAACGTGATGCGGACATCTTTAGCTATGTTGTTTCATATAGTGTTTTCAATTCATTAAATACCTCAAAACAACATGAGCTTACTAAGAGAGTTGAAAAAAAGAGTCTCTTTCTCAAGTTTCACACGAATTCAAATAATTTCAATTAATGAAATTGAAGATAGGAAGGTTTGGATTCAATTCGGATTCGGAATCAACATCAAATTCGGATTTGGAATCAACAGGATAGTCCGGCGTAAAACGGTCATAACTTTCACAAACGGAGTCCCATTTGGGTGTTCTTCGGCTTGTTGGAAAGATAACTTCAAGCCCGATCCAACGGATCCTCCCTCACTCCGAAATTCCTCCTGTGTCAAAAGATATGACCGAAACAATATGACGGTTGTAAAATTAGAGTTTCCTTTTTGTTTTAGATCGAGTCGGAATTGGAGTAGGAGTTCGAATTCCGAATTAGAGAAGGAGTTGGGCCTCTTGGCCAGCCATGAGGAGGAGAAGGGGCACAATATATTGAGGGTTAGACCCCTATTGTAACCTCAGACCACGTTTAATATATTTTCAAAGCTTTTGCTTGATTCTCCTATTGTGCTTATAGCCAAAACAGAGGGAATTGGGCGTTGAGAACAAGGGATCGTTCTTGCTTTTCTGCTGGGAATTGAGGGTTCAACGATCTTCGCTTGTGGTCAGCGAGGATCCAATCAAGTGTGTGTTTGGATAAATTTTCCATAGAGTTGCAAGTCCGTGCATTGGCGCGGGGGATCAGCTGGTGGTTCGTTAGGATACAGAAGTTATCAAGAGGTTTTACGTCGAGAAGATCGTGCCCCCCGCATCAGGTGGTATCAGAGCTTCGTTGACTCGCTAGGATCTTTATCCAGTTATCTTTTTTTCCCATACACGAAAAAGCTATACAAAAAAAAATTCAGCCGTAGTATTTAATTTGTTATTCTAGTGAGTTTTGTTAAGTTTTTGTCCATTAGAATCAAGTTTAGTTTGCTGATCTTAAATTTTTTTTGCGTTGCTTTTTATTTGAGCCTAGTTTGATTTTTTTTAGTCGTGTCTATAAAAAAAACAAAAAAGAAGTGAGACATCAATTTATCCTTTGTGAACCTTTCAATCCTTTTGCGAATACTTTGAACCTATTTAAGACTAGCTAAATCGTTGCTTAGGGTTGCATATTAATATCTGTGTTCTTACAATTGTTTAAAGATCAAAAGGTGGGAAAGTATTTTTGCTCATTTTGGTAGAACAAGAATTTTGGCCATAGTTCAAAAAAAAGGGATGGAAAAAGTGAAGAGAAAAAAAAGCAGAGAAAGAGAAAAAAAAAGAGAAAAAGAAAAGAGAAAAGGAAAAAGAAAGTGCAAAGCCGAACCATAAACTTGAGCGAAAATCCCCACTCATTCTTGATTCAATTGTTAGAATATCAATATTTTGTGCAATCTTGTGCCCTAGTTTCATTATTTGCAACTAGCTAGCGTCTTTTTTAAACTTGTGCAATACGAGCTATTTTGTTCTTCACTTATATTTTACATAGCTCATTCCTTGATTGCACTAAGTTCCAATATCTTTTCGTGTGAGTTGCTTTGATTTTCACTTATATGTTTGTGATCGGCAACTAGGCATTGAATTCTAGTTTGGATATTTACTTAGCCTTACAATACCTAAATTTTTTAAATTAAGTAGGTATCCATACCAAGCTCCACAAAACACCCGTTGTCGTGCTTTGACTTGCTCTTGAAATTCGCTTATTTCTCACGTTGTTTTAACCTGTAATATCAAGTGTGAGTTTGTCACCTCAATTCACTTCGGAAAGGTAAGAATGTAATTTGGTAAGACAAGTGAGTTTGAGAGATACACATACACCTACATACATATTCTTTGCTTTGCTGCTAACAATGGCAGGTTGCGAGTATACGTATCTTCCCTTCTATGGTAGTAATGATCCATAGGAGTATCTTGAGTGGGTACAAAACATAGAGTTAGAGCTTGAATCCCATAAGTTCGAATCAGAAGCCAAGGAAGTGAGAGTGGCCACTTTGTATTTTACGAACTATGCCTCTAGTTGGTGGCAACAACTAAGTGGAAAACGATTCATTACATCTTGGGTCTATTTAAAAAGGGTCATGAGAAGGGAATTTGTTCCATCCTATTATGAGCGGGAACTACTACGCCACGTGGAGAGCATTACACAAGGATGCAAAGTTGTCCAAGATTACTATATTGAGTTGAATCATGCAATGCGCCGTGCCAATATCACTAGTACATATCAAGAAAAGACATACTTCAAAGCAGGCTTGAATTATCAGATCGTTGCTGCACTTCAAGATGAATATTTTCATAGTCTACAAGATCTTGTGAAATATGCTATGAAGGCAGAAAAGAGACTTAAACACATGCAAGCACATCAATTAAATTTGCACCGGCTCTTTAATTCTTATTCATCCACTGGGGTGTCACTTGAGAAGAAGATCGAGCATGGGAATTTTTCTTCGACCGAGGTGATGAGTAGAGCTACCTCGTCACAACCCGCAGCATGTCAGGAGGTCGTGGTTGGTGGTAGTTGTGCCATTGCTGGCCCACGGTCTTACAAGGAGGAGATGTATCAAAACCCATGTGAGATTGAGAGCCACATAGGCAAATTGAGTGAGAGTGATCAAAAGAGTGAGCTGTGTGATTCTACCATATGCGAGGTTGAGAGCATCCCAATTGAGAGTGTGAGAGATACACCAAAAGAAAAGAGAGAGATAGATGATAGGACAAGTAAGATTATTTTTGACCCTAATAACTTAGCTGTTATTTCTAGTGTTGTATCTCACATTGTGCAGGTGGACCAAGCAAATAAGGAGTTGGACATTCAAGGGCCCTCACCATTAGAAGAGAAAGATGAAGAGATAACCATGGTTGGAGAGGGAATGTCGGCTACCCCGTGGTTACAGGATGACATTACGATACCCGCGGCACCTACATCAACTGAGGAGGACGATCAAGGTAACACTATTGGTAGTAAATCGATAGATAGACATGGTGCATAAAACTGAGAACTCCATTATTCCTTTGATGATTTCTTGTTCTAAATTTGATATGCTTAATTTGCATAATATGGAATTGATTACTCATACAGAAGTCCTTATGATACGTCACGGGGTCCCGATCTTCACGATGTAGGATGATCACCAAATAACTAGCTTCAAAGAAGCCAAGATAACTTGCTGAAAGCAGCGATAACTAGTGCAACCTGACAAATAAAACTCGAAGCCAACCACCGTCTTTAACCGGCAACCTGAATCGAGGATTCGCCCAACCACACTCTCAAGGAACCAACCAACACAGCCTACAATCAATCGAGAAACCTCGAAGGGAGTAGGACGTTTATTCACGCGTGGTAGTTAATACATGTGTTGTTTACCTCTGACATAACCGCACGTAGTTCTCTATATCTCTGGTCTAACCGTCTGGCGATCATGCAGGAGAATATCTCTCTCACAACAATAACTAACTTGCATATTCAGGCAACCGTTAAGACACCTCCTGACACATAGCAACTGCCACCCTTTCGGAGTCTATATAAGGAACAATGCCGACAGAGAGGATTAGAGGATTCAAGATCCATATATTCGAGACACTCATAAGCTATTAGACTTAGTTTCAGTGGCTTATTTTATTCTTTAAACACGAGACACTCATAAGCTATTAGACTTAGTTTCAGTGGCTTATTTTATTCTTTAAACACAACGGTAGATTTATTATTCTTTCCGAAAAAGGTCTGAACTTGTCTTTTAAAAAAAGCCCATATCTCGTCTTATATGATATCGAGTTCCATATTGCCATAATTTATGATAGTAAAACATCGACACTTCTAATATCATGTACCCAATGAACGACGGTTCATGCTAAGGAGTAAGACACTATTTGTTGAGCTTTAGCTTAGACAGGATGGCCGTGGGAAGCTTAATTAAGCTGCTTAAATAGGTGAGGCTCCATGAGTATAAACAAAGCTAAAAAGTCAATCCCAGCAGCTTCTATGAGAAGCTAGCAAATCCCTCCGGTAAAAAAGAAAAAAAAGAAAAAATCATTTCGAATACTCGATTTCTAAAATGCAATTTTAACCACTAACTTTTATTATAGTATATTTATGAAATCTAATAAAAATAAAATACTATGAAACTAATTTTTTAGACAAATATACCCATGTAAATTTTTATATGTCCAATTCAAATATTAAAAACACATTAATAGCAAAAGTTTGTAATGTATGACTGTACATAACCCAAAACGAGTTGAATTTGTTCCCGGAGTCCGGACTCCGGAGGGAGCAGCAAACTCGCGGTTGTTGTTTGTCCGCTATATCTTGTTGTGGGGTCTACATACGGGCCCACGGCTTAATTGCCTCTTCACATTTCCTGATGATATGAACGCGACAAGTCAGTCTTAAGTCAAACTTTAGTATTTGATAATTTAATTTTTTTTTATAGGATGTTGGTTTATTGAGTTATGTACGAAGAGGATGATGGAATAGTAAAAAAATAGAATAATTTGTATTTATATACAATGACATTTTGTGGGTAATTTCAACAAACTTTAATAGCAATCGGTTATTCTATTCTGCTAAAGCTAAAAAAACATATCTTTCTTGGCGTATGACTTTTAGACTTAAAATAGCTTAACTTTTTTATAAATCAGATAAAAAGAAATCACTCCATATTTAGACTTAGAATTTTTTACTTTTAAACCAGACAAAAAAATCTAAACAAACACGACTGTAAACTACCCCCGAAACACGACTCTTTTTAAACAGAAGGGATGCAGCAAAGCTTCCGAATCATTGTTGCACCGCGCACGTAAGCGAGAAAGGGAATTCAACTAACCAGATCAGTAGCTGTGCCAAGGTAATTCCAAGTATACAACTCTATACAAATGACGAAAGCCAAGTAGCAATTTCAACACCAACCATCCAATCCCCCGTCTCCGTTCCCACTATCTGTAATCTTTTGTGTGTTTACAGATCATGTCAGTTCCTGCTTCACTTTCCCTACTCCATTCCCATGTTAATGCGGAAAACTCTAGGTTGCAACGTACATAATCTTAGAAACAAGCAATGGATAACAGAATCCTGCTCCTTGCGTCTTGCTGAGAATTCGCCTCTAAGCATGTCACTACTCCTTACTGCGTTGGCCGCCGTCCTTGCGTCTTGTTGCTGCTGCTGCACCCGGAGTAGCGCAGCAACGACGGACACCGTCTCGGCGCGGCAGCCGCTGCGGGGCAACCAGACGGCGGTCTCGGCGGAGGGCAAGTTCGAGCTTGGGCTCTTCAGCCCAGGCGGCTCCGGCCGGTTCTACCTCGGCATCTGGTACAAGAACGTCCCCGTGCAGACCGTCATCTGGGTCGCCAACCGCGCGACTCCCCTGTTCAACGCCGCCTCCGCCGAGCTCCGGGTGTCCCCCGACGACGGCAATCTCCAGCTCGTCGGGCTCACGGACCGCTCGGCCGCGCCGAGCCTCGTATGGTCGTCTAACCTATCGTCTCCGTCGTCGTCGCCGGGGTCGAGCGTCGCGCTGATGCGCGACAACGGCAACCTGGTTCTGGTCGACGGGGGCAACTCCTCTGACGTGCTGTGGCAGAGCTTCGACCACCCGACGGACACGCTGGTGCCGGAGGCGTGGCTCGGGGAGAACAAGCTCACCGGCGAGTACCAGACGCTGATCTCGTGGCGGAACGCCGAGGACCCCGCGCCGGGCATGTTCACTGACACGGTGGACCCTGCCGGCAGCAGCGAGTTCTTCTACCTGTGGAACGGGTCCCGGGCGTACTGGCGCAGCGGCGTCTGGACGGGGCGCGTGTTCGCGCGGCTGCCGGAGGCGACGAGAAACGTGATATTCAACCAGTCGTACGTCGAGACGCCGGCGTACCGGCGCGTCACCAGCGTGCTCTACGACAATGCGACGATCACGCGCTTGGTACTCGACCTGACCGGCCAAACCAAGCAGTACATCTGGGTGGGCAACAGCCGGAGCTGGCAACTCTTCTGGGCCGCGCCCACCGTGCAGTGCGACGTGTACGCGGTCTGCGGCGCCTACGGCGTCTGCGACCAGAGGAGCCAGCCGTCGTGCCGGTGCCCGCCCGGGTTCGCGCCCGCTTTGGAGCGGGACTGGGGGCTCAGCGACTGGAGTGGTGGGTGCCGCCGGAACGCGCCGCTCCGGTGTGCGCGCAACGGGTCGACGGACGGGTTCCTGGAGCTCCCGGACATGAAGCTCCCCGACAACTCGCTCGCCGTGAGCGCCCAGAGCAGAGCAGAGTGCGAGTCAGCTTGCCTAAAGAACTGTTCTTGCCAGGCTTACACCTTCTCAGGCGGTGGCGGCGGGTGCGCCGTCTGGCACGGAGAATTCCGCAATCTTAACCAGCTGTACGCGGACGCGGGGAGCTCGGGGTCGAGCCTGTATCTCCGGCTGTCGGAATCAGGATTGCGAGGCATGCCCAACGCAAACAGGAAGAAGGGGAGATTGTGGCTTGTCCTTGGCATCGTTCTGGCTTGCCTCGCGGCGCTGGGCGCATCGGCGCTACTAGCCTGGGTTCTTCTATTAAAGAGGAAACAAGGACTAGCCAATATGGCAAACGACAATGGCTCCTCCTTGGCCGTGTACTGCTACGGTGACCTCCGAGCCGCCACGAGGAACTTCTCGGAGCGGTTGGGCGGCGGAGGCTTCGGCTCGGTGTACCGCGGCGTCCTGAAGAACGGAGGCATCGAAGTGGCGGTGAAGAAGCTGGAAGGTCTTCGGCAGGGAGACAAGCAGTTCCGGACGGAGGTCAGCACGCTGGGGCTCATCCAGCACGTCAACCTCGTCCGCCTCCTCGGGTTCTGCTCGTCGGCCGATGACAAGCTGCTCGTCTACGAGTACATGCCCAACGGCTCCCTGTACGGCTACCTCTTCAGGGGCAGCGTGTGCCCGAGCTGGCGAGACCGCTACAGCATCATGCTCGGTGTCGCCAGAGGGCTCGCCTACCTTCACGATGGCTGCCGCGATTGCATCATACACTGCGACATCAAGCCGGGGAACATACTGCTGGACGGGGACCTGTGCCCGAAGATCGCCGACTTCGGGATGGCGAAGCTGGTGGGGAGGGACTTCAGCCGGGCCCTCACCACAATGCGGGGCACTGCTTTGGGTACCTCGCGCCGGAGTGGATCTCCGGGCTGCCCATCAACGCTAAGGCGGACGTGTACAGCTTCGGGATGGTGCTCTTCGAGCTCATCTCGGGGCGGCGCAACACCGAGGGATCAAGCTCCGGCGGCGAAAGCAATGGCAATGACGCAGAGGCAGTGGCGGGGAGTCGTGGGTCGATTTTCTTCCCCGTGTGGGCCGCGGGGAAGGTGGCGGAGGGTGAGGTGGCCGCCGTGGCCGACCCACGTCTCCGCGGCGACGTCAGGGAGCAGGAGCTCGATCGCGCGTGCAGGGTGGCGTGCTGGTGCATCCAGGACCAGGAGGCGCACCGGCCAACCATGGCGCAGGTCGTCCAGGCGTTGGAGGGTGTTGTCGACGTCGACGTGCCGCCGGTGCCACAGGCGCTGCAGCACCTTGTGTCGCTGGCATAATACGTGGCATACGTTTTCTGTATATACTAGACAAAAGTCTATTTGACACCTCTAAACTCTTCCAAATATTCCGATGTGGCGGTGTTTTGACATATAGGCAATAATTTACTGATGTGGTACCTACTTGGCACTTATGTGGACATATGTATCCTCAAAAATCACATTCTTCCTCATCTTCTTCCTCCTCCCCTCTCTCTTTGCCGAGTTCGATAGCGAGATCCGACGTTTAAGCCACGACCACTGCCACCATTGCCGGTGTTCGAAGCTCGCCATTGAGGGACTCCACCCAAGAGGTGATGAAGCCATCCCCGATCAATGGCTGCAACTGCTACTGCTCGCCTTCGGCCTTGCTGCTGCCCCCTTCGTGGCTGATCTGCTCCCACTGATTACCTCGCCTCCTCCCATTCGCCATGGACACATCCTCCTCCTGCCTCCTCACTGACCCCCGAGTGCATCACCACGACGATCTTGACCTCCTGATCCTCACTGTGCCGCCCTACCATCATCGTCGCCTCTGCACCTCACCGCCATAGAGCTGTACCACTCTGGCTTAGCAGGCCACCCTCGTCGATCACGCTCATGTTGCCTCGGATCAAAACGCCACCAAAGATGGGTCACTCCGTGGTCATGCGGCTCGTCAGCTGGGCCAGGGCTATCAAAATTCATCACCGGTGAGCTCATCTCCTTCACGTCCGTCGGCCTATTTCCACCCCACTCCAGCCATTCCGGCCTCCTCAGCACCGAGCAACCACAACACTAGCTTCGCCTTGCCTCACATCTCGTGAGCACTCTCGACATTAATGGAGGACACCGTTAGAGCTCACCACCGTTGGGTACCCTATTTCAAGCGTTATGGTTCGTTACCGCTGTCATTGTGCTCTCCCTATTGCTCTAGTTCTTCCTAGCGCAAACCACCACCACCACCACAACCACTAGGTGTACGCTATCATGTTCTACATCATGCACATGCTCCCGGGCGAAGACCATCAGCGACATTCCAGTGACGGTGAACTGGATCTAGAGAAGAAGATTGAGGTGGCCAGTGGCGAGTGCCGGTGGTCTTCTCGTCGGAATACTGTGCGCAAGAAACAGCAGTGAATTGGGAATATGGTGGGGCAAGAGGATGTTGACGCTCACTCTAATTTGAGGCGAAGAAGAATCGACCATGGATGCAATGCGGAGGTAGTGGTCACGATTGGATGTGGGAATGCGGGGAAAAAGAATGAGGAAGGAGGAGAATAGGGGGAGGACTAGGGCGTGGCCGGCAGCAGCAGTAAGCTGGGAGGAGTAAAGGCTTAGATAAGGGTTGTGACCAGCGGTGTGAGAGGAGAAGAGAGAGAGAGGAAGGAGATGGTGAGGGAGAGAGAGAGGAAGAAGATGACAGGGAGGATTGACACGTGGGCCCCTCCATACTTTTTAATTTGTTGATTTGTTAGATGCTATGGTGGGTGACGTGTAAGACACGTTACATCCACGCAAAATACTTTTGACTGCTAGGAGCCATATGGACGACATGTGGGGGGAGAACCTTGGTTTGGGCCAAAGGGGGTAAAGTGAACAGTATTGATATTTGACAAGGTCGAGTGTCGGTTTAGTGGTTCATGGTTGATTTCCCGCTTGTGCGGATCAAGCGGTTCAGGAGGCTGCCAATGCCGTAGTGGAGGAGGCCCTGGAGCTCTACTAGTCTGAGTTGAACGTCTACCTACGAGTGATGGTAGGATGCCGATGGTCGTGCTACCACCATCCTGGTGGGTAGCATGCTCATGGCCATTTCCATGGATGTGGCAGAACGCCGACGACACAGCTTATATGGTTCGAGCTCACTACCAGCCGACAAGTGATGCTATGTACCTCTCAGCTGTGCAGCAAGTGCATCCTCTTCAGCAACTCGATGCCATCATGGATGATGTCTACCAGCAGATGTCTGAGGTGTGGCGTCAGTTTGACTCTCTGGGCTGGCTATCTGCCGAACCTATCCCTGTTGTCTATGGCTCCGCGCTCACCAGGAGACTCACTGTTTCTACGACTTCTTAACACGTCTCCGGCTTGAGTTTGAAACTATGTGTGCTTAGCTCCTAACTCGCAACCCACGCCGAGCTTGGTGGACAATCTCACGGGTGTGCGTGCTGAGGAGACTCATCACCATGGCATAGCTCAGATGCAGACTGTCTTGTCTGCTTCAGCACCTGCCCGTTCGCCTATTTCTTCAGCATCGACCGAGATCCCTCCCCCGGCTTCTATGGTGATTGCTATTTCTACTGCGGGTCTCCACTATACCTACTACCAGCGTGACGACCACAGGTGTTAGGATTTGTAATACCCCGACCTGCTCGTTGTGTGACACATGTGGCCTATGAGGAGTTGTGTGGTGGGATTAGTCCCACATTGCTTGTCTCAAGTGAGTTGTAGTAGTATATAATGCCTGTTAGATCCAAACGTAGCACCTCCGGGTTAACCCTTTTACACGAAGCGATGACGAAAGTGTAAGTGTGGTGCTATGTGTGGGCGGGTCCGCCCCACGGTGGGCTGGACATTGAGCCGATTTTGGGTCAGGGTGTTACAAATGGTATCGGAGCATCAACCTTGTTGCGCGGCGCGTGCGGGGCGAAGCGCGGCATATGGCGCATAGCACATGTGGGCCCGGAGTGGACACATGGCATAGCATATGTGCCAGCACTGGACACACGGACGTGTACTGATGGGTGGTTCTGGGCATTTGCCGCATATGCGGTATACTGTCTAGGACGTCAGCCCTTGAGGGGGGGTGAATGTAATACCCCGGCCTGCTCGTTGTGTGACCCTTGTGTCCTATGAGGAGTTGTGTGGTGGGATTAGTCCCACATTGCTTGTCTCAAGTGAGTTGTAGTAGTATATAATGCCTGTTGGATCCAAACGTAGCACCTCCGGTTTAACCCTTTTACACGAAGCGAGGACGAAAGTGTAAGTGGGGTGCTATGTGTGGGCGGGTCCGCCCCACGGTAGGCTGGGCATTGAGCCGATTTTAGGTTAGGGTGTTACAGGACTGCTACAAGTGAAGGAGGGGTCAGGGTCATCAAGGGGGACGTCCCCTGAAGGGCTCTAGAGGTTCCTCCCACTCAGGAGCTAACGCCTCTCGCTAGGGCTCCTCTGGTAACGCCACACAACAGCTCCTCTCACTGCTCTAGTGCCTTGGTGTCGGTTCGTCCTTAGACTCCTCGGGTTCTACTCGTCTGGGTCTTGCTTCTCAGCAGTCTTCCTCGTCTCCGCCTCCTGCTTCGTCAGGTATCGTGTCTCTGTGGATATTGGACTCTGGTGCTTTTTTCACATGACACCAGATTCTACTCACCTCACTTCTGTGTGTCCCATAGTTTTTTCTTTCACTGTTCAAACTATAGATAGTACCTCTCTTCCTGTTGCGGTCCGAGGCACCCTTTCCCCTTCTTCTTTTCATGTTCATGCAGTCTCTCATGTTCCTCGGCTTACTATGCATCTTATGTTGGCTGGTCAGATCACTGATCAAGACTATCATATTTTCTTGAGTCTAACTCTTGTTGTGTTTAGGACCGTCGCACTAGAACTCTGCTCGGTATTGGCCCTCGACGCCGTGATTCACAACGTCTTTGAGAGCTCGATTGGCTTCATCTTCCTTCCGCTGTTTCCACTAGCCAGTCCGCCACTACCACTCCCTCTGATCTTGCTGCGTCCTCCACTACCTCCTTCGCTCAGTGGCACTATCGTTTGGGTCATCTCTTCGAGTTGCGTCTATCGTCACTAGTAGGTTGTTGTGTTCTTGGCTTTGTTTTCTGGGGAGACCACTTTACATTGTATGGGTTGCAAGCTTGGCAAGAAGCTGTAGCTCCCCTATCCTTCTAGCGATTCTATTTCTACTCATCCTTCTGATCTTGTTCACTCCGATGTTTAGGGTGCAGCTCCCTTCGCTTCGAAAAGGGGTCATCGATACTACGTGATTTTTATTGATGATTATTCTTGTCATACATGGATCTACTTCATGTCCTTTCGCAGTCATGTTCTCTCTATTTACCAGATATTCACGACCATGGTTCACACTCAGTTTGATTCCGCCATTCATGTGTTTCGTGCTGACTCTGCTGGCGAGTACCTATCTGCTGCTTTTCGTTGCTTTCGTGCTGAGTAGTGTACACTTGTCCTGGTTCTCATGCTCAAAATGGTGTCTCTAAGCGTAATCATCGTCACTTGCTTGAGACAACTCGCGCTCTTATGATTGCCTCTTCTGTTCCACCTCACTTCTCAGCCGAGGCTGTTTCCACTGCTGCTTTCTCATCAATATGCAGCCTTCCATTGCTTTTAGAGTTATACTCCTATCGAGCATCTCTATGGTCGAGCTCCAAAGTACGATTACCTTAGCAGTTTTGGTCGTGTCTGTTTCGTCCTTCTTCCGCTTAATGAGCTCACCAAGCTGACTGCTCAGTCAGTTGAGTGTGTTTTTCTTGGCTACAGTCTTAAGCATAAGGGTTATCGTTACTATAACCCTATTGCTCGTAGGATGAGGATCTCTCGAGATGTCCCTTTTAACGAGTCTCGACCTTACTACCCTTGTTCCCCCACTATCAGCTCAGATTCTCTTATTGAGTCGATCTCCTTGTCTGATTTTTCGTAACTCTCAGCCTTCCACTACTGTTTCACTTAATCCTCAATCTTCTTTCCCTCCCTCTCCTCCGGCTCCACCTATTCCTCCTCTGCTGGAGTTTCATTCCCACTCTTTTGTTGAGATTCCATCCTTTCCTCTACATTACTCTCGCCGTCCTCGGCCTACTCTGGTTAGCACTGTGAGATATTGCTTTGTTAATCTTGCAAGATAGCAAGTAAGCAAGATGGCGTCCGCACCGTCTTCCCCACCGTCATTGATGTCGCCGAATGCGTCTAAATCTCTGAGGAAAGTGGTACCTGAGCGACATGCTCGAGGAATATCGAAAATGCCTATAGGTCGAATGACCATCACGACCGTCAATCCCTCTGGGGTCCCTCTGCTTCCCCAGAAAGCAGCGGCAGCATTCCGGACCACCTACGGTATACTTGCAAGGGAACGGGGCCCCATCACCACACAGAAATAGAAGGATGTGATGGACGTAGAGAAAGTGTAGCTATGTAGTGAAGTTACAGTGTCGTTAGAGATTCCACCAGTATCAGCCGAAGTCGTGCGACGGAAGGAATTCCTTGCGATGTCACACGCTTGGAAGACCTTCAAGAGCAAGCTTGTCACCGAGTACGTGAACAAGGATCAGATACATGGGATGCCTTTTTGCAGATGAAGACGATAGACGAATTTCAATAGCAAATTGCGGCGCACAAGGCTATCTAGGCACAGACCATTCACCCCCACAGACTGAGCACCACTGGGTACATGGGTAAAGTCCCAGGATGGATGAATGAGGATGAGGTGGCAATCCAGTCAAGGGTCTCCCCGCCATTTGCCGAGATCACAGTCGAGCGCGTCCGAAAGTGGTTAAGAGCGCGGGCCTTAACCACGTCGTCGGGAGCCATCTCTTTCACAAACCTAGCAGACGAGCAAATGTGACAATGCATGGTAAGATATGTCGAACTACCTAGTTTTTAATAAGTCCATAACTTTATAGGGTCTAAAATAACATGATGGCCTCTGGCAGCAAACACTGAGTACCAAATCTTCCCAATGCTCCTTCAAAGTAGTCAAGGAGAAGGATATACTATCCACAGCACTGGGAAACAAGGAGCACTCGGGTTGTACACGGGGCATTGGAGTTTACGTACTTGGAAGCATGGATTCCGCAAAAGAATACGAGGTATATAGGAGTCGGAAGAGATCAAAGGTGGCGTGAGGAACAGTGGAAAACGGAGTTTAAAGAACAGATTAATGCACAATTTCAAGCACAGATAACAACATTGCAGGAACTAATGAATCAAATCCTCTACCGGTCGCAGGACACCCCCGTGATTTTGGGAGCCAGTACTCCCACTTAACATCGGAGTAGCGTCGTGTCCACGCTTGCACTTCCTGAACTTAGCGATGCCCAATTGCATATCGACCTCATCCAGGTAATGTACATCTCTAGGATACTCTAAAGATAGACCTGTAAGACACCTTAATTAGCTAATGTATTGTGTATCGTTTTGTAGGCGCCCACGCCCTGCACACTCCAAGTGCGGGTTGGGTCCATTCCTATTAAGGCTGGGCAGGGGTGGTGTTTCCATGCCAGGAAGGGATACTGGTGCTTGGTATCTAGTTGGTGTAGGGTTACGCCAAGGTCCATGATAATTTTATGTCCATCCTGCTGGAGAAACGCTGAACAAAGACATCATAACACTAGGGTATGCCTTGCACACTTTTGTCCAGTGGCCCAAGAGGGACATCGCCTTGGACCCTGTAGTGCCGCGATCTCCACATGGCCATGCCTCGATGACTCCACCTCAATCACCGCTTCAGAAGGCATATGTATCTCATACTGTGGAGATAGCACCCGTGGAGAGAGCGCCAAAGAAATAAGAAAATGTTGTCGAATCATCTTCTAGGAAGAAAATTAGCACGCAAGGCGCTAAGGCCAAATTGAAGAAAATTAAGGCACCTCACAAGCCTAGGACGTTCTATCTCAGAATGTCGTTGGTCTCCGTCACTTCATTACGCAACATTGGTTTGAGTAGCCAGACTTTGCATGACTGGTATATGTGGTAGACCGATGAGGCAAGGGAAGACCGACCTACTGGATTCACTGTCAGCTACAATGAGAACTATTTCCACCACAAGCTAGGCTACTTTGTCGTGTACTTTGAAGACTTATTTGATCTATTCAACATCGACCCCTCGACGCCTCACTTCTACGATGCTGGACACAGTAAGTATGTACAATCAAGTTCTACATTCACGCAATACCGATCAATGTCATAACTCATTGCTTATGTATAGATACATGACGCAAAAGTCCCGACGATGTTAACAATAAGTGGGTTTCCTCGACCCACATTTGATCTTAGAGCAATGCATCGGCGAACACGCAAACTTCGTTGAGAAGTACATAATGAAGGGATTGTATACTCACAATGACAAGGACTACATACTAGTGCCCTACAACCAGGGGTAAGTGCTTCACTACTTGCTATATAAATTTTATTTGTTCTTTATACACAACACGAACTTAGGTTTAATGACTAAATCGACATACTATAGGTGGCACTGGATCCTTCTAGTAATTGTACCAAAGTGGAACAAGGTAATATACCTTGATTCCCTAGTCAATAACAAGCACAACTTCACTCTTATGCAAAAAGTACTCGATAAGTATGCTTATTTCATCTATATGTAACTCCATTGTAGTATTTATTCGTTTGAAATGTCCGATGATAATTTTTGGAATCATGTAGGTTGTTTAGCGCCTATGTTGTCGAGGGAGGGACACATAGTGAACTGGGCACCAAACTGCGACACATGATGCGATTTCGGTACCTACTCACACTTCGTAACCTAGCCTCTCGAACTGACTATACTTATATCCTATATCACACTTCTATTTTTGCAGTGCCACCAGCACCTACGTCAAGGCTACATATGTGCATTCTACGTTTATCGTCATATGCTGGGAATCACGAGTGCTAAGCAAAGGATCTAGAGGTTTGTCAGTCAATCTCTTAATAATTATTTCGTAATTATGAATATATATATATACACACACATATATATATACACATACTACTTTACTCTTGCTAGTGACAGAGCATGAAAATACCAAAAAGTAGCTTTGATCTGGACTTTCTCGTGGAAATTCGAGGACGGCTTGCCACCTTCATCACAGGGGAGATAATTAAAGTGAGTGGAGAGTTTTACCCTGGCAACTCTGATTTATTGTAATTCACTTTGAGCTATAATCAAATCACTTTGTAATTATATCATTAAAGTGACTTTGTAATTGATATTGAGTTTGTAAATCACTTTGAGTTGTTCTATATCAAATCAATTGTGATATATCTATTTTCTGCTTGCTTATTTTCAGAGGGCATGGCTAGCATTACCTGTGTCTAGCCGAAAAATCAAAATATATTTAGGTATAGAATGAACTATCACAGGTGTTTTGTGCAATAAACCGTCTGCGAATAATACTCATAGACGGCTACTACAAACAACCGTCTGTGATATGTATACAATCATAGACGACTACTACTAACACCCGTCTGTGATATGTATCCAATCACAGACGGTTACCACCAACAACCGTATGTGATATGTCGCATATCACAGACAACTACTATAAAAAACCGTCTGTGTATGTAGAATATCACAGAAGGTTTTTATAGGAAACCGCTTGTGATAGTATACCTTCACAGATGATTTCTATAAAAAAACCGTTTGTGATAGGTAGAATATCACAGATGGTTTTTATAGGAAACCATCTGTAAATAAACCGACAGTCCCCAATTCTCAGACAGACAGAACAGCGCGTGGTTAAAATTCCATAACTTTTGATTTCCAACACTTAAAATTGTGTTCTTTGTTAAATTGGAAAGCTTACTGAATTATCTACAACATTCATTTTGGGTAGCCTTTCTGATTCGGCCTGTAAATAATTCATAATGGCGGACAAACAAGCGCCAAATCCGTCGGCTCGTGAGCGATCGCATGCAGCGGCCATATCTCCTAAACCATAACTCCAAATCGGATGATCTCGATTGCCTAAAAAGCTAAGCCAAGGGCTACAACTTTCTAAGAGGTGGGTGATCGAAAACGTATGGAACTTACGCCGTCGGAGGAACAAATCGGCGCGGGGAAGGAGAAAGTGGCGCCTGCGCGAGGAGGGAGGCGGCTCCAAGTGGGGGAAAGGGGGAAGGGGGTTTAGGGTTTTTGGGGGAAGGACATCCCCCCTTTGGCCAGCCCCCCTCTTGGGCCACATGGGCCGTGGCCCAATGCCCAGGTTGTCGGGAATTCGCGGCAACCCCCTTGAGATCACTGAAAATTGTAATCCCTGTTTAACTCTTTCTCCCGAATACTCTCATATTCGCCCGAAAATTTTTTGGGGTATTACATTTACAATTTGATTGCACATCTAATCACTTAATAGCTCACTAATCGATCAGCTCATATTCATTTCACGGCACTAGTCGTTTATGATGTTTACCAATTCAATCACATATGTGCTTCTACGATCGACTAATAATCATTTACTCACTAATCCAATAGAGGCACAATTCCATTAACTCGACACATAGGACTTATCTATTAATTACATGTCAATCCCAATTATTTATCCGCAATCAAATAATCTATTCTTTCTTCTCCCAATTCTAGCATATATGACTCGCATACTATTGTTAAAATCATCCGATCATTTAGCTCATGATTAAATAAATCACCCAATTCAACCTCTATATTTTATTAAATATCTTCATATAAATCTTTATGCACCCTAACTCCTAAACTTACTAATCCAATGTGAGGGGAAATGTAATACCCCATAGTTGTTCGATGAAGAATAAATAAATTAGGGAGAAGGATCAATTAGCAAAATGATTTAACAGATGTTTAGGGGAGATTTTTGCAAAAGTTAGACAACCTGGGCCGGGGCTTTTAGCCCACTTGATTTCGGCCCAAGGTGGGAGGGAGGGGGCAACCGGCCACAAGGTGGGAGGGGGCAAACGCTAGCCGCCACTCCCACCTCCCCTTGGCCGCCACCACCACTCCCCTTTGGCCGCCTCCCCTGTCCTCCCTCCAGCAGTGCCGCCTCCTCCCATTAGCACCTCCCCTGCTGGTGAAGCCTGCTGCCGGTGAAGAAAGCCATGGTGGTCTGCCACCAAGAGGAAGGAGAAGGAGCACAACCGGGTTTTGATCGGCCAAGATGAGGAGGAAGGGGAAGGAGAAGAGGGGAAGATTTTCGGGAGGTGGATCAACGTCTCCTTGCTGGTCTACAAGGGTAACGAGAGACCCCATCGCTGTTTGATTGCGTTAGAGTTGTCGATTCAATGGTTTTAGTAGTATTGTGTAATCTCTGTCAGTAGATTGATTCGGTACAGAACGTTGTGACTCGGTTTTGGGTGTCTTAGAGGCAGAATTGGAGGTCTTCGCCTTCTGGAGAATTGTTCCTGGTTTCATTAGCTTTCTTTTGGCACCTGGATCACGAATTTTCACCCAGTATATTAAAAGTTATGACTGTTTTACTACGTGCTGGTCTGTCTGCCAGAATTGCTGGGTATAGTCGGTTGCACCTAGGTTTTGATCTAGTTAGAGTCAGAATCAGGTCGGCCACCCAACTAGGTTTATGAAGATAATTTCACCATGTTTCCAGGCTGATAAAAATCACTTTATTTGGATCCGTGGTTTAAAAGTTAGAGCCATTTCTTTCGGGCTGTTCTGAATTCTGGGCAGACTGCAATTATAGTTTTTCATTTAATGATTAGACCTCTGTATTGGCCGAATTAGAGTTTACCATCAACTAGAGTTTTGTAGCCTGTTAAGTTAATAAAATCTGGGCACTAGTTTCGTGTCGTTTCGAGTTCCAGATAATTAAATATGCTTTTTCTCGTACCGCTGCTCTTAAGGGCTGAAATCTGGCAGAATAGTTTATTTTCAATTTGGGTCTATGCGGTATATTGAATAGTCGGGGTTATTGTAGAACATCGGTAGCAGTGTTATATCGTTGTTCTTATTTTGGGAACATGCTTGTGTAGGCGGTGAGACATCCCGTGTGGGAACACCTCCGTTGCCTGCTAAAGAGTCACTACGCAAAAGGCAAGTAATGTATGCATAATGATATGTTGTTTACATGAATGTTTTGTGCCTTGTTCATGATGTTGATATACTGCAAGTACCTTGTATACTATGTTTGATGCAAAAATGTGATGTGTGAGTGAATGATTATATTTGTTCGTACTTGTAGAAGAATGCCATGTGTTTCTTTTCAATTATGAGTACTATTCAATATTGCCATGGGATCACATCATGACATGCATAAATTACATTTGTAAGACCCATCAATTCCAGTATGGGCACTTGAAAATCCCATCAATTCCAGAATGGGTACATGAGTCCACCATTCCAATGTGGGCCACGTTGGACGGTCGTATGAAACGTTCTTCATACGATTACTTTAAGTGAATACCGACGGGTGTTTCACTCGCTATCTGCAGTATATCTTTTAATATGTCCAATTCCTTCAATGCATCATTCCACTTCATCCATTCATAAATTCGTTTTGATAAATGTTCAAATGATGATTGTGATATATTGCTCATGGAATGTTTGATTGTTACATACAGTTACTTGCTGAGTCTTTGGCTCATTCTTGCTTTGTTGTTTTATTTAGGTAAATGACAAGGAAGAATGATCTTGTGGAGGGTAGTTCATCACGATGCACTCACTACCATAAACCAAACATTTTGAGGACTTTTACTATCGTTAATTATGACTTGTGTTGAATTGTAATAAGCCAGTTTGGTCATAACTACCTTATCTCTCAGAATTGTTTATTTCTATTCCATTGATTAAACCTGATGATGAATTCTTGTTTCCGTATAATCTTCCTACTTGATTAACCTGGTCATGTGATTTGATGTTATTCTTCTAAAGAGTAGTGGTTGTAGGTGACATCTTGACTTCCTTATAGTCGGTGTGTTACATTGGTATCGAGCGGGCTTTAGGTCCGTGGTAATTAAGTTATTAAAATGATACACTGCGCTTACGATGGGTGGGGTTTGAAATCCATTGTTTCCGCATTTCTAGTGATGTTGTTCATTAGGTTGTATGGTATAGAATTGTACATACTATCTTTCTTGTTATTAAGCTATGACGTGATGCGATATCCTATATATCTATGAATTATTCTATGATTGTCATGAGATGATCCTATATATTCATAATTGATTGCATTAGTTATGCGTATCGATAGTGGACGTCGGCGGTGAGTTCGTGGTTGTCGTCTGGGATTTACGTGCTACACCACTTGTTCATGTTGTAATAGTAGAGAGTTCTTACCTGTTCCAAAGTTACGTGTTGAGCTGAGCTCATTGATGAAGTTGTTGTCCTTCTCAAGTTTGTATCCGGTTTTTACGGTTGTAGTTTACGATAGTTCGTGAATTTCTTTTGAATGGAGGTTATAATGAAGTGGGCAATCTCTAGTAGATTTCGATCGTTCTTTGAAATAATTATTGTTCTTTCTACTATTGTGATATTTACGCTCCACGTAAGCATAGTTAAATTGCAAGATTTACCTTTTCACGGAAGTTCTGTTTTACCCTGTTGGAAAATTCAACCGTGTGTTCGCTAGGGTTTCGGCATTGGCGATTTCTTTTGCAAGTTCTTTATCAAGTGCACAATGATCTTGCATATTTCTTTTTGGGATGCTTTAGACAGTGGTTCTCTTCCTTGATTTCTGATTTTTACAAATTCTTGTCTGGTGGTAGTTGATGAATTTCTCTTAGGTTCATGATTCGTGGTAGTTGATGAGATCAATAGGTCTTTAATGGTTCTCTGAAAATATTATTGTTTTTCAGTTGTTGAATTTCTTTTATTTTAAATGATCTTCGAGAGTTGGCAATATTGATATTTCCATGTTTGTTCCTTCCTTCTCATTGGAAAATAGCGACTCATTTACTCGTTTGATAGTTTGTATAATGAGAGTTTTCTGTTGCAAGTTCGTTAACACGAGGAAGCATTGGCTCCATGTATTTCTTTTGGATCATTCCGCGTCTTGAAGTTTAACGCATCTCTTTTCTGAGGATTAGTGTTAAAACCCCTTTTGTGGTGCCTTGTGGTGATTAAGTCGGAGATGGTAATCAAACAAATTGGTTGGCTACGGGTTCCTATTGGTCCCTAGATGTTTTTCAAAACAATTCTTGTCTTTCTGATTGCTGAGCTCTCTTTGCTACTTGTACGATATTATTGACAAGATCATTCTTTTGTAAGGGTCCTATCTCACTTGTTGATTAAGGGACACAGTTAACCGTTTGGTATTTTGGGGAACGGGAATTAGCTTTTACAAAGTTTGTCGAAGAAAGTCTTGACTCTACTCGTTTCTTTTGGAGTAGTTGGAATGTTGGAGTTTAGAACCTCTCTTGAAAAAGAAAATTTTTTTTTGTCGAAACCCTTTTCTAATGTTATGGTGGAGTTATGTGAGAGGTTTGTTTTAGCTTTGTGGTTTTCGTACTAAGTTTCTGTCGGTGTATTAGAACCGATCTTACGTAAAGATTGTTTGATTCGGGGGGTCTCCTAGAGATAAGATCACGCAGAGTGGATTGACACGGGATGTTTAGACAGGTTCAGGCCTTCTCCAGAGAGAATAATAACCCTAATCCTGTGTGTATGGTATTCTTGATGATCAAGTAAAAGACTAAGACTATTACAGAGAATAGCACTTGTGTTCCTACTTGACTGGCCCTTGTTCCCTCTCCCTATCTCTCTGATCGATGCCTTTATATAGTCATGAAGAAGTAGCCGTTTTGCCCTGCGGGAGATGCGCCTGATTAATCCGATGAACGCGCATGATGGCGATAATTACGGCGCCTCGGCTTCTTCACGCCGTCGCAATTATCTTCCGAGAGATAATGGGGTAATTACGCACCATTAATAAGCGGAATAATAGTGCGTGCGAGCCGTTGATTCCTTAATCAATTGGACCCACTCGCTTTGTAGGTTTGATTATAAGGTGGTAAGTAGTTTACAGTGGTAGAAGAACTTACGACGGTAGCGATCGTAGAAGGACTTACGACCGTGTAGCGATCGTAGAAAGACTTACGACTATGTAGTGGTCGTAGAAGGACTTACGACCATGATATAGTCGTAGCAAGACTTACAACCACTTATTGGACTTCTCCTTTTAGATAAGGGTACCTCAGGGAACTATGTGACATCATATTTACCCATAATAAAATTATAGATAAAAGATAAAAATGAGGATTATTAGATCCTCGTCATCTAGCCCCCCAGCTTCAAGTGAAAGTAACTTACTTGATAAAGGTTTCGGTAAATGGACTTACGACCATGAGAATGTCGTAGAATGATAGTCGAAGGAAAAACTCTTCGACATTTGAGTGTTGCTTTGACCAGAATTTGCTTTATCGGGAAGGTTGCTTACGACTATCAAAAGTCATAAAAACCCTATGACCGTCGGTGGTCGTGGTAGGGAATCGGAGAAAAAGCTCCTCCGATTGATACTTCCTTCGACTAGAAAGACTTGGTCAAGAATGTAATTTTGCTTGGAGGTGACAATACGTACCTACTCTTTTCTCGAACGGACCATCTGGAGAATTGCAACCGTCTCTCATAGACTTGTCCGATGAAGCGGTTCGGCGGTACAACCATCTATCATAGACCTATAAGCGGGACCGGTTTCAGAAGCGGCGGAGATCGTCTGATTATAAAAACTTACGGGAGGTAGACTTGGATTTTTACTTTTCTAATGCCAATTTCTTGTTCGAAATTGTCGCCCAATTGAGAAGCCTCGAGGTCAAATCCAAGCAAAGACCTTAATTCGCAATGAGTCCGTCGCATTGTTAAGATGAATGCAGAGGACATCGAGCATGGGAGCAAAAGCATGTCAAACTATTGCTTCCCATCGAGAAGAGGTCAAGAAATTGGATTCTCAATTAGTAGGTAAGAAAAGCTTTACCTATAATTATCTTTGTGTTATCTTCCTCTAGAAGTATATTTTTGTTTGACCGATATTATTCTTTTGAACAAACAAGTGGTCGAAAACAAAAAGCTTCATGAGGCTTCGACTTGTACCCAACAGAGATGGAGTCGATGAAGACTAGTCTTCAAGGCAACATCACTCTCCCGAACAATGTGCTTAGTGAGCTACATTCGAGGAAAAACTCCTCGAGAAGATACCATAGTTGCTCACACAAGTACCATTGGGAACAAGTCGGAAAATTGCAAGAAATGGTGACCACTCAAGACTAATCAAAATGTCAATCAATAAGGAAGCGATCGAGCTGCGAGAAGTTACGCTTTGGCGAAACTTAAAGCTCAAGACCCCGCCTTAATGTTAAACCAATCGAAGCCGACTTTGATCGTCACGAATCGAGAGCAAGTCGTCCGATTGAGGAAATGCGATCGATTGGTAAAAAGGTGGCGAGGAAATGCAGCTAGGCTCTCCCCCTTCAGAGTAATCTTGTAACTACCTTGAAAGGCAGACAATTTTTGTTAATGAGTAATATATGATCCGCTTCATTTCCTGAAAATCATCTTGTCGAGTAATTAGTAACTCAAAAGATAATAAACGAGAATGGAAGACTAAGAATTGAAGTCAAATTAATAACTTTATCCTAGCCCCCGACTATTTGCTTAGATTGTTTAGACAATCTAAATAAATAGTGTTTAAAAATGGGTTTACAAAACAAAGAGAGGTTTATTTAACTTATAGCTTTTGTTACGGTTGTCAAGCACTGGTCGAAAAGAGTAGAAACAACTCGACACTAGGAAGTTCCTTCTAGTGGGCAGGACCACGTGCAGAGAGGGAAGACTTCGACTAGGTGATGTTCCCATCTCCGACTAGTTTAATCAAACCAAGAACAGCAACTTGAGTTAAACAAACGTCTTAGAGTACTTTAGTCATTCGTTCGTCCTTTTTTGGTGGACTTCGATAAGTCTTTTCCAAAGAGCAAAAGTAGGAGATCGAGCGACACTAGGAAGTTTCCTTCTAGTGGGCGGGACCACATGCGAGAGAGGAAAGACTTGACTAGGTGTGTCTCTTCCTTCACCGCTTAAAACAAATCGAGTACACCAAAGGTGGTCGAACTAATGTAAGAAAGTGCACTCTGCTTAGAATATTTTTGAATTCTTGAAAAAATAGATTAAGATTAAGAGAGTTGGCTTTGAGAATATTACGACTAGATAAAACCCGAGCTCTTTGTATTGGCAGAAAAAGTGAGTAACGAGTCGATGCTAGGAAATTCCTTCTAGTGGGCGTAACCACATGCGAGAGGAGAAGTTTCACCAGGATGACGTTTCTCGCTGCCAAAGGTGTAAAGAAAACTATGTGTTTTCATACCATAGTCGTAAGATTAAGAAAGCACTACTCAAAAATTAAGGCAAAAGAGGTAGAAAGAACTCGGACTTTTATTGCACGAGAAATTGGTCACACATAGAATTTGCGTGAATCGGTCGATGTTCCAAGAGTTTGAGAGAACTCGTCCATCTTCCATTGCTAGTCGTGATCAGACTCGCCGAGTTACTTCGACCATCGTAAGGACCTTCCCATTTAGGGAAAGTTTATTCCGATTAGACTTGGATTGGCGAGCCTCAATACTAAGTCACCTACAAGAAGGTCGCGAGGTTGGACCTTACGATTATAGTATCTCGCGCAGGCTTGTTGGTAGACCGCGAACGGATTAAGGCTAGGTTTCTCCTCTCTTGAGTAGGTTAATGTCATCTCGCCAAGTCGTTCTGATCCGAGTTGTTGAAGGTTTCAACTCGTGTCGACCGTAATTTTAGCTCCGAGGAAGCATGGCTTCGCCCAAAACTAGAAAAAGGTGTTTCTCTGTTGCTCGATCGGTGGTCGCATTTAACCGCCCATAATATGGAGGGTAATTCTTGTACCCAAGCCCCGAGCGCTTAACAAGTCGGGTCAAGACTCGAGTTTTAATTCCTCGCATTATTTGGCCGCTTGCACGCTCGACCGCCCATTACTTTGGGGATGTGCAATGCATAGCATAGCTTGGTACCCAACTCGTGCGCAAAATTCTGAAATTTTGCACTTGCGAATTGTTTACCATTGTGCGTAATTATCCGACTCGAACTCCAAATCGACTAATTACGCTTCTCATCATGAACCTTTTGTCGCTTCTGCTGTTATCCCATTCATGAGTTCACTTGATCCATTTTGTGAACGTGTCAATAGCCACAAAGGAATTCAAACCTCCGGAGCTTTGGGAAACGGTCCTAGGATATCAAGCCCCTGTGTCGCAAAAGGCCAAGAAAGAGGTATTGTTTGTAATGCTTGAGCCGGTTGGTGTATCTGTCTACCATGGAATTGACATCGACACACTTTTTAACCACCTCCATAGCATCGTGACAGTCAGAGGCCAAGAAAAACCTTGTCGAAAGGCTTTACCAACCAATGTTCTATAGGAAGCATGTGTCCCACGGATGCCATCGTGTATATCGTGAAGGAGTGTTATTCCTTCGCTTTGCGAATGCATCGCATGAGTATTCCTTGGGCTCCTCGCTTATAGAGGACTCCTTCAACCAAAGTATACATTTTGGCTTTTCGGGATAATCGATCGCCTCAAGATCATCTTCTGCACGAACCCTTGTAAAGATACTGAGATGGGAGTCATCCGTATCCTCGTAATCTAATGAGGCTATCTCAAGAGGAGGTGTTTCGGTTCTTCGACTGAGACGGTTTTGGAGTTGCTCCAAGAAAACTCCTTTTAGTACGTGGATCGGAAGAAGCCATCCGAGCAAGTTGGTCTCATGAGAAATTATCCTTCGAGGGATAAATTGTACCTCGAAACCTAAAAATGTTTTTCTAGCTTACGTTACTTTCGATAAGTACCGAGCCATTGTGGAGTTAGTACACCGTACTCTTTCCGATTTGATTCACGACTAGTTGAGAGTCTCTCTCACGAGTAGTCGATTTAATTGAGAGTGCTTTCGCACTCGTATGCCGCCTAGCAAACCTTCGTACTCTGCTACATTGTTAGTAGCCCGAAAGTTTAATTGTATGGCATACTTTAAGGTTTCTCCTAGAGGAGATACCAGACCACCCACCTTCGAGCCACTTAAAGTAAGTGACCCGTCAAAGTACATCATCCAGTCGTGGGAATCAGATCGGGATCCCGAATGAGTTCAGATTTGTCCATTCGCGATAAAGTCCGCCAAGATCTGGATTTTATGGCCGTTCGACACGAATGGAGGTCGAACTCCCAAGTTCGACCGACCATTTTGCCATGCGTCCCCATTGCTTCCTTATTATGGAGGATTGCTCCCAAAGGAAACTCGACAAGACAGACTATTTTGTGCGCTGAAAATAATGCCGCAGCTTCTCAAGACATGAGGAGGGCATATAGAAGTTTTTGACTGAGGGTAACGCCCTTAGGCCCGTAAAACTTCACCGACGAGTAAACCGGTCGTGTATGCGCCACGCTCTACGACTAGTATCTTGCTTGCCGCTGTGGCGTGGCGGCTAGGTAAATTAAGAGCGTCTCTTCCGCTTTGGAGAAACCGAGCAGAGCACTCGAAAGATACCTCTTGACATCCTCAAAGGCGCGTTTGCCTCGTTCGACCACTCAAAACCTTCATGTCTCCCGAGAAGTTTAAAGAAAGGTAGTCCTTTTCTCCTAGTCGTGCGATGAAACGACTTAAAGCCGCCATGCACCCAAAGTGAGTTTTTGACTTCCTTTTTGTGTTTGGAGGACGATCCGAGGATGGCTTTTATTTTTTCAGGATTTGCTTCGATTCCTCGTTCAGATACTAGGAATCCAAGCAATTTTCCTGAAGAAATTCCAAACACACACTTCTCTGGATTGAGTTTTAAGCGGTGCTTTCTGAGGTTGTCGAATGTTTCTTGTAGGTCGGTGATATGATTAAGTCTCTTAATGCTTTTACGACTAGATCATCAACATAGGCTTCCAAATTCGGCCTAATTGAGATGAAAAGTCGATTGCATTAGGCGTTGAAAAGAAGCACCGCATTCTTTAGACCAAATGGCATTTTGACATAGCAAAAGATACCAAATGGAGTAATGAATGCGGTCTTTTCTTCATCGCTTAAACACATATTGATCCGTGGTATCCGAATATGCGTCTAAAAACTTAATATCTCACAACTGCAGCTTGAATCAACCAAATGATCGATCACGAGGTAAAGGAAATCATCTTTTGGACAAGCTTTATTAAGATCGAGAAAGTCCACGCACATACGCCATTTGCCGCTTGACTTTTGACCATTACAGGTTAGCCAACCACTGGGTGGTTGACTTCTCTATAAAGCCCGCTTTAAGTAGCTTATCCAACTCGATTTAATAGCATCTCGCCGATCGGGGCAAATCTCCGTAATTTTTGTTTTACAGGTACTTTATCAGGCCGTAAAGCTAGCCTGTGCTCGATCACCTCCCTGGGGACTCCGGGCATGTCGGATGCTTGCCACGCAAAGACATCTGCGTTAGCTCGGAGGAAGGTAATGAGGGCGTCTTCCTATTTGGGGTCGGAAGTCTCCCCGATGCGAACAGTCTTCGAGGGTTCTTCTCAGGTCGGAGGAACCTCTTTGACTTGGTCGTTCGGCTTTGGTGCGGCTTTGGCTTCCGACTTGCTAGTCGAAGGTCGACTTTCATCTCGAGTTGGTATTTGACCAACCATCTCGAGGATCGACGGTCGCAGCTATACGCCATCTTTTTGTCACACTGAATGGTGATTACTCCTCTGGCATCTTAAGACATTGATACCCGTAATGAGTAGCCATTAAGAATTTTGCCAAAGTTGGTCGTCCGAGTATGGCATTATATGCCGTATCGAAATCGACCACGTCAAAGGAGACTTTCTCTGTCCTGAAATTACTTGGTGAGCCAAATGTTAAAGGAAGAGAAACTTGGCCAATAGGTTTGGTCAAGATCCTGCACAATTCCATGAAAGGAGTATCGCATCGCCTTACCTTTGTCCTGGGTACTTGCATCTCGTCCAGGGCATTAGTAAATAATATGTTCAAAGAACTGCCACCATCAACCAACACTCGATTGACCCGACAGTTTGTTGATGGTGGGTTCGACCACAATCGGAATCGACCTGATCGACTTGTAGTGATCGGGCGATCATCCTTCTCAAAAGAGATGGTTACTTCCGACCACTTGGTAATTTATTGTGAGAGGAGTATGTAGAGAATTTACCTCTCGTCCGTGACTTTAAGTTGTCGTTTGGAGTCGTATGTCGATGATCCTCCGTAGATGTGCTCAACGGTATGTTGTGGTTCTTGAACGGCATCTCCTCATCATCCGACGCGACTTTTGGCCACTCGTATGTCCTACCCGCCGAGAGTAGGGAGTGGTGCTTGCCGTTGTAGTAGTCCTCGAGCTTTCTTTGGAAAACTTCGGCGATTCTGAGGTCATGTCCTTCCTTTTATGAAAAGGACACCACCTTGGTTTGTCGTTCCTACGATCGTATGCTTACCTTTGCCTTGATCGAGTGCGACTTGGTGGTTTGGGGCTCTCCATCTTTACGGCGAAACCTCCTTGGAACCACCGGCTTGTGGTTTTGATTTTTATTTTCTTCTTGGACTTTTTGCTTTTTATCCTTACCAACTTCACGGCTCTCGAGGAGTATATGTTTCTCGATCGATAGTGTTGTTCCACTCGACCGCCTCGAAGCGATTGCATATCGATCGGCCATCTCGAAGAGTTCTAACAAAGATGTTGGGAGGATTGAGCAATGTCCTCCGTTATTCTTCTCATCGGACTCCTTGCTTAAAAGCCCCGATCACAGAGGAATCGAAATTTCCGAATTGAGTTACGAACCCGACTAAAGCGCTTGATGAATTGACGCAAAGTCTCGTTGTTGTTCTGCTTTATCCGGTGCAAGTCGCCTTCTTTTCCGTATGGTTGTATGTGCCTTGGAAATTCGCTGTAGAAGATCACAGAGTGTTGCCAAGAGTAGATCGACTCGAGTGGTTGGTTTAATAACCACGATCGAGCGGATCCTTCGAGCACGATCGGAAGGTAATTCGCCATTACATGCTCTCCCTCCTGCCGCTTCGGACAATGTAGTATAGATCTCAAGAAATTCGATGGGATTTTGAGATCCATCAAATTTCTCCATGTTCACCGGTCGAAAATGAGGTGGCGTGAGCGCTCGAAGGTCGGCGAAAATGCCCCATCCGGTAATCACTTCTTACGCCTTCTTTGTAGAAAAGAAGGGTTAATGTCACCGGTGATCGTATCACGACGATACCCTGAATGGTGACGACTGCTCGTAGTAGGCCTCGCCTACGAGGAGAATACTCTCGTATTCCACTCGTAGAATTTCTTTGTCGAAGTGGTGAATGATCACCTCTTCGAGGGGCTTCTTGATCTTCACCGATCGAAGGTATTTCTCGAATAGGGAATCGATTCGACTTATGGCGTGTCGATTCCTACGTGAAAAATATTCGATTGATCGTAGCCGAGGAAGTCGTATTGCTACGACTACCGAGTGTTGTCGATGAGGTACCTCGATCTTGTCATCACGATTCGAAGTCTTTGCGTAATCTCTTGAAAAAGAGATCGTACCACAGCGCTCGAGCAAGCTCTTGACCGATTCTCGAGCAAGTCGTTGATGTCCCGGAGTTCTTGTACCTCCTCAGACGATGTTGAATGCGCCCGAGCAAGTTCTTACGGACGCAATTTTCTTTCTTCCGACGACATCAAAATCCTCCTCCTCGTGTCTTTGAGGCCTTCTTAGTGGAGTGCGAGAATGTCGAGGATTTCTCGCTCATCGTAGTGTTGGTCCTCTCTCGCCAACGGTGGTGCCCTTGCCATTACCACGAGGGGCGCAGTGTGATCTTCGGGAGTGTTCTTATCTCGGCCTCCATGAGGTCGACCACGATTTGGGGAAGGACGAAGACCTCCGCTGATGATTCTCACTTGCGCCGAGGCCTCCCGCTTGAGGAGTGCTCGAGGACACCATCTGGCGACTTGGAGTAATCCCCTCCGTAGGGGAACTCGGGTTATAATCGCCTCCGCTCGCAAATGAGATCTGCGGGAGACGGCCGAATTTGCAGGAAAAGCATGCTTGATCCCACCTCTCTCGGAGTTACCACGAGAGAGAATCACTAGATGCCGTGGAGTCCTGGAATGGTGGCTCCCGAACTTGACTTACCAAGTCGGACCGCCTTAAGGGGACTTGAACACTTGGAGAAAAACTCGTCGCGTTGTGAGTCCTCCCGGGGCGGTCTGGTGGATTGACCCTTGTCCTTTGAGGGAAATGGCTCCTCTGTTGGGCGTATTGTTGTGGGGATAAGGATCCCTCCTCAACTCTATTAATGGGATGGTTTCTCGAGAATAATCTCGAAGGCAACATCACCATCGCCGATGCATCACTCGGTTCATAGTCGAAACCGGCATCCATGTCGATGTCTGCAGTGTCCGCCAAGTCAAACCAGTTCTCCTCGTTCCATTCTCCGCCATGATTGCATGAGATTGGAAAAAGAGAGTATGTTGACAAGAGATTACCGGAAGATCCCCACGGACGGCGCCAACTGTCGGTGTATTAGAACCGATCTTACGTAAAGATTGTTTGATTCGGGGTCTCCTAGAGATAAGATCACGCAGAGTGGATTGACACGGATGTTTAGACAGTTCAGCCTTCTCCGAGAGAATAATAACCCTAATCCCGTGTGTATGGTATTCTTGATGATCAAGTAAAAGACTAAGACTATTACAGAGAATAGCACTTGTGTTCCTACTTGACTGGCCCTTGTTCCCTCTCCCTATCTCTCTGATCGATGCCTTTATATAGTCATGAAGAAGTAGCCGTTTTGCCCTGCGGGAGATGCGCCTGATTAATCCAAAGAATCAGCGCATGATGGCGATAATTACCGGCGCCTCGGCTTCTTCACGCCGTCAGCAATTATCTTCCGAGATAATGGGGTAATTACGCACCATTAATAAGCGGAATAATAGTGCGTGCGAACTGCTCGATTCCTTAATCAATTGGACCCACTCGCCTGTAGGTTTGATTATAAGGTGGTCGTAGTTTACCTGGTCGTAGAAGAACTTACGACCAGGTAGCAGTCGTAGAAGGACTTACGACCAGGTAGCAGTCGTAGAAAGACTTACGACTATGTAGTGGTCGTAGAAGGACTTACGACCATGATATAGTCGTAGCAAGACTTACAACCACTTATTGGACTTCTCCCTTTTAGATAAGGGGTACCTCTGGGAACTATGTGACATCATATTTACCCATAATAAGAATTATAGATAAAAGATAAAAATGAGGATTATTAGATCCTCGTCAGTTTCCTTTCTAGAATAAGTTGTTATTACAATTCCATTTGATGCTGAAAAATTTCTATAACACGATTTGCCATGTTCCTTTAGAAGGTTTATTGACATGATCAGTAATGTGATGGCAATGTTGATTCCTTTATAAAGAAAGAGAGTTGTCCGCCTTTCGTAACATTTCTAAAACGATCAAATTTCCAGTTTTAGTGTTCATGCTCTTTTGGGGAATTCAAGTTCTTTGTGGTAAACATAGTTTGTCGAGTAAAGCGATATGTTGAAAAATTATAATAGTTCTTCCATGATGCGGGGGTTATGATCTTGAATACCCGTTTGTTCCTGACGGTTAAGGTCGGATATTCTATTTTTGTGAGGCCTATGTTTTCAATCTGTGGACTTCCCATATGTTTTCTCGAGTTCGTTGCCTAATTGGTTTTCCCGAGTTACGTGTTCCTTGCGAGTAGTAAGTGATTTTTCAGTTGGTGAAGATCGTTTCTATTTGCCTCTTCTTTCGAGAAGGAATCAACCCATTCTTTCCACGTGGGTCTTCCGGAATGTTTTCTAAGTGTTGTTATGGGCTTGATGTTAATACCTGTAGTAAATTGATCGCCTTTGGTGACATCGTTCAAATAAGAATATTTCAAGTTTAGCTTTCACGGTACCTTGGAGCTCGTGAATCAACTGGTAACTGAAATTATTTTGGGTAACTAGAGGAATTGGATTAACCTATTGTTTCTTAAAGATTTCGTGTGATTTAGTCCGAAAGGTTCCTTGGTTTGAGTTCGCAAAGTGAGGTTGCAATAAAAGAATATTTTCGTTGATCTCTTCGAGACGAAGTTAATCCGTTTGCTTTCCGTGAAATCCTGTAAAAGGAAATGTTTCGAGTTTTGAGGCTGAGAATATTTGGATCTCGTGTTTCCCAAGTAGATGAACTGTTTCGAGCAAGCTGGCCTGTTGAAGGATCTTATCGATTCTTAATTAAATCTTATGGTTATTTGAAGCGTCCCTAAATTTGTTGCTCTTTCCGCTCAAGAGATGGCGAATTTCAAACGTAATATCTTTCTTCGAGTCGGTTTGTTATTTGCTATTCTCTTTTGAGGATGTGTGCCTCAATTATGAACTCGCTTTTGTTTTCCAAGATCACCTTTATTAGAATATTTCTTTTGGTTTCGCCTTTCGTGTTGAGCAACGTCTTTCTGTGTGAATAAACTTATCTTTGTTCGCCTCTTCCTTTTGAGAAAGGATCACAGTTTTGGGTTGCAAAGTGTTTGTAAAGGGTATGTTTGGCAACTGTTTGGTGGTAGATGAGTAATCGTAGCGGTGATATTTTACTACCAAGTTATTGGAGGAGTAGTAGAATGTAGAATGGTTTTGATCTGTATCTCTTGGGGGAAAAAAAAATTAATTCACATGGAATGTTTGGTTTCGAAGTAAGTTTGAAAAGTGTTACGACTGAGTAGAACCTATGGTATAGTGAAACTTCAGAACTTCAGTTCATGATTGAATGGTCGGTGATTATCGAAGGTATGGAAACCATGATTACTTATATAGAGCAACGCAATTGGATAATGATGCGAGATTTGGTGAGAAATTTCTAAGTATGCAATTGAGTGAGTATGTTAGAATTGGGGAAAATGTTGGAGAGTCAATTCGTTGATTTCCCTATATGTTATAATTGAAATTTGTGGTAGAGATCTTGGAGGTTAAATTTGGGTTTGCATTGTTATGCTAGACCTTTGGTCACACAATGATTATGTGTAGAGAAAGTGGAATAATGGAGTTTCCTGATCAGTATATGATAATTGATATAACCCTTTTTGATGTAGTACATGATTGGGCGGGTTAAGGATTCTGAGTTGTTGTTCTTGGAAATTGGAGGTAATGTGATGGTGTGGAGCCTATTCTGTGGTGCCTTGAACGCCTTCTATTAAATCGATTCTGGTTAGTAGAATGAATTGTCTAGAGTATTCAGTGGATTCAAAATAGCCTCTCCACAATTGTGTGGATGATGTCCTCCGGTTTGATCATAATTGAGGATGTTTAACTAAGAGGTTTAAACGCAGGTGGTATGCGATGAATTCGAATTTCAAGGTTCGAGAGAAATTTTATTCCTAGAAGAGAGAAATTGAGGAAAATGATGTTTCATCGGATAATGAGGCGTTTTCTTGATTCTCGTTTGAGTTTTGTGGTTGACCGGTGTTTTCTGCAAATTGAGTCGACATTGTGTGGGCATGTTTGATTTCTTCCAATTCTGATAAACCACAAGAAGTATTTGATTTGGCATTCGAGTGATTTCTTCTTTGGTTGTTGTGGTGTTCATTTGTAAACTGCCTATTAAAAAAAACATACAAAGATTTGTTTCCGAGATGAATTGTCAAATTTGGGGATTTATTCTTTTAGCGGAGAGTTAGCATTACGTGGTTGCGATGAGGACTCTCTATTTCCAATTGGATTCTCTTCGTTCCTGAAACTTGCAGAAATTGGGAAGTTAGCATATCGTTTTGCCCATCTCTGGTTTATTCGCGAAATACACAACGCTCATTGTGTTCTCAATGAGTGAGCGGTGAGTCATTCAAAGTTTGAGATTTAGTAAAAGGCGTTGACCGTCAAGTAATGTCTTACCTTGATCCTCCTCTATTGAGTGAACTTAGAAATTGCGGGTTGAGCGTTAGGTCACCATCGTTTTACGTTTTTTGTGTTGTGGTTTCTACTCGAGAGAGAGGCCACTTGAGAATAGAGTCTCGCATGTGCGAGTAGTATTTAGACACATTCGTTTACGATATGTGCTAATATGTTGAATGCAATTCCGTGATATTGTTAATCGTGTATTCGTTTCGTTGGTAGAATTCGGGGTCGAATTCCATGTAAGGGGGGTAGAGTGTAATACCCCATAGTTGTTCGATGAAGAATAAATAAATTAGGAGAAGGATCAATTAGCAAAATGATTTAACAGATGTTTAGGGAGATTTTGCAAAGTTAGACAACCCGGCCGGGCTTTTAGCCCACTTGATTTCGGCCCAAGGTGGGAGGGGAGGAGGGCAACCGCCACAAGGTGGGAGGGCAAACCCTAGCCGCCACTCCCACCTCCCTTGGCCGCCACCCCACTCCCCTTTGGCTGCCTCCTGTCCTCCCTCCAAGAAGCCGCCTCCTCCCATTAGCACCTCCCTGCTTGGTGAAGCCCTGCTGCCGCGGTGAAGAAAGCCATGGTGGCTGCTGACCAAGAGGAAGGAGAAGGGAGCACAACCGGGGTTTTGATCGGCCAAGATGAGGAGGAAGGGGAAGGAGAAGAGGGGAAGATTTTTGGGAGGTGGATCAACGTCTCCTTGCTGGTCTACAAGGGTAACGAGAGACCCCATCGCTGTTTGATTGCGTTAGACTTGTCGATTCAATGGTTTTAGTAGTATTGTGTAATCTCTGTCAGTAGATTGATTCAGTACAGAACGTTGTGACTCAGTTTTGGGTGTCTTAGAGGCAGAATTGGAGGTCTTCGCCTTCTGGAGAATTGTTCCTGGTTTCATTAGCTTTCTTTTGGCACCTGGATCACGAATTTTCACCCAGTATATTAAAAGTTATGACTGTTTTACTACGTGCTGGTCTGTCTGCCAGAATTGCTGGGTATAGTCGGTTGCACCTAGGTTTTGATCTAGTTAGAGTCAGACTCAGGTCGGCCACCCAACTAGGTTTATGAAGATAATTTCACCATGTTTCCAGGCTGATAAAAATCACTTTATTTGGATCAGTGGTTTAAAAGTTAGAGCCATTTCTTTCGGGCTGTTCTGAATTCTGGGCAGACTGCAATTATAGTTTTTCATTTAATGATTAGACCTCTGTATTGGCCGAATTAGAGTTTACCATCAACTAGAGTTTTGTAGCCAGTTAAGTTAAGAAAATCTGGGCACTAGTTTCGTGTCGTTTCGAGTTCCAGATAATTAAATATGCTTTTTCTCGTACCGCTGCTCTTAAGGGCTGAAATCTGGCAGAATAGTTTATTTTCAATTTGGGTCTATGCGGTATATTGAATAGTCAGGGGTTATTGTAGAACATCGGTAGCAGTGTTATATCGTTGTTCTTATTTTGGGAACATGCTTGTGTAGGCGGTGAGACATCCCGTGTGGGAACACCTCCGTTGCCTGCTAAAGAGTCACTATGCAAAAGGCAAGTAATGTATGCATAATGATATGTTGTTTACATGAATGTTTTGTGCCTTGTTCATGATGTTGATATACTGCAAGTACCTTGTATACTATGTTTGATGCAAAAATGTGATGTGTGAGTGAATGATTATATTTGTTCGTACTTGTAGAAGAATGCCATGTGTTTCTTTTCAATTATGAGTACTATTCAATATTGTCATGGGATCACATCATGACATGCATAAATTACATTTGTAAGACCCATCAATTCGGTATGGGCACTTGAAAATCCCATCAATTCGAAATGGGTACATGAGTCCACCATTCCAATGTGGGCCATGTTACGTGAGTCCACCATTCCAATGTGGGCCACGTTGACTGATCGTATGAAACGTTCTTCATACGATTACTTTAAGTGAATACCGACGGTGTTTCACTCGCTATACCAGTATATGCTTTTAATATGTCCAATTCCTTCAATGCATCATTCCACTTCATCCATTCATAAATTCGTTTCGATAAATGTTCAAATGATGATTGTGATATATTGCTCATGGAATGTTTGATTGTTACATACAGTTACTTGCTGAGTCTTTGGCTCATTCTTGCTTTGTTGTTTTATTTAGGTAAATGACAAGGAAGAATGATCTTGTGGAGGGTAGTTCATCACGATGCACTCACTACCATAAACCAAACATTTTGAGGACTTTTACTGTCGTTAATTATGACTTGTGCTGAATTGTAATAAGCCAGTTTGGTCATAACTACCTTATCTCTCAGAATTGTTTATTTCTATTCCATTGATTAAACCTGATGATGAATTCTTGTTTCCGTATAATCTTCCTACTTGATTAACCTGGTCATGTGATTTGATGTTATTCTTCTAAAGAGTAGTGGTTGTAGGTGACATCTTGACTTCCTTATAGTAAGGGTGTTACAGGAAACCTCCAATTAATTTATCATCTAAAGATCACCGAAAGTTTCCATGCGACTCCAAAATAATATCATCCTATCAACCACTCCAATAATATAATTAATCCGACATCCCCGATTAACTATACGCATATCACGCGTAAGCACAAATAAGACCTAACCGGGGAGTTACAATGGTCTAACTTACCAAACATTTTTTGTACTCAAACATGGATAAAAAGATGCCATGCTCATGGCTAATATGCAACATGCACAACTAAAATTGTAACGCGGTAACATAAATAACACTAAAGATTTTACCACAACACTAGGTGTGCAAAATGCCATTGGGCGTCGTCTTCTCGGCCACTCATTCGTAGTCGTCGTCGTTTCCACGTCCGCTCGGCCTCTCGTTTGCATCTGTCGTAGTTGTCGTACGTCGAGCTCGTCCGCATCCACCTCAGCCGTAGTCATCGCCGATCTCATTCGCGTTCGTGTACGCCTCCGCCGCATGCGCCGCGCCCTCGACGCCGCATCCCTGAGCCACTACCGACCCACGCCGTGCCATCCAAGGCTGCCATGCCGCATGCAAGATATATGCATATGCCGGTCTTGCTCCGAATGCCAACGCCAAACTGTCGCGCCGCGCCACAGCCAGCCAAGCTGTCCGCGCCCTTGGTTTTGGTCGCGTCACATGCATGCATGCCTGCTGAGTGCGCGCATGCACCGCCACATGCACGGCTCCGGCCGCCTCTCTATCTTGGTGCCGTGGCATTGGCGTGTCAATGACGGTCGTGCAAGACACCGACCGCCACTGCACCGTCTCCCTCAGCGTCACATACGCCGCTACATGCATCACCGTCGCATGCATGTGCTTCACAGCGTGCCGCCTTGGCCTCGTCGCATCGCCTCGGCCACACGGCCGTCGTCATTGCAGTGCCCGTGGCCGCCGCCGCGGCGCCTCAGCTCGGGCCACCACGCCGCTGCTTCTCCCAGCTGCCTTGCCTTTTTCACTACTCGTTGACGCTGCTGCTCCCAGCCGCTCCCACACCGGACCACCGCGCATTCCTCGGCTCCTTGGCGCCGGTGCCGATGCCGTGCCATAGCTCCGCAGGTTTGCCGGCCGCCGCTGCAGCATGCATGCAGCGCACGCATGCACTGCTGCATGGATCCGCCGGCCGCGCCGCCTTTCGCCAGCCCTCCTGTGCCCTTGATGCCCACGTCGCCAACTTGCACAGGCAGCCACCAAACCGTGTCTCGGTGCTGCGCCGCTGCTCCGCCATTGTAGCACCTCGCCCTCATGTCTATGCCTCTATGGTGCCTCAATGCCGTCCCATCGAAGCCGCTGCCGCCTCCGAGCCCAAGCTCCAGCCGTCACACCGCTGCTCCGGACTGATAGTGCACACATGCACAGCTGTTCTTCCTCCCTCATCTCAAGAACGCCCAAATGGCCTTGGATGCGAAAAATTCTAGGATGAAAGGAATGCTTGAGTGATGGGGAAGGCAATGCGAAAAATACTATGACATGCATTGCATGATTTTAGGTTTTGGATTGGAATTGGGAGGAGAGATGTGTGATGTTTTGAGCTCATGTTCATGGAGAAAAGAAATGGGAGCAGCCTGTTGGGGAAAAGAGGGCGTGGGAAGAAAAGTGACAGGGAGATGGGTCTTTGCTCAGTTCGGTGGGGAGAAAAGAAATGATATAGACGGGGATAGAAAAGCAGGAGTGGCAGGAAGGGGATCATTCGGCTGGGAGGTGATGGCATGGGTTTGGTTGGATTAAAGAAAGATGGCAGTGTGTGTGAGGGGCTTTTTTCAGTTTTGTCTAGCAGCAGTAGTAGTAGTCGGTAGTACTAGCATTGATTTAGCTCTTGTCGATTGAAAGCTAACAAGAGATGGCATGGATGTTGTGTTTGGGGGGGAAGAGAAGGGTCGTGTGGTGGGATGGGGTTGGAGAGATAAGGAATAGACAGTGGGGGATGGCTTTCGGCTGGGGCAATCGAAATGGGCATGCATGCGATTGCTTTGTGAGAGAGAAGGAATAGGCAGTGGGGGAGATGCCAGGGAGAGAAATTGGCAGTGAGGTGAGATGGCTCGACTGGGAGTAGGAAAAATGATAGTGAAATAAATAGTAGTGCACTAGGAGATGGATTGGAGAAAAAGGTAGGGAAAAATATGGACATGCGGTATTTTATCTGCTACTTCTTTTTCTCCTCTCGCGAAATTGCTCAAATTGTCATGCATACGTAAACGAATTATAGAAATGGGTTGGTTGTGCGATGACGATCGCGGTGGTATGCCATGCATGGCTTGATTCTATGTTTTGGATGATATTTGAAGGAGAGAAGTAAAACGAGTTAGTAGGGAATGAAAAATAGGAGATGATAGGAAAAGAAGGGACGCGCACGGTCGAACTGGAAAGAGAGCGACGATGCGATTGAATGCATGATGACATAATTTTTGAAATACATGCTAAAACAAGAAATCAATATAATTTAATTTTTAATTACAGTCTTTTAAACGATTTGATTTAATATTTAATATTATTGTTGTTGTTTTTATGCAACTTTTTAAACAACTCTATTTAACTTTAAATGCAACCTTTCAATTAATTTGATTTGATTTTACAAGAAATTTTTTGCTTAACATGTGAATTTATTTAACACAGTCTAATATTTAATAGATCGTCAAATTAAATATTAACATCTTGATTCCTAAAATTGGGGTGTTACACAGAATGTTATTTCCCGTTCGAGTGTTGAGGCTGAATTCAGAGCTATGACGTCGTTGACAGCTGAGATCACATGGTTTCGGTGGCTACCTGAGGATTTCAGTGTTTCAGTTTCTGCACCGACTCCTCTCTTATCAGATAGTACTGGTGCAATCAGCATTGCTCGAGATCCGGTGAAGTATGAGCTCACAAACACATTGGAGTAGATACTTCGTATATGAGATCGCAGGTGCAAAGGCAAGTTATTGCTCTTCAGTATGTGCCTTCGGAGCTCCAGTTAGCATATTTATTCAAGGTATGGACTAGAGTTCAACATAGTTTTTACCTCTCCAAACTCAGTATTGTTAGTCCACCATGAGCTTGAGAGGGGGTGTTAGATATTACTTTGTATAGGGGTGCTTGTTGCATATTTATCAACATTGTAACTTGTATATTAGGCCCCTTTGGTCCATTGAAATAGGACAAGCCTAATGTAACATGCCAATTTTCAGAGCCTAAAAAAAATCCTTTGGTTAGTTAGTAGGAAGAAAATTCACCATTTGGATTTATTTGAATTAAATTTAAAAGCTTAAATATGGACTTTGTGTAACAAAACAAATTAATATGACTAAAGTCAACATGAACAATAGTCAAAACTATTTTATTTGGATTCTATGTGTTTGGATATATATTCTAGAATTTTCTAAATTTTTTTTTCAAGTTCATTTGCTATTTTCCATTGCTTATTTGAATATCTGCTATTTTCTAAAAAGGAAAAACTAATTTAAATCTCCAAACAGTCGTTGGGCTGAATCTCTCCTACCAAAGATTTGCTCATTTGGCCCATCTCTCCGTAGCCGTCCGATCAGGACTGGACGGCGATCTCGCCCGCACGCGCGCGCCTCACCCACCCTGTCTCACTGCCAGGTGGGCCCCACCGCCTTCGTCCTCGCCGCGTTCTTCTCGGCGCGGACGCGCATGCAAGAACCGCCATGGGCGGTCAACGCCGAAGCCGCGCGCGGCGCCTCAACCTCCCGTTCCTCCGCGTGTGCGCGCGACTCGCGCCCACCGCCGCCACGAACCCCACCCCTTCTTCCTTCTTCTCCGCGGGCATGCGCACGAAGCCGCAACCGCCGCCCACGACCTCCACGCCGCCACGCCGCTTTGGACCTCCCCGGGCCCTATAAAGGACAGCCCCGGGCACCCCTCGCGTCACCCATCCCAAATCCGCCACCCACTCCCTCTCTCTCGCCCTGTGCTCGCCGGAATCGGGAATCCAACGCCGCCGACACCGAAGGCTTGGAGCTTCGATTGCGCCGCCTTCGTCGCTCCTGCGTCGTCGTAGCCGCCACCGTGGGATTCGCCGTGACGCCGCGAAGCTGGTGCTCACCTCGCCTTCGCCGGAGGAGCCCTCCAACGCCGTCGCCGTCGAGCCCGTACCTCCTCCTCCGCCGAAGCCTCACCGCCGGCCACCTCGCTCGTCCTTGAGCACCAGTGAGCACACCCTTGAGACCCCCGTGTTCCCCTCTACCTCCCTGTACCACTCATCGCCGTTAACTCGCTTGGGTCCAGTGCGCCGTCCATGTCACCTGCCACCTCGGCGCCGTGCGCACATGTCATCCCTGGTGGCGCCGCGTCAGCGCCACGCGCACGCGAGTGCGCCACCTCAGCCCCATCCCTGGTCCAGTGGCTCGGTGGACTTGGTCCACCGTGAGCCTGGTCACTGACATGCGGATCCCACATGTCAGTTAATTCTTTAATTCTTTTAATTCCTGGAAAATCCTTCGCTGACGTTATGTTTGCGCAATAATCCGATTTTTCTATTGAGAAATAATTTGGAATTCCAGTAAATCCTATTTTTAGGGTTTTTCTTTTGATTCAAACTTTGAAACCTTATAACTTTTGCATCCTAACTCCAAATCCATCCATTCAAATTTCTAAATTTGTATAAAATCAAGATCTATCTATTGGAGATTTTTAATTATTTTATTGGAGTTATTTGCTTCTATTATTTATTTATTCTTTTGTTTGCTTATTCGAGTAGACTTGACGATATACGGAAGGTTTGAGGAAGAAGGAGCTTTCCAAGACCAAGACCAAGACTGAACCTATTCCAAGGCAAGCTATACCCTTGACCATTTTGCTTCCAGTTTTATAAAAGTATTTTAATTCAAATTCTGCATCTTAATTCAAGTATTTATTTAAAAGCTTTTGGGTGCGATGTTAATCCTACATTGTTATGCCATCCTTGTTAATTGCTATGTCACGATTCCTTGTCACCTTAGTTGGTATTTGGTGGTAAATATTGTAGCACCAACGTGGGTTGGTTAGTTGCGTGATTAGATTGCTTAGCCATGCCACGAATCACTTGTCATGTATACTTCTTTGTTATAAATTGACTAAGTGAATATGAAACTGTGTGAACAAACCGTGTGTACTATGTGTCTTTGTGGCATATGTTGCACTTAAATTAACCAGGTGGTAAAAGGAGTTGGGTGAGGCAAGGGTGAATCTTGTGTGAAAGGGTGGATATGTGTGGATGTGAATAATATTAATCTGTGTGTCTATGTGGTTTGGTTAGTGGAAGTCTTGCCTTGGTCAATTAAGGACCTCACCATGTGCGTCATTGAACTGAGCTTCCTGTACGACCACATGCCTGTTTTGAGACGGGCCTAGCATAGTAAGATAAGGTATCTGAAATGCTTTGTTATGCTTAGCGTTAGCTACACTAAGTGTATCTTGTGGGTAAAGTGTACAAACCTCTGCAGAGTGTAATTTAATCTATTCGAATAGCCGCGTCCGCGGTCATGGACAATGCTCGGGGATTTCACACTAGGGGTAGATTTTTCATAAAACTGTGTGGGAAGGGAGCCTTGTGATTAAATCATCTAGCTATGTGAATAAACTGTCAGGCTGTATGTGTCTTTGTGAAATAACTGGTTAAGATTACTATTGTCTATTGGTTTTACCTGTTTTCAATCTATTAATTGTATTAAATTGCAAAGGTTGCATTTATGCAAAAGAGCCACAAAGTGCCTTCCTTTGTAAAAAGCCAGCATATATACATTTTGCATCTCTGTGGTGTGGCTTGCGAGTACGGTGTGTACTCACGCTTGTTTTGACGAATCAAGCAGAGGAGGAGTCTTCACCAGCATTCGAGGACGAGTACATTGAAGGTGCCTAATCGTGAGGTCTTGATTCCAGTCGGTTGCCTGTGGTGAATCGATGGGGTGCCACTACCTTTTTCGTTTCCGCTGTCGTTTATTTTCTCTGTTAGCCTTGCGTGGCTCAGTAATTGTAACTCGACCTTAAGGTCAAAACCATTACTTATTAATCAAAGTTATTCGTTTATGTTACTATTCGCTTGTATGGATCGATTTCCATCTTTGTTAACACTGTGTGCACTAGCGTGATCCTGGGCTAGTGCATTAAACACAGAGGGTCCTGAATCGTAATTTTGGGTCCCGACACCTAATTCCAACAATTATCATTATATCTAAAAGTTACATACGTAATTCACATTATATGAACAAGTCGCAAAGAGTCTTATGACAAACCACATATGTAAATAATCTTAATTGTCCACAAAGGATCCTTAGAGTAATATATGTATGTATGCACGTATTTATCTACAAAAAATCCCACTTACTTAAAAGGTGACGAGGTAGATGGCAGACTCATCAGCACCACTAAATATATTTTTATAATAGTAAAGATATAATTTTGTGAAAGGAAGACTCGATCCTCTTCTTTGACCAACAGCATCATAATCACGTCAATTCTTCTTCTCAGCAGAACCAGTTCATAAAAAATACCATAATTCTCTCGGCACCCAAATAGTGAAATAATCACAGGCATATCAGAAATGTACTTGCTGAAAGCAACCAAAATTCACCAAATAATGAGAACATCATTCAGCGTGGAAGATACGAAACACCTCTAGAAAGGGATACAGAAGGTTGTATGTTCTGATGTGACTTAAGGTGCCACTCTCCATTCCAGATTTAATGAAAATAAAAGATCAGTTTTTTCGTTTTGCTTTATTTCAGATTAAAAATGGAATAAACATTAGGTTTTGAGAAGATATTTAGTTAGAAGACTCTATTAAAAAAGTCAATATCCACTCCTTTTTAATGTAGTAAGTGTAACACCCCAGTCCAACACTGTCGGGACCCAAATATACAAATCTGGACTCTCTGTGTATTCTGCACTAGTCCAGGATCACGCTAGTGCACACAGTGTCAACATTGATGAAATATCACATCCATACAACGAATATAAGAATAAACGAGTACTTTGAATAACAAATAACTGTTGGGACCTTATGGTCGAGTTTTACATTTATTAAGCCATGCAAGGCTGACAATAAGAGAATAAACTGCAGCGGAAACGAAATAAACTCTGGTGGCTCCCATCAATTTACCACAGGCAACTGACTGGGATCAAGACCCTAACGTTCAACCTTCGTAGAACTCTTCTTCAAAAGCAGGCGACGACTCCTCCACTTCTGTTGATTTGTTTAGCAAGAGTGAGTACACACGGTACTCGCAAGTCATACCACAGAATGCATTTATACATGATGGCTTATTCCAAAGCAATGACTTCTGTGGTTATTTTGCGGAAATGCAACATTCGCAATTGAATACAAATAATAGATTGAAAGCATAATTCAAAACAAATAGACAATAATAAGTTAACAATTGATTTCACAAAGGACACACAGTCTAATCAAGTTCTTTCACACAGCTGAACAAGTTACCTCACACAGCTGACCCTTCCCAATGGTTTTATGAAAATCTACCCCTCGTGTGAAATTCCCGAGCATGTCCATAACCGAGGACGCGGCTATTCAATAGATTGGTTTAAACACTCTGCGAGTTTGTACACTTTACCCACACGATACAATCGATGTAGCGATCATTGACCATAACAAAACCTTTCGAAACTTCATCTCAAACAATGACACTCTGGTGTGCTTTATCGCCGTCAATTTGTACACACGACCCTTGGAACGACACACACCATTGGGCGAGGATCGTGAACCGTCCATGATGTGACCCAAACACACGGTACACACCTCGACCCATCACACGGTTTAAATACAACTGAGTTGTCAATGTCAAGACTCCATAACTTACTAAGTCAGCCCGGCCCATACTAGGCATGTGGTCGCAGATGAGGCCAGTTCAATGGCGCACAAAGTTAAGTCCTTAATTGACCAAGGCAAGACTTCGATTTTAACCCAAATCACAAAGTTTAATAAGCACACAGCTCCACCATTCACACAGAATTCACCACTTGCCTCGGTCTAAATCTTTTCCCACCTGTTGATTAAATGCAACACATGCCATCAACGAGTAACACACACACAAGACACACAGTTTCATCACACGTTCCATAATCACTTAGTCAAGTTTATAATTGCAACTCTCACATGAAATGATGACTCGTGGCATGGCTAAGCGATCTAATCGTATCTAACCAACCCACGTTGGTGCTACGATAATACCAACTAATAATTAACCAACCTAGGGTGACAAAATATCATGGCATATAATAGACAAGGTGGATATAACAAATTGGATTAATATCTATCCCAAAAGCATTTAAATAAATAATTGAAATATAATGCAATACATTGAAACAAAGTATTTTGAAAACTGGGTTCAAAATGATCAAAGGTATAACTTGCATTGGAATAGATCTAGATATTGGTCTTGGTCTTGAGGTGCTCCTTCTTCTGTAAAATTCCCCGAAGTATCGACGTCTACTCGCAACCGAGACAAAAGAAACCAAAAACAAATAAATACAGAAGCAAAAAATCTCCAAAATTCAAATAAAATTCACCATTAAATAGATCTTAATTTTATATGAATTTATAAATTTGAATGGGCTCAATCGGAGTTCGGATGCAAAAGATATGGGCTTTGGAAGATTGGAAAAATCAAATAAACCCTAATTTGGATTTTATTGAATTTCCCGAATTATTTCTATAAAGGAAAATCGAATTATTGCGCAATGCTTGCGTCAGCCGACTAAAAATAATTAATTTAAATCCGTCTTGACAGTGGGCCCCACTGTCGACCTCTCTACTTCTGGTGGACCAAATCCACGAGCCGAGGTGAGGTGGCGGTGGGGGCGTGCCACGTGGTTTTGACACGCAGGCGCCACACGGGACAGGGGAGCTGAGATGGCGCCGCGTGGATGTTGACTTGGTGCTTGATTCAAGACGGAGAACGAGAGAGCTCGTAGAGAATTGCCGGCGGCGGCGACGGCGACGGCGGCCAAGACAAAATGGAGTCTGGGGAGTGTGGCGCATTTCTTTGGGGAGGCGGCGAGGCCCGGCGGCGGCGGCTTACTGCGTGTGGCGAAGAAGCGGCGGCGGTGACGGGAGGTTTTGTCGGATGAGCCGGCAACGGTGGTGGGGCGTCGGTGACCGAGGGCGAGGTGGCGGCGTGAAGCCCGGATATTGCGATCACAACGGCGGCGGTTGCTCGGCCAACGAGGGGCGATGGAGAATTTCAGCGGCGATGGAGGTTCGGCCGACGGGGTTCTTCCGGCAATGCCGCAACGGAGACGAGGGCGAGGCGGCGACTGGGGGTTACGGAGGAGAGAGAGGCGAGGAGCTAGGAGGACTCGGGGCTTTTATAGCCGAGGACGGGAGTCCCGAGCGAAAGCGGCGGGCGCGGCGCGCGAAGAAGCGGGCGAGGCGGGCGCGGGAGTTCGGGACGAAGACGGCGACGCAAGGCGGTCCCACCGCAGCGAGACAGGCGAGTGCGGCGCGGGCGGCGGCAACCGGGCGATGGAGATCCTGCGGTGAGAGCAAGCGAGCGGTAGCGCGTGAGCGACGTCGCGATCGCTTGAGGGGGACACGCGGCGGTGATCCAAGGACGCAAGGCGGAACTGGGCTGCGGGGAAACGGGAATAGTGTTGGGCTTCGGCCCAGCACTGTTCCGAGGGATTAAAAATGGATTTTTCTTTTAAATAAATCCAGAAAATACAAATAGCAAATAGAAAATAGCAAATGACTTTGGAAAAATTCCAGAAAATTCTATAAAATATAACCAAGCATATAGAATCTAAATAAAATAGTTTTGACAATTGTTGATGTTGAGATTAAGCATATTAAATTAGTTTGTCCTTAAAGTCCATATTAAGGTTTTTAATTTAATATTCAAATAATCCAAATGATGAATATTCTTACTACCATTATTTAAAAGATTTTTAAAGCTCTGAAAATAGGTATGTTACAAACCTCCCCCCTTAAACGAATCTCGACCCCGAGATTCCGGCTAGGTAGAGAAAAGGCTAGGAAACTCGGCTTTTAACTCTTCTTCACGTTCCCACGTTGCTTCTCCTTCTGAGTGGTTACTCCACTGGACTTTGCAGAAACGAATGGTCTTGCTTCTGGTGCGGCGCTCTGCGACATCCAAAATCTGACAGTGCTCTTTGTGCGTGAGATCTTCCTTGATTCAATTGACTCCAGCGAGTGCGCTCTTCCGCACACGAAGACACTTCTTGGTGAGAGACATGAAAGACATCATGCACTCCTGCTAATGGTGTGGTAGCTCAAGCTGTGCGCAACTTCTCCACGGCGTTCCAAAATCTTGAACGGACCCACATACCTTGGGGCAAGCTTCCCTTTGGTGTGGAATCTCTTAACACCTCTGAGCGGAGTAACTCGAAGATACACAAAATCCTCTAGTTCAAAGCTGAGGTCACGGCGACGATTATCGGCATAACTCTTTTGCTCTGGACTGGGCTATCTTTAACCTCTCTCTGATCATAGCAACTTGTTCTTGACTTCTGAATAATATCTGGCCCGAACACTACACGTTCATCTGTCTCTGACCAATTTAATGGAGTTCTGCAGGCACGACCATACAAAGCTTCAAATGGTGACATTTGCAAACGGCTTGATAACCGTTGTTGTACGAGAATTCTTGCATACGGCAAACTCTTATCCCAACTGGTAGCATTAGCTAAGGCACAGGCTCTTAACATATCTTCTAATATCTGATTAACTCTTTCGATCTGTCCATCCATGCAGGGATGATAAGCGATTGAAATCGAGATGAGTTCGGGGCTTCATGTAGACTCGCGAAGCGAGAGGTGAATTGAGATCCTCGATCGACACTATCTTCTTAGGCACACCGTGCGGTGACAATTTTGACATGTACAACTCCGCCAAGCGGTCTCACGAATAAGTGATTTTGACTGGCAAGAAATGGGCAACCTTAGTCAAACGATCCACTATTACCCAAATCGAATCATAACCTGATTGAGTCTTGGGTAGACCGGTAATAAAATCCATACCGATTTCTTCCCACTTCCATTCTGGTATCTTCAGCGGTTGTAGCAATCCTGCTGGTCTTTGATGTTCGGCCTTTACTTTTTGACACACGTCGCATAAGGCAACGAACTCTGCGACATCTCGCTTTAAGTTTGGCCACCAAAACTTATTCTTAACATCCTGATACATCTTAGTACTTCCAGGGTGAATCGAATACATTGAGTCATGGGCTTCCTTCAGAATCAGTTGTCTTAAACCATCAATATCCGGTACACAGATACGTCCATTGATCCACAGTATATCCTGATCATCTATGGTGAAGTCTTTAAATTTTCGTTCTAACATCTTCTTCTTGAGATCGGCAAACTCGAAATCCTTGGGTTGCGCTTCACGAATCTGTTTCTCGAGTAGACGCACTTCGGTGGCCACAAATCCCTCAGAAACAAGTTCTAACTGTAGCTTCTGGAATTCCTCCTGAAGTTCCGGGCAAATCTCGTTTACTTCCAGAGCATTGCAGTAGCTTTTACGACTTAGTGCATCTGCAACTACATTGGCCTTACCAGGATGGTAATGGATTCCAAGATTATAATCCTTTATTAATTCCAGCCATCTTCTCGCCTCATATTTAGGTTAGTGAGTGAATATGTACTTGAGCTCTTATGATCATGTAGACTTCACAACGATTCTGATGAGATAATGTCGCCAAATCTTCAAGGCATGCACTCTGCTAATTCCAAATCATGGGTAGGATAATTTTCCTCATGAGGCCTTAATTGCCTTGACGCATAAGCGACAGCTCTTCCTTCTTGCATAAGGACACATCCTAATCCTTGACGCGAAGCATCACAATAGATATCAAAATCCTTGCTGATATCCAAAGAAAACTAGCATTGAAATTTGAAGTCGACGTTTCTTCAATTCTTGAAAACTCTCTTCACAAGCTGGGGTCCAAATGTATTTCTTCTCTTTCTTCAATAATTGCGTAAGAGGCTTAGCAATCGTTGAGAATCCTTCAATGAAACGACGATAGTATCCTGCCATTCCCAAGAAACTACGAATTTGAGTAACCGTCTTGGGTGCTCCCAATTCATTCTGACTTTAACCTTTCCGGGGTCAACTGCTACTCCTTCGGCTGTCATCACATGACCGAGAAAATCAACTTTCTTCTTCCAAAAGTCACACTTGCTAAACTTGGCATACAACTGATGTCTCCTGAGCTTTTCTAGGATTAATCTTAGGTGTTCAGCATGCTCTTCTTCTGACTTTGAGTATACCAAAATATCATCAATGAATACTACCACAAACTTATCCAAGTATTCCATGAATACCTTGTTCATCATGTTCATGAAATAGGCGGGGCATTAGTCAATCCAAAAGACATGACTAAAACTCATAATGTCCATACCGGGTTGAAAAGCGGTCTTTGGTACATCCTTAGGACAAATCTTCAATCGATGGTAACTTTGATCGCAGATCGATCTTGGAGAATACTCGGCTCCTTTCATCCGGTCGAACAAATCATCTATTACGGGCAATGGGTACTTGTTCTTGATGGTGACTTCGTTGAGAGAGCGATAATCAATACACATCCTCATGCTTCCATCTTTCTTCTTGACAAATAAAGCGGTGCTCCCTAGGGCGATTTAACTAGGTCTTACAAAACCTTTCTCCAAGATGGTTCATCTATTTGCTTCTTCATTTCCACAAGTTCATCGGTGGCATCCGATAGGGTCTCTTGAAATTGGTCTTGTTCACGGCACTAGATCGATGACAAACTCAATGTCACGGTCGGTGGCATTCTGGTAATTCTTACGAAAATGCGTCCGGTAATCTCGACTACGGTACATCTTCTAAGAAACTGTCTTGATCGTTGACTACCAAATGTCCATCATGTCTTGAGGTGGCTAGAAATTCTACTTTCTTTCTGTGGTATCCTCTATTGTCACCGCTCTTGACCACAATCTAGCTCGCTTTATGTTTGGATAACCAATCCATACCAAGGATGACATCTATGGTGCGAGTGTCTAGAACTATTAGGTTGGCTAGAAACTCAACTCCGACTATGAGTAGCCTAGCTCCTAAACATCCAACTTTAGAACTTAGCTCTGCTCGGTATTGGACTAACAGAGTATGCTTAAGATGCATAACTTCCAATTTGTTCTTAGTTGCAAAAATTCCGAAACAAGCGAATCTGAAGCTCGAATCAAGCAGCGATCGATGCAGTCTTCGAATTTACTAGGAACTTACCCAAGACAACGTCGGTGCTTCTTGGGCTCCTTCTAGAGTGGCGTGGTTGACACGACCTCCGACCACCGATGGCGGTGCTCCTCGGATTGACCGGTAGCTTGAGAAGTTCCTTGATGGTTGCCTTGTCTTGGCGTCTTGGTGGTGTATTCCCAAGGTTGAAGCGTCTTTGGGTGATAGTCCCATTCTGCGGACATCGGTTGGCGAAATGCCTGGTGACGGCGGGTAAAGCAAATCTGGTTGTACTACGTGGGTTCTTGGTTGGATTGGGGTTGGTAGTGCGGGGTTGCGGAAGTTCGAGCAACTAGGCGAGTCTTGAAGTTGGTGCGGGTGGTCCGCGAGTGCATGGTGGAAAATGGCTAAGCTGCGGTGGAATCATTCTTGCCCTCGGTGGGGTTGGTGACTTCCTTCTTTGAGCCATTCTGCGCTACGATGATCTTCCAATTCCTTGCGCTTATCCTCTAGAATCAAAGCCTTGTTGATCAACTCTTGAAAATCAGGAAAGGTGTGGGCGATCAAGTTGACTTGAAGTCTAGTGTTCAATCCTTTCAGAAAACGACTCTGACGAGCCTTGTCAGTGGCGACATCTTCTGCAGCATATCGAGCAAGTTGAGAGAATTTGTTGAGGTAGTCGATCACTGACATTCCTCCTTGCTTGAGAGCACAGAATTCATCCTTCTTTAGATCCATGATTCCTTCGGTACATGATATTGGCGGCGAAGCGTGAACTCTTCCCAAGTAATGTCTTGCGGCGTTCCATGCGCTGCACAAAAGTTTTCCCACCATTTGGCGGCAATGCCTTCCATCTGATGAGAGGCGTACAGAACTTTTTCATGATCGCTGCATTGAGTGATCAGCAGTTTCCTCTCAATAACACGAAGCCAATCATCAGCTTCTACTGGTGAGACATGTCCAGAGAAAGTTGGTGGACGGGTTCTCATAAACTCAGCCAACTTGGATGATCCATTGTGACCATGAGCAAATGGGGTTCCATTGTGATGCTGATTGTTGTTGCTCTGGTTATTCATAGCTTGCATCTGATTCATCATGGTGTACATCAGCTGGGTCTGAGCTGTCATGAATGCTCCAAAATTCTGCAGATCGACTGAAGGTGCTTGTGGTGGGCGCGCTTCTCCGGTTCTGCTCTGTCCTTCCGATACTGGAGTATGTCGGAACCACTTGCAGCAGCTTGATGAGTCTGAACCATCTGGTGAATCTCCAGGGGTTAGATAAGGTAGCAAGCACGAGATAAGGTGTAGAACTAATCGGGGTAGGTAAAACCCAACAACATATTTTAAGAAAGCTCAACTGAAACTCTTATATTGATTAAGATAATAGTATGGCTTGCAACAAATGCCTAAGGGCCTTTGCAGCTCATACTTGCACACAAAAATAAGGACAAATTTAAGCACACCAAACTACCGCCTAATGGGCGACTCAAGACTTAATACTGGCTAAGCCTGAAACAACTTAATCGGACTACTCGATTAAATAGCCTCCATGACCTTGACGGTGCTCCCGCTCATGTAGACACGAAAGTGGTGGCATCCTTGCAAACGATCTTGATGTCCGGGGATGGTGCCACAGAGGCAGTGTCCACAGTGCGAGTCTTGCCGGTTCCTCCGCTCTCGCCTCTGCGGCTCTTACGGTTCGCGGTCTATCAGCTTCCTCTGGGTCTTCCTCTTCAGTGTCTTCTTCGTGATCGTGTCGTCCATAAAGAGTTTCTTCTAATATGGCGATCCTTTCTTGAGCTCTCTGAAAAGTCTCATAGGTACACTCCAACTCGTGGCGGCTAACTCCAACGATTCTTCTGAGCGTGCGAATCGGGCAAGATGCACTGCGGTGGCGTTGTCTTCTCCTCCGTGAGACGGAAAACGTGCGGCAAGATCCACGTCGAAGTGCGGGGATGATAACGAAAAGCGTGTCACGAAGCTCTCGAGTAGATGTTGCGATCCTCGGGATGGCAAGGCGCGAAGACTCTGGATTGCTTCAATCCAAATACTCCTTCGAGTGAGATGTTCGATGGTTTGCTTGCCTTGGTGTTACGCTGGCGTAGATGGTCAAATGGCGATCACTCCACGATCTCGGCGTTCACAATCCAAGCAACGCCACGGTACAATGGACGATCGAACCCTCCAAGTACTTGTAGCAACTTCCAAAGCTCGGCAAGTCCTCCCTTGCGCTCTCCATAACTCAAGAAGGCAGGCATCTGTCAAGATGGACAAGGATATGAAAACAACTTTAAAACAACAGGGAGAGAAAGAATTTCAGCAATAGTTGAGTCAAGAGAGACATGAGATGAGTTAAGGAGTTCAATTAATCTTGCAAGTTAATTTTGCTTTAGAAAATAGTTTGGACTCACTAAGTACGGCCAATCTAACTAGGGTCAAGACCTACAGTCAGCATGGCTCTGATACCACCTCTATCGGGACCCAAATATACAAATCTGGACCCTCTGTGTATTCTGCACTAGTCCAGGATCACGCTAGTGCACACAGTGTCAACATTGATGAAATATCACATCCATACAATGAATATAAGAATAAACGAGTACTTTGAATAACAAATAACTGTTGGGACCTTATGGTCGAGTTTTACATTTATTAATCCATGCAAGGCTGACAATAAGAGAATAAACTGCAGCGGAAACGAAATAAACTTCGGTGGCTCCCATCAATTTACCACATGCAACTGACTGGGATCAAGACCCTAACGTTCAACCTTCGTAGAACTCTTCTTCAAAAGCAGGCGACGACTCCTCCATACATTGATTTGTTTAGCAAGAGTGAGTACACACTACTACTCGCAAGTCATACCACGAATGCATTTATACATGATGGCTTATTCCAAAGGAATGGCTTCTGTGGTTATTTTGCGAAAATGCAACATTCGCAATTGAATACAAATAATAGATTGAAAGCATAATTCAAAATAAATAGACAATAATAAGTTAACAATTGATTTCACAATGGAGACACAGTCTAATCAAGTTCTTTCACACAGCTGAACAAGTTACCTCACACAGCTGACCCTTCCCAATGGTTTTATGAAAATCTACCCCTCGTGTGAAATTCCGAGCATGTCCATAACAGGACGCGGCTATTCGAATAGATTGGTTTAAACACTCTGCGAGTTTGTACACTTTACCCACACGATACAATCGGTGTAGCGATCAGCGACCATAACAAAACCTTTGAAACTTCATCTCAAACAATGACACTCTGGTGTGCTTTCTTTGCCGTCAATTTGTACACACGACCCTTGGAGCGACACACACCATTGGGCGGGGATGCGTGAACCGTCCCGCGATGTGACCCAAACACAGCGGTACACACCTCCAGCCCATCACACAGTTTAAATACAACCTGAGTTGTCAATGTCAAGACTCCATAACTTACTAAGTCAGGCCCAGCCCATACTAGGCATGTGGTCGTACAGTAAGGCCCAGTTCAATGGCGCACAAAGTTAAGTCCTTAATTGACCAAGGCAAGACTTCCAGTTTTAACCCAAATCACAAAGTTTAATAAGCACACAGCTCCACCATTCACACAGAATTCACCACTTGCCTCAGTCTAAATCTTTTCCCACCCTGTTGATTAAATGCAACACATGCCATCAACGAGTAACAGCACACAACACACACAGTTTCATCACACAGTTCCATAATCACTTAGTCAAGTTTATAATTGCAACTCTCACATGAAATGATGACTCGTGGCATGGCTAAGCAGTCTAATCGTATCTAACCAACCCACGTTGGTGCTACGATAATACCAACTAATAATTAACCAACCTAGGGTGACAAAATATCATGGCATATAATAGACAAGGTGGATATAACAAATTGGATTAATATCTATCCCAAAAGCATTTAAATAAATAATTGAAATATAATGCAATACATTGAAACAAAGTATTTTGAAAACTGGGTTCAAAATGATCAAAGGTATAACTTGCCTTGGAATAGATCTAGATATTGGTCTTGGTCTTGAGGTGCTCCTTCTTCTGTAAAATTCCCCGAAGTATCGACGTCTACTCGCAACCGAGACAAAAGAAACCAAAAACAAATAAATACAGAAGCAAAACAATCTCCAAAATTCAAATAAAATTCACCATTAAATAGATCTTAATTTTATATGAATTTATAAATTTGAATGGGCTCAATCGGAGTTCGGATGCAAAAGATATGGGCTTTGGAAGATTGGAAAAATCAAATAAACCCTAATTTGGATTTTATTGAATTTCCCGAATTATTTCTATAAAGGAAAATCGAATTATTGCGCAATGCTTGCGTCAGCCGACTAAAAATAATTAATTTAAATCCGTACTGACAGGTGGGCCCCACCTGTCAGCCTCTCGGCTTACGGTGGACCAAATCCACAGAGCCGAGGGTGAGGGGTGGCGGTGGACTGTGCCACGTGGCTGTGACACGCAGGCGCCACACGGGACAGGGGAGCTGAGATGGCGCTGGCGTGGATGCTGACTTGGCTGGCGATTCAAGACGAACCGAGGAGCTCCGTAGAGAATTGCCGGCGGCGGCGGCGAACGGCGCCAAGACAAAATGGAGTACGGGGTGTGGCGCAATCTTTGGGAGGCGGCGAGGCCGGCGGCGGCGGCTTACGGCGGTGGCGAAGGCGGCGGTGACGGGAGGTTTTGTCGGATGAGCCGGCTTGAGTGGTGGGGCGTCGGTGACCGAGGCGAGGTGGCGGCGTGAAGCCGGGATATTGCGATCACAACGGCGGCGGTTGCTCGGCCAACGAGGGTCAGCGATGGAGAATTTCAGCGGCGATGGAGGTTCGGCCGACGGGTTCTTCCGGCAATGCCGCGCCAACGGAGACGAGGGCGAGGACGGCGACTCGGGGTTCCGGAGGAGGAGAGAGAGAGCTAGGAGGACTCGGGGCTTTTATAGCCGAGGACGGAGTCCCGAGCGGAAGCAGCGGCGGCGCGAAGGGCGAGGCGGGCGGGGAGTTCGGGACGAAGACGGCGACGCAAGGCGGTCCCACCGGCGATGAGACAGAGCGAGGCGCGGCGCGGGCGGCGGCAACCGGGCGATGGAGATCTGCGGTGAGAGCAAGCGAGTAGGCGCGCGTGCGAAGTCTTGATCGCAAAGGGGGACACGCGGCGGTGATCCAAGGGCGCAAGGCGGAACTGGGCTGCGGGGTTCCGAGGGATTAAAAATGGATTTTTCTTTTAAATAAATCCAGAAAATACAAATAGCAAATAGAAAATAGCAAATGACTTTGGAAAAATTCCAGAAAATTCTATAAAATATAACCAAGCATATAGAATCTAAATAAAATAGTTTTGACAATTGTTGATGTTGAGATTAAGCATATTAAATCAGTTTGTCCTTAAAGTCCATATTAAGCTTTTTAATTTAATATTCAAATAATCCAAATGATGAATATTCTTACTACCATTATTTAAAAGATTTTTAAAGCTCTGAAAATAGGGATGTTACAAACACTGAGCCTGGAATGCCACTAAACTACTCTCTAAACTAGTAATCACCGGCACAATATAAAACTTTAGCAAGTAAACAACAATAAACACATCCATGGACCACAAAAGAACATGCATAACTATGGATCAAGTAAGAATAAATAAACAAGGGGAAACATAACCAGGTAAATAATCCAAAATAGCAACCAATGAATCCAAACCATTGAAACAAATAGTCTAGTCCAAAACGTTGACCTAAACTTTATTCAACCTCTGACATGTCCTAGAGTAATCCTGCATTGAATAAAAGGGTTCTTATGGCAAATGATCACGTGTTTGAAGTATGAATCTATTCCATGTGCTCTACTCGCTCTTAGTCGTGGGTCCTCGAAGTTCACCTAAAAACAACAGAAGAGCAAGGGTGAGTCCACGATTCAGCAAATACATTAATATACAACGAACAATGAAAAACCAGCAGAATTCAATAGCTTAATTATCATTACTTGTACTTCTCTTGAAATCATCATGTTGTTCTCGTCTCTTTGTTTTCACAAGCTGTTGGACTGAAAAGGCGACTAGAGGGGGGTGAATAGGAGCACGCTCACTTTTTCACAAATAGTTGATTCAATAAGATTTTACTCCAGTAGCTATGGAAGTTATGAAGATCAATACACCAGTACAGCGGAAGACTAGTATTGAATCCAATTTAACCCTCTAAGCAAAACAACTAAAAACAACACAAGCTAGAGAACAAGACTCGGTGCTGGGCGGTCTGACCGTTGATCCCTAGCGGTCTGATCGGTGGCCCTAGCGGTCTGACCGCCGGTCTGAAGAATAGATCAAACAGCTAGATGACGAAGTTACAAATGGATGCAACTTTTGATCTACAACTCCAAACTCAATGAAACTTGGAACACACTTTCTCTATGATGTCAGGAACCTATTCCAATCGAAGAAACAATCTTTTTCCGTTTGAGAGGAGGAAGGTTCAAAACCGAGTCAAAACGAAAACTAGATCCAAAATCTTGCTCGTGGGTGATTGATGATCAAGATGATCCTTGATACGTTCCGACATGTCACAGCAAGCTAGATCACGTGGAGAATTCAAGCAAAAACTCGCGGATCAAAGAAAGACTCAAAATCATCAAATAAAGAGAAAGAAAGCAAAGAGATAAGACATTGATCAAAATATTCCTTGGATTGATTTGATATGATTTTTGTTTACAACCACTCCATCAATGGAGGGCAATGCTCAATCCAAGAGCACGAAAATCACATCAAAACTCTCTAGATCTCTAGCCTCCACAAAACCTCTCCCTAAGCAAATTAGGGTTTCAAAAGAATAAAAAAGACGAAGAGGTGGTGCAGCCACCTCCCTCCCCTATTTATAGTGGAGGCTTAGACCTTCTAGAAGTTTGATTCAATTGGGCTCCTGTTAAGGCCCAAAACAAATGTGTCACACACGCACGCATTTTAATGCACCTTCTTTACCGCCTCTTGACCTAATTAGCTTCTCCTTGCGCCATCTTGCGCTGCGGATTGGCCAATAGGTCACCCTTGTCCATCTTGCACCACGCTTGAGTTCATTGACCTCACCCGGCATCGTTGATCGTTCTGGACCTCAAATCTCCAAGCCTAGTCCCGATCATCCTCGCCGTTGACCGTCGTTGACCACCAAGCAACCTGCACAACCATAGACAAGTAAACCAATTTTGGGAACAAGTTCTTCACAACTTGACCCATGTTAGTCAAAACATGCATCATGCAATACATATGCCCTGAAACTCATGACTTTGACCAAACCAACGAACAACGCCGCCACGAAGGCCGGCGTTCAAGTGACAACCAGTCCGACCGCCCCTCAGGGTCGGTCGGAACTCAACTCTGCCGGTCGGTTGCCGACTATAGGCGGTCCGACCGCCCAAAAGGACTTAGCCGAATTTCAAGCCCTGAAATTCCGAAACCTTCTGAAAATTTAAAACAAATAGAACTTTTGACTGGAGACTCCAAAAATTATGGAACCAAGTGCAATAGAATCCCCTCTCTTACCTACACCTTCTATTTTTGGCAAGCAAACTGAATTCGGGAACAAGTTCTTCACAACTTGACCCATGTTAGTCAAAACATGCATAATGCAACATACATGCACTGAAACTCATGACTTTGACCTAAGTACCAACCATCGTCGCCACGAAGGATGACGATCCAAGTGAAAACCTGTCAGACTGCCCCCATGGCCGATCTGACCGTCCACCCTGGCCGGTCAGACCGCCACCTATTGGCCGGTCAGACCGCTAGTTGGGACTTAGCCAAAAACAGCTCCTGAAATTCTGAAACCTACTGAAATTTTTAAACGAATAGAACTATTGACTGGAGACTCCAAAAATTATGAGACCAAGTGCAATAGAATCCTCTCTGTTGTCTGCAACCTCTATTTTTGGCCCAGCTCAAAATACCACTTTAGAACTTTGCCGGTCCAACCGCCACTGGTAGGTCCGACCGGCAGGGGTGGCCGGTCAGACCGCCGCTTAGGCCGGTCAGACCGCCTGAGACCTGACATTATGCCAACTTTGCCGAAAATACATGAAACGACAAACCTTTAACGCCATTGCCAATTGTCACATCATCCTAAGATCAGGAGCATATCCACATGATATCCACAATCTCCCCCTTGATGAACACATTGGCAATAATCCAGAAAATGTAATTTGGAGGTTTGAAAAGTAAAATACTTTTCTTTTCGCATAAAAGCACAACTTGGTCCATAAGCAAGGGAAAGCAATGGAAATGACCAAGCTGGCATCAGAATAGCATAGGCATGTGAGATAAGGCAAAAGAAAGCATAAAAACTTTAAATTCCAGAAAAGTGTCAAAAATCTCACTTACGGTCCATATAAAAGAACAATTGTTCAATTGACATTTGATCATTGTGAGGATTAAGAAATGCATGCAATTCAAGTTCAGAAAGGCAATAAGGCGATAAGAATGCAATTCAAAAGCTCCCCCTCACTATGATCCACAGATTTTAGAAAATTTCAAATTCTCCAATTTTCTCCCCCTTTTTAACATTTTTATATCTTCTCCCCTCTAAACAACATTGAGATATCTTCTCCCCCTTTGACAATGGAGTCATCAAGGAATCACGCCTTCCTCTCGTCCAGAGATAACAAATGCAGAATGGAGAGAGAAGCATAAGAAGGAGTATGCATGAAGGGCAATGGAGTGGCTTCATTTTTGTATTTTTCAAATTTGGATTACAAGAAGCTTTGGAGATTACCCAAAAGAACAAGCTAGCATTTATAATATTGCACAAATAACATATCAAGCCTAACAGCGCTAGCAAGATCATGATAAGAAATATATATCAAAGCCAAGCATGAAGGCTCAAAATAAAGCAATAGATTTGATCTATTTAAGCAAAGCTTCAAATTTAGTAAGTTCATCAACAGGGATCCTAAAATAAAACTGGTCATGTCAAAATGTCAAAATGAGATCAAAAAGCTAACAATGATCACATTAAGAGACAATCAGGTCCTGAATTGAATCATTTTGCTCAAATTTCTCAAATGCCCATTTCTCAACGGTTTTTCATTTGCAGTGAATATGGAAGTTGACTAATGATTTAACTTAGTGACAAGATCCTGGGCTAGGAGCCATCGACAAACTCATCCTAAGCTTCGAATAGAAGTTGATTAAAGGTATATCTTAGTGAAGAAGATCCTGAACTAGGAGCCATCCACAAACTCTTCCCAAGCTTTTACCAGGGCGACAAATCTTGAGGTTCATGTATTTCTGACACGCAGTCCCCATGAGATCGTATGGATCATCAAATTATCTCCAAGTTCATGTCTTTGACATGCAGTCTCGTAAGAGTAGTTTGGCACATTTTAAGCATAAGACAATCTTGAAATTTGATTTTTCATGTTTCACAAGAGCAGTTTTATATTCTCAAGAACACAAAAAGCTCAAGTAATGGTTAATTTTAGATTCAAAAGCTAACAAAGCAATTCTGACAGGGCCAATGTCACAAAAGGAGCACTAATTGCGCAACTAGCTAAAACATCCACAAATTACAGTTTTTAGTTTGAGTTGTTTTAGAGTTCTAGCTCATACAACAAAGACTTATCTGTATATGTGAAAGCATGATAATTCTAGCAAGTCAATAAACTAGACATGGCATTGAGCAAGAATTGAAATACTAAAGCTCCGAAAGGTAATAGGCAAAGCTTCATCAATTTTAAAGGATAAGATGAAAAACTTATATTACAATGCATCTTTTTGGATTTTTCATATGAATGCAATATGATACAATGAGATGCAAGAAAAGCCTAAAACCCTAAAAAGTTCAAAAAGATCAACAAGCTCAGAAAAGAACAAGGGA